>CM053791.1:279931667-280629167 GCA_028749045.1 Cupressus sempervirens
TTTACTCATTAAATCATTTGCTTTATTTTCTAAGATCCATAGTACTAATTGGACAACTCTTCCTTAATGTTACTTCTACATTTCAACATAATCAAGGAATCATTATTCATTCATAAAAGAACCAATTATCAATCTTCGAATAAGAAGATTATAACTTAATTAAAATGATCAATTTAATCCACCAATTAACTTAGGTGCACAATTCCATGATCTATTAAAATTTTAATGGTTAAAACTCAATTAAGTATCTCTAACACTTAAGCCTCTTAATTATAATCATTATTAAATTGTCATTAATAACCGTTAAAATATCTAAGTCATTATTCAAGTCATTAAAATAAGACTCATCAACTTCAATGTAGATACTACACAACTTTACTAAAAGAATCAATATATCATATTGATTAAAAATTTGTTACATAACTTAATTATTAATTAATTCTAATTAACTCTAGTTAATTCAATTAATAATTACAAATCCAGTTGACTAATAACCAACAAAAGCTTGTACGTAAAAAGTCATCTACAATCCAAATATTCATATTAATAGTTCAATAACTTGTTAATAACAAGCTATGTTGGAAATCTTATTAATAAATCTATAATGACCACCTTCGCCATTCTATCAATGAAAACTAACCTTTCTTTGACAAACCCGTATTATTGATAATCATTTAGTTAAACCTCATTTGATTCAACTAATTATCAATCAATTATATTCCATTTCATTAATATTAGGATTAGTAATAGTTTAATCACTAATAACAAGTTAAAATAAATCTACGATAACGGATTCTTTATTATTTTTGCTAACAATGATGTCACTAGTAAATTAAATATAACTTCCTTAAGAATTGTTCTCCGGATAAGATTTACCAATAATCAATAGGTAATTATTTGTCCAAAATAATCTTTGATGATTCTAAGTATAATGATCACCAACTTCATTAATCACAATTTCATTCATGATAACATGAATTCATTTCCATTATATTTTTCCCCTCTTAATTTGATCTCAACTAAATTATTAATACTATACTTCAATTATTAACTAATCTCAATTAGATTGAACTTAATTGAATCAATTAATAATTATATAAACTTATCTATACTATCTTTCATTAATAATTTGTTAAACTTAACAATTATTAATAAATAATAACTCACTAATAATTTCAATATTCAATTATAATGATTGATATTCGAACCAATCAATAAATAACAACTAAATCATTAGTATCTCTTTTCTTTTAATTTTTTCTAACTTAAAAATCCATTTACTTAAATTGAATAATAATTAATTACACTTCTTCTACTATTAACTAATCTTAATTAAATTTGATTTAATTAAATTAGATAATAAACCTTATAAAACTAATGCATATTAATAAGATTCTAATAAGGGAAGATTGCAATAATATCTTTAATTCATTCCATGCTTTGATATATTATTTTTGTGAAATTTAAGCATAAAGAACTCTTGGTTATGGGAAAGGGAGAAATATCTGTCTTTGAATAAAATAGTCTCAGTACAATGGCTATATCTCCCTACTGAACCGTTGGATCGGGCTGAAATTGAAATATGTTGGAGAGGGTCAAGTTGCGCCGATTATGACTGGAGTGATCGAATAAATACGATCACGATAAAAAGTTATGAATGACTGAGTTCGGGTCTATCCAAGGGGCAGTGACAGGGCAGTTTGTGATGAATTAAGAATTTTTCCTAAAAGGTAATTATTCTCTAATTTTACCCAATCATTCATCTAATAGGTTTGTTCGTACACATCTAAAAAGATTACATCTAACTATTCAAATTTTCAACATAGAATTTCTATTTTAATTTGAAATCTTGTCTATCTAATTTTACAATATAAATTTGAACCCAAACCCGATTCAGATTTAATTTGTTTCTTAAATTGAAGCTAAGGTTTTCTAATGAGTCCTCTATTGTTTTCTTTGCAACTCTATATATCTAAATTCTAATTTAATTATAGATTCATTCACAAGAAGTATTCAGACACATATAACAGACATGATGAAGACAGGAAGAGAAATAGTGCAAATAGAATATGAGATTATCACTAGTGCACCTGGACACTGATGCTAATCCGCCATGCTTCAGAAGTCCATAGAAAATCCCTTCCTTCTCCATCATTCGCAATTCCTCTAAGATCCAAGCCAACCGAAAATCTCCAAGTGACTAGAAGAGCTAGAAGGAGCATAGAAGCAAGTAGAAAATATATGAGCATATAAACTTTTCCAATGCATATAAGCTTTGAAGCCTCCATTTTAAGCTTGTAGCTTTCATTAAGCTTTCATTTAAGCTTGTCGAAACATACTAGGAAAGCCTCTGTTTAAAGGCCTCTAAGATGCATCTAGAGTGTCTCTAGAAACAACTAGAAGATAAGCATGACAACCAAGCACGAGTCTCCTCAAACCTTCTAGATGAGTCTTAAGGTTGTAGACACCATGTACTCAAATAAAATGCTAACTTCTAATTGTAGACAATTAGTGCATTCTTAGAGTACAAACTCCTGTGTTGTCTACATGACAACTCCCGAGAATTTGCCAACTCCTATGTGAGCAAAGATTAATATTATATTTAATTTACTCTTTTCAATTTAATTAATTAATTTATTAAATCTTATGCACTAACTTTAATAATTCCACTTTTCAATCTTAATATATTTATATTTTAGTCACATAAGATTTAGAATCTTTTAATATTTTAATATATTTTTCACTTTTAGATTTCATTTTCCAAAACTTAATTGCTAAAATATTTTATAACTTTAATAATATTATTATTTAGTCATTTATTTAAAAATGAACTCCAAATATATTATAAATATTGTCACATTCCAACTTTTAAAGTTTAATTATTTTATTTTCAAATTTAATTATTTAATTTAATTAATTTCTCAATTAATTAAATTAAATAAATATTAAAATATCATATTAATTTTTCATTTAATTAAACCATTAATTAAATATTTTAATTAGGCTTAATTAATAGAAAATACATCAAAGACTCATAAGGTAAAAATATGAAAATCCATCATAGCCAAAATACATACAAAATCAATCCAAGGGTTTAAATCACGAATTACGTCATCTGACGCATTCAGAGGGTACTCAACTCAGATACTTGTCCTAATTTTTCAATTAGAACAAATGGCTTAAAGGGTTAGAATTTGGACTTGAGAATTTATCTCCCGTCTCTTATCATTGAGATAATGTGATAGGGTATGCTCATCTTGACAATTTAGGGAAGTCGATAACTGGTACCTGCAACCTGCATAAAAGCCATGCATGTACAAGCATAATATATACTAAACTAAACAGGCAATGATAGGAAGTGGTGCATCGTGTAGATGCTGACTAGCAGGTGACTACGACTCCCTTCCTTAACCACATCAGACACGCCATACAAAAGCAAACATGCAAAGCAAACACGCACACCATACACATGCAAGTATGGGGTAAGTATCCATAAGAAAATACATATGATAATAAATCATCTGACTAATCATTATTAATAACTGCAAACACTGAAAATAATCAGCATGCATACATGAAATGCAAAATCTAACTAATCTCATCACATAATAAACTGAATCCATAGCACAATATCTGATAATCTCAAAACAATGCTACTAACCAACAATATAAAACTAGCTCTAAAAGAGTTCAACAACCATAACAAAATCTGAACTAGAGGCAGACACTACATCCACCCCCCTAGGATTAGGCTTACTCCTGGAAGCCTACAAGAATGAGAAACTAAGTTACTCACTTTGTGGATCCCATTGAACCCTTTTCCCTCTATAGGAAAACATGATTCCATTGAAGATATTACAACACACTTAGAGCAATATGATTCTAGTTTAATGATAAACCAAAAACTATATCGATCCAACATCCATTCTTTTAACAACTAGTAAAATAGATCCCCTAATACATTCAAAACAAGAGCAACTTAATGCTTGCAAAGATAATCAAGGGCATACCACCTTACAACATAGATAAAAGATGCATGTTTTGCAACTAGAATGAGTTTCAATTTTCAGTTTTGCCCATGTTTAGGTTTCAGTATAATTTTCAGTTTTGAAAGCTAAGTGTTGAAGTATGAAAAATATGCAAGTAACAGTTTTTAGTTTTGTTTCAGTTCACCTAGTTTCAAGTTTTCAGTTTAAAAGAGATACACATGATAGTTCAAAGTTTTCATTTTGTTCAACTAGATAAAAACTAGTGGCATTCCAATATACCCAAAGCTCCCAATGTTGAAACTCGGGCTCTGATACCAAATGTAATGCCTTGCCAAATGATCCAAAGAACTTCACTAAGTTTGCCAAACAATTTTTTTTTTAAACATGAAAGATAAACCATTCACATGATATCGGAAGCAATAGCAATATTTCAAGTGAAAATAAACATAACATACATAATAGATAAAATTCTTTAAAGATCTCTTAACGTTGAATCACATCTAAATTAACTATTCATCTAACATCACATCCTTATGAAATAACAATGATACATCCAATGTTCATAAATTACATTTTCAGATTGCTTAATCATCCACTATACATGTCACAGGATATGAAAAAGCTTAAAAGAATATACATCTATGTAAATAAAGTACATCATCATACTAACACTAATCTATGATGCAATAACATAAATGAAACCACATGTCACATCATCATAAAGGATATAAACATCCATCATAAAAGATAATTATCTATCACAAACATAATTAACTAAGTGCACGGTTCCTCCCAACCGTAAATAGCATCATTAAACCATCGTGGATCCTAGCCATCCCTCCGTGCGTAACATTTCAAAGCACCGAAGAGATCATCGGTATTATCATAGTAGGAATGTCACTCCTAACATATACAACATCATATGTAGAAAGCAATCTAACATGAAAATATAAGCATAAGATAACATCATCTAACATATGCTAATCATCAATATAAGAAACATACCAATAAATACATCAATCAATCATCTATCATAATGCTCTAAGAATAGAATCAAAATAAATACTAACCAAGAAAGCATTAGTCACGGTGTCTCAAACGGATCTCAAATGATAAGAGTGAAAATATACTACTAGCCAACCGCATGGTACCTAAGTGGTCCACTCCCATCGTGCTGAGGAGATAATCTCAAGTCTCAAACAGGCTATCAAAATCACATAGAAAAAATCTTCTACAAGTCTAGGAATCCTAAAAGTATACTAACTCAAGGGTACCATCATACAAAATTGACATGTAATTCTCAGAGGCACAACAATGACATGTAGGAAACCTACTATGCAAGCGAGAAAGTGTCATCGCAATTATCACATACAAGTTACCCAGGCAGTTAGCTAAAATCCATAGGTCCATACTGATCTCATGCGGCCACTAGTATCCTCTCATACTGACGAGGCATACTATGGAATGCACAGTTGCAACCATGCGTTCTCACTACTCCCATCCTAGCTTGTAAAAGCACTCAAGGCATGGGCAAGAACCAAAAAATTATCTTTTTAGGTTCATTTAATCTCCATTTAGTGTGTAAATGTTATCACTTATTAACCAAACTTACAATGAGTTACCCTAGCAGCCACTTAGGGCCCCAACCCCCATTGCAAGCCACTTACCGACACTACAAGTAGATTACCTATCCTAAGCTCATGGAATCATAAATCACCACAGTCCTGTACAAATGACTACAAAGAAAATCTAAAAGAATCATCAAATATCCATGATAAAAGCATCAAATATCCATAATAAGAATTATCAAATCACCAAGATAAGAATCATCAAATCTCCATGAGCATCTGAAAAAGCATCTATAGAAAATCATAACAACAACAGTTCTCTATTGGCAACTGAAGGCATCACTGATAATCATAAGTATCCATTGGTTCTCAGTAATCAAAATATATCTCAAAATAAATTACAATATCCATTGGTTCTCAACAAGCAACCAAGAATATCTCAAAATCATACCGATCGAAGACTCCAAAATTGTTGAGTCAAACATGTCACAGCATGACATTATTGATAAATAAATCAACATTTCAGTCCCATCATGGCAACTACAAAGTAATCCAAAGATAACTGATCGATGACTCAAAAATGATTAGCTCAAGTGTCTCATACACATACATCTCAGCTTCACACATGAAGACTGATAAACAAATACAAATATTTCATAGAGCATACGATCACATTACCATGGTTGGGCTTATAAAGATCGAGACCAAATAAGATCAACATTCCATCATATCTCATAACCCCCGAGCCTCTGGTAACAACTTAAGACTGGTCAACACTAGTCAACCCAAAACCCAAAACAAGAAGCATATAGAATACATGATGCAAACACATGTTTTGGTTTACTAAATTCACATAGTTGAATAATGTGTAGGGGTTTCCAATTTTTTGTTTGCAAGTATACTTTCAAGTGTCTAAGTTTCATCATTTGACCTACAAGTCAACCCATTTGTTCCCCGATAGTATTATCCTTCCATTATTAAGAATTACATTCTAAGAATAACTTAAGGATAAATATTTACTCATTAAATCATTTTTTTTATTTGCTAAGATCCATAGTACTAATTGGATAACTCTTCCTTAATGTTACTTCTACATTTCAATATAATCAAATGATCATTATTCATTCATAAAAGAACCAATTTTCAATCTTCGAATAAGAAGATTATAACTTAATTAAAATGTTCAATTTAATCCACTAATTAACTTAGGTGTACAATTCCATGATCCATTAACATTTTAATGGTTAAAACTCAATTAAGTATCTCTAACACTTAAACCTCTTAATTATAATCATTATTAAATTGTCACTAATAACCGTTAAAATATCTAAGTCATTATTCAAGTCATTAAAATAAGACTCATCAACTTCAATGTACATACTACACAACTTTACTAAAAGAATCGATATATCATATCAATTAAAAATTTGTGACATAACTTAATTATTAATTAAATCTAATTAACTTTAATTAATTCAATTAATAATTTCAAATCCAATTGACTAATAACCAACAATAGTTTGTACGTAAAAAGTCATCTACAATCTAAATATTCATATTAATAGTTCAATAACTTGTTAATAACAAGATATGTTGGAAATCTTATTAATAAATCTATAATGACCACCTTCGCCATTCTATCAATGAAAACTAACTTTTCTTTGACAAACCCGTATTATTGATAATAATTTAGTTAAACTTCATTTGATTCAATTAATTATCAATCAACTATATTCCATTTCATTAACATTAGGATTAGTAATAGTTTAATAACTAATAACAAGTTAAAATAAATCTACGATAACAGATTCTTTATTATTTTTGCTAACAATGATGTCACTAGTAAATTAAATATAACTTCTTTAAGAATCGTTCTCCGGATAAAATTTACCAATAATCAATAGGTAATCATTTGTCCAAAATAATTTTTGATGATTCTAAGTATAATGATCACCAACTTCATTAATCACAATTTCATTCATGATAACATGAATTCATTTCCATTGTATTTTTCTCCCCTTAATTTGATCTCAACTAAATTCTTAATACTATACTTCAATTATTAACTAATCTCAATTAGATTGAACTTAATTGAATCAATTAATAATTATATAAACTTATTTATACTATCTTTCATCAATAATTTGTTAAACTTAACAATTTTTAATAAATAATAACTCACTAATAATTTCAATATTCAATTATAATGATTGATATTCGAACCAATCAATGAATAACAACCAAATCATTAGTATCTTTTTTCTTTTAATTTTTCCTCACTTAAAAATTCATTTACTTAAATTGACTAATAATTAATTACACTTCTTCTACTATTAACTAATCTTAATTAATTTAAATTTAATTAGATTAGATAATAAACCTTATAAAATTAATGCATATTAATAAGATTCTAATAAGAAAAGATTGCAATAATATCTTTAATTCATTCCATGCTTTGATATATTATTTTTGTGAAGTTTAAGCATAAAGAACTCTTGGTTATGGGAAAGGAAGAAATATCTGTCTTTGAAAAAAACAGTCTCAGTATGATGGCCATATCTCTCTAATGAACCATTGGATCAGACTGAAATTGAAATATGTTGGAGAGGGTCAAGTTGCGCCGATTATGACTAGAGCTATCAAATAAATTCGATCACGATAAAAAGTTATGAATGACTGAGTTTGGGTCTACCCAAGGGGTAGTGACAGGGCAGTTTGTGATGAATTAAGAATTTCTCCTAAAAGGTAATTATTCTCTAATTTTACCCAATCATCCATCTAATAGGTTTGTCCGTAAACATCTAAAAAGATTACATCTAACTATTCAAATTTTTAACTTAAAATTTCTATTTTAATTTGAAATCTTGTCTATCTAATTTTACAATATAAATTTGAACCCAAACCCGATTCAGATCTAATTTCTTTCTTAAATTGAAGCTAAAGTTTTCTAATGAGTTCTCTATTTTTTTTTTTTGCAACTCTATATATCTAAATTCCAATTTAATTATAGATTCATTCACGAGAAGTATTCAGACACATATAATAGACATGATGAAGACAGGAAGAGAAATAGTGCAAATAGAATATGAGATTATCACGAGTGCACCTGGACACTAATGCTAATCCTCCATGCCTCACAAGTCCATAGAAAATCCCTTCCTTCTCCATCATTCGCAATTCCTCCAAGATCCAAGCCAACCGAAAATCTCCAAGTGACTAGAAGAGCTAGAAGGAGCATAGAAGCAAGTAGAAAATATATGAGCATATAAACTTCTCCAATGCATATAAGCTTTGAAGCCTCCATTTTAAACTTGTAGTTTGTAGCTTCCATTAAGCTTTCATTTAAGCTTATCCAAACATATTAGGAAAGCCTCTATTTAAAGGCCTCTAAGATGCATCTAGAGTGTCTCTAGAAACAACTAGAAGATAAGCATGACAACCAAGCATGAGTCTCCTCCAACCTTCTAGATGAGTTTTAAGGTTGTAGACACTATGTGCTCAAATAAAATGCTAACTTCTAAGTGTAGACAACTAGTGCATTCTTAGAGTGCAAACTCGTGTTGTCTACATGACAACTTCCGAAAATTTGCAAACTCCTATGTGAGCAAATATTAATATTATATTTAATTTACTCTTTTCAATTTAATTAATTTATTTATTAAATCTCATGCACTAACTTTGATAATTTCACTTTTCAATCTTAATATATTTATATTTTAGTCACATGAGATTTAGAATCTTTTAATAATTTTAATATATTTTCCACTTTTAGATTTCATTTTCCAAAATTTAATTGCTAAAATATTTGTTAATTTTAATAATATTATTATTTAGTCATTTATTTAAAAATGAACTCCAAATATATTATAAATATTGTCACATTCCAACTTTAAAGTTTAATTATTTTATTTTCAAATTTAATTATTTTATTTAATTAATTTTTCAATTAATTAAATAAAATAAATATTAAAATATCATATTAATTTTTCATTTAATTAAACTATTAATTAAATATTTTAATTAGGCTTAATTAATAGAAAATACATCAAAGACTCATAAGGTAAAAATATGAAAATCCATCATAGCCAAAATACATACAAAATCAATCTAAGGGTTTAAATAACGAATTACGTTATCTCACACATTCGGAGGGTACTCAACTCAGATACTTGTCCTAATTTTTTAATTAGAACAAATAACTTAAAGGGTTGGGATTTGGACTTGAGAATTTATCTCCCATCTCTTATCATTGAGATAATGTGATAGGGTACGCTCATCCTAACAATTCAGAGAAGTCGATACCCGGTACTTGCAACCTGCATAAAAACCATGCATGTACAAGCACAATATATACTAAACTAAACAGGCAATGGCAAGAATTGGTGCATCGTGTAGATCCCGACTAGCGAGTGACTACGACTCCCTTCCTTAACCACATCAGACACGCCATACAAAAGCAAACACGCAAAACAAACACGCACACCATACACATGTAAGTATGGGGTAAGTATCCATAAAAGAATACATATGATAATAAATCATCTTACTAATCATCATTAATAACTGCAAACACTGAAAATAATCATCATGCATACGTGAAATGCAAAATCTAAGTAATTTCATCACATAATCAACTAAATCTATAGCACAATATCTGATAATCTCAAAACAATGCTACTAACCAACAACATAAAACTAGCTCTAAAAGAGTTCAACAATGATAACAAAATGCGAACTAGGGGCAGGCACTACAACTCATTTTTGATCAATAGTGAACTGAAAATTTTTCTTTTTGAGCTGAAGAGAAATTTTGTTGAGATATCTAATTTAATAAAACGAGATATGCTCTCATAATTACTTTTTCTATTTAATTAAATAATATTTAATTAATTAGAGACACTTTTCTTATTTAATTAAATAAATTCATTTAATTAATTAGGAATGACTTCTCATTTAATTAAATAACTTTGTTTAATTAATTAGAAGTAAGTACTCAATTTAATTAAATAATTTTATTTAATTATTTCCAAATTCTTTTCGAAACTAGTCAACTCAAGTCAACCGTGGTTAAATCTAGTCAACTTTTAGTCAAACTTGATCTTTGCGTATGTGAATATGACCAAATGTGAGTATGAATTCTAGCAACAATTCGATGCAAATTCTCATTCAACCTTTCAAAATGAAGAGATGGGGGTCTCTTAAATAGACTTTTTAAAAATTCATCAACGATTGAGATCAATTTAAATCAACGGTCAGGATTAAAGGTGAATTTCAGTCATAAAGGGAGATTTCCAAATTAAAGGGAGTTAACAGATTTAATTTGAGTAAAATAAGGAGTTAACTGATTCAATTTTAGTAGAAAAAGGAGTTAACTGATTTAACTCATTTTTTATCAATAGTGAACTGAAAATTTCTTTTTTTGAACTGAAGAGAGATTTTGTTAAGATATTTAGTTTAATAAAATGAGATATGCTCTCGTAATTACTTTTTCTATTTAATTAAATAATCTTTAATTAATTAGAGACACTTTTCTTATTTAATTAAATAACTTCATTTAATTACTTAGGAATGGCTTCTCCTTTAATTAAATAACTTTGTTTAATTAATTATAAGTAAGTATTCCATTTAATTAAATAATTTTATTTAATTATTTCAAAATTCTTTTTGAAACTAGTCAACTCAAGTCAACCGTGGTTAAATCTGGTCAACTTTGTGTCAAACTTGATCTTTGCGTACATGAATATGACCAAATGTGAGTATGAATTCTAGCAACAATTCGATGCAAATTCTCATTCAACCTTTCAAAATGAAGAGATGAGGGTCTCTTAAATAGACTTTCCTGGAATTCATCAACGGTTGAGATCGATTTCAATCAATGGTCAGGATTAAAGGTGAAGTTCAGTCATAAAGGGAGATTTCTAAATTAAAGGGAGTTAACAGATTTAATTTGAGTAAAATAGGGAATTAACTGATTCAATTTGAGTAGAAAAAGGAGTTAACTGACTTAACTCATTTTTGATCCATAGTAAATTGAAAATTTCCCTTTTTGAACTAAAGAGAGATTTTGTTAAGATATTTAATTTAATAAAATGAGATATGCTGTCGTAATTAATTTTTCTATTTAATTAAATAATCTTTAATTAATTAGAGACATTTTCTTATTTAATTAAATAACTTCATTTAATTAATTAGGAATGGCTTCTCATTTAATTAAATAACTTTGTTTAATTAAAATGAAGTAAGTACTCCATTTAATTAAATAATTTCATTTAATTATTTCAAAATTCTTTTCGAAACTAATCAACTCAAGTCAATTGTGGTTAAATCTGGTCAACTTTTGGTCAAACTTGATCTTTGCGTATGTGAATATGAAAAAATGTGAGTATTAATTCCAGCAACAATTCGACACAAATTCTCATTCAACCTTTCAAAATGAAGAGATGAGGGTCTCTTAAATAGACTTTTTTGGAATTCATCAACAGTTGAGATCGATTTCAATCAACGGTCAGGATTAAAGGTGAAGTTCAGTCATAAAGGGAGATTTCCAAATTAAAGGGAGTTAACAGATTTAATTTCAGTAAAATAAAGAGTTAACTGATTCAATTTGAGTAGAAAAACGAGTTAACTGTTTTAACTCATTTTTGATCAATAGTGAACTGAAAATTTCCCTTCATGAACTGAAGAGAGATTTTGTTGAGATATTTAATTTAATAAAGTGAGATATGCTCTCATAATTACTTTTTTTTATTTAATTAAATAATCTATAATTAAATAAAGACACTTTTCTTATTTAATTAAATAACTTCATTTAATTAATTAAGAATGGCTTCTCATTTAATTAAATAACTTTGTTTAATTAATTAGAAGTAAGTACTGGCCCATGAAACTTCGAACCTCAGATACATTCGTAGGTGCTGGCCAATCAACAATAGCCCAAATTTTGGATGGATCTACCGAGATTCCATCTCCTGAAATAATATGCCCTAAGTAACAAATCTCCAATTTGAAGAATTCGCACTTTTCAGGATTGGCATACAATTTGTTCCTACGAAGACATTCAAAAACCTGCTCTAAATGCTGCTTGTGCTCCTCAACAGTGTTGGAATAAACCAAAATGTCATCTAGAAAAACTACCACAAACTTATCAAGATAAGTTCTAAACACACCGTTCATCAAACTCATGAACACAGAAGGTGCATTAGTTAACCCAAAAGGTACCACTGTGAACTCGAAGTGTCCATACCTGGTGCGAAAAGCTGTTTTATGGATATCAGCTTCCTGGATTCTAAGCTGATGATATCAAAATTTCAGATCAATCTTTGAAAAGATTCTGGCACCTTTGACCTGGTCAAACAAATCATCAATTCGAGGCAAAGGATACCTATTCTTAATAGTGACTTTGTTCTACTGTCTATAATCGATACAAAGCCTTAAAGAACCATCTCTCTTCTTGACAAAGATCACCGGAGCACCCCAAGGTGAAACACTAGGATGAATCAAACCTCTTTCCAAAAGCTCCTCCAACTGAAACTTAAGTTCAACCAGCTCTTGAGCTATCATTCTATAAGGAGTCTTGGAAATTGGTTCCGTTCCTGGCACTAAATTGATCCGAAAATCAATTTCTCTCTTCGGAGGTATCCCAGGAATCTCCTTAACAAAAACATTTGAAAAGTTCCACAAAACTGGATGATCGAGAGAAGAACTCTTAACTATGAAATCTTCTAAGTTGTTTACCGAAATGGCAAACAAACTACAGCCTTTTCGAGCACACCTTACCAATTGCTTGGCAGAAATTGTTCGCAAAGAGATAGGTCTCTTGATTTCTGTGATAACTTTGGCTGATTCGGAATCATCTACACAATAGATTGACTTATCTTTGCAATCAAAAATAGCTTGATGCTGTTCAAACCAATCCATACCCAAAACTATGTCATACGACCCTAAAGGTATAACCCTAAGGTTCACTGAAGTTGAGAAAGATTTCATACAAATCTTATAGTTAGGAGCAATAATATCAATGTTTACCTTGGACCCTAACGCTAACTCCACTTGCCATCTATTCCTTGCCTTAACCACAGGTATATCACAATGTGCAACTAAAGCAGAAGAAATGAATGAGTATGTAGCTCCTGAGTCGAATAAGATAGAAACTTTCATACCTCGAGTATTACCTTGAGCTTCTATAACCGAGTTCTGGTGTTCGGCCTGCTTCTGATCTAAAGTTGCAAAGATACGATGGTTCCTGGCAGAATCACCAACTGTCGCTTCAGACCTAGCTGGCTTAGGTCCAACCTTCGGCCTATCCCAATTAGGACACTGAGACTGATAATGCCCTAGCTGTCCGCAATGGAAACACTCAACAAATTTCCTGAATCCTGAGTTCTGACTAGAAGGATTAGGAAATGGCTTGCTACTCTGCACACTTTGAGGTGGTTGAGATGTTTTAGGCTGTTCTAAAACCTTGGAATTCTTATTGAACTTCCTCTTCTTGAATCTTCCACCTGAAAATCCAATTTTTGAACTACTCTGTGGGGGCTTCTGATTCTTACTGACATCAAGAGTAGGTGGATTCATGCTAGTTTTATAAGCAGCCCCATGATAACCAAACTTCATCTCTATCAACTTTGCTCCCTCTGAGGCTTCTTGCATAGTCAAAGGTCGAAAAGTTCTCACTTTCTCCCCAATTTTGGGCATAAGCCCTCTGATGAAATGCTGTATCATGGCCTTATCATTTTCAGCCCACCCAAAAAACTTCTTAAGTTCGAAGAACCTTCATTCGTAAGCTTCCACTGTAGAGCCAATCTGCATGATTTGAAAGAACTCCTCAGCACAGGCTTGACGCCAATATTCAGACATGAATCTCTCCTTGAAGCGCTCAACAAAAAGTTCCCATGTGACCAAGGAGATATCAATGCCAAGCTTTCCCAACTCCTGTTCCCACCACAAGGAACCAAATCCTCTCAAATGCATAACTGTCCATCTGACCTTCACGTTACTAAGGTAACGGTGTAAGACAAAACATCGCTCAATATTTAGCAGCCAAGCTTCTGCTGCTATACCCTGTTCTGTACCATAGAACAATGGTGCTTTCATCTTGCAAAGGTCCTTGAGCTGAGCTCTTGCCACTAGATCTTCTTCTACAAGAAGATTAACACCCTGCACAATAGGTCTCCTATCATTCGCTCCCCCACCACGAATCTAGTTATTAGCCTCAATATTATCAAGACGTTCCAAAATTCTCTAAAGTACCAAAGCCTAGTCTGCCTGATTATTCTGGTTGTTACCAAACCCATCATTCTGATCAAACTGATCATCTCCAGCATCATTCTGGTTAAAGGGAGTTAACAGATTTAATTTGAGTAAAATAAGCAGTTAACTGATTCAATTTGAGTAGAAAAAGGAGTTAACTGATTTAACTCATTTTTGATCAATAGTGAACTGTAAATTTCTCTTTTTGAACTGAAGAGAGATTTTTTTGAGATATTTAATTTAATAAAATGAGATATGCTCTCATAATTACTTTTTCTATTTAATTAAGTAATCTTTAATTAATTAGAGACACTTTTCTTATTTAATTAAATAACATCATTTAATTAATTAGGAATAACTTCTCATTTAATTAAATAACTTTGTTTAATTAATTAGAAGTAAGTACTCCATTTAATTAAATAATTTCATTTAATTATTTCAAAATTCTTTTCAAAACTAGTCAACTCGAGTCAACCGTAGTTAAATCTGGTCAACTTTTGGTCAAACTTGATCTCTGCGTATATGAATATGAGCAAATGTGAGTATGAATTCTAGCAACAATTCAATGCAAATTCTCATTCAACCTTTCAAAATGAAGAGATGAGGGTCTCTTAAATAGACTTTTCTGGAATTCATCAACGGTTGAGATCGATTTATATCAACGGTCAGGATTAAAGGTGAAGTTCAGTCATAAAGGGAGATTTCCAAATTAAAAGGAGTTAACAGATTTAATTTGAGTAAAATAAGGAGATAACTGATTCAATTTGAGTAGAAAAAGGAGTTAACTAATTTAACTCATTTTTGATCAATAGTGAACTGAAAATTTCCCTTTTTGAATTGAGGAGAGATTTTGTCGAGATATTTAATTTAATAAAATGAGATATGCTCTCATAATTACTTTTTCTATTTAATTAAGTAATCTTTAATTAATTAGAGACACTTTTCTTGTTTCATTAAAAAATTTTATTTAATTAATTAGAAATGGCTTCTCATTTAATTAAATAACTTTGTTTAATTAATTAGAAGTAAGTACTCCATTTAATTAAATAATTTCGTTTAATTATTTCAAAATTCTTTTCAAAACTAGTCAACTCGAGTCAACCGTGGTTAAATCTAGACAACTTTTGGTCAAACTTGATCTCAGCTTATGTGAATATGAGCAAATGTGAGTATGAATTCGAGCAACAATTCGATGCAAATTCTCATTCAACCTTTCAAAATGAAGAGATGAGGGCCTCTTAAATAGACTTTTCTGGAATTCATCAACGATTGAGATTGATTTCAATCAATGGTCAGGATTAAAAGTGAAGTTCAGTCATAAAGGGAGATTTCCAAAATAAAGGGAGTTAACAGATTTAATTTGAGTAAAATAAGGAGTTAACTGATTCAATTTGAGTAGAAAAAGGAGTTAACTGATTTAACTCATTTTTGATCAATAGTGAATTGGAAATTTCTCTTTTTGAACTGAAGAGAGATTTTGTTGAGATATTTAATTTAATAAAATGAGATATGCTCTCATAATTACTTTTTCTATTTAATTAAGTAATTTTTAATTAATTAGAGACACTTTTCTTATTTAATTAAGTAACTTCATTTAATTAATTAGGAATGGCTTCTCATTTAATTAAATAACTTTGTTTAATTAATTAGAAGTAAGTACTTCATTTAATTAAATAATTTCGTTTAATTATTTCAAAATTCTTATCGAAACTAGTCAACTCAAGTCAACCGTGGTTAAATGTGGTCAACTTTTCGTCAAACTTGATCTCTGCGTATGTGAATATGAACAAACGTGAGTATGAATCCGAGCAACAATTCAATGCAAATTCTCATTCAACCTTTCAAAATGAAGAGATGGGGGTCTCTTAAATAGAGTTTTCTTGAATTCATCAACAGTTGAGATCGATTTCAATGAACGGTCAGGACTAAAGTTGAAGTTCAGTCATAAAGGGAGATTTCCAAATTAAAGAGAGTTAACAGATTTAATTTGAGTAAAATAAGGAGTTAACTGATTCAATTTGAGTAGAAAAAGGAGTTAACTAATTTAACTCATTTTTGACCAATAGTGAACTGGAAATTTCCCTTTTTGAACTGAAGAGAGATTTTGTTGAGATATTTAATTTAATAAAATGAGATATGCTCTCATAATTACGTTTTCTATTTAATTAACTAATCTTTAATTAATTAGAGACACTTTTCTTATTTAATTAAATAACTTCATTTAATAAATTAGGAATGGCTTCTCATTTAATTCAATAGCTTTGTTTAATTAATTAGAAGTGAGTACTCCATTTAATTAAATAATTTTATTTAATTATTTAAATTTTTTTTTCGAAACTAGTTAACTCAAGTCGACTGTGGTTAAATCTTGTCAACTTTTGGTCAAACTTGATATTTGCATATGTGAATATGAGCAAATGTGAGTATGAATTCCAGCAACAATTCGATGCAAATTCTCATTCAACCTTTCAAAATGAAGAGATGAGGGTCTCTTAAATAGACTTTCCTGAAATTCATCAACGGTTGAGATCGATTTCAATCAGTGGTTAGTATTAAAGGTGAAGTTCAGCCATAAAGGGAGATTTCCAAATTAAAGGGAGTTAACAGATTTAATTTGAGTAAAATAAGGAGTTAACTGATTTAATTTGAGTAGAAGAAGGAGTTAACTGATTTAACTCATTTTTGATCAATAGTGAACTGAAAATTTCTCTTTTTGAACTGAAGAGAGATTTTGTTGAGATATTTAATTTAATAAAATGAGATATGCTCTCATAATTACTTTTTTAATTTAATTAAATAATCTTTAATTAATTAGAGACACTTTTCTTATTTAATTAAATAACTTCATTTAATTAATTAGGAATGGCTTCTCATTTAATTAAATAACTTTGTTTAATTAATTAGAAGTAAGTACTCCATTTAATTAAATAATTTCGTTTAATTATTTCAAAATTTTTTTCGAAATTAGTCAGCTCAAGTCAACCGTGGTTAAATCTGGTCAACTTTTGGTCAAACTTGATCTTTGCGTATGTGAATATGAGCAAATGTGAGTATGAATTCCAGCAACAATTCGATGCAAATTCTCATTCAACCTTTCAAAATGAAGAGATGAGGGTCTCTTAAATAGGCTTTCTTAGAATTCATCAATGGTTGAGATCGATTTCTATCAGCAGTTAGGATTAAAGGTGAAGTTCAGTCATAAAGGGAGATTTTTAAATTAAAAGGAGTTAACAGATTTAATTTGAGTAATATAAGGAGTTAACTGATTTAATTTGAGTAGAAAAAGGAGTTAATTGATTTAACTCATTTTTTATCAATAGTGAACTAAAAATTTCCCTTTTTGAACTGAAGAGAGATTTTGTTGGGATATTTAATTTAATAAAATGAGATATGCTCTCATAATTACTTTTTCTATTTAATTAAATAATTTTTAATTAATTAGAGACATTTTTCTTATTTAATTAAATAACTTAATTTAATTAATTAGGAATGGCTTCTCATTTAATTAGATAACTTTATTTAATTAATTAGAATTAAGTACTCCATTTAATTAAGTAATTTCATTTAATTATTTCAATTTTTTTTTCGAAACTAGTCAACTCAAGTCAACCATGGTTAAATCTGATCAATTTTTGGTCAAATTTGATCTTTGCGTATGTGAATATGAGCAAATGTGAGTATGAATTCTAGCAACAATTCGATGCAAATTCTCATTCAACTTTTCAAAATCAAGAGATGAGGGTCTCTTAAATAGACTTTCTTGAAATTCATCAACGGTTGAGATCGATTTGAATCAGTGGTCAGGATTAAAAGTGAAGTTCAGTCATAAAGGGAGATTTCCAAATTAAAGGGAGCTAAGAGATTTAATTTAAGTAAAATAAAGAGTTAACTGATTCAATTTGAGTAGAAAAAGGAGTTAACGGATTTAACTCATTTTTGACGAATAGTGAACTGGAAATTTTCGTTTTTGAACTGAAGAGAGATTTTGTTGAGATATTTAATTTAACAAAATGAGATATACTCTCATAATTACTTTTTCTATTTAATTAAGTAATCTTTAATTAATTAGAGACACTTTTCTTATTTAATTAAATAACTTAATTTAATTAATTAGGAATGGCTTCTCATTTAGTTAAATAACTTTGTTTAATTAATTAAAAGTAAGTACTCCATTTATTTAAATAATTTCATTTAATTATTTCAAAATTCTTTACGAAACTAATCAACTCAAGTCCACCGTGGTTAAATCTGGTCAACTTTTGGTCAAACTTGATCTTTGCGTATGTGATTATGAGCAAATGTGAGTATGAATTCCAAGAACAATTCGATGCAAATTATCATTCAACCTTTCAAAATGAACAGATGAGGGTCTCTTAAATAGACTTTCTTGGAATTCATCAATGGTTGGGATCAACTTCAATCAGCGGTCAGGATTAAAGGTGAAGTTCAGTCATAAAGGGAGATTTCCAAATTAAAGAGAGTTAACAGATTTAATTTGAGTAAAATAAGGAGTTAACTGATTGAATTTGAGTGGAAAAAGGAGTTAACTAATTTAACTCATTTTTGATCAATAGTGAACTGGAAATTTCCCTTTTTGAACTGAAGAGAGATTTTGTTGAGATATTTAATTTAATAAAATGAGATATGCTCTCATAATTACTTTTTCTATTTAATTAAATAATCTTTAATTAATTAAATACACTTTTCTTATTTAATTAAATAACTTAATTTAACTAATTAGGAATGGCTTTTCATTTAATTAAATAACTTTTTTTAATTAATTAGAAGTAATTACTCCATTTAATTAAATAATTTTGTTTAATTATTTCTAAATTCTTTTCAAAACTAGTCAACTCAAGTTAACCGTAGTTAAATCTGGTCAACTTTTGGTCAAACTTGATCTTTGCATATGTGAATATGAGCAAATGTGAGTATGAATTCCAGCAACAATTCGATGCAAATTCTAATTCAACCTTTTAAAATTAAGAAATGAGGGTCTCTTAAATAAACTTTCTTGAAATTCATCAACGGTTGAGATCGATTTCAATCAGCGGTCAGGTTTAAAGGTGAAGTTCAGTCATAAAGGGAGATTTCCAAATTAAAGGGAGTTAATATATTTAATTTGAGTAACTTAAGGAGTTAACTGATTCAATTTGAGTAGAAAAAGGAGTTAACTGATTTAACTCATTTTTTATCAATAGTGAACTGGAAATTTCCCTTTTTGAACTGAAAATAGATTTTGTTGAGATATTTAATTTAATAAAATGAGATATGCTCTCATAATTACTTTTTTTATTTAATTAAATAATCTTTAATTAATTAGAGACATTTTTCTTATTTAATTAAATAACTTCATTTAATTAATTAGGAATGGCTTCTCATTTAATTAAATAACTTTGTTTAATTAATTAGAAGTAAGTACTCCATTTAATTAAATAATTTTATTTAATTATTTCAAAAAAAAATTCGAAACTAGTCAACTCAAGTCAACCATGGTTCAATCTGGTCAACTTTTGGTCAAATTTGATCTTTGCGTATGTGAATATGAGCAAATCTGAGTATGAATTCCAGCAACAATTCGATGCAAATTCTCATTCAACCTTTCAAAATGAAGAGATGCGGGTCTCTTAAATAGACTTTCCTAAAATTCATCAACGGTTGAGATCAATTTCAATCAGCGGTCAGGATTAAAGGTAAAGTTCAGTCATAAAGCGAGATTTCCAAATTAAAGGGAGTTAACAGATTTAATTTGAGTAAAATAAGGAGTTAACTAATTCAATTTGAGTACAAAAAGGAGTTAACTAATTTAACTCATTTTATATCAATAGTGAACTGGACATTTCCCTTTTTGAACTGAAGAGAGATTTTTTTGAGATATTTAATTCAATAAAATTAGATATGCTCTCATAATTTATTTTTCTATTTAATTAAATAATCTTTAATTAATTAGAGACACTTTTCTTATTTAATTAAATAACTTCATTTAATTAATTAGAAATGGCTTCTCATTTAATTAACTAACTCTGTTTAATTAATCAGAAGTAAGTACTCTGTTTAATTAAGTAATTCCATTTAATCATTTCAAAATTCTTTTCGCAACTACTCAACCGTGGTTAAATCTGGTCAAATTTTGGTCAAATTTGATCTTTGCGTATGTGAATATGAGATAATGTGAGTATTAATTCCAGCAACAATTCGATGCAAATTCTCATTCAACCTTTCAAAATGAAGAGATGAGGGTCTCTTAAATAGACTTTCCTGAAATTCATCAACGATTGAGATCGATTTCAATCAGCGGTCAAGATTAAAGGTGAAGTTCAGTCATAAAAGGAGATTTTCAAATAAATGGGAGTTAACAGATTTAATTTGAGTAAAATAAGGAGTTAACTAATTCAATTTGAGTAGAAAATGGAGTTAACTGAATTAACTCATTTTTTATCAATAGTGAACTGGAAATTTCTCATTTTGAACTAAAGAGAGATTTTGTTGAAATATTTAATTTAATAAAATGAGATATGCTCTCATAATTACTTTTTCTATTGAATTAAATATTCTTTAATTAATTGGAGACACTTTTCTTATTTAATTAAATAACTTCATTTAATTAATTAGGAATGGCTTCTCATTTAATTAAATAACTTTGTTTAATTGATTAGAAGTAAGTACTCCATTTAATTAAGTAATTTCGTTTAATTATTTCAAAATTCTTTTCGAAACTAGTCAACTCAAGTCCACTGTGGTTAAATCTGGTCAACTTTTGGTCAAACTTGATCTCTGTGTATCTGAATATGAGCAAATGTGAGTAACATAAGAAGTTAACATATTTAATTTGAGTAAAATAAGGAGTTAACTAATTTAATTTGAGTACAAAAAGGGGTTAACTAATTTAACTCATTTTTTTATAAATAGTGAACTTCATTTAATTAATTAGAAATGGCTTCTCATTTACTTAACTAACTCTGTTTAATTAATCAGAAGTAAGTACTCCATTTAATTAAGTAATTCCATTTAATCATTTCAAAATTCTTTTCGCAACTACTCAACAGTGGTATGAGCAAATGTGAGTATGAATTCCAACAACAATTCGATGCAAATTCTCATTCAACCTTTCAAAATGAAGAGATGAGGGTCTCTTAAATAGACTTTCCTGGAATTCATCAACGGTTGAGATCGATTTTAATCAACGGTCAGGATTAAAGGTCAAGTTCAGACATAAAGGAAGATTTCCAAATTAAAGAGAGTTAATAGATTTAATTTGAGTAAAATAAGGAGTTAACTGATTCAATTTGAGTAGAAAAAGTAGTTAACTGATTTAACTCATTTTTTATCAATAGTGAATTGGAAATTTCCCTTTTTGAACTGAATAGAGATTTTTTTGAGATATTTAATTTAATAAAATGAGATATGCTCTCATAATTACTTTTTCTATTTAATTAAATAATCTTTAATTAATTAGAGACACTTTTCTTATTTAATTAAATAACTCCATTTAATTAATTAAGAATGGCTTCTCATTTAATTAAATAACTTTGTTTAATTAATTAGAAGTAAGTACTCCATTTAATTAAATAATTTCGTTTAATTATTTGAATTTTTTTTTGAAACTAGTCAACTCAAGTCAACCGTGGCTAAATCTGGTCAACTTTTGGTCAAACTTGATCTCTGTGTATGTGAATATGAGCAAATGTGAGTATGAATTCCAGCAACAATTCGATGCATATTCTCATGCAACCTTTCAAAATGAAGAGATGAGGGTCTTTTAAATATACTTTCTTAGAATTCATCAACGGTTGAGATCGATTTCAATCAGCGGTCAGGATTAAAGGTGAAGTTAAGTCATAAAGGAAGATTTCCAAATTAAAGGGAGTTAACAGATTTAATTTGAGTAAAATAAGGAGTTAACTGATTCAATTTGAGTAGAGAAAGGAGTTAACTGATTTAACTCATTTTTGATCAATAGTGAACTGAAAATTTTACTTTTTGAACTGAAGAGAGATTTTGTTGAGATATTTAATTTAATAAAATGAGATATGCTCTCATAATTACTTTTTCTATTTAATTAAATAATTTTTAATTAATTAGAGGCACTTTTCATATTTAATTAAATAACTTCATTTAATTAATTAGGAATGGCTTCTCATTTAATTAAATAACTTTGTTTAATTAATTAGAAGTAAGTACTCCATTTAATTAAATAATTTTGTTTAATTATTTCAAAATTCTTTTCGAAACTAGTCAACTCAAGTCAACCGTGGTTAAATCTGGCCAACTTTTGGTCAAACTTGATCTCTGCGTATGTGAATATGAGCAAATGTGAGTATGAATTCCAGCAACAATTCGATGCAAATTCTCATTCAACCTTTCAAAATGAAGAGATGAGGGTCTCTTAAATAGACTTTCTTGGAATTCATCAGCGGTTGAGATCAATTTGAATCAGCGATCAGAATTAAAGGTGAAGTTCAAACATAAACGGAGGTTTCCAAATTAAAGGGAGTTAATAGATTGAATTTGAGTAAAATAAGGAGTTAATTGATTCAATTTGAGTACAAAAATGAGTTAGCTAATTTAAGTCATTTTTTATTAATAGTGAACTGAAAATTTCCCTTTTTGAACTAAAGAGAGATTTTGTTGAATTATTTAATTTAATAAAATGAGATATGCTCTCATAATTACTTTTTCTATTTAATTAAATAATCTTTAATTAATTAGAGACACTTTTCTTATTTAATTAAATAACTTCATTTAATTGATTAGGAATGGATTTTCATTTAATTAAATAACTTTGTTTAATTAATTAGAAGTAAGTACTCCATTTAATTAAATAATTTCATTTGATTATTTCAAAATTCTTTACAAAACTAGTCAACTCAAGTTAACCGTGGTTAAATCTGGTCAACTTTTGGTCAAAATTAATCTCTGCGTATGTGAATATGAGCAAATGTGAGTATGAATTCTAACAAAAATTCAATGCAAATTCTTATTCAACCTTTCAAAATGAAGAGATTAGGGTCTCTTAAATAGACTTTCCTGAAATTCATCAACGGTTGAGATCGATTTCAATCAATGGTCAGGATTAAAGGTGAAGTTAACTCATAAAGGGAGATTTCCAAATTAAAGGGAGTTAACAGATTTAATTTGAGTAAAATAAAGAGTTAAATGATTCAATTTGAGTAGAAAAAGGAGTTAATTGATTTAACTCATTTTTGATCAATAGTGAACTGGAAATTTCCCTTTTTGAACTGAATAGAGATTTTGTTGAGATATTTAATTTAATAAAATAAGATATGCGCTCATAATTACTTTTTCTATTTAATTAAATAATCTTTAATTAATTTGAGACAATTTTCTTATTTAATTAACTAACTTTATTTAATTAATTAGGAATGGCTTGTCATTTAATTAAATAACTTTGTTTAATTAATCAGAAGTAAATACTCCATTTAATTAAATAATTTCATTTAATTATCTCAAAATTCTCTTCGAAATTAGTCAACTCAAGTCAACCATGGTTAAATTTGGCAAATTTTGGTCAAACTTGATCTCTACGTATGTGAATATGAGCAAATGTGAGTATGAATTCCAGCAGCAATTCGATGCAAATTCTCATTCAACCTTTCAAAATGAAGAGATGAGGGTCTCTTAAATAGACTTTCCTAAAATTCATCAACGGTTCAGATCGATTTCAACCAACGGTCAGGATTAAAAGTGAAGTTCATTCATAAAGTGAGATTTCCAAATTAAAGGGAGTTATCAGATTTAATTTGAGTAAAATAAGGAGTTAACTAATTCAATTTGAATAGAAAAAGTAATTAACTGATTTAACTCATTTTTGATCAATAGTGAACTGTAAATTTTCCTTTTTGAATTGAAGAGAGATTTTGTTGAGATATTTAATTTAATAAAATGAGATATACTCTCATAATTACTTTTTCAATTTAATTAAATAATCTTTAATTAATTAGAGACACTTTTCTTATTTAATTAAATAACTTCATTTAATTAATTAGGAATGGCTTCTCATTTAATTAAATAACTTTGTTTAATTAATTAGAAGTAAGTACTCCATTTAATTAAATAATTTCGTTTGATTATTGCAAAATTCTTTACAAAACTAGTCAACTCAAGTCATCCGTGGTTAAATCTGGTCAACTTTTGGTCAAACTTGATCTCTGCGTATGTGAATATGAGCAAATGTGAGTATGAATTCCAGCAACAATTCGATGCAAATTCTCATTCAACTTTTCAAAATGAAGAGATGAGGGTATCTTAAATAGACTTTCTTGGAATTCATCAACGGTTGAGATCGATTTCAATCTGCGGTCATGATTAAAGGTGAAGTTCATTCATCAAGGAAGATTTCCAAATTAAAGGGAGTTAATAGATTTAATTTGAGTAAAATAAGGAGTTAACTAATTCAATTTGAGTAGAAAAAGGAGTTAACTGATTTAACTCATTTTTGATCAATAGTGAATTGGAAATTTCTCTTTTTGAACTGAATAGAGATTTTGTTGAGATATTTAATTCAATAAAATGAGATATGCTCTCATAATTTATTTTTCTATTTAATAAATAATCTTTAATTAATTAGAGACACTTTTTTTATTTAATTAAATAACTTCATTTAATTAATTAGGAATGCCTTCTCATTTAATTAACTAACTTTTTTTAATTAATTAGAAGTAAGTACTCCATTTAATTAAATAATACCATTTAATTATTTCAAAATTCTTTTTGAAACTAGTCAACTCAAGTCAACCGTGGTTAAATCTGGTCAACTTTTGGTCAAACTTGATCTCTGCGTATGTCAATATGAGCAAATGTGAGTATGAATTCCAGCAACAATTCGATGCAAATTCTCATTCAACCTTTCAAAATGAAGAGATGAGGGTTTCTTAAATAGACTTTCCTGGAATTCATCAATGGTTGAGATCGATTTCAATCAACGGTCAGGATTAAAGGTGAAGTTTAGTCATAAAGGGAGATTTCCAAATTAAAGAGAGTTAACAGATTTAATTTGAGTAAAATAAGGAGTTAACTGATTGAATTTGAGTAGAAAAAGGAGTTAACTGATTTAACACATTTTTGATCAATAGTGAACTGGAAATTTCTCTTTTTGAACTGAATAGATATTTTGTTGAGATATTTAATTTAATAAAATGAGATATGCTCTCATATTTACTTTTTCTATTTAATTAAATAATCTTTAATTAATTAGGGACACTTTTTCTTAATTAATTAAATAAATTCATTTAATTAATTAGAGACAAAAATTCGATTCAAATTCTCATTCAACCTTTCAAAATTAAGAGATGAGGGTCTCTTAAATAGACTTTCCTGGAATACATCAACGGTTGTGATCGATTTCATTCAGCGGTCAGGATTAAAGGTGAAGTTCAATCATAAAGGAAGATTTCCAAATTAAAGCGAGTTAACAGATTTAATTTGAGTAAAATAAGTAGTTAACTGATTCAATTTGAGTAGAGAAAGGAGTTAACTGATTTAACTCATTTTTGATCAATAGAGAACTGAAAATTTTCCTTTTTGAACTGAAGAGAGATTTTGTTGAGATATTTAATTTAATAAAATGAGATATGCTCTCATAATTACTTTTTCTATTTAATGAAATAATCTTTAATTAATTAGAGACACTTTTCATATTTAATTAAATAACTTCATTTAATTAATTAGGACTGCCTTCTGATTTAAATAAATAACTTTGTTTAATTAATTAGAAGTAAGTACTCCATTTAATTAAATAATTTCATTTAATTATTTCAAAATTCTTTTTGAAACTAGTCAACTCAAGTCAACCGTGGTTAAATCTGATCAACTTTTGGTCAAAATTGATCTCTGCGTATGTGAATATGAGAAAATGTGAGTATGAATTCCAGCAACAATTCGATGCAAATTCTCATTCAACTTTTCAAAATTAAAAGATGAGGGTCTCTTAAATAGACTTTCCTGAAATTCATCAGCGGTTGAGATCGATTTCAATCAGCACTCAGAATTAAAGGTGAAGTTCAGTCATAAAGGGAGGTTTACAAATTAAAGGGAGTTAACAGATTTAATTTGAATAAAATAAGGAGTTAATTGATTCAATTTGAGTAGAAAAAGGAGTTAACTAATTTAACTCATTTTTGATCAATAGTGAACTAGAAATTTCTCTTTTTGAACTAAAGAGAGATTTTGTTGAGATATTTAATTTAATGAAATGAAATATGCTCTCATAATTACTTTTTCTATTTAATTAAATAATCTTTAATTAATTAGAGACATTTTTCTTATTTAATTATATAATTTTATTTAATTAATTAGGAATGGATTCTCATTTAATTAAATAAATTTGTTTAAATAATTAGAAGTAAGTACTCCATTTAATTAAATAATTTTGTTTAATTATTTCAAATTTTTTTTTCGAAACTAGTCATCTCAAGTCAACCGTGGTTAAACCTGGTCAACTTTTGGTCAAACTTGATCTTTGGGTATGTGAATATGAGTAAATGTGAGTATGAATTTTAGCAAAAATTCAATGCAAATTCTCATTCAACCTTTCAAAATGAAGAGATGAGGGTCTCTTAAATAGACTTTCCTGAAATTCATTAACGGTTGAGATCGATTTCAATCAGCGGTCAGAACTAAAGGTGAAGTTCAGTCATAAAGGGAGGTTTCCAAATTAAAGGGAGTTAACAGATTTAGTTGGAGTAAAATAAGGAGTTAACTGATTCAATTTGAGTAGAAAAAGTAGTTAACTAATTTAACTCATTTTTTATCAATAGTCAAATGAAAATTTCCCTTTTTGAACTGAAGAGAGATTTTGTTGAGATATTTAATTTAATAAAATGAGATATGCTCTCATAATTACTTTTTCTATTTAATTAAATAATTTTTAATTAATTAGAAACAATTTTCTTATTTAATTAAATAACTTTATTTAATTAAATAGGAATGGCTTCTCATTTAATTAAATAACTTTGTTTAATTAATTAGAAGTATGTACTCCATTTAATTAAATAATTTTGTTTAATTATTTTAAAAAATAATTTGAAACTAGTCAACTCAAGTCAACCGTGGTTAAATTTGGTCAACTTTTCGTCAAACTTGATCTTTGCATATGTGAATATGAGCAAATGTGAGTATGAATTCCAACAACAATTCGATGCAAATTCTCATTCAACCTTTCAAAATGAAGAGATGAGGGTCTCTTAAATAGACTTTCTTGAGATTCATCAACGGTTGAGATCGATTTCAATTAGCGGTCAGGATTAAAGGTGAAGTTCAGTCATAAAGGGAGATTTCCAAATTAAAGGGAGTTAACAGATTTAATTTGAGTAAAATAAGGAATTAAATGATTCAATTTGAGTTGAAAAAGGAGTTAACTGATTTAACTCATTTTTGATCAATAGTGAACTGGAAATTTTCCTTTTTGAACTGAAAAGAGATTTTGTTGATATATTTAATTTAATAAAATGAGATATGCTCTCATAATTACTTTTTCTATTTAATTAAATAATCTTTAATTAATTCGAGACACTTTTCTTATTTAATTAAATAACTTCATTTAATTAATTAAGAATGGCTTGTCATTTAATTACATAACTTTTTTTAATTATTTAGAAGTAAGTACTCCATGTAATTAAGTAATTTAGTTTAATTATTTAGAAATTCTTTTCGAAACTAGTCAACTCAAGTCAACTGTGATTAAATCTGGTCAACTTTTGGTCAAATTTGATCTTTAGTATGAATTCTAGCAATAATTCGATGCAAATTCTCATTCAACCTTTCAAAATGAAGAGATGAGGGTCTCTTAAATAGACTTTCTTAAAATTCATCAACGGTTGAGATCAATTTCAATTAGTGATCAGGATTAAAGGTGAAGTTTAGTCATAAAGGGAGATTTCCAAATTAAAGGGAGTTAAAAGATTTAATTTAAGTAAAATAAGGAGTTAGCTGATTCAATTTGAGTAGAAAAATGAGTTAACTGATTTAACTCATTTTTGACCAATAGTGAATTAAAAATTTCTCTTTTTGAATTGAAGAGAGATTTTATTGAGATATTTAATTTAATAAAATGAGATATGCTCTCATAATTACTTTTTCTATTTAATTAAGTAATTTTTAATTAATTAGAGAAACTTTTCTTATTTAATTAAATAACATCATTTAATTAATTAGGAATGGCTTCTCATTTAATTAAATAACTTTGTTGAATTAATTAGAAGTAAGTACTTCATTTAATCAAATAATTTCATTTAATTATTTCAAAATTCTTTTCAAAATTAGTCAACTCAAGTCAACCGTGGTTAAATCTGGTCAACTTTTGGTCAAACCTGATATTTGCGTATGTGAATATGAGCAAATGTGAGTATGAATTCCAACAGCAATTCGATGCAAATTCTCATTCAACTTTTCAAAATGAAGAGATGAGGGTTTCTTAAATAGACTTTTTTGAAATTCATCAACGATTGAGATCGATATCAATCAGCAGTCAGGATAAAAGGTGAAGTTCACTCATAAAGGGAGATTTCCAAATTAAAGAGAGTTAACAGATTTAATTTGAGTAAAATAAAGAGTTAACTGATTCAATTTGAGTAGAAAAAGGAGTTAACTAATTTAACTCATTTTTGATCAATAGTGAACTGGAAAGTTTCCTTTTTGAACTGAAGAGAGATTTTTTTGAGATATTTAATTTAATAAAATTGGATATGCTCTCATAATTACTTTTTCTATTTTTTAAAATAATCTTTAATTAATTAGAGACACTTTTCTTATTTAGTTAAATAACTTCATTTAATTAATTAGGAATGACTTCTCATTTAATTAAATAACTTTGTTTAAATAATTAGAAGTAAGTACTTCATTTAATTAAATAATTTTGTTTAATTATTTTAAAATTTTTTTTGAAACTAGTCAACTCAAGTCAATTGTGGTTAAATATGGTCAACTTTTAGTCAAACTTGATCTTTGCATATGTGAATATGAGCAAATGTGACTATGAATTCCAACAACAATTCGATGCAAATTCTCATTCAACCTTTCAAAATTAAGAGATGAGGGTCTTTTAAATAGACTTTAATAGAATTCATCAACGGTTGAGATCGATTTCAATCAGCGGTTAGGATTAAGTGTGAAGTTCAGTCATAAAGGGAGATTTTCAAATTAAAGGGAGTTAATAGATTTAATTTGAGTAAAATAAGGAGTTAACTGATTCAATTTGAGTAGAAAAAGGAGTTAACTGATTTAACTCATTTTTGATCAATAGTGAACTGAAAATTTCCCTTTTTGAACTGAAGAGAGATTTTGTTGAGATATTTCATTTAATAAAATGAGATATGCTCTCATAATTACTTTTTCTATTTAATTAAGTAATCTTTAATTAATTAGAGAAACTTTTCTTATTTAATTAAATAACTTCATTTAATTAATTAGGAATGGCTTCTTATTTAATTGAATAACTTTTTTTAATTAATTAGAAGTAAGTACTCCATTTAATTAAATAATTTTGTTTAATTATTTCAAATTTTTTTTTGAAACTAGTCAATTCAAGTCAATCGTAGTTACATCTGGTCAACTGTTGGTCAAACCTGATCTTTGCGTATGTGAATATGAGCAAATGTGAGTATGAATTCCAGCAACAATTCGATGCAAATTCTCATTCAACCTTTCCAAATGAAGAGATAATCTCAAGTCCCAAACAAGATATCAATACACATAGCATAAAAAGTTCAAAAATCTTAAAAGTATACTAACTCAAAGGTTTCAACACACACAAAATCGATATCTAATTCTTAGAGGCACACAATGACATGTAAGAAACCTACTCTGCAAGCGAGAAAGTGTCATCGCAATTATCACGTACAAGTTACCCTGGCAGTTAGCTAAACTCCACGGGTCCATACTAATCTCATGCGGCCACTAGTATCCTCTCATATTGACAAGGCATACTACGAAATGCATGGTCGCAACCATGCGTTCTCACTACTCCCATCCTAGCTTGTACAAGCACTCAAGGCATGGGCGAGAACATCAAAATAATTATCTTTTTAGGTTTATTTAATCTCCATTTAGTGTGTAAATGTTATCACTTATTAACCAAACTTATAATGAGTTACCCTGGCAGCCACTTAGGGCCCCGACCCCCATTGCAAGCCACTTACCAACACTACAAGTAGATTACCTACCCTAAGCTCATGGAATCATAAATCTCAAAATCATAAAAGATAATCCATGATAAAATCATCAAATATGCATAAAAGCATCAAATATCCAAGATAAGAATCATCAAATCTCCAAGATAAGAATCATCAAATCTTCATGAGCATCTGAAAAAGAATCCATAGAAAATCATGACCACAACAGTTCTCTATTAGCAACTGAAGACATCACTGATAATCATAATAATCATTGGTTCTTAATAACCACAATATATCTCAAAATAAATCACAATATCCATTGGTTCTCAACAAGCAACCAAGAATATCTCAAAATCATATTGATCGAAGACTCCAAAATGGTTGAGTCAAACATGTCACAATATGACATCATCAAGAAATAAATCAAGACTTTAGTCCCATCGTGGCGACTAGAAAATAATCCAAGGATAACTAATAGATGACTCAAAAATGATTAGCTCAAGCATCTCAGATATATATACATCTTAGCTTCACACATGAAAGCTGAAGAACAAATACAAACATTTCATAGAGCATATGATCACATAACCATGGTTGGGCTTATAAAGATCAAGACCAAATAAGATCAACATGCTATCACATCTCATAACCCCCGAGCCTCTGATAACAACTTAGGATTGGTCAACACTAGTCAACCCAAAACTCAAAATAAGAAGCATATAGAATACATGATGCAAACACATGTTTTGGTTTACTAAATTCACATAGTTGAATAATGTGTAGAGGTTTTCAGTTTTCTGTTTGCAAGTATACTTTCAAGTGTATAAAGTTATTATTATTTGACCTATAAGTCAACCCATTTGTTCCCCGATAGAATTATTTTTCCATTAATAAAAAATAATACTTCAAGAATAACTTAAAGATAAATATTCACTAAAATGATTATCATTAACCTTTAATTGTTCTCTTGATTTAACTATGATCTATATTCTAATTGATTAACTTTTCTTTAAGGTTACTTCAACTTTTCAAGATAATCAAAGATTATTATTATAATATAAGAAAGCCAATTATCAATCTTCGAATAAGAAGAAGATAACTTTATTTATCTCAATCCATTAACATAGGTACACCATCCATGACCTATTAACATCTTATTAGTTTTCAATTAGAAACTTAATTAAGTATTAACAAAGTTTGATTCTTTTAATTTAATCGTTATCATCAATGACAACCATATAATATCTAAAGTCATAATTCAAGTCATAAGACTTATCAACTTTGATATAGATAATCTATAATCTTGTTAAAAGAATTATATCAATTAAATCTCTATTATATAACATAATTATTGATTAAATCCAATTAACTTTAGTTAATTGATTTAATTAGTAATTTCACAACCAAACCATCAACCTAGTGAATATTTAGTTGACTAATAACTAAAAGTCAACCATACACAAATGTTCATATTCATAGTTCAATAATAATAACTTGCTAATATTTAATGACAAACTATATTGGAAATCTTATTAATAAATCTATAATGACCACAATCGTCATATTTTCATTTTTATTTTAATAATACTGAGTTATAATAAATCTCCAATACCAAGTATTATTATCTCAAATAAGTTTCCCCTATGTACGATAATTCAATTAATTAATACTCCAAATTATTAACCAATTCAATTTGATTAATATCTTTTACAGTACTTCAATCATTAACTAATCTCCTCTAGATTAACTCTGATCGTATTAATTGATAACTATTTAAACTATTTACACTATTATTTATTAATAGTTTGTTAGTCCCAACAAACATTAACAAATAATAAACTCATCAAAACTATTATTAATCGATCTAGAGAACTTTACATAAGCTTCATTAGTTAACTCTTAATACCATTAAGGTATATCAATAATTTAGTTAATAATATATAACGTATTAATAATACCATAGTAATTCAAATTATAACAATGTTATAATAGTGACTTCATGTCAATTAAATCTTAATCCATTATCATTAAAGTCTCTTCATTTAAAAACGTAATATAAAATTACCATCTCTAAATTATTTAATATATATTAAAGGGAGTTAACAGATTTAATTTGAGCAAAATAAAGAGTTAACTAATTCAATTTGAGTAGAAAAAAGAGTTAACTAATTTAACTCATTTTTTATCAATAGTGAACTGGAAATTTCCCTTTTTGAACTGAAGAGAGATTTTTTTGAGATATTTAATTCAATAAAATGAGATGTGCTCTCATAATTTATTTTTCTATTTAATTAAATAATCTTTAATTAATTAGAGACACTTTTCTTATTTAATTAAATAACTTCATTTAATTAATTAAAAATGACTTCTCATTTAATTAACTAACTTTGTTTAATTAATTAGAAGTAAGTACTCCATTTAATTAAATAATTTCATTTAATTATTTAAATTTTTTTTTAAAACTAGTCAACTCAAGTTAACCGTGGTTAAATCTGGTCAACTTTTGGTCAAACTTGATCTCTGCATATGTGAATATGAGCAAATGTGAATATGAATTCCAACAACAATTCGATTCAAATTCTAATTCAACCTTTCAAAATGAAGAAATGAGGGTCTCTTAAATAGACTTTCCTAGAATTCATCAACGATTGAGATCAATCTCAATCAACGGTCAGGATTAAAGGTGAAGTTCAGTCATAAAGGGAGATTTTCAAATTAAAGAGAGTTATCAGATTTAATTTGAGTAAAATAAGGAGTTAACTGATTGAATTTGAGCAGAAAAAAGAGTTAACTGATTTAACTCATTTTTGATCAATAGTGAACTGGAAATTTCCCTTTTTGAACTGAATAGAGATTTTTTTGAGATATTTAATTTAATAAAATGAGATATGCTCTCATAATTATTTTTTCTATTTAATTAAATAATCTTTAATTAATTAAAGACACTTTTCTTATTTAATTAAATAACTTCATTTAATTAATTAGGAATGGCTTCTCATTTAATTAAATAACTTTGTTTAATTAATTAGAAGTAAGTACTCCATTTAATTAAATAATTTCGTTTAATTATTTCAAATTTTTTTTCAAAACTAGTCAACTCAAGTCAACTGTGGTTAAATCTGGTCAACTTTTGGTCAAACTTGATCTCTGCGTATGTGAATATGAGCAAATGTGAGTATGAATTCCAGCAACAATTCGATGCAAATTCTCATTCAACCTTTCAAAATGAAGAGATGAGGGTCTCTTAAATAGACTTTCCTGTAATTCATCAACGATTGAGATCGATTTCAATCAGCGGTCAGGATTAAAGGTGAAGTTAAGTCATAAAGGGAGATTTCCAAATTAAAGCGAGTTAACAGATTTAATTTGAGTAAAATAAGGAGTTAACTGATTCAATTTGAGTAGAGAAAGGAGTTAACTGATTTAACTCATTTTTTATCAATAGTGAACTGGAAATTTTACTTTTTGAATTGAAGAGAGATTTTGTTGAGATATTTAATTTAATAAAATGAGATATGCTCTCATAATTACTTTTTTTATTTAATTAAATAATCTTTAATTAATTAAAGACACTTTTCATATTTAATTAAATAACTTCATTTAATTAATTAGGAATGGATTTTCATTTAATTAAATAACTTTGTTTAATTAATTAGAAGTAAGTACTCCATTTAATTAAATAATTTCATTTAATTATTTCAAAATTCTTTTCGAAACTAGTCAACTCAAGTCAACCGTAGTTAAATCTGGCCAACTTTTGGTCAAACTTGATCTCTGCGTATGTGAATATGAGCAAATGTGAGTATGAAATCCAGCAACAATTCGATGCAAATTCTCATTCAACCTTTCAAAATGAAGAGATGAGGGTCTATTAAATAGATTTTCTTGGAATTCATCAGCGGTTGAGATCAATTTCAATTAGCGGTCAGAATTAAAAGTGAAGTTCAGTCATAAAGGGAGGTTTCCAAATTAAAGGGAGCTAACAGATTGAATTTGAGTAAAATAAGAAGTTAATTGATTCAATTTGAGTAGAAAAAGGAGTTAACTAATTTAACTCATTTTTTATCAGTAGTGAACTGGAAATTTCCCTTTTTGAACTGAAGAGAGATTTTGTTGAGTTATTTAATTTAATAAAATGAGATATGCTCTCATAATTACTTTTTCTATTTAATTAAATAATCTTTAATTAATTAGAGACACTTTTCTTATTTAATTAAATAACTTCATTTAATTAATTAGGAATGACTTTTCATTTAATTAAATAACTTTGTTTAATTAATTAGAAGAAAGTACTCCATTTAATTAAATAATTTCATTTGATTATTTAAAAATTCTTTACAAAACTAGTCAACTCAACTCAACCGTGGTTAAATCTGGTCAACTTTTGGTCAAAATTGATCTTTGCGTATGTGAATATTAGCAAATGTGAGTATGAATTCCAATAAAAATTCAATGCAAATTCTCATTAAACCTTTCAAAATGAAGAGATGAGGGTCTCTTAAATAGACTTTCCTGAAATTCATCAACGGTTGAGATCGATTTCAATCAACGGTCAGGATTAAAGGTGAAGTTCACTCATAAAGGGAGATTTCCAAATTAAAGGGAGTTAACAAATTTAATTTGAGTAAAATAAAGAGTTAAATGATTCAATTTGAGAAAAAAAAGGAGTTAACTGATTTAACTCATTTTTTATCAATAGTGAACTGGAAATTTCCCATTTTGAACTGAATAGAGATTTTGTTGAGATATTTAATTTAATAATTTATGAGATATGCTCTCATAATTACTTTTTCTATTTAATTAAATAATCTTTAATTAATTAGAGACAATTTTCTTATTTAGTTAACTAACTTCATTTAATTAATTATGAATGACTTCTCATTTAATTAAATAACTTTGTTTAATTAATTAGAAGTAAATACTCCATTTAATTAAATAATTTCGTTTAATTATTTCAAAATTCTTTTCGAAACAAGTCAGCTCAAGTCAACCATGGTTAAATCTAGCAAATCTTGGTCAAACTTGATCTCTACGTATGTGAATATGAGCAAATGTGAGTATGAATTCCAGCAGCAATTCAATGCAAATTCTCATTCAACCTTTCAAAATGAAGAGATGAGGGTCTCTTAAATAGACTTTCCTGAAATTCATCAACGGTTCAGATCGATTTCAACCAACGGTCAGGATTAAAAGTGAAGTTTAGTCATAAAGGGAGATTTCCAAATTAAAGGGAGTTATCAGATTTAATTTGAGCAAAATAAGGAGTTAACTAATTCAATTTGAGTAGAAAAAGTAGTTAACTGATTTAACTCATTTTTGATCAATAGTGAACTGTAAATCTTCCTTTTTGAACTGAAGAGAGATTTTGTTGAGATATTTAATTTAATCAAATGAGATATGCTCTCATAATTACTTTTTCAATTTAATTAAATAATCTTTAATTAATTAGAGACACTTTTCTTATTTAATTAAATAATTTCATTTAATTAATTAGGAATGGCTTCTCATTTAATTAAATAACTTTGTTTAATTAATTATAAGTAACTACTCCATTTAATTAAATAATTTCATTTGATTATTTCAAATTTTTTTACAAAATTAGTCAACTCAAGTCAACCGTGATTAAATCTGGTCAACTTTTGGTCAAACTTGATCACTGCATATGTGAATATAAGCAAATGTGAGTATGAATTCTAGCAACAATTCGATGCAAATTCTCATTCAACCTTTCAAAATGAAGAGATGAGGGTCTCTTAAATAGACTTTCCTAGAATTCATCAACGGTTGAGATCGATTTCAATCAATGGTCAAGATTAAAGGTGAAGTCCATTCATGAAGGAAGATTTTCAAAATAAAGGGAGTTAACAGATTTAATTTGAATAAAATAAGGAGTTAACTGATTCAATTTGAGTAGAAAAAGTAGTTAACTGATTTAACTCATTTTTTATCAATAATAAACTAGAAATTTCCCTTTTTGAATTGAAGAGAGATTTTGTTGAGATATTTAATTTAATAAAATGATATATGCTTTTATAATTACTTTTTCTATTTAATTAAATAATCTTTAATTAATTAGAGACACTTTTTATATTTAATTAAATAAGTTCATTTAATTAATTAGGAATGGCTTCTCATTTAATTAAATAACTTTGCTTAATTAATTAGAAGTAAGTACTCCATTTAATTAAATAATTTCGTTTAATTATTTCAAAATTCTTTTCGAAACTAGTCAACTCAAGTCATCCGTAGTTAAATCTGGTCAACTTTTGGTCAAACTTGATCTCTGCGTATGTTAATATGAGCAAATGTGAGTATGAATTCCAGCAACAATTCGATGCAAATTCTCATTCAACCTTTCAAAATAAAGAGATGAGGCTCTTTTAAATAGACTTTTTTGGAATTCATCAATGGTTGAGATCGATTTCAATCTGCGGTCAGGATTAAAGGTGAAGTTCATTCATAAAGGAAGATTTTCAAGCTAAAGGGAGTTAACAGATTTAATTTGAGTAAAATAAAGAGTTAACTGATTCAATTTGAGTAGAAAAAGGAGTTAACTGATTTAACTCATTTTTTATCAATAGTGAACTAAAAATTTCTCTTTTTGAACTGAATAGAGATTTTGTTGAGATATTTAATTCAATAAAATGAGATATGCTCTCATAATTTATTTTTTTATTTAATTAAATAATCTTTAATTAATTAGAGACACTTGTCTTATTTAATTAAATAATTTCATTTAATTAATTAGGAATGCCTTCTCATTTAATTAACTAATTTTGTTTAATTAATTAGAAGTAACTACTCCATTTAATTAAATAATTTCGTTTAATTATTTCAAATTTTTTTTTGAAACTAGTCAACTCAAGTCAACCGTAGTTAAATCTGGTCAACTTTTGGTCAAACTTGATCTCTGCGTATGTGAATATGAGCAAATGTGAGTATGAATTCCAGCAACAATTCAATGCAAATTCTCATTCAACCTTTCAAAATGAAGAGATGAGGGTCTTTTAAATAGACTTTCCTGGAATTCATCAACGGTTGAGATCGATTTCAATCAACGGTCAGGATTAAAGGTGAAGTTCAGTCATAAAGGGAGATTTCCAAATTAAAGAGAGTTAACAGATTTAATTTGAGTAAAATAAGGAGTTAACTGATTGAATTTGAGTAAAAAAAGGAGTTAACTGATTTAACTCATTTTTGATCAATAGTAAACTGAAAATTTCTCTTTTTGAACTGAATAGAGATTTTGTTGAGATATTTAATTTAATAAAGTGAGATATGCTCTCATAATTACTTTTTCTATTTAATTAAATAATCTTTAATTAATTAGAGACACTTTTCTTATTTAATTAAATAACTTCATTTAATTAATTAGGAATGGCTTCTCATTTAATTAAATAACTTTGTTTAATTAATTAGAAGTAAGTACTCCATTTAATTAAATAATTTCGTTTAATTATTTCAAAATTCTTTTCGAAACTAGTCAACTCAAGTCAACCATGGTTAAATCTGATCAACTTTTGGTCAAACTTGATCTCCGTGTATGTGAATATGAGCAAATGTGAGTATGAATTCCAACAACAATTTGATTCAAATTCTCATTCAACCTTTCAAAATTAAGAGATGAGGGTCTCTTAAATAGACTTTCTTGGAATTCATCAACGGTTGAGATCGATTTCAAGCAGCGGTTAGGATTAAAGGCGAAGTTCAGTCATAAAGCGAGATTTCCAAATTAAAGCGAGTTAACAGATTTAATTTTAGTAAAATAAGAAGTTAATTGATTTTATTTGAGTAGAGAAAGGAGTTAACTGATTTAACTCATTTTTCATCAATAGTGAACTGGAAATTTTCCTTTTTGAATTGAAGAGAGATTTTGTTGAGATATTTAATTTAATAAAATAAGATATGCTCTGATAATTACTTTTTCTATTTAATCAAATAATCTTTAATTAATTAGAGACACTTTTCATATTTAATTAAATAACTTCATTTAATTAATTAGGAATGGCTTCTCATTTAATTAAATAATTTTGTTTAATTAATTAGAAGTAAGTACTCCATTTAATTAAATAATTTCATTTAATTATTTCAAAATTCTTTTTGAAACTAGTCAACTCAAGTGAACCGTGGTTAAATCTGATCAACTTTTGGTCAAACTTGATCTCTGTGTATGTGAATATGAGAAAATGTGAGTATGAATTCCAGCAACAATTCGATGCAAATTCTCATTCAACCTTTCAAAATGAAGAGATGAGGGTCTCTTAAATAGACTTTCCTGGAATTCATCAGCAGTTGAGATCGATTTCAATCAGCACTATTAATTAAACGTGAAGTTCAGTCATAAAGGGAGGTTTTCAAATTAAAGGGAGTTAACAGATTTAATTTGAATAAAATAAGGAGTTAATTGATTCAATTTGATTAGAAAAAGGAGTTAACTAATTTAACTTATTTTTGATCAATAATGAACTGGAAATTTCCTTTTTTGAACTGAAGAGAGATTTTGTTGAGATATTTAATTTAATAAAATGAGATATGCTCTCATAATTACTTTTTCTATTTAATTAAGTAATCTTTAATTAATTAAAGACACTTTTTTTATTTAATTAAATAACTTCATTTAATTAGTTAGGAATGGCTTCTCATTTAATTAAATAACTTCATTTAATTAGTTAGGAATGGCTTCTCATTTAATTAAATAACTTTGTTTAATTAATTAGAAGTAATTATTCCATTTAATTAAATAACTTTGTTTAATTAATTAGATTTAAGTACTCCATATAATTAAATAATTTCATCTAATTATTTAAATTTTTTTTTGACACTAGTCAACTCAAGTCAACCATGGTTAAATCTGGTCAACTTTTGCACAGACTTGATCATTGCATATGTGAATATGAGCAAATGTGAGTATGAATTCTAACAACAATTCAATGCAAATTTTCATTCAACCTTTCAAAATGAAGAGATTAGGGTCTCTTAAATAGACTTTCCTGAAATTCATCAACCGTTGAGATCGATTTCAATCAACGGTCAGGATTAAATGTGAAGTTCAGTCATAAAGTGATATTTCCAAATTAAAGGGACTTAACAGATTTAATTTGAGTAAAATAAGGAGTTACCTGATTCAATTTGAGTAGAAAAAAGAGTTAACTGATTTAACTCATTTTTAATCAATAGTGAATTAGAAATTTCCCTCTTTGAATGAAGAGAGATTTTGTTGAGATATTTAATTTAATAAAATGAAATATGCTTTCATAATTACTTTTTCTATTTAATTGAATTATTTTTAATTAATTAGAGACACTTTTCTTATTTAATTAAATAACTTCATTTAATTAATTAAGAATGGCTTCTCATTTAATTAAATAACTTTGTCTAATTAATTACAAGTAAATACTCCATTTAATTAAATAATTTCGTCTAATTATTTTAATTTTTTTCTCGAAACTAGTCAACTCAAGTCAATCGTGGTTAAATCTGGTCAACTTTTGGTCAAACTTGATTTTTGCGTATGTGAATATGAGCAAATGTGTTTATGAATTTTAGCAACAATTCGATGCAAATTCTCATTCAACTTTGCAAAATGAAGAGATGAGGGTCTCTTAAATAGACTTTCTTGGAATTCATCAACGGTTGAGATCGATTTCAATCAACTGTCAGGATTAAAAGTGAAGTTCAGTCATAAAGGGAGATTTTCAAATTAAAGCGAGTTAATAGATTTAATTTGAGTAAAATAAGGAGTTAACTGATTCAATTTGAGTAGAAAAATGAGTTAATTGGTTTAACTCATTTTTTATCAATAATGAACTAGAAATTTCCCTTTTTGAACTGAAGAGAGATTTTGTTAAGATATTTAATTTAATAAAATGAGATATGCTCTTATAATTACTTTTTCTATTTAATTAAGTAATCTTTAATTAATTAGAATTAAGTACTCCATTTAATTAAATAATTTAATTTAATTATTTCAAAATTTTTTTTGAAACTAGTAAACTCAAGTCAACCGTGGTTAAATTTGGTCAACTTTTAGTCAAACTTGATCTTTGCGTATGTGAATATGAGAAAATGTGAGTATGAATTCCACCAACAACTCGATGCAAATTCTCATTCAACCTTTCAAAATGAAGATATGAGGGTCTCTTAAATAGACTTTCTTGGAATTCATCAACGGTTCAGATCGATTTCAATCAACGGTCAAGATTAAATGTGAAGTTCAGTCATAAAAGGGAGATTTTCAAATTAAAGGGAGTTAAAAGATTTAATTTGAGTAAAATAAGGAGTTAACTGATTCAATTTGAGTAGAAAAAAGAGTTAACTAATTTAACTCATTTCTGATCAATAGTGAACTGTAAATTTTCCTTTTTGAACTGAAGAGAAATTTTGTTGAGATATTTAATTTAATAAAATGAGATATGCTCTCATAATTACTTTTTCTATTTAATTAAGTAATCTTTAATTAATTAGAGACATTTTTCTTATTTAATTAAATAACTTCATTTAATTAATTAGGAATGGCTTCTCATTTAATTAAATAACTTTGTTTAATTAATTAGAAGTAAGTACTCCATTTAATTAAATAATTTCGTTTAATTATTTCAATTTTTTTTTAAAAACTAGTCAACTCAAGTCAACCGTGGTTAAATTTGGTCAACTTTTTGTCAAACTTAATTTTTGCATATGTGAATATGAGCAAACGTGAGTATGAATTCTAGCAACAATTCGATGCAAATTGTCATTCAACCTTTCAAAATGAAGAGATGAGGGTCTCTTAAATAGACTTTCCTGAAATTCATGAACGATTGAGATCGATTTCAATCAACGGTCAGAATTAAAGTTAAAGTTCAGTCATAAAGGGAGATTTTCAAATTAAAGGGAGTTAACAAATTTAATTTGAGTAAAATAAGGTGTTAACTGATTCAATTTGAGTAGAAAAAGGAGTTAACTGATTTAACTCATTTCTGATCAATAGTGAATTAAAAATTTCCCTTTTTGAACTGAAAAGAGATTTTGTTGAGATATTTAATTTAATAAAATGAGATATGCTCTCATAATTACTTTTTCTATTGAATTAAGTAATTTTTAATTAATTAGAGATAATTTTCTTATTTAATTAAATAACTTCATTTAATTAATTAGGAATGACTTCTCATTTAATTAAATAAATTTGTTTAATTAATTAGAAGTAAGTACTCTATTTAATTAAATAATTTTATTTAATTATTTAAAAAAATTTTTGAAACTATTCAACTCAAGTCAACCATGGTTAAATCTGGTCAACTTTTGGTCAAACTTGATCATTGTATATGTAAATATGAGCAAATGTGAGTATGAATTCCAGCAACAATTCAATGCAAATTCTCATTCAACCTTTCAAAATGAAGAGATTAGGGTCTCTTAAATATACTTTCCTGAAATTCATCAATGGTTGAGATCGATTTCAATCAACGGTCAGGATTAAAGGTGAAGTTCAGTCATAAAGGGAGATTTCCAAATTAAAGGGAGTTAACAGATTTAATTTGAGTAAAATAAGGGGTTAACTGATTCAATTTGAGTAGAAAAAAGAGTTAACTGATTTAACTCATTTTTGATGAATAGTGAACTAAAAATTTCCCTCTTTGAACTGAAGAGAGATTTTGTTGAGATATTTAATTTAATAAAGTGAAATATGCTCTCATAATTACTTTTTCTATTTACTTAAATAATTTTTAATTAGTTAGAGACACTTTTCTTATTTAATTAAATAACTTCATTTAATCAATTAGGAATTGCTTTTCATTTAATTAAATAACTTTGTCTAATTAATTACTAGTAAGTACTCCATTTAATTAAATAATTTTTTCTAATTATTTCAAAAAAAAATTTGAAACTAGTCAACTCAAGTCAACCGTGGTTAAATCTGGTCAACTTTTGGTCAAACTTGATATGTGCGTATGTGAATATGGGCAAATGTGGGTATAAATTTCAGCAACAATTGAATGCAAATTCTCATTCAACCTTTCAAAATAAAGAGATGAGGTTCTCTTAAATAGGCTTTCATGGAATTCATCAATGGTTGAGATCGATTTCAATCAACGGTTAGGATTAAAGGTGAAATTCAGTCATAAAGGGAGATTTCCAAATTAAAGGGAGTTAACAGATTTAATTTGAGTGAAATAAGGAGTTCACTAATTCAATTTGAGTAGAAAAAGGAGTTAACTGATTTAACTCATTTTTGATCAATAGTGAATTGAAAATTTCCTTTTTTGAACTGAAGAGAGATTTTGTTCAGATATTTAATTTAATAAAATGAGATATGCTCTCATAATTACTTTTTCTATTTAATTAAATAATCTTTAATTAATTAGAGACACTTTTCTTATTTAATTAAATAACTTCATTTAATTAATTAAGAATGGCTTCTCATTTAATTAAATAAATTTGTTTAATTAATTAGAAGTAAGTACTCCATTTAATTAAATAATTTCGTTTAATTATTTCAAAATTCTTTTTGAAACTAGTCAACTCAAGTCAACCGTGGTTAAATTTGGTCAACTTTTGATCAAATTTGATCTTTGCATATGTGAATATGAGCAAACGTGAGTATGAATTCTAGCAACAATTCGATGCAAATTCTCATTCAACGTTTCAAAATGAAGAGATGAAGGTCTCTTAAATAGACTTTCTTGAAATTCATCAACGGTTGAGATCGATTTCAATCAACGGTCAGGATTAAATGTGAAGTTTAGTCATAAAAGGAGATTTTCAAATTAAAGGGAGTTAACATATTTAATTTGAGTAAAATAAGGAGTTAACTGATTCAATTTGAGTAGAAAAAGGAGTTAACTGATTTAACTCATTTCTGATAAATAGTGAACTGAAAATTTTCCTTTTTGAACTGAAGAGAGATTTTGTTGAGATATTTAATTTAATAAAATGAGATATGCTCTCATAATTACTTTTTCTATTTAATTATGTAATGTTTAATTAATTAGAGACACTTTTCTTATTTAATTAAATAAGTTCATTTAATTAATTAGGAATGGCTTCTCATTTAATTAAATAACTTTGTTTAATTAATTAGAAGTAAGTACTCCATTTAATTAAATAATTTCGTTTAATTATTTCAAAATTCTATTCGAAACTAGTCAACTCAAGTCAACCGTGGTTAAATCTGGTCAACTTTTGGTCAAAATTGATCTTTGTGTATGTGAATATGAGCAAATGTGAGTATGAATTTCAGCAACAATTCAATGAAAATTCTCATTCAACCTTTCAAAATGAAGAGATGAGGGTCTCTTAAATAGGCTTTCATGGAATTCATCAACGGTTGAGATCGATTTCAATCAACGGTTAGGATTAAAGGTGAAGTTCAGTCATAAAGGGAGATTTCCAAATTAAAGGGAGTTAACAGATTTAATTTGAGTAAAATAAGGAGTTAACTAATTCAATTTGAGTAGATAAAGGAGTTAACGGATTTAACTCATTTTTGATCAATAGTGAACTGGAAATTTCCTTTTTTGAACTGAAGAGAGATTATGTTGAGATATTTAATTTAATAAAATGAAATATGCTCTTATAATTACTTTTTCTATTTAATTAAATAATTTTTAATTAATTAGAGACATTTTTTTTTATTTAATTAAATAACTTCATTTAATTAATTAGGAATGGCTTCTCATTTAATTAAATAACTTTTGTTTAATTAATTAGAAGTAACTACTCTATTTAATTAAATAATTTCGTTTAATTATTTCAAATTTTTTTTCGAAACTAGTCAACTCAAGTCAACCGTGGTTAAATCTGGTCATGTAATGCCCCGCCAAGAGATCCAAAGAATTTCACTAAGTTTACCAAACAATTTTTTTAAAAAAAAATATGAAAGATAAAGCATTCACAACTTATACATAGTAACAGAAGCAATAGTAACATCCAACTGAAAGTAAAACATAACATAACATAACAGATTACATTCTTTTAAAATATCTTAATGTTGAAACACATCTAAATTAACTATTCATCTAACATCACATCCTTATGAAATAACCATGATACATCCAATGTACTTAAACAATATACAAGTGTCCTTTTCGTAATTTACATTTTAGTTTAGCTAAATCATCCATTGTACATGTTACAAGGTATGAAAAAGCTTAAAAGAACATACATTTGTGTATATAAAGAACATCATCATCCAATACTAATCCATGATGCAATAACATAAAGAAACTATAAGCAATACATGATACATCATCATAGAAGATATAAACATCCATCATAAAATATAACCATATCTCACAAACATAAATAGCTAAGTGCAGGGTTCCTCCCAACCATTAATAGCATCATTAGACCATCATGGATCCTAGCCATCCCTCTGTGCGTAACATTCCAAAGCACTGAAGAGATCATTGGTATTATCATAGTAGGAATGTCACTCCTAAAAACATCCTACTAACATGCAAAATAAAGCATAAGATATATCATCTAACATATGCAAATCATCAATGTAAGAAACATATCAGTAAATACATTCATCATAAGGTATATCATCTATCATAATGATCTAAGAATATAATGAAGATAAATACCAACCAAGAATACTCCAGCCACGGTGTCTCAAACAGATCTCAAATGATAAGAGTGAAAAAACACTACCACCCGATCGTGTGGAACCTAAATGGTCCACTCCCACCGTGTTGAGGAGATAATCTCAAGTCCTAAACAGGTTATCAAAAATCACATAGCATAAATCTCTATAAGTCTAGGAATCCTAAAAGTATACTAACTCAAAAGTTCCAACACACACAAAACTGACATCTAATTCTCAGAGGCACACAAAGACATATAGGAAACCTACTCTGCAAGAGAGAAAGTGTCATCGCATTTATCACGTACAAGTTACCCTGGCAGTTAGCTAAACTCCAAGGGTCCATACTGATCTCATGCGGCCACTAGTATCCTCTTATACTGATGAGGCATACTACAAAATGTACAGTCGCAACCATGCGTTCTCACTACTCCCATCCTAGCCTGTACAAGCACTCAAGGCATGGGTGAGAATATCAAAACAATTATCTTTTTAGGTTCATTTAATCCCCATTTAGTGTGTAAATATTATCACTTATTAACCAAACTTACAATGAGTTACCCTGGCAGCCACTTAGGGCCCCGACCCCCATTGCAAGCCATTTCCCAACACTACAAGTTGATTACCTACCCTAAGCTCATGGAATCATAAATCACCACAGTCTTGTACAAGCAACTGGAAAGAAAATCCAAAAGATAATCCATAAAAAGAATCATCAAATATTCATGATAAAAGCATCAAATATCCATAATAAGAATCATCAAATCTCTAAGATAAGAATCATCAAACCCCCACGAGCATCTGAAAAAGTATTCATAAAAAATTATGACCACAACAGTTCTTTATTGGCAACTAAAGGCATTATTGATAATCATAAGTATCCATTGGTTCTCAGTAACCAAAATATATCTCAAAATAAATCACAATATCTATTGGTTCTCAACAAGCAACCAAGAATATCTCAAAATCATACTTATCGAAGACTCCAAAATGGTTGAGTCAAACATGTCACAATATGACATCATCAATAAATCAATATTTTAGTCCCATCATGGCGACTATAAAATAAACCAAGGATAACTGATCGATGACTCAAAAATGATTAGCTCAAGTGTCTCATACACATACATCTCAGCTTCACACATGAAGACTGCTGAACAATAACAATCAGTAAATATAAATATTTCATAAAGCATACGATCACATTACCATGGTTGGGCTTATAAAGATCGAGCCCAAATAAAATCAACATGCCATCACGTCTCATAACCCCCGAGCCTTTGGTAACAACTTAAGACTGGTCAACATTAGTCAACCCAAAATCCAAAATAAGAAGCATAAAGAATACACAATGCAAACACATATTTTGGTTTACTAAATTCATATAGTTGAATAATGTGTAGGAGTTTTTAGTTTTCTATTTGCAAGTATACTTTCAAGTGTCTTAAGTTTCATCATTTGACTTACAAGTCAACCCAATTGTTCTCCGATAGCATTATCCTTCCATTATTAAGAATTACATTCTACGAATAACTTAAGGATAAATATTCACTAAACTGATCATCATTGACTTTTAATTAAATTGTCCTTTATATTTAACCATAATCCATATTCTAATTGATTAACCTTTTAACTTTTCTAGGATCATTATTCGTTATATTATAAGAGGACCAATTATCATTCTTCGAATAAGAGATCATAACTTTATTAGAATGATCAATTAATATCGGTTCACAATTCTTGACCTTTTATCATTCTAATAATTCTCAATTATATATTACTAAGTCTTTACCATTAAAATGTCTAAAGTCATTATTCAAGTCATCGGAATAAGACTTATAAACTTTGATATCAATATTTCTACAATCTCATTAAAAGAATTATATCAATTAAATCTCTATTACATAACTTAATTATTAATTAAATCTAATTAACTCTAGTTAATTGATTTAATTAATAATTTCACAACCAAACCATCAACCCAATGAATATTAGCTGACTAATAACTAAAAATCAACCATACACAAATATTCATGTTCATAGCTCAATAATAATAACTTGGTAATATTTAATGACAAGTTATATTGAAAATCTTATTAATAGATCACATTCATCACGATAATCATTTTTATCGCATATAATTATATTGACAACTCAATGAACATCAATTGATTAAAATCAATTATAATCCAATTCCAAAAATTATTATCTTTTACAAAACTTCAATCAATAAATAATCTCCACTAGATTAACTCTAATCAAATTTGTTGATATCTATTTAAACCATTATTTATTAATAGTTTTCTAGTCTTTACAAACATTAATAAATAATAAAATCCTCAAACTATAAATACTCGATCTATAGAATCCTTTCATAAACTCATTAGTTAATATTTGGCTAACTCTTAACTCCATTAAGATATTCAAACATATTAACCAATAACATAATAATTCAGTCTTAATCCAATATAATTCAGAGTTTCTAAATTTAAATCAACATAATATAAATTATCATCTTACAATTATTTAATCAATATTAAAATCAACCATTAGACTCCATTTTCTAATTGTTCTAATAATATTTTGTCTATATAAACGTTGTTTGAAAAAGATTCCTATCACAAACCAATAAGACTCATTGTAGATTTTAAGATGAATAATCTCCAAATTCTTAACATTATCATCTTCATTAAATAACTCTAAAATTGTTTAATATATATTAAATAGTATTCAATATACATTATAAAAAGTCCACTATATAAACTATATTAATATCTCTTTTCTTTTAATTTTCTCTCATTTAAAAATCCATTTACTTAAATTGACTAATAATTAATTACACTTTTTCTACTATTAACTAATCTTAATTAAATTTGATTTAATTAGATTAGATAATAAACCATATGAAACTAATGCATATTAATGAGATTCTAATAAGAGAAGATTGCAATAATATCTTTAATTCATTCCATGCTTTGATATATTATTTTTATGAAGTTAAAGCATAAAGAACTTTTGGTTATGGAAAATGGAGAAATATCTGTCTTTGAATAAAATAGTCTCAGTACGATGGCCATATCTCCCTAATGAACTGTTGGATCGGGCTGAAATTGAAATATGTTAGAGAGGGCCAAGTTGTACCACTTTTGACTAGAGTGATCGAATAAATTCAATCACGATAAAAAATTATGAATGACTGAGTTCAGGTCTATCCAAGGGGCAGTGACAGGACAGTTTGTGATGAATTAAGAATTTCCTCTTAAAATAATTGTTTTCTAAATTTAACCATAAAAGAGTTTATTCATACGCATCTAAAAATATAATTGATAGAAAGATTACATCTAATCATTCTACTTTTCACCATAAAATTTCTATTTAAATTCCAAATCTTGTCTTTCTAATTTAATATAAATTTGAACCTAAACCTGATTCATATCTAATTATTTCTCCTTAATTGGATCTAGGGTTTTTCTATTGTTTTCTTCTACTTTCAAGTGTCTTAAGTTTCATCATTTGACTTACAAGTCAACCCAATTGTTCTCCGATAGCATTATCCTTCCATTATTAAGAATTACATTCTAAGAATAACTTAAAGATAAATATTCACTAAACTGATCATCATTGACCTTTAATTAAATTGTCCTCTATATTTAACCATGATCCATATTCTAATTGATTAACCTTTTAACTTTTCTAAGATCATTATTCGTTATATTATAAGAGGACCAATTATCATTCTTCGAATAAGAGATCATAACTTTATTAGAATGATCAATTAATATCGGTTCACAATTCTTGACCTTTTATCATTCTAATAATTCTCAATTATATATTACTAAGTCTTCACTATTAAAATGTCTAAAGTCATTATTCAAGTCATTGGAATAAGACCTATCAGCTTTGATATCAATATTTCTACAATCTCATTAAAAGAATTATATCAATTAAATCTCTATTACATAACTTAATTATTAATTAAATCCAATTAGCTCTAGTTAATTGATTTAATTAATAATTTCACAACCAAACCATCAACCCAATGAATATTAACTGACTAATAACTAAAAATCAACCATACACAAATATTCATGTTCATAGTTCAATAATAATAACTTATTCATATTTAATGACAAGTTATATCAAGAATCTTATTAATAGATCACATTCATCATGATAATCATTTTTATCGCATATAATTATATTGACAACTCAATGAACATCAATTGATTAAAATCAATTATAATCCAACTCCAAAAATTATTATCTTTTACAAAACTTCAATTAATAAATAATCTCCACTAGATTAACTCTAATCAAATTTGTTGATATCTATTTAAACCATTATTTATTAATAGTTTGCTAGTCTTTACAAACATTAATAAATAATAAACTCCTCAAACTATAAATACTCGATCTATAGAATCTTTTCATAAACTCATTAGTTAATATTTGGTTAACTCTTAACTCCATTAAGGTATTCAAACGTATTAACCAATAACATAATAATTCAGTCTTAATCCAATATCATTTAGAGTTTCTAAATTTAAATCAACATAATATAAATTATCATCTTACAATTATTTAATCAATATTAAAATCAACCATTAGACTTCATTTTCTAATTGTTCTAATAATATTTTATTTATATAAACATTGTTTGAAAAAGATCCCTATCACAAACCAATAAGACTCATTGTAGATTTTAAGATGAATAATCTCCAAATTCTAAACATTATCATCTTCATTAAACAACTCTAAAATTGTTTAATATATATTAAATAGTATTCAATATACATTATAAAAAGTCCACTATATAAAATATATTAAAATCTCTTTTCTTTTAATTTTCTCTCATTTAAAAATTCATTTACTTAAATTGACTAATAATTAATTACACTTCTTCTACTATTAACTAATCTTAATTAAATTTGATTTAATTAGATTAGATAATAAACCATATGAAACTAATGCATATTAATAAGATTTTAATAAGAGAAGATTGCAATAATATCTTTAATTCATTTCATGCTTTGATATATTATTTTTATGAAGTTAAAGCATAAAGAACTCTTGGTTATGAGAAATGGAGAAATATCTATTTTTGAATAAAATAGTCTCAGTACGATGGCCATATCTCTCTAATGAACTATTGGATCGGGCTGAAATTGAAATATGTGTGAGAGGGTCAAGTTGCGCCACTTCTGACTGGAGCAATCGAATAAATTCAATCACGATAAAAAATTATGAATGACTGAATTCGGGTCTATCCAAGGGGCAGTGACAGGACAGTTTGTGATGAATTAAGAATTTTTTCTTAAAATAATTGTTCTCTAAATTTAACCATAAAAGGGTTTATTCATACGCATCTAAAAATATAATTGATAGAAAGATTACATCTAATCATTTGAATTTTCACCATAAAATTTTTATTTTAATTCCAAATCTTGTCTTTCTAATTTAATATAAATTCGAACCTAAACCCGATTCATATCTAATTATTTTTCCTTAATTAGATCTAGAGTTTTTCTATTGTTTTCTTCTCAAACAAATAACATACATATCTAAATTCCTATTTATATTATAGATTTAATCACAAAGAGTATTCAGATACATATAACAAACATGATGAAGACAGGAAGAGAAATAGCGCAAAGAGAATATGCGAATATCACGAGTGCACCGGGACACTGATGCTAATCCACCATGCTTCAAAAGTCCATAGAAAATCCCTTCCTTCTCCATCATTCGCAATTCCTCTAAAATCCAAGCCAATTGAATCCTCCAAGTGACTAAAAGTACTAGACGAAGCATAGAAGCATGTAGAAAATATATGAGCATATGAACTTCTCCAATGCATGTAAGCATTGAAGCTTGTAGCTTCCATTCAGCTTGTCCAAACACACTAGGAGAGCCTCTATTTAAAGGCCTCTAAGATACATCTAGAGTGTCTTTAGAAACAACTAGAAGATAAGCATGACAACCAAGCATGAGTCTTCTCCAACCTTCTAGATGAGTCTTAAGGTTTTAGACACCATGTGCTCAAATAAAATGCTAATTCCTAAGTGTAGACAACTTGTGCATTCTTAGAGTGCAAACTCTTGTGTTCTCTACATGACAACTCTCGAGAATTTGCCAACTCCGATGTGAGAAAATATTAAAATAATGCACATTAATTAATATAATATTTACTTTACACTTTCTAATTTAATTAATTTATTTATTAAATCTTATGCACTAACTTTAATAATTCCACTTTTCAATCTTAATATATTTATATTTTAGTCACATGAAATCTAGAATCTTTTAATAATTTTAAATATATTTTTCACTTTTAAATTTTGTTTTTCAAAACTTTATTGCTAAAATATTTATTAGCTTTAATAATAATATTATTTAGTCATTTATTTAAAAATGAACTCCAAATATATTATTATTAAAATAAATATTGTCACATTCTAACTTTTAAAGTTTAATTATTTAATTTAATTAATTTTTCAATTAATTAAATAAAATAAATATTAAAATATCATATTAATTTTTCATTTAATCAAACCATTAATTAAATCTTTTAATTAGGCTTAATTAATAGAAAATACATCAAAGACTCATGAGGTAAAAATATGAAAATCCATCATAGCCAAAATACATACAAAATCAAACCAAAGGTTTAAATCATGAATTACGTTATCCAACGTATTTAGAGGGTACTCAACTCAGATACTTGTCCTAATTTTTCAATTAAGACAAATGGCTTAAAGAGTTGGGATTTGGACTTGAGAATTTATCTCCCCTCTCTTATCATTAAGATAATGTGATAGGGTATGCTCATCCTGGCAATTCAAGGAAGTCAATACCCGATACCTGCAACCTACATAAAAACTATGCATGTACAAACACAATATATATACTAAACTAAATAGGCAATGGTAGGAAGTGGTACATTATGTAGATTCCGACTAGCAGGTGACTACGACTCCCTTCCTTAACCACATCAGACACGCCATACAAAAGCAAACGCGCAAAGCAAACACACACACCATACACATGCAAGTATGGGGTAAGTATCCGTAAGAAAACACATATGATAATAAATCATCTTACTAATCATTATTAATAACTGAAAAAAATGTAATGATCATCATACATACATGAAATATAAAGTCTAATTAATCTCATCGCATAATAAACTGAATCCATAGCACAATATCTGATAATCTCAAAACAATGCTACTAACCAACAACATAAAACTAGTTCTAAAAGAGTTCAGTAATGATAACAAAATGTGAACTAGGGGTAGGCACTACATCCACCTCCCCGGGATTAGGCTTACTTTTGGAAGCCTACAAGAATGAAAAACTAAGATACTCACTATGTGGGTCCCATTGATCCTTTTTTCTCTGTACGAAGACATGATTCCACTGAATATATAACAACACCCTTAGAGCAATATGATTTTGGTTTAATGATAAATCAAAAATCACATTGATCCAACATTCATTCTTTGAACAACTAATAAAATAGATCCCTTAATACATTCTAAACAAGAGCAACTTAATGTTTGCAAAGATAAACAAAGGTTTAAAACCTTACAACATAGATAAAAGATACATGTTTTGCAACTAGAATGAGTTTTAATTTTCAGTTTTGTCTTCGTTTAGGTTTTCAGTAGAATTTTTAATTTTGAAAGCTAAGTGTTGAAGTATGAAAAATATGCAAGTAACAATTTTAAGTTATGTTTCAGTTCACTTAGTTTCAAGTTTTCAGTTTGAGAGAGATACACATGATAGTTCAAAGTTTTCATTTTGTTCAACTAGTTAACAACTAGTGACATTCAAATATACCCACAGCTCCCAATGTTAAACCTCGAGCTCTGATAAGTAAACTTTTGATCAAACTTGATCTTTGCGAATGTGAATATGAGCAAATGTGAGTATTAATTCCAGCAACAACTCGATGCAAATTCTCATTCAACCCTTCAAAATGAAGAGATGAGGGTATCTTAAATAGACTTTCTTGGAATTCATCAACAGTTGAGATCGATTTTAATCGACGGTCAGAATTAAAGGTGAAGTTCAGTCATAAAGGGAGATTTTCAAATTAAAGGGAGTTAACAGATTTAATTTGAGTAAAAAAAGGAGTTAACTGATTCAATTTGAGTAGAAAAAGGAGTTAACCGATTTAACTCATTTTTGATCGATAGTGAACTGAAAATTTTTCTTTTTGAACTGAAGAGAGATTTTGTTGAGATATTTAATTTAATAAAATGAGATATGCTCTCATAATTACTTTTTCTATTTAATTAAATAATCTTTAATTAATTAGAGACACTTTTTTTATTTAATTAAATAACTTCATTTAATTAATTAGGAATGACTTCTCATTTAATTAAATAATTTTATTTAATTATTTCAAAATTCTTTTCGAAACTAATCAACTCAAGTCAACCGTGGTTAAATCTGGTCAACTTTTGGTCAAACTTGATCTTTGCGTATGTGAATATGAGCAAATGTGAGTATGAATTTCAGCACCAATTCGATGCAAATTCTCATTCAAGCTTTCAAAATGAATAGATGAGGGTCTCTTAAATAGACTTTTTAGAAATTCATCAACGGTTGATATCGATTTTAATCAACGGTCAGAATTAAAGGTGAAGTTTAGTCATAAAGGGAGATTTCCAAATTAAAGGGAGTTAACAGATTTAATTTGAGTAAAATAAGGAGTTAACTGATTCAATTTGAGTAGAAAAAGGAGTTAACTGATTTAACTCGTTTTTAATCAATAATGAACTAGAAATTTCCCTTTTTGAACTGAAGAGATTTTTTTTTGAGATATTTAATTTAATAAAATGAGATATGCTCTCATAATTACTTTTTCTATTTAATTAAATAATCTTTAATTAATTAGAAACACTTTTCTTATTTAATTAAATAACTTCATTTAATTAATTAGGAATGGCTTCTCATTGAATTAAATAACTTTGTTTAATTAATTAGAAGTAAGTAATCCATTTAATTAAATAATTTTGTTTAATTATTTTAAAATTCTTTTCGAAACTAGTCAACTCAAGTCAACCATGGTTAAATCTGGTCAACTTTTGATCAAACTCGATCTTTGCGTATGTGAATATGAACAAATGTGAGTATGAATTCTAGCAACAGTTCGATGCAAATTCTCATTCAACCTTTCAAAATGAAGAGATGAGGGTATCTTAAATAGACTTTCTTGAAATTCATCAATGGATGAGATCAATTTCAATATACGGTCAGGATTAAAGATGAAGTTCAATCATAAAGGGAGATTTTCAAATTAAAGGGAGTTAACAGATTTAATTTGAGTAAAATATGGAGTTAACTGATTTAACTCATTTTTGATCAATAGTGAAATGAAAATTTTACTTTTTGAACTGAAGAGAGAATTTGTTGAGATATTTTATTTAATAAAATGAGATATGCTCTCATAATTACTAATTCTATTTAATTAAATAATTTTAATTAATTAGAGACAATTTTTTGATTTAATTAAATAACTTCATTTAATTAATTATGAATGATTTCTCATTTAATTAAACAAATTTGTTTAATTAATTAGAAGTAGGTACTCCGTTTAATTAAATAATTTCTTTTAATTATTTCAAAATTTTTTTCAAAACTAGTCAACTCAAGTCAATCGTGGTTAAATCTGGTCAACTTTTGGTCAAACTTGATCTTTGCGTATGTGAATATGAGCAAATGTGAGTATGTATCTAGCAACAATTCGATGCAAATTCTCATTCAACATTTCAAAATGAAGAGATGAGGGTCTCTTAAATAGACTTTCTTAGAATTCATCAATGGTTGAGATCGATTTCAATCAACGGTCAGGATTAAAGGTGAAATTTAGTCATAAAGGGATATTTTCAAATTAAAGGGAGTTAATAGATTTAATTTGAGTAAAATAAGGAGTTAACTGATTCAATTTGAGTAGAAAAATGAGTTAACTGATTTAACTCATTTTTTATCAATAGTGAACTGAAAATTTTCTTTTTTGAATTGAAGAGAAATTTTGTTGAGATATTTAATTTAATAAAATAAGATATGCTCTCATAATTAATTTTTCTATTTAATTAAGTAATCTTTAATTAATTAGAGACATTTTTCTTATTTAATTAAATAACTTCATTTAATTAATTAGGAATCGCTTCTCATTTAATTAAATAACTTTTTTTAATTAATTAGAAGTAAGTACTCTATTTAATTAAATAATTTAGTTTAATTATTTCAAAAAAAAATTTGAAACTAGTCACCTCAAGTCAAATGTGGTTAATCTGGTCAACTTTTGGTCAAACTTGATCTTTGCGTATTTGAATATGAGCAAATGTGAGTATGAATTCTAGCAACAATTCGATGCAAATTCTCATTCAACTTTTCAAAATGAAGATATGAGGGTCTCTTAAATAGACTTTCTTTAAATTCATCAATGATTTAAATCGATTTCAATCAACGGTCGGGGTTAAAAGTGAAGTTCAATCATAAAGGGAGATTTCCAAATTAAAGGGAGTTAAGTAATTTAATTTGAGTAAAATAAGGAGTTAACTGATTCAATTTGAGTAGAAAAAGGAGTTAACTGATTTAACTAATTTCTGATCAATTGTGAAATAGAAATTTCCCTTTTTGAACTGAAGAGAGATTTTGTTGAGATATTTAATTTAATAAAATGAGACATGCTCTCATAATTACTTTTTCTATTTAATTAAGTAATCTTTAATTAATTAGAGACATTTTTCTTATTTAATTAAATAACTTCATTTAATTAATTAGGAATGGCTTCTCATTTAATTAAATAACTTTGTTTAATTAATTAGAAGTAAGTACTCCATTTAATTAAATAATTTCGTTTAATTATTTTAAAATTCTTTTCGAAACTAGTCAACTCAAGTCAACGGTGGTTAAATTTGGTCAACTTTTGGTCAAACTTGATCTTTGCGTATGTGAATATGAGCAAATGTGAGTATGAATTTCAGCAACAATTCGATGCAAATTCTCATTCAACCTTTCAAAATGAAGAGATGAGGGTCTCTTAAATAGACTTTCATGGAATTCATCAACGGTTGATATCGATTTCAATCAACGATCAGGAATATAGGTGAAATTCAATCATAAAGGGAGGTAAAATAAGGAGTTACCTGATTCAATTTGAGTAGAAAAAGGAGTTAATTGATTTAACTCTTTTTTGATCAACATTGAACTGGAAATTTTTCTTTTTGAACTAAAGAGAGATTTTGTTGAGATATTCAATTTAATAAAATGAGATATGCTCTCATAATTACTTTTTCTATTTAATTAAGTAATCTTTAATTAATTAGAGACAAATTTCTAATTTAATTAAATAACTTCATTTAATTAATTAGAAATGGTTTCTTATTTAATTAAATAACTTTGTTTAATTAATTAGAAGTAAGTACTCCTTTTAATTATTTCAAAAATTTTTTTGAAACTAGTCAACTCAAGTCAACCGTGGTTAAATATGGTGAACTTTTGGTCAAACTTGATCTTTGCGTATGTGAATATGAGCAAATGTGAGTATGAGTTCCAACAATAACTCGATGCAAATTCTCATTCAACCTTTGAAAATGAAGAGATGAGGGACTCTTAAATAGACTTTCTTGAAATTCATCAACAGTTGAGATCGATTTCAATCAATGGTCAGGATTAAAGGTGAAGTTCAGTCATAAAGGGCGATTTCCAAATTAAAAAGAGTTAACAGATTTAATTTCAGTAAAATAAGGAGTTAACCGATTCAATTTGATTAGAAAAAGGAGTTGACTAATTTAACTCAGTTTTGATCAATAGTGAACTTTAAATTTTCCTTTTTGAACTGAAAAGAGATTTTGTTGAGATATTTAATTTAATAAAATGAGATATGCTCTCATAATTACTTTTTCTATTTAATTGAATAATATTTAATTAATTATAGACACTTTTCTTATTTAATTAAATAACTTCATTTAATTAATTAGGAATGGCTTCTCATTTAATTAAATAACTTTGCTTAATTAATTAGAAGTAAGTACTCCATTTAATAAAATAATTTTGTTTAATTATTTCAAAATTCTTTTCAAAACTAGTTAACTCAAGTCAACCGTTGTTAAATATAGTCAACTTTTTGTCAAACTTGATCTTTGCGTATGTGAATATGAGCAAATGTGAGTATGAATTTTAGCAACAATTCGATGCAAATTCTCATTCAACCTTTCAAAATGAAGAGATGAAGGTCTCTTAAATAGACTTTCATGGAATTCATCAATGGTTGAGATCGATTTCAATCAACAGTCAGGATTAAAGGTGAAGTTCACTCATAAAGCGAGATTTTCAAATTAAAGAGAGTTAACAGATTTAATTTGATTAAAACAAGGAGTTAACTAATTCAATTTGAGTAGAAAAAGGAGTTAATTGATTTAACTCATTTTTTATCAATAGTGAACTGGAAATTTCCCTTTTTGAACTGAAGAGAAATTTTGTTGAGATATTTAATTTAATAAAATGAGATATGATCTCATAATTACTTTTTCTACTTAATTAAATAATCTTTAATTAGTTAGAGACAATTTTCTTATTTATATAAATAACTTTATTTAATTAATTAAGAATGACTTCTCATTTAATTAAATAACTTTGTTTAATTAATTAGAAGTAAGTACTTCTTTTAATTAAATAATTTTGTTTAATTATTTCAAAATTCTTTTCAAAACTAGTCAACTCAAGTCAATCGTGGTTAAATCTGGTCAAGTTTTGGTCAAACTTGATCTTTGCGTATGTGAATATGAGCAAATGTGAGTTTGAATTTCAGCAACAATTCGATGCAAATTCTCATTCAAGCTTTCAAAATGAAGAGATAAGGGTCTGTTAAATAGACTTTCCTGGAATTCATCAACGGTTGAGATCGATTTCAATCAACAATCAACATTAAAAGTGAAGTTTAGTCATAAAGGGAGATTTACAAATTAAAGGGAGTTAACAGATTTAATTTGATTATAATAAGAAGTTAACTGATTTTTTTTGAGTAGAAAAAGGAGTTAACTGATTTAACTCATTTTTCATCAATAGTGAACTGGAAATTTCCCTTTTTGAACTGAAGAGAGATTTTGTTGAGATGTTTAATTTAATAAAATGAGATATGCTCTTATAATTACTTTTTCTATTTAATTAAATAATCTTTAATTAATTAGAGACACTTTTTTTTATTTAATTAAATATCTTCATTTAATTAATTAGGAATGGCTTCTCATTTAATGAAATAACTTTGTTTAATTAATTAGAAGTAAGTACTTCATTTAATTAAATAATTTCATTTAATTATTTCAAAATTCTTTTCGAAACTAGTCAATTCAAGTCAACCGTGGTTAAATCTGGTCAACTTTTGGTCAAACTTGATCTTTGTGTATGTGAATATGAGCAAATGTGAGTATGAATTCCACCAACAACTTGATGCAAATTCTCATTCAACCTTTCAAAATGAAGATATTAGGGTCTCTTAAATAGACTTTCCTTGAATTCATCATTGGTTGAGATCGATTTCAATCAACGGTCAGGATTAAAGGTGAAGTTCAGTCATAAAGGGAGATTTTCAAATTAAAGGGAGTTAACAGATTTAATTTGAGTAAAATAAGGAGTTAACTGATTCAATTTGAGTAGAAAAAAGAGTTAACTGATTTAACTCATTTCTGATCAATAGTGAACTTGAAATTTTCCCTTTTGAATTGAAGAGAGATTTTGTTGAGATATTTAATTTAATAAAATGAGATATGCTCTCATAATTACTTTTTGTATTTAATTAAGTAATCTTTAATTAATTAGAGACACTTTTCTTATTTAATTAAATAACTTCATTTAATTAATTAGGAATGGCTTCTGACTTAATTAAATAACTTTGTTTAATTAATTAGAAGTAAGTACTCCATTTAATTAAATAATTTCGTTTAATAATTTCAAAATTCTTTTCGAAACTAGTCAACTCAAGTCAACCGTGGTTAAATCTGGTCAACTTTTGGTCAAACTTGATATTTGCGTATGTGAATATGAGCAAATGTCAGTATGAATTTCAGCAACAACTCGATGCAAATTCTCATTCAACCTTTCAAAATAAAGAGATGAGGGTCTCTTAAATAGACTTTCCTGGAATTTATCAACGGTTGAGATCGATTTCAATCAACGGTCATGATTAAAGGTGAAGTTCAATCATAAAGGGTGATTTCCAAATTAAAGGGAGTTAACAGATTTAATTTGAGTAAAATAAGGAGTTAACTGATTCAATTTGAGTAGAAAAAGGAGTTAACTGGTTTAACTCATTTTTTATCAATAGTGAACTGGAATTTTCCCTTTTTGAACGGAAGAGAGATTTTGTTGAGATATTTAATTTAATAAAATGAGATATGCTCTAATAATTACTATTTCTATTTAATTAAGTAATCTTTAATTAATTAGGGACACTTTTCTTATTTAATTAAATAACTTCATTTAATTAATTAGAAATGGCTTCTCATTTAATTAAATATCTTTGTTTAATTAATTAGAAGTAAGTACTAAATTTAATTAAATAGTTTCGTTTATATATTTCAAAATTCTTTTTAAAACTAGTCAATTCAAGTCAACCGTAGTTAAATCTGGTCAACTTTTGGTCAAACTTGATCTTTGCGTATGTGAATATGAGCAAATGTCAGTATAAATTTCAGCAACAACTCGATGCAAATTCTCATTCAACGTTTCAAAATGAAGATATGAGGGTCTCTTAAATAGATTTTCCTGAAATTCATCAACAGTTGAGATCGATTTCAATCAACGGTCAGGATTAAAGGTGAAGTTCAGTCATAAAGGGAGATTTTCAAATTAAAGGGAGTTAATAGATTTAATTTGAGTAAAATAAGGAGTTAACTGATTCAATTTGAGTGGAAAAAGGAGTTAACTGATTTAACTCATTTCTGATCAATAGTGAACTTGAAATTTCCCTTTTTGAACTGAAGAGAGATTTTTTTGAGATATTTAATTTAATAAAATGAGATATTCTCTCATAATTACTTTTTCTATTTAATTAAGTAATCTTTAATTAAGTAGAGACACTTTTCTTATTTAATTAAATAACTTCATTTAATTAATTAGAAATGGCTTCTCACTTAATTAAATAACTTTGTTTAATTAATTAGAAGTAAATACTCCATTTAATTAAATAATTTCATTTAATTATTTCAAAATTCTTTTTGAAACTAGTCAACTTAAGTCAACCATGGTTAAATCTGGTCAACTTTTGGTCAAATTTGATCTTTGCGTATTTGAATATGAGCAAACGTGTGTAGTGGACCAATATTACAGTCAAAGGAACTAGCAAATATAAATATATTTTTCTTTTTCAATGAAAGCATTTTTATTTTATTTTATTTGCTGGTTCCTTTGACTGTAATATTGGTGCACTACACTTGGTATCAGAGCCCAGGTTTCCAAAACTAGGAGCTAGGCTCATTATGTTTCCAGTTTTAAGTATTTTGTTTGTTGGAAAAGAAAACTTAAAATGTTTTTTTAATTTTGAGTATTTTGTTGATTTGAAAAGGAAATTTAAGTAGTAGATTTGAAACTCCTTTCAACTGTATTCAAATACTAGACATTAGAAATATGAATCTGTCATAACACAAAAAAAAAACATATATATATATATATATATATATATATATAACCACGAATCCAAAAAACTACAAGTTAAAATACAATAAGGAAGTTGTGTATATATGAATGTTGATACAGACCATGGTATCAAGGGATCAATGCATGGCTGTGCATAGCCCTTGATCTTGCCTTCAAAACCCAGTTTTGAAATGAATAAAGAAAATATGCTATAAACTAAAAAAAATGATGCTTTTATTAAAGACTTGTAACTCTGTGTGTGTTCAAATTTTGTGAATTTTGCCCACGTGAGACCTGAATAGACCCCTTTTGTAGAAAACCCAGAAAGAGTTTGGAAATATTCGATTTCATTTCTCTAAAAATGCTAACGCAATATGACTGACTCTTAAATAATAGAATTTGTTTTTCTCTTGTGTGCTCATCACTAAGTACAGGCAAGGCCAGGGACAACCCCCTCTCACACAAGAAATTAATAATAAAATGCTCATCTTTATATCCATGAAACAAAAAACAAAACCTGCAACAAATTATGGGCATAATAATGCCATAGGATATATCAGAGAACTCATGCATGGCTGAACATGGATCCCTCTACAAATATTGAGCTCTATCCATCTCAAACATATATCCACACAAGGATATGTGTATGTATATCAAAGATAAACATATACACATCATTTATCCTCTATGGAAGCTTGCTTCCATCTCCAATAGCATTCAAGTACCTGTACAAAATAAAAACAAAACAAAAACAGAAACATACACACAATAACAAGAGGGAAAAACAAAGAAATGCATAAGGGTTTGACACCCTATGGAAGGAACATGAAAAATAACATAAGAAAGAGGGAAAAATAACTTTTATACTTTGTCATAGCCCTAATTTCGTATTAGGGTTAGGGTTGGAAGAGAAAGATAAAGAAATGAATTTCAAATTGATCATAAGTTGACTCTTTGACCCAAATTCAAATGAGATCCCCCTTATTAAAATGTTTTCTATTTCAAAAGATGAAGTAAAAGAGGGAAAGTTGGTTAGTGGGGTGGGTGGAAAAGGTGGAATTCAAGAGGTCATGTGTTCAAATCCCACTCCCACCATGCCATCTTCCTCTTTTACACAAATTTAAAATGCACTTTATTTTATTTGCCCACATGAGTTTTATTTTTTATTGAAATTACTTAAGAGATAATTATTTAAATAAGTTTGTGATAATGAAGCAACTAAGTGGTAATGTGTTAGTAATCATGAATAAGTGCTATTATAATTTCATGTCCATGAAGTTACCTATTAATGATAATTTAATATAATAATAAAAAATAAATTAAAAAAAATATTTAAAAAAATAATAATAATAAAATATTTTTAAAAATAATAATAATAATAAAATATTTTAAAAAATAATAATAATTAAAAATAACGAATAAATAAATAAATATACATATATGCATATGCAATGGAAGATAACACTTTAATATATCTAACCAATGTGGGACGTTGGCTAAGCAACTATGGTGGCAGGACACCCACCCTAAGTTGACTTTGGCCATGATTCCTCACAAAAAAAAAGAAAAAGAGGAATTACTTTGTCTTAGTTGTTTGAGACTCCAATAATGAACTTTAAAGCTTCTTGACCTTGACTCTTAAACTCTCTTTTTTTTGTACGATGCCAGTGGTCACTCGTAACGACCGCAGGCGTGGACAAGGTGGTAGACGTGCACAAGATGCATAGGTAGAGCAGGATGCCAGTGTAGAGCATGGTGCTAGTATGGCACAAGAATCTAGGGTTGGGCCAGAGATAGAGATTGGACAGGGGGAACAACCCCGAAACCCCAACCATAACATTTTAGATGCTATCCAGAATCTTATTGGTGTAGTACAACAGAGGTTGCCTACAGCAGTAGCTCACCCTAGTTAGCAAATGTCAGAGGAGCATAGGACTGTTATTAGAGAGAGGACAAGGAGTCCTCCACCTAGTCGTATTGGGAGTCATGCTGAGCTCGAGGGGGAGTCTGTCCATAGACCTGAGTCTCCAACAGGGGTAGAACTTTGACTTGTACTGAGAGCACCTCGAGATATAGGAGACGAGATTAAAGAATTTCTTCGTCTTCAGCCACCCCCTTTTCATGGGTCCACAGATAGTTCAGAGGCAGAATCCTTCTTGTTATGTTTGAAGATATGTTATGGGTTGCATCCTTTTGGGAGTAATGTAAGGGCCCGTTTTGCTATACACCTTTTGTGAGGACCAGCCTCCAAATGGTGGGATGAGGAGAAGGCTATGGGGGATATTGATATGGACACTCTCACTTGGGATACCTTCCTACAAAGGTTCAGAGAGAGATATTTATTAGAGCATTACAGTCAGCGAAAGATTGATGAGTTCCATGACTTACAACAGAGGGGATTGACAGTAACACAGTATGAGAATAAGTTTTTAGAGCTCCTCCCTTATGTTGACTATATGAGAGATGAGAAGCTCCAGATTAACCATTTCATTAGAGGTCTTAATCCCTCGATTGCAGGACAGGTTCACATGGCAGCACCAGTAGGCTTCAGAGCTACAGTGGAGAGGGCTCTTATTGCAGAGGATATACGCAATAAGGCTCAGGATACTTGTGATAGATCTCAGCGTCGGAGTACTACCCCCTTTCCACCTAGGTCACAGTGGAAGGGAAATTAGCGAAACTCTTCAGGATCTTTTAGAGGCCCCCAGTCACAGCAGGATCAAAGGCAGAAGCCTCCATAGGGATACCAGGGCACTAAGCCCAAGCAGAGGCAGGCATAGGGTTCTCGTCAGGATCATATATCACAAGCTTCTCATACACCTCTAGCATGGACTCAACAGCCCACTAGAGGTGGTTTTAGTGGATCTACTCAGACAGGGGGACACCAGTAGCCCCGATATACAGGATTACAGACTCAGACCCGCAGACCTTGTTATTCTTGTGGTGGCATGGGTCACATTGCTAGGGATTTTCCACATAAACAGAGGGTAGCTGCATCCAAACCAATAGTGGGTGACATGGGATGTACTCATAGGGTATTTGCAGTAATAGATGACAGACAGGCTGAGCATCAGGCTACCGTGATAGAGGCTACAGGTATTATTGGTGGTAGTAGTATATCTATATTGTTTGATCTAGGAGCTACTGATTCTTTTGTATCACCCTTAGTTGTGGAGCATTGTAGGCTAGTGGTAGTTAAGCAAGATGTTAGCTGGGATGTAGAGTTATCCTCAGGTGCTAAGGTATTGGTTAGATCCATGGTCAGGAATTGTCCTATTTAGATTGGGGATATCACTACTTGTGGAGATCTACGTATCACCCCCTTAGGATCATATGATGTAGTCCTTGGTATGGATTGGCTATGTGCTCACCATGCCAAGGTGGATTGTAGGAAGAAGGAGGTGGAGTGTAATGATGATCACGATACACCTATAGTGATTTCAGGCATTCAGAGAGCTGTGTCCCTCCGCATGATCTCCACTATGCAGCTTAAGCGATGTATGAGAAAAGGGTGTCAGTTATATGCTATTACCATTAATGATCTTGAGGGAGAGGAGAATGGGCCATGTCTCGAGGATTACTCAATGTTACAAGAGTTTAGAGATGTATTTCCTTCTAAATTATTGGGTATGCCTCCACTCAAGACAGTGGATTTCCATATTGATTTGGTTCCAGGGGCCCAACTAGTATCTAGAGCTCCATATAGGATGACTACTAATGAGCTCAATGAGCTCAAGATTTAGCTAGAAGAACTCTTGGAGAAGGGGCACATTCATCCTAGTGTCTCACCATGGGGAGCACCAGTTGTCATTGTCAAGAAGAAGGATGGATCCTTGAGGTTGTGCATAGACTACCGCCAACTTAATAAGCTAACCATTATCCACTTCCTAGAATTGATGACTTATTTGACCAGCTTCAAGGTGCTCGACTATTTTCAAAGATTGATCTGAAGTCAAGATATCACCAATTGAGGATTGTGGAGGGTGACATCCATAAGACTACTTTTTGCACGAGATATGGGCATTATGAGTTTACAATGGTTCCTTTCGGTCTCACTAATGCCCCATCTCTATTCATGAGCCTTATGAATGGAGTATTTCATACATTCTTGGATAGATTTGTGGTGATATTCCTGGATGATATATTGGTCTATTCACGGAATGAACAGGAGCATGAAGAACATTTGAGACAAGTCCTTCAGTGCTTGAGAGATAATCAATTATAAGCCAATTTGCCGAAGTGTTCTTTCTTCTGCACAGAGATCAGCTACCTAGGTCATGTGATATCAGGTGATGGGATCTCAGTTGACCCATCAAAGATTAGAGCCATTATAGACTGGCCAGCACCGACGACAGTTACAGAAGTCAGGAGCTTTATGGGGTTGGCTGGTTACTACAGGCGTTTTGTGGAGGGTTTCTCAAGGATAGCACATCCTATTACTTCTCTCCAGAGAAAAGGGAAGAAATTTGAGTGGACAGAAAAATGTGAGAGAGCTTTTCAAGAGTTGAAGAAGGCCCTCACTAGTGCTCCTATTCTTGCAGTACTTGATCCCTCTACAGACTTTGTAGTGTGTACTGATGCGTCATTGGATGGGTTAGGGGCAGTACTCATGCAGAATGGGCGAGTTATAGCCTATGAGTCTAGGAAACTTAAGACTCATGAACTCAATTATCCTACCCATGATCTTGAGCTCGCAGTAGTAGTACATGCCTTGGTTAGATGGCGCCATTTCCTTTTGGGACACCATTTTGAATTCCACTTAGATCATCACAGCCTTCAGTATATTTTCTCTCAACTGAACCTTAATGCTCAAAAAAGGAGATGGATGGAGTTTTTATGTGAGTATGACTTTGATGTACACTACATCAAGGGGAAGGAGAATGTGGTTGCAGATGCCTTAAGTTGGAGATGCCATAAGTTGTCATCCATGGTCACCAACACAGATTTGAGGGGAAGAATAATGTAGCACTTACCAGAGGATGATTTTTATAGGGATGTGTGTCAGATGATTAGATCTCAGAGACCTCTTCAGGGGAGGTTCTACAACTATGTGTTAGAGTTTGATGGACTTCTACATCACCAAGGGTGCATTTATGTACCTTCTACTGGAGGATTGCGTGATTTTATTGTTCTTGAGGCTCATAGGGCACCTTATGCAGCACATCCAAGGGTTAGGAAGTTGCATGCAGACTTGAGACGACTCTTTCATTGGCTCGGCATGAGGATGCATATTGCAGGGATAGTTGCTAGATGCCTAGAGTGCCAGAGAGTTAAGGCAGAACATGGACATCCTGGTGGGTTACTTTATCCTCATGAGATTCCAGAGTGGAAGTGGGATTTTATTTCTATAGATTTTGTTGTGGGTCTTCCTATGTCTTCTCATCGTCATGATGCCATCATGGTGACAGTTGACACATTGACCAAGGTGGCCCACTTCTCACCTATACATACCACTTTCACTGCTCCTACAGTAGCATAAGTATTCATGCGAGACATTGTGAGACTCCATGGCATTCCTCGCAAGATTATTTCTGATAGAGACTCTATATTTACCTCCTCCTTTCGGAGAGAGTTATAGGGAGCCCTAAGGACTAAGCTTAACTTGAGCACAACATACCACCCTCAGACAGATGGGCAGACTAAGAGAGTTAACCAGGTATTAGAGGACATGTTGCGCATGTATGTGATGGATAATCAAGTTAAATGAGAGGAGTATTTGCATCTAGTAGAGTTTGCCTATAAAAATGGGCACCATTCTTCTTTGGGCATGCCACCTTATTAGGCCCTATATGGCAGACCTTGCAGGACACCATTAAGTTGGGATAGGATTGAGGACAGGGTAACAGTTGGACCACAGATTGTCAAGGAGATGGAGCAACAAGTTTTGTTGATTGGGCAACATCTCAGGGAAGCTCAAGACTGACAGAAGAAGTATGCTAATGCCCATAGGATAGATCGAGCCTTTATGGTGGGAGATAGAGTATTTCTGAGAGTGCATCCACACAAGAGTCCAATCCATTTTTGAAAGGGCTCTAAGCTTGCTCCTCGATTTGTTGGGCCATTTGAGATTTTGGAGAGGATAGGACCAGTTGCTTATTGCTTAGCCTTGCCACCTAGCCTATCATGCATCCACGATGTTTTTCATGTCTCTTCCTTGAGGAAGTATATTTATGATGCATCTCATGTTATAGATTGGGGTTCTATGCAGGTAGCACCAGATGGCCAGCTGTCCCTAGAGTCCATTCGCATATTGGCCCGCAGGACCCTTCAACTTTGAGGCAGAGAAGTAGACCAGGTTAAGGTCCAATGGGATTGCTATGATGAGGTCACAGCCACATGGGAGGACACGATGCAGATGAGACGTGACTACCCCTATCTATTTGATGAACTCCAGGAGGAAGTTCATGCCTAGAGGGGGAGGAATACCAAGTGTAGTACACCAATATTACAGTCAAAGGAACCAGCAAATATAAATATATTTTTCTTTTTCAATGAAAACATTTTTATTTTATTTTATTTGTTTATATTTATTTTCCTTGATCTACAATATTGATGTACATTACTACAATACATTTAACTAACTTCACTAACCACTTTAGTTCCTTCCAACCAGAACATTATTTGAAATTCTAACAAAATGTCTTTATAACCAAATGTATCAATTTCAAATGGAGACACACATTTTCTCTTAGAATCATTTTAGAAACAAAAACATAACAACTTTACTCATTTCTATATACTATAGGATAGTGCATGATATATAAATTTCTTTAATCACTGAATGTAGCAACATATCAACAAGTACAGTCCACTTATACAGTCCACTTATACAATTTTTCAGCTTACAAGTTGTCATAAAACACAAGATTGAGAGTTACCCAAGGGTGACTCTCCCTAATACAATAAGAATTCACTTGGAAGTATGTTTTTGCTGCACATGAAAATAAAACAACATCCTTCTTCTGTTCAAGTCTTCAATCCATAGATCACAACCTGCAGTACAACACACACCAACAAGCCCATGGTACTCTCCTCCCAACCTTAGGCCTTTTAAAGGCCACCCCTGAGTAGGGAGAACCTTGACTAGGTGGACATACATTACTAACAACCATTTACAACACAATGCTCACATTACAAAACTATTCACACATTTTGCAGTTGACAAATAAAACCACAAAAATTCCCAACCAAGGTAGACCACTTAGGATCACATGTAGATCCATCTCAAGGGGTAAGGGTGGAAAATGAATGTTGAGGAGACTCCACCTGCAACTATGCCTTCATTAGGCTATACACTTTATACACATGCCTTCACAAGTCAACCCAACACCACATACATGCCCTCACATGGCATCTTTACAATACTTATAACTCCAGCAAGGTGGCATATGGGGCCCATAACACCCATATGGAATCCCTCTCCTACTCTAGGAGAGACTCTCACCCAAAACATTCCTTATGCACCCCTTACCCTCAAAAGGCTCTCTTTCCCTCCCAAGAGATGAGACTCACCTTGTCACACCCAAAACAGAAAACTGCAACAAGAACATATGAATTCACAACACAAAGTAAAACACAATACACACATACACCAAAACTGAAACATGATCCCTCAACCTTACACAACACAACATTACAACACCCCATATTACAACTACATTACAGAAAACTCACATGCATAACACAATAAAAATAATCTACTTAACAACAAACTTTCATAGCAAGGGTACATAAGGTTACCAACTTGGTTTACAAGCAAATTTGAGCTCCCTCTCTTTTTTTACCAGCAATCCTCCTCCTAAGCTATCTTCTTCTCCTTGTTTTTTTTTTTTTCCAAAATTTACCCCACTTAGATTTTTTTTCCAGATCTATCCAAAAATTCTCCCCCCAAGAACTCTCCAACCAACTCTCCCTAAAGAATGTTTTCTTTTGATGCTTAAGTTTCCAAATTCAGCCAACTTGGGAATCCACAATTTTTGGGTGCTCTTTTCAATGCCTAGGGAAGCTTTTAATACTTAAAAATGCCACTACCCCCTAGGTATATCATATGGGCTTTAAAATAAGACCTCAAACTACCCCTAGGGATGGTGTAAACCTCCTAGAAATTCACAAAAGGTGTGCATTCGACCTAGCATGGAAAGAATCCCTCTTGGACCCATAAATACGCCTAGGGTAAAGAAATCCTACCAAACCACTCCTTGGTTCACTCAACCATCTACCATCCCACTAAGCATGCTACAAAGGAGAACATGTGTCAAGTGACACCACAATACACACAACACACTTGGCAAGCCATTAAAAAAAAACAAATTTACTTTTATAGAATCACAATAATACACACAAATTGGTTTTACAAATAAAATACAAGGGTAAAAAGGTTATACCCTCCTTAGGATTAACCTTGGTTTTTCCAAACACCTAGCAAGGTTCTCCATAAATCCATGGGCTTCTTTCTTGCACACTTATTGCAAATATCAGTAGTCCAAGAATAAGGTGATAAAATGATAACTTAAATATAAATCACATAGATTCTATCATCAATGAATAACATAACTAATATGAAATATGTATTTCCATTCATATCACATTACACACTTCACATTTGTAGCAATTCTCTAATCTAGATAGTAAAACATTATGATCATTTCTTCTTACAGAAAATTATGGAATTAATCTACCTTAAGCAATGCATCAAATATAATATAAGTATACAATTCTAGTTTATTCAAATGATACATGAATTCTTAATGTTACTCTAAATATGTTAAGACATGATAATCTAGCACCATATGGAGACCACAATTCAAAAATCAAACATTCACTTGAGTATAACATAACCTTCAATCATGACATATGGATCATCAAGAAGGTAAGTAAGCATATCTGAATAATATCATAAAAACTACTTAGAATATTAGTGTCCTAGTAACATCATAAGGAATCATCATATAGCCTAATGATATAGGTATCAATGTCCCAATAACATAACATGAAATCAAATAGTCTAAGGATCAAAATATCAATGTCCATAGTGGGTAATAATGTGTCATCTACAGACTAACTATCAAAGTCCAAAAGAAACAAAATGTCAATAGTGCTATGATGGTCGGGGCGGGACATGACAATGTGAGTATGAATTCTAGCAACAATTCGATGCAAATTCTCATTCAACCTTTCAAAATGAAGAGATGAGGGTCTCTTAAATAGACTTTCCTAGAATTCATCAACGATTGAGATCGATTTCAATCAACGGTCAAGATTAAAGGTGAAGTTCAGTCATAAAGGGAGATTTTCAAATTAAAGGGAGTTAACAGATTTAATTTGAGTAAAATAAGGAGTTAACTGATTCAATTTGAGTAGAAAAAGGAGTTAACTGATTTAATTAATTTCTGATCAATAGTGAACTGAAAATTTCCCTTTTTGAACTAAAGAGAGATTTTGTTGAGTTATTTAATTTAATAAAATGAGATATGCTCTTATAATTACTTTTTCTATTTAATTAAGTAATCTTTAATTAATTAGAGACACTTTTCTTATTTAATTAAATAACTTCATTTAATTAATTAGGAATGGCTTCTCATTTAACTAAATAACTTTGTTTAATTAATTAGAAGTACTCCATTTAATTAAATAATTTCGTTTAATTATTTCAAAATTCTTTTCGAAACTAGTCAACTCAAGTCAACCGTGGTTAAATCATGTCAACTTTTGGTCAAACTTGATCTTTTCGTATGTGAATATAAGCAAATGTGAGTATGAATTTCATCAAAAATTCGATGCAAATTCTCATTCAACCTTTCAAAATGAAGAGATGAGGGTCTCTTAAATAGGCTTTCATGGAATTTATCAACGATTGAGATCGATTTCAATCAACGGTTAGGATTAAAGTTGAAGTTCAGTCATAAAGGAAAATTTCCAAATTAAAGGGAGTTAACAGATTTAAATTGAGTAAAATAAGGAGTTAACTGATTCAATTTGAGTAGAAAAAGGAGTTAACTGTTTTAACTCATTTTTGATCAATAATGAACTGGAAATTTCCCTTTTTGAACTGAACAGAGATTTTGTTAAGATATTTAATTTACTAAAATGAGATATGCTCTGATAATTACTTTTTCTATTTAATTAAATAATCTTTAATTAATTAAAGACACTTTTCTTATTTAATTAAATAACTTCATTTAATTAGTTACGAATGGCTTCTCATTTAATTAAATAACTTTGTTTAATTAATTATAAGTAAGTACTCCATTTAATTAAATAATTTTGTTTAATTATTTCAAAATTCTTTTCGAAACTAGTCAACTCAAGTCAACTATGGTTAAATCTGGTCAACTTTTGGTCAAACTTGATCTTTGTATATGTGAATATGAGCAAATGTGAGTATGAATTCCAACAACAATTCGATGCAAATTCTTATTCAACCTTTCAAAATGAAGAGATGAGGGTCTCTTAAATAGGCTTTCCTGAAATTCATCAACGGTTGAGATCGATTTCAATCAATAGTCAGGATTAAAAGTGAAGTTCAGTCATAAAGAGAGATTTCCAAATTAAAGGGAGTTAACAGATTTAATTTGAGTAAAATAAAGAGTTAACTGATTCAATTTGAGTAGAAAAAGGAGTTAACTGATTTAACTCATTTTTTATCAATAGTGAACTGGAAATTTCCCTTTTTGAACTAAAGAGAGATTTTGTTAAGATATTTAATTTAATAAAATGAGATATGCTCTCATAATTACTTTTTCTATTTAATTAAATAATCTTTAATTAATTAGAGACAATTTTCTTATTTAATTAAATAACTTCATTCAATTCACCTAGATCAAGTTTGGAAAGTTACACTTAATAGTTCAATGTTCTAGTTGTTCCAAAATACCCAGAGCTCCCAATGTAGAAAAGCGGGCTCTGATACCAAATGTAAAGCCCTGCTAAGGGTTCCAAAGAATTAACCTAGAATTTCACTAAATTTAGTAGCATTTTTTTTTTTGAAAATAAATACCATATATATAACTCATGCACAATAATGGAAGCATTAGCATTGTCCATCATAACATACATAACAAAACACATTCTTTAAGATCCCTTAACGTTGAATTACATACATGAATCCATCTAGTACAACATCCACATGAAATAATAATGATAAGTCCAATGTTTATACATTACATTTCAAATACTCAATCATCCACTGTTCATGTCACAGGGTATGACAACTGCAAAAAATATACATACATAGAATAAGGTACATCTTCCTATTCTAATCTATGATACATCAAAGTAGAGATAATCACATGATACAAAAACATATACATCCATCATAAAGATCAAACATAATAAATTAAGTGCACGGTTCCTCCCAACCGTCAATAGCATCATTAGACCATCGTGGATCCTAGCCATCCCTCCGTGCGTAACATTCCAAATCACCAAAGAGATCATCGGTATTACATAGTAGGAATGTCACTCCTAATATATACAACATCATATGTAGAAAGTAATCTAACATGCAAATAAAAGCATAAGATAACATCATCTAACATATGCTAATCATCAATGAAAAAGGATACATATCCACCATCATGAAGGATGCATCAGCCATGATGTCTCAATTAATCTCAAAATGATAAGAGTGGAAAATACACTACCAAACGACCGCATGGTACCTAACTGGTCCACTCCCACCGTGCTAAGGAGATAATCTCAAGTCCCAAACAGGCTATCAAAATCACATAACACATATCTCTATAAGTCCAGGAATCCTAAAAGTATACTAACTCAATGTTCCAAACACAAAATCTGACATCTAATCCCAGAGGCGCACAATGACATGTAGGAACCTACTATGCAAGCGGTAAAGTGTCATTGCAATTATCACGTACAAGTTATCCTGGCAGTTAGATAAACTCCACGGGTCCATATTGATTTCATGCAGCCACTAGTATCCTCTCATACTGACGAGGCATACTACAAAATGAAAGGTCGCAACCATGCATCTCACTACTCCCATCCTAGCCTGTACAAGCACTCAAGGCATGGGTGAGAACAAAAAACTTATCTTTTTAGGTTCATTTAGTTAGTATTAGGTGTGAATGTTATCACTTATTAATCCAACTTACAATGAGTTACCCTGGCAGCCTCTTAGGGCCTCGGCCCCATTGCAAGCCACTTCCCGTCACTACATGTAGATATCCTACCCTAATGCTCATGAACTCATAAATCTCAAAATCACAAAAGATAAACCATAAAATCATCAAATATGCATAAAAGCATCAAATCTCCATGAGCTAACATCCATAGAAAATCATGAACACAACAGCTCTCTATTGGAAACTAAAGTATCACTGATAATCAAATATCCAATGGTTCTCAATAACCAAAATATATATCTCAATCATACTGATCGAAGACTCCAAAAATAGTTGAGTCAAACATGTCACATCATGACATCACCAAGAATAAATCCACATTTCAGTCCCATCATGGCGACTAGAAAATAACCAAGGATAATTGATCGATGACCAAAATAATGGTTCAGTCAAGTGTCTCATACATAAGAATCTCAACTATAACAATCAATAGTCACAATTAATACATAGAGCATTCCATCACATAACCATGGTTGGATTTATAAAGATCGAGATTAAAAAATCATCATGTCACCACAATCACATAACCCCCAAGCCTCTGGTAGACGTCCTATACTGGTCAACACTAGTCAACCCAAAACCCAAAAAATAGTATAAAGAATACACAATGTAAACACATGTTTTGGTTTTACAACTTGAATTGTAGAGATCTCGATTTTAAGTTCCCAATTTTGAAGAATGAATGGAGAAACACTCATATTGTTTTTGGATATAAGTTTTCCTTAACAGAACTAAAAAAAATCCATTTTTCAATTTATAATATTTGTTTGATACATCCCCCACCAAACTATAAATTCCTTATTTAATAATTTAAAACAATTAAATTATTAAATAGTTGAAAGTTATTAAAGAGTCACCTTTATGAAAATAAGTCTTCAATATAAATCATTTATCAAATAATAATAAATTAAATTTATAAATAACTTATTTACATATTATGTATGTATATTAATATATATATATATATATATATATATATATATATATATATATATATATATATATACATATGTAAATATATTAATACATTTTCATAAAATTGATTTAACAATTTCGATTGAGACCATATTATATAGCAATGTGAATCGATTGTTTACAAATGTTTTAACATAACATTTTTTTGGCATAACATTAACATCAATTAAACCCCCCCAAACTCTTGCTGTGGTACATAGTACCTATGGTCGCAGGCACTGCGCCGACAGTGGGTACGTAGTACCCCTGTCGCCGCAGACCTGTGATGGCAGGTCTCTGCCTTCCACAGGTGCGAGGTACAAATCATGCCCACGGCATTATAATATACACTTGTTTCATGCGATATGAATCACGATGCGATTTATTAAATTTCACACTGCGATTTATCAATCGCTCAATTCGGTGCATTATATATAAATATACATAGGTATATATATACATATATATATATATATGTACGTATATATATATATGTACGTATATATATATGTACGTATATATATATGTACGTATATATATATATATGTACGTATATATATATATATATATATATATATATATATATATATATATATATATATATATATATATATATATATATATATATATATATATATATATATATATATATATATATATATATATATATATATATATAATCAAATTTTATAATAGATCCATAATAAATGTATACATATGCATATATATATATGTATGTATGTATGCAGATCTGAATATATAACCATGTATGTTTTTTTTTTTTTTTTCACAAAAATTATGTCTACAATTATGAATGCATATAAATATGAAACTTCTCAGACCACATATGGAAGACACAAAGAAGACAGGGAATGTGAGATGTGAAAATAGCATAATTAAAATCACAAGAATCTACCTGGATTCTGATGCTAAATCACTCTTCCTCAAAAAATCCCCAAAGCAAGCTCCTCCCTTCTTCAGAATTCTCAAGTCCTCCAATGCTCCAATTGCTCTCCCAACGCTGTGTCTAAGCTTCTATGAATGCCTGAATATAAAGAGCTTTCAGGAAACATCTAGAATGCTTCTAGAAACAGCTGGAAGGTGTCACCAACTAAGCATGGGTCTTTTCCAACCTTCAAGATGAGCCATAAGGTTATAGACACCATGTGCTTAATTGATGCACTAACCCCCGTGTTGTTGACACATGAGAAATAGAGAAGTGCATTAATTCCCATGCAAGCTTATAACTCCAATTTACTTTTTATATAATTTCTATTTAAATATTTATAACTTTCATTTTAACTCTATAACTTTTATTATTATTATTTATTTGTTACTTTATTATTATTTTATAATTATTATTAATTTTAATTTCTAATTTTTTTTTATTTAATTCATTTTTCTTCAATAATTCACATTTAATTAATTATAATCAAAATATCAAATAATATGATATTTTATATTAATTTCATCAAATCATTAATTTATTAATTAAATCTACTTATTAAGACTTAATTAATAGATAATTCACCATAGACCTCCAAGATAGAATATGAAAACCCATCATAGAACAAATCACTCAAAATCAGTCTAAAGGGTTAAAAATCATGAATTATGTCATTCGACACATTTGGTGGGTAAAATATCCAGATACTTGTCCTACCTCACTAGGACAATTGGTTTAAGGGTTTGGGATTTGGACTTGAGAATTTATCTCCCTTCTCTTATCATCGAGATAGTATAATAAGGTACGCTCATCCGGGCAATTTAGGGAAGTCGATACCCGGTACCTGCAACCTGCAGAAAAACCATGCATGTACATAAATATATATAATGCTAAGCTAAACAAACAATGGTAGGAAGTGGTGCATCGTGTAGATCTTGACTAAGCAGGTGACTACGACTCCCTTCCTTAACCACATCAGAAATGCCATACAATAAGAAAACACACACACCATACACATGTAAGTATGGGGTAAGTATCCATAATAAAACACATAAGATAATAAACTATCCATCTAATCATCAATAATAACTGAAAACAATATAATGATCATCATGTATGCATGAAATGTAAAGTCTAAATGATCTCATCTTATAACCACTGAATCCATAAAATAATGTTTGATAATGTCAAAAAAATACCACTAATCTATCAACATAAAACTAGTCTATCATAGTCTGATAATATTAACAATGTCTAGAAAAGATGTGAATGAGGGTAGGCACTACATCCACCCCCCCTTGGGTTAGGCTTACTCCTGGAAGCCTACAAACAAGTAGGGATATAACTCCCTCAATCTAGCTGCATCCTCCCAAGTAGCTGAAGAATCATCAGTAGGGTCCCATTGGACCCTTACTTGCTCGATGGTTTGACCCCTGAGGGTCAACGTCTGCTGCTCCAAAATAAGAACCGGTTCCAAAGCTAGCTACCCGTCCTCTACCTGCAACACATTCCAATCAAGAACATGTACAATATCAGGAATATACTACGGAAGCACTGAAACATGGAAAACATCATGAATGCGAGTTAGGCTGGGCGGTAGAGAAAGGCAGTAAGCAACCGGGCCAATCCTCTCCAAAATATCGAACGGTCCCACAAAGTGAGGTGCTAGCTTAGAACCCTTTCCATATCAGATCAGAATCTTTCACGGTCACACTCTCAAGAAAACCTTATCACCCAGTACAAACTGCTTATCAATCCTATGAGCATCGACATACTTCTTCTGCCTATCCTGTGCCGTAGTCAAATGCTCACGGATATGCACTATGTGTTGCTTCATATCATGAAGCATCTTAGGTCCCAATAGGATGGGATCCTCAAGACTTTCCCAACTCAATAGTGTATGACAAGGATGCCCATATAATGCCTGAAATGGTGCCATACCAATAGAACTATGATATCCATTGTTGTAAGCAAACTCCACTAAGTAGAGGTAATCCTCCTAATGTGTCTGCCTATCCATCACATATATCTGTAATATATCCTCCAAAACCTGATTCAACCTCTCTGTCTGACCATCAGTCTCTGGATGATATGCCAAACTGAAGTTTAACTGCGCTCCAAGCTCATGCTGCAGCGATGTCCAGAATGCGGATGTGAATACAAGATCCCTGTCAGAAATGATCTTTCTAGGAATACCATGTAATCTCACAATATCATGCATAAAGACATTAGCTATACAGAAGCTATTGTGTAGGAAGACCTAATCAGTGGAAAATGTGCCACCTTAGTCAACCTATCAATGGTGACCATGACAGCATCATGATGTCGAACTGTCATAGGTAATCCTACTATGAAATCCATGGAGATGATATTCCACTTCCAAGAAGGAATAAGATTAGGCTGCAAAAGTCCAACCGGGTGCTGATGTTCTGCCTTAACTCTCTGACACTCAAGGAACCTACCCATAAAATCAACAATATCTCACTTCATCCTAGACCAAAAGAACAAACGTCTCAAATCAGCATGCATCTTCTTGACACCTGGATGTGCTGAGTAAGGTGTACGACGGGCTTCTGCCAAAATCAAGGTGTGAAGCTCATCCGAAAATGGCACATAAATCCTCTCCAAATGTCTTAAAAGACCATCTAATTCTCGAACGTAACCTGCAAATTTACCTCCCAAAGATCTTCCTGAATCAATCTCTCTACACACTTTCTGATACCATGAATCCATAGGAAGTGCCTGAAGAATTTGACTCCTCAAATCCACACTAAGAGTCATTGATGATAACACATGTCTCGTGTGACTCAAAGCATCCACCACCACATTCTCCTTACCCTAAATGTACCTAACCTCAAAATCATATTCGCATAGGAACTCCATCCATCGCCTCTTGCGAGCATTCAAATTAGGCTGAGTAAAAATGTACTGAAGACTACGATGATCGCTATGTAGCTCAAATCTGTGCCCCAACAAGAAATGTCTCCACCTTGTCAAAGCATGAACTACTACCACTAACTCAAGATCATGTGTAGGATAATTTAACTCATGATCCTTGAGCTTGTGTGATTCATACGCAATCACCTGTCCATTCTGCATCAACACTGCCCCAATCCCTTCAAGAGAAGCATCTGTACATACCATGAAATCACCTTCTAGATCAGGTACAGCTAGAATTGGTGCACTGATAAAAAGCTCCTTGAGCTTCTGGAAAGCTTCCTCACATTTCTCTATCCATACGAACTTCTTTCCTTTCCTTTCCTTTGAAGAGAAGTGATAGGATGTGCTATCCGAGAGAAGTTTTGGACAAATCTACGATAATAACTAGCTAACCCAATGAAACTACGAATCTCTGACACATTAGTCGGTGTTGGCCAATCTATTATCGCTTGAATCTTTGCAGGATCCATTGAAATACCATCACCTAAAATAACATGCCCTAAATACTGAATCTCCGTTTTGAAGAATTCACACTTAGCTGCATTGGCATAAAGCTAATTGTCCCTTAAACACTACAAAACCAACCGCAAGTGTTCCTCATGCTCCTTCTGAGTCTTAGAATATATCAATATATCATCAAGAAACATGAGTACAAACCTATCCAGATAAGATCAGAACACACCATTCATCAAACTCATAAAAATCGATGGAGCATTAGTCAATCCAAAAGGTACAACTGTGAACTCATAATGCCCGTAACAAGTTTGAAAAGCAATATTGTGAATATCTGCTTCCTTAATGCGAAGCTGGTGGTATCTTGACTTAAGATCAATCTTGGAGAATACTGTAGCTCCCTTGATCTGATCAAATAAGTCATCAATCCTAGGTAAAGGACACCTGTTCTTAATAGTCACCTTATTCAACTGTCTATAGTCAATACAAAGGCGCAAAGAACCATCTTTCTTCTTCACAAAGAGCACTGGAGCTCCCCATGGTGATACACTAGGTTGAATGCTCCCTTTGGCCAGAAGTTCCTCTAGCTAAAGACGTAGCTCACCCAATTCCTGTGTCATCATGTGATAAGGAGCTTTAGAGATAGGCTCTGCTCCAGGAATCAGATCAATACTAAAGTCAATGTCCCTCTTTGGAGGTATGCTTGGAATCTCACTTGAAAAAACATCTGCATACTCCTGCAAAATCAGGTGATCTAAAGTCTTCCTCATGGGATCTTCTTCATCAAGATCATTTACTATAACAACAAATATTTGACATCCCTTCCGAAAACTTTGCTTCAATTGCATAGCAGAAATCATCTGCAGAGATATAGGCTTTGGTATCCCAACTATCTGCACATCATTCCCTTGGTCATCTTGGCACATAATAATCTTCTTCCTGCAATCTATACTGGCTCTATGAGATCCAAGCTAGTCCATGCCTAAAACCACATCATAGGAACCAAGGGGTATGATTCGAAGATCCACTGCAGTATCAAAGCTTCCTAAGCTAAGCCCACACTTATGAACTAAAAAATCTGTGGAGACCTTAATGTCTGAGGCTAGTTCCACTTGCCAACCACGATCTTGCTTCACCGCATCTAGCTTACACTTAGAAACTATAGATGGTGAAATAAATGAAACTGTAGCTCCTAAATCAAACAATACTAAAAGAGATATACCTCTAATAGCACCTGTGGTCTCAACCACTGTTCCCTAATGATCTACCTGACGCAGATCAACTGCTGCAAAAACTCTATGAGCTCTACCTGCATCACCAACTATAAGCTCTGAAATGGTAGGTCTAGGTCCTGAAAACTAAGGTGCTCACTGAGGACACTGAGCTGCATAATGTCCAATTTGACCACATGAAACGCATTTTGTATTTTTGCCAGAACCTCTTCCCATAGGTGGTACATTTGATTGCTGGCGACTGTTCCTGCTCACAAAAGACTGGCTACTCTGAGCTGGCTGATTGGACTGATTCTGTTTATTGCGTTGAGCATTGCGGTTGTTCTCGGTGTTAACACCTTTGCCACCACCTTGAGCTTGAGAATTTGATCCCTTCTGTTGCTGTGTCTTTTGAGACTGCTGCTAATACTGTTTCCTCTTAGAAAAACAAAACTTCTTGTTACCACCTAAATTGTAGTTGCTTTTAGATCCTGATGCCGCTGGCACTCCTACAAAACCACCTTGACCAAGGTTGACACTTTGCTCAACAAGGATAGCTCGATGCACCGCATCCTTGAGGGTTTTTGGCTCAAATACCTTAACTCCCCCAATAATACGGTTATTCAAACCCCTAATAAAATGTTGTGTCAACTGAGTAGAATTTTCACCGAACCCTGAAAAAGGAATAAGCTCATAAAACTTATGCTTATACTTGATCACTGACAAAGTGCACTGTCTAAGATTATGAAATTCATCAGCCCTTTGTTGTTTCCATTCCTCTGGTAGGAATCGTTCACGAAATTTTTTTAGGAATAACTCCCATGTAACACTGCTCATATCAATTCCCAACTCCTTCTCCTCAATCATCCACCAAGTGGCCTCAAAATTTTCTAAATTAGTGATCGCAAATCTTGCCTTAACATTGCTGTCGAACTCCTGCATGGCAAAAATCCTATCGAGGGAAATAAGCCACTGCTCGGCCACATAACTAGAACCTTTCCCATTGAAAGGATTAACCTTGGATCTTGAAAGATCCTTCATCTGAGTGGAAATAATGGACCTCTGACGTTCCTTCTAAGGACTTCTAGATCTGGGTCTATGCTCTTGTTCTGTCTGATGCACTTTAGGCTGTTCTTGAACAGGAGGTAGATGTTCTAGAATAGTTTGCATCATCTGCCTCAAACCAACCTCCTCAGACTTAGCTTTGTCCTCTCTACGGCTCTCTTCCTGCTGCCTACTAGAGTGCTCTTCCCTGCTCTCTACATGAGCCGATCCCTCATGGGCAGACTCATGAACACTGATAGCTCTGCCACGACCACGACCTCTACCACGACCTCTAACAGAAGACCTAGTCCCAGATACCATCCTACAATAGTACAAGGTACTAAGTTCAGTTCTATGTTTAGGTTTAAGTAAAATTTCTAGTTTTGAAACTAAGTGTTGAAGTATGAAAAATATTCAAGTAACAGTCTGAGTCCTGTTTCAATTCACTTAGATCAAGTTTGGAAAGTTATACTTAATAGTTCAAAGTTCTAGTTGTTCCAAAATACCTAGAGCTCCTAATGTAGAAATGCGAGCTTTGATACCAAATGTAATGCCCCGCCAAGGGTTCCAAAGAATTAACCTAGAATTTCACTAAGTTTAGTAGCATTTTTTTTTTTGAAAATAAATACCATATATATAACTCATGCACAATAACGGAAGCAATAGCATTGTCCATCATAACATACATAACAGATTACATTCTTTAAGATCCCTTAACGTTGAATTACATACATGAATCCATCTAGTACATCCACATGAAATAATAATGATAAGTCCAATGTTTATACATTACATTTCAAATACTCAATCATCCACTGTTCATGTCACAGGGTATGAGAACCTCAAAAAATATACATACATAGAGTAAGGTACATCATCCTATTCTAATCCATGATACATCAAAGTAGAGATAATCACATGATACAAAAACATATACATCCATCATAAAGATCAAATATAATAAACTAAGTGCACGGTTCCTCCCAACCGTCAATAGCATCATTAGACCATCGTGGATCCTAGCCATCCCTCCGTGTGTAACATTTGAAATCACCGAAGAGATCATCGGTATTACATAGTAGGAATGCCACTCTTAATATATACAACATCATATGTAGAAAGTAATCTAACATGCAAATAAAAGCATAAGATAACATCATCTAACATATGCTAATCATCAATGAAAAAGGATACATATCCACCATCATGAAGGATGCATCAGCCACAATGTCTCAATGAATCTTAAAATGATAAGAGTGGAAAATACACTACCACCCGACCGCGTGGTACCTAAGTGGTCCACTCCCACCGTGCTAAGGAGATAATCTCAAGTCCCAAACAGGCTATCAAAATCACATAACACATATCTCTATAAGTCCAAGAATCTTAAAAGTATACTAACTCAAGGTTCCAAACACAAAATCTAACATCTAATCCTAGAGGCACATAATGACATGTAGGAACCTACTATGCAAGTGGGAAAGTTTCATTGCAATTATCACGTACAAGTTATCCTGGCAGTTAGCTAAACCCATGGGTCTATACTGATTTCATGAGGCCACTAGTATCCTCTCATACTGATGAGGCATACTACGGAATGCAAGGTCACAACCATGCATCTCACTACTCTCATCCTAGCCTGTAAAAGCACTCAAGGCATGGGCGAGAACAAAACACTTATATTTTTAAGTTCATTCAGTTAGTATTAGGTGTGAATGTTATCACTTATTAATCCAACTTACAATGAGTTACCCTGACAGCCTCTTAGGGCCCCGGCCCCCATTGCAAGCCACTTCCTTTCACTACATGTAGATATCCTACCCTAATGCTCATGGACTCATAAATCTCAAAATCACAAAAGATAAACCATAAAATCATCAAATATGCATAAAAGCATCAAATCTCCATGAGCTAACATCCATAGAAAATCATGAACACAACAGCTCTCTATTGGAAACTAAAGTATCACTGATAATCAAATATCCAATGGTTCTCAATAACCAAAATATATATCTCAATCATACTGATCGAAGACTCCAAAAATGGTTGAGTCAAACATGTCACATCATGACATCACCAAGAATAAATCCACATTTCAGTCCCATCATGGTGATTAGAAAATAACCAAGGATAACTAAACGATGACCAAAATAATGGTTAAGTCAAGTGTCTCATACATAAGAATCTCAACTATAACAATCAGTAATCACAACCAATACATAGAGCATTCCATCACATAACCATGGTTGGATTTATAAAGATCAAGATTAAAACATCATCATGTCACCACAATCACATAACCCCCAAGCCTCTAGTAGACATCCTATACTGGTCAACACTAGTCAACCCAAAACCCAAAACAATAGCATAAAGAATACACAATGTAAATACATGTTTTGGTTTTACAACTTGAATTGTAGAGATCTCAGTTTAAGTTCCCAAGTTTGAAGAATGAATGGAGAAACACTCATATTGTTTTTGGATATAAGTTTTCCATAATAGAACTAAAAAAAATCCATTTTCCAATTTATAATATTTGTTTGGTACATCCCCCACCAAACTATAAATTCCTTATTTAATAATTTAAAACAATTAAATTATTAAATAGTTGAAAGTTATTAAATAGTCACCTTTATGAAAATAAATCTTCAATATAAATCATTGATCAAATAATAATAACTTAAATTTCTAAATAACTTATTTACATATTACATATATACATACATACATACATACATACATACATAAATACATACATACATTTATATATATTTAAATATATATATATATACATACATACATATGTAAATATATTAAGACGTTTTCATAAAATCGATTTAACAATTTCGATTGACACCATATTATATAGCAATGTGAATCGATTGTTTATAAACATTTTAACATAACATTTTTTTTGCATAACATTAACATCAATTAAACCCCCCCAAACTCTTGCTGTGGTATGCAGTACCTGTGGTTGTAGGCACTGCACCGACAGCGGGTACATAGTACCCCTGTCGTCGCAGAACTGTGATGGCAGGTTTCTGCCTTCCGCAGGCATGGGATACGAATCGTGCCCACGAAATTATAATATACACTTGTTTCATGCGATATGAATCGCGATGCAATTTATTAAATTTCCCACTGCGATTTATCAATTGCTCAATTCGGTGCATTATATTTATATATATATATATATATATATATATATATATATATATATATATATGTATATATATATATATGTATATGTATATATGTATATATATATATATATATATGTATATATATATATATATATACATATATACATATACATATATATATATATACATATATATATATATATATATATATATATATGTATATATATATGTATATATATATATATATATACATATATATATATATATATATGTATATATATATGCATATATATAATTGAATTTTATAATAGATCCATAATAAATGTATACATACATACATACATACATACATATATATGTATGTATGTATGTATGTATGTATGTATATGTATGCAGATCTGAATATATAACCATGTATGTTTTTTTTTTTCCACAAAGATTATATCTACAATTATGAATGCATATAAAATTCTCCAATAAAATTAATCTATCCATATTGAGAATGCATATAAATATGAAACTTCTCAAAAGACATATGGAAGATATGAAGAAGATAGGGAATGTGAGATGCAAAAATAGCATAATTAAAATCACAAGGATCTACCCAAATTCTGATGCTGAATCACTCTTCCTCAGAAAATCCGCAGAGCAAGCTCCTCCCTTCTTCAGAATTCTCAAGTCCTCCAATGCTCCAATTGCTCTCCCAACGCTGTGTCTAAGCTTCTATGAATGTCTGAATATAAAGAGCTTTCAGGAAACATCTAGAATGCTTCTAAAAATAGATGGAAGGTGTCACCAACTAAGCATGGATCTTTTCCAACCTTCAAGATGAGCCATAGGGTTGTAGACACCATGTGCTTAATTGATGCACTAACCCCCGTGTGTTGACACATGGAAAATAGAGAAGTGCATTAATTCCCATGCAAGCTTATAACTCCAATTTACTTTTTATATAATTTCTATTTAAATATTTATAACTTTTATTTTAACTTTATAAATTTTATTATTATTATTTATTTGTTATTTTATTATTATTTTATAATTATTATTAATTTTAATTTCTAATTTTCTTTTATTTAATTCATTTTTCCTCAATAATTCACATTTAATTAATTATAATCAAAATATCAAATAACATGATATTTTATATTAATTTCTTCAAATCATAAATTTATTAATTAAATCTATTTATTAAGACTTAATTAATAGATAATTCACCATAGACCTCCAAGATAGAATATGAAAACCCATCATAGAGCAAATCACTCAAAATCAGTCTAAAGAGTTAAAAATCATGAATTATGTCATCCGACACATTCAGTGGGTAAAATATCCAGATACTTGTCCTACCTCACTAGGACAATTGGTTTAAGGGTTTAGGATTTGGACTTGAGAATTTATCTCCCTTCTCTTATCATTGAGATAGTATAATAGGGTACACTCATCTTGGCAATTCAGGAAAGTCGATACCCGGTACCTGCAACCTGCAGAAAAACCATGCATGTATATTTAATATATATAAAGCTAAGCTAAACAGAAAATGGAAGGAAGTGGTGCATCATGTAGATCCTGACCAAGCAGATGACTACGACTCCCTTCCTTAACCACATCAGAAACACCATACAATAAGAAAACACACACACTATACACATGCAAGTATGGGGTAAGTATCCATAATAAAACACATAAGATAATAAACCATCCATCTAATCATCAATAATAACTGAAAACAATATAATGATCATCATGTATGCATGAAATGTAAAGTCTAAATGATCTCATCTTATAACCACTGAATCCATAACATAATGTCTGATAATGTCAAAACAATACCACTAATCTATCAACATAAAACTAGTCTATCATAGTCTGATAATATTAACAATGTCAAGAAAAGATGTGAACGAGGGTAGGCACTACAAGAGAGATTTTGTTAGGATATTTAATTTAATAAAATGAGATATGCTCTCATAATTTCTTTTTCTATTTAATTAAATAATCTTTAATTAATTAGAGACACTTTTCTTATTTAATTAAATAACTTCATTTAATTAATTAGGAATGACTTCTCATTTAATTTAAAAACTTTGTTTAATTAATTAGAAGTAAGTACTCCAAATAACTAAATAATTTTGTTTAATTATTTCAAAATTCTTTTTGAAACTAGACAACTCAAGTCAACCGTGGTTAAATCTGGACAAATTTTGGTCAAAATTGATCTTTGCGTATGTGAATATGAGCAAATATGAGTATGAATTCCAACAACAATTCAATACAAATTTTTATTCAACCTTTCAAAATGAAGAGATGAGGGTCTCTTAAATAGACTTTCCTAGAATTCATCAACGGTCAGGATTAAAGGTGAAGTTCAGTCATAAAGGGAGATTTCTAAATTAAAGGGAGTTAACAGATTTAATTTGAGTAAAATAAGGAGTTAAATAATTCAATTTGAGTAAAAAAAGGAGTTAACTGATTTAACTCATTTTTGATCAATAGTGAACTGGAAATTTCTCTTTTTGAACTAAAGAGAGATTTTGTTGAGATATTTAATTTAATAAAATGAGATATGCTCTAATAATTACTTTTTCTATTTAATTAAATAATCTTTAATTAATTAGAGACACTTTTCTTATTTAATTAAATAACTTCATTTAATTAATTAGGAATGGCTTCTCACTAAATTAAATAACATTGTTTAATTAATTAGAAGTAAGTACTCCATTTAATTAAATAATTTCGTCTAATTATTTCAAAATTCTTTTCGAAACTAGTCAACTCAAGTCAACCGTAGTTAAATATGGTCAACTTTTGGTCAAACTTAATCTTTGCGTATGTGAATATGAGCAAATGTGAGTATGAATTCCAGCAACAATTCGATGCAAATTCTCATTCAACCTTTCAAAATGAAGAGATGAGGGTCTCTTAAATAGACTTTCCTAAAAGTCATCAATGGTTGAGATCGATTTTAATCAACGGTCAAGATTAAAGGTGAAGTTCAGTCATAAAGGGAGATTTCCAAACTAAAGGGAGTTAACAGATTTAATTTGAGTAAAATAAGGAGTTAACTGATTCAATTTGAGTAGAAAAAGGAGTTAACTGATTTAACTCATTTTTTATCAATAGTGAATTCGATATTTCCCTTTTTGAACTGAAGAGAGATTTTGTTGAGATATTTAATTTAATAAAATGAGATATGCTCTCATAATTACTTTTTCTATTTAATTAAATAATCTTTAATTAATTAGAGACACTTTTCTTATTTAATTAAATAACTTCATTTAATTAATTAGGAATGGCTTCTCATTTAATTAAATAACTTTGTTTAATTAATTCGAAGTAAGTACTCCATTTAATTAAATAATTTTGTTTAATTATTTTAAAATCCTTTTCGAAACTAGTCAACTCAAGTCAACCGTGGTTAAATCTAGTCAACCTTTGGTCAAACTTGATCTTTGCGTATGTGAATATAAACAAATGTGAGTATGAATTTCATCAACAATTCGATGCAAATTCTCATTCAACCTTTCAAAATGAAGAGATGAGGATCTCTTAAATAGACTTTTTTGGAATTCATCAATGGTTGAGATCGATTTCAATCAACGGTCAGGATTAAAGGTGAAGTTCAGTCATAAAGGGAGATTTCCAAATTAAAGGGAGTTAACAAATTTAATTTCAGTAAAATAAGGAGTTAACTGATTCAATTCATGTAGAAAAAGGAGTTAACTAATTTTACTCATTTTTGATCAATAGTGAACTGGAAATTTCCCTTTTTGAACTGAAGAGAGATTTTGCTGAGATATTTAGTTTAATAAAATGAGATATGCTCCCATAATTACTTTTTCTATTTAATTAAATAATCTTTAATTAATTAGAGACACTTTTCTTATTTAATTAAATAACTTCATTTAATTAATAAGGAATGGCTTATCATTTAATTAAATAAATTTTTTTAATTAATTAAAAGTAATTATTTCATTTAATTAAATAATTTCGTTTAATTATTTCAAAATTCTTTTCGAAACTAGTCAACTCAAGTCAACCATAGTTAAATCTGGTCAACTTTTGGTGAAACTTGATCTTTGTGTATGTGAATATGAGGAAATGTGAATATGAATTCTAGCAACAATTCGATGCAAATTCTCATTCAAATTTTCAAAATTACGATATGAGGATCTCTTAAATAGACTTTCTATGAATTCATCAATGGTTGAGATCAATTTCAATCAACGGTTAGGATTAAAGGTGAAGTTCAGTCATAAAGGGAGATTTTCAAATTAAAGAGAGTTAACAAATTTAATTTGAGTAAAATAAGGAGTTAACTGATTTAATTTGAGTAGAAAAATGAGTTAACTGATTTAACTCATTTTTGATCAATAGTGAACTAGAAATTTCCCTTTTTGAACTGAAGAGAGATTTTGTTTAGATATTTAATTTAATAAAATGAGATATGCTCTCATAATTACTTTTTCTATTTAATTAAATAATCTTTAATTAATTAGAGACACTTTTCTTATTTAATTAAATAACTTCATTTAATTAATTAGGAATGGCTTCCCATTTAATTAAATAACTTCGTTTAATTAATTAGAAGTAAGTACTCCATTTAACTAAATAATTTTGTTTAATTATTTACAAATTCTTTTCGAAACCTAGTCAACTCAAGTCAACCGTAGTTAAATATGGACAACTTTTGGTCAAAATTGATCTTTGTGTATGTGAATATGAGCAAATGTGAGTATGAATTCCAGCAACAATTCGATGCAAATTCTCATTCAACCTTTCAAAATGAAGAGATGAGGGTCTCTTAAATAGACTTTCCTAGAATTCATCAACGGTTGAGATCGATTTAAATCAACGGTCGGGATGAAAGGTGAAGTTCAGTCATAAAGGGAGATTTCCAAATTAAAGAGAGTCGACAGATTTAATTTGAATAAAATCAGGAGTTAACTGATTCAATTTGAGTAGAAAAAGGAGTTAACTGATTTAACTCATTTTTTTTCAATAGTGAACTGGAAATTTCCCTTTTTGAACTGAAGAGAGATTTTGTTGAGATGTTTAATTTAATAAAATGAGATATGCTCTCATAATTACTTTTTCCATTTAATTAATTAATTAGAGACACTTTTCTTATTTAATTAAATAACTTCATTTGATTTATTAGGAATGGCTTCTGATTTAATTAAATAACATTGTTTAATTAATTAGAAAAAAGTACTCCATTTAATTAAATAATTTCATTTAATTATTTCAAAATTCTTTTCGAAACTAGTCAACTCAAGTCAACCGTGGTTAAATTTGGTCAATTTTTGGTCAAAGTTGATCTTTGCGTATGCGAATATGAGCAAATGTGAGTATGAATTCCAGCAACAATTCGATGCAAATTCTCATTCAACCTTTCAAAATGAAGAGATGAGGGTCTCTTAAATAGACTTTCCTGGAAGTCATCAATGGTCGATATCAATTTCAATCAACGGTCAGGATTAAAGGTGAAGCTCAGTCATAAAGAGAGATTTCCATATTAAAGGGAGTTAATAGATTTAATTTGAGTAAAATAAAGAGTTAACTGATTAAATTTGAGCAGAAAAAGGAGTTAACTGATTTAACTCATTTTTGATCAATAGTGAATTCGATATTTCCCTTTTTGAACTGAAGAGAGATTTTGTTGAGATATTTAATTTAATAAAATGAGACATGCTCTCATAATTACTTTTTCTATTTAATTAAATAATTTTTAATTAATTAGAAATACTTTTCTTATTTAATTAAATAACTTCATTTAATTAATTAGGAATGGCTTCTCATTTAATTAAATAACTTTATTTAATTAATTTGAAGTAAGTACTCGATTTAATTAAATAATTTTGTTTAATTATTTCAAAATCCTTTTCGAAACTATTCAACTCAAGTCAACCGTGGTTAAATCCGATCAACTTTTGGTGAAACTTGATCTTTGCATATGTGAATATGAGCAAATGTGAGTATGAATTCCAGCAACAATTCAATGCAAATTCTCATTCAACCTTTCAAAATGAAGAGATGAGGGTCTCTTAAATAGACTTTCTGTGAATTCATCAACGGTTGATATCGATTTCAATCAACGGTCAGGATTAAAGGTGAAGTTTAGTCATAAAGGGACATTTCCAAATTAAAGAGAGTTATCAGATTTAATTTGAGCAACACAAAAAGTTAACTGATTCAATTTGAGTAGAAAAAGAAGTTAACTAATTTAACTCATTTTTGATCAATAGTGAACTGAAAATTTCCCTTTTTGTACTGAAGAGAGATTTTGTTGAGATATTTAGTTTAATAAAATGAGATATGCTCTCATAATTACTTTTTCTATTTAATTAAATAATTTTTAATTAATTAGAGACACTTTTCTTATTTAACTAAATAACTTCATTTCATTAATTAGGAATGACTTATCATTTAATTAAATAACTTTGTTTAATTAATTAGAAGTAAGTATTCGATTTAATTAAATAATTTCATTTAATTATTTCAAAATTCTTTTCGAAACTAGTCAACTCAAGTAAACCATGGTTAAATCTGGTCAACTTTTGGTGAAACTTGATATTTGCGTATGTGAATATGAGCAAACGTGAGTATGAATTCCAGCAACAATTCAATGCAAATTCTCATTCAACCTTTCAAAATGAAGAGATGAGGGTCTCTTAAATAGACTTTCCGTGAATTCATCGACGGTTGAGATCGATTTCAATCAACGGTCAAGATTAAAGGTGAAGTTCAGTTATAAAGAGAGATTTCCAAATTAAAGGGAGTTAACAAATTTAATTTTAGTAAAATAAGGAGTTAATTGATTCAATTTGAGTAGAAAAAGGAGTTAACTGATTTAACTTATTTATGATCAATAGTGAATTCGATATTTCCCTTTTTGAACTGAAGAGAGATTTTGTTGAGATATTTAATTTAATAAAATGAGACATGCTCTCATAATTACTTTTTCTATTTAATTAAATAATTTTTAATTAATTAGAGACACTTTTCTTATTTAATTAAATAACTTCATTTAATTAATTAGGAATGGCTTCTCATTTAATTAAATCACTTTATTTAATTAATTTGAAGTAAGTACTCGATTTAATTAAATAATTTTGGTTAATTATTTCAAAATCCTTTTCGAAACTATTCAACTCAAGTTAACCGTGGTTAAATCTGGTCAACTTTTGGTGAAACTTGATCTTTGCATATGTGACTATGAGCAAATGTGAGTATGAATTCCAACAACAATTCAATGCAAATTCTCATTCAACGTTTCAAAATGAAGAGATGAGGGTCTCTTAAATAGACTTTCTGTGAATTCATCGACGGTTGATATCAATTTTAATCAACGGTCAGGATTAAAGGTGAAGTTCAGTCATAAAGGGAGATTTCCAAATTAAAGGGAGTTATCAGATTTAATTTGAGTAAAATAAAAAGTTAACTGATTCAATTTGAGTAGAAAAAGAAGTTAACTAATTTAACTCATTTTTGATCAATATTGAACTGGAAATTTCCCTTTTTCAACTGAAGAGAGCTTTTGTTGAGATATTTAGTTTAATAAAATGAGATATGCTCTCATAATTACTGTTTCTATTTAATTAAATAATCTTTAATTAATTAGAGACACTTTTCTTATTTAATTAAATATCTTCATTTCATTAATTAGGAATGGCTTATCATTTAATTAAATAACTTTGTTTAATTAATTAGAAGTAAGTATTCCATTTAATTAAATAATTTCATTTAATTATTTCAAAATTCTTTTCGAAACTAGTCAACTCAAGTCAACCATGGTTAAATCTGGTCAACTTTTGGTGAAACTTGATATTTGCGTATGTGAATATGAGCAAACGTGAGTATGAATTCCAACAACAATTTAATGCAAATTCTCATTCAACCTTTCAAAATGAAGAGATGAGGGTCTCTTAAATAGACTTTCCGTGAATTCATCGACGGTTGAGATCGATTTCAATCAACGGTCAAGATTAAAAGTGAAGTTCAGTCATAAAGGGAGATTTCCAAATTAAAGGGAGTTAACAAATTTAATTTGAGTAAAATAAGGAGTTAACTGATTCAATTGGAGTAGAAAAAGGAGTTAACTGATTTAACTCATTTTTGATCAATAGTGAACTAGAAATCTTCCTTTTTGAACTGAAGAGAGATTTTGTTGAGATATTTAATTTAATAAAATAAGATATGCTCTCATAATTACTTTTTCTATTTAATTAAATAATATTTAATTAATTACAGACACTTTTCCTATTTAATTAAATAACTCCATGTAATTAATTAGGAATGGCTTCTCATTTAATGAAATAACTTTTTTTAATTAGTTAGAAGTAAGTACTCCATTTAATTAAATAATTTCATTTAATTATTTTAAAATAGTTTTTGAAACTAGTCAACTCAAGTCAACCGTGGTTAAATCTGGTCAACTTTTGGTCAAACTTGATCTTTGCGTATGTGAATATGAGCAAATGTGAGTATGAATTTCAGCAACAATTCGATGCAAATTCTCATTCAACCTTTCAAAATGAAGAGATGAGGGTGTCTTAAATAGACTTTCCTAAAATTTATCAATGGTTGAGATCGATTTCAATCAACAGTCAGGATTAAAGGTGAAGTTCAGTCATAAACGAAGATTTCCAAATTAAAGGGAGTTAACAGATTTAATTTGAGTAAAATAAGGAGTTAACTGATAAAATTTGAGTAGAAAAAGGAGTTAACTGATTTAACTCATTTTTAATCAATAGTGAATTGGAAATTTCCCTTTTTGAATTGAAGAGAGATTTTTTTGAAATATTTCATTTAATAAAATGAGATATGCTCTCATAATTACTTTTTCTATTTAATTAAATAATCTTTAATTAATTAGAGACACTTTTCTTATTTAATTAAATAACTTCATCTATCTAATTAGGAATGGCTTCTCATTTAATTAAATAACTTTGTTTAATTAATTAGAAGTAAGTACTCCATTTAATTAAATAATTTTATTTAATTATTTCAAAATTCTTTTTGAAACTAGTCAACTCAAGTCAACCGTGGTTAAATCTGGACAACTTTCGTTCAAAATTGATCTTTGCGTATGTGAATGTGAGCAAATGTGATTATGAATTGCAGCAACAATTCGATGCAAATTGTCATTCAACCTTTCAAAATGAAGAGATGAGGGTCTCTTAAATAGACTTTTCTGGAATTCATCAATGGTTGAGATCGATTTCAATCAACGGTCAGGATTAAAGTTGAAGTTCAGTCATAAAGGGAGATTTCCAAATTTAAAGGAGTTAACATGTTTAATTTGAGTAAAATAAGGAGTTAAATGATTCAATTTGAGTAGAAAAATGAGTTAACTGATTTAACTCATTTTTTATCAAAAGTGAACTAGAAATTTCCCTTTTTGAACTAAAGAGAGATTTTGTTGAGATATTTAATATAATAAAATCTGATATGCTCTCATAATTACTTTTTCTACTTAATTAAATAATCTTTAATTAATTAGAGGCACTCTTTTTATTTAATTAAATAACTTCATTTAATTAATTAGGAATGGCTTCTCATTTAATTAAATAACTTTGTTTAATTAATTAGAAGTAAGTACTCCATTTAATTAAATAATATCATTTAATTATTTCAAAATTTTTTTCGAAACTAGTCAACTCAAGTCAAGCGTGGTTAAATTTGGTCAACTTTTGGTGAAACTTGATCTTTGCGTATGTGAATATGAGCAAATGTGAGTATGAATTCCAGCAACATTTCGATGCAATTTCTCATTCAACCTTTCAAAATGAAGAGATGAGGTTCTCTTAAATATACTTTCCTAGAATTCATCAACGGTTGGGATCGATTTCAATCAACGGTCAGGATTAAAGGTGAAGTTCAGTCATAAAGGGAGATTTCCAAATTAAGGGGAGTTAACAGATTTAATTTGAGTAAAATAAGAAGTTAACTGATTCAATTTCAATAAAAAAAGGAGTTAACTCATTTAACTCATTTTTGATCAATAGTGAACTAGAAATTTGTCTTTTTGAACTGAAGAGAGATTTTGTTGAGATATTTGATTTAATAAAATGAGATATGCTCTCATAATTACTTTTTCTATTTAATTAAATAATCTTTAATTAGTTAGAGACACTTTTCTTATTTAATTAGATAACTTCATTTAATTAATTAGGAATGGCTTATCATTTAATTAGATAACTTTGTTTAATTAATTAGAAGTACGTACTCCATTTAATTAAATAATTTTGTTTAATTATTTCAAATTTTTTTTTGAAACTAGTCAACTCATGTCAACTGTGGTTAATCTAATCAACTTTTGGTCAAACTTGATCTTTGCGTATGTGAATATGAGCAAATGTGAGTATGAATTCTAGCAACAATTCGATGCAAATTCTCATTCAACCTTTCAAAATGAAGAGATGAGGGTCTCTTAAATAGACTTTCTCTGAATTCATCAATGGTTGATATCTATTTAAATCAATGGTCAGGATTAAAGGTGAAGTTCAGTCATAAAGGGAGATTTCCAAATTAAAGGGAGTTAACAGATTTAATTTGAGTAAAATAAGGAGTTAGTTGATTCAAATCGAGTAGAAAAAGGACTTAGTAACTGATGGGTAAACAACCCGAGAACAAAATGGACACAACAGAAAAGGGAAAATTATATTAACTAAGAAATTAAGCTAGTACAATAGTACAGAGAAAATAAACTTCAAAACATGCCCTAAGGGCTTACAATAGCATAAATTTGGAGATAATTTCTCCTTTCAGTACCTCCTCTCAAACTCCACTCCGAACTGCCTTTTACATTGCCAGAAATCTCTTTAAATAGACCCCAGAGGGTTAAGGACTAGGAGTACAGTCTAGAAAGTGCTAGTAGGCTTCCATCGACCAAATAGAAGGTTTCGAAAGCTGTGGTAAAAGTTGGCGCAAATCTAGAAGAATCTAGAAACGGTAATCGAACTTTTGGGAGGCATAACTTTTGAACCGTAGCTCCGATTGACGAACCGTTTACATTTTTGAAAAACTCTCAAAGCGCTCTATAGCCTTATAGATGAGCTTCGCTCGTCCCCCATTTTTTGGCTCTTTTTGAGGTCATTTAATGCCCTTAACCTAACTTTGAAGCATTTTTAGGAGGTCTCCAAAACCTGAAAAACTGTAATAACTTTCAAACCGTGGGGCCTTTTGACCTGATTCTTTTTTTGGAATGCTCTAAATCACAATTACATTCATCTAGCCAATTCACACCTTTTAGGTCACCAAAATGATGGCCAAATTGCATGCTCCTATTTTTTTGAGATTTTCTAGCACACTGATAGTTGAACTGTGAGAGTTGGAACCTTTATTTGACCCAAATGGGTATCCAAAAATGTAAAGACATAAAACAGAAACTAAGTCTAAGTATTTTTTTTTTGGGTGACACAGGATTGCCCTTATACCTCTGGATGCTCCTGCATCAGACACCCAGGGTAGATTGAAAAGTGACCCTGTCACTTTATGGATGGTAGAGGAAATCCCAAATGGGAAACCTCAGCTACTGAAATCCAAGTTGAGTCCTCGATCGGCCATCCTTTCCATTTGACCAAATACTCTTCATACTGCTTGTTTCTGTTACTCCTACCCACACGATGAACTAGAATGTCTTCTATCTCCTCCTTCTTAGAAGCAGGAATTGGACATGGTTCTGACACCAGCTCCTCATCTGCACCATCATCATGATACTCTGTTAAATCTGCAATGTTGAAAATGGGAGAAATATGAATACCATCTGGCAACTCCACCTCATATGCATTTCCTGAGTCATGTTTCTTCAAAAATTTGCAGGGGCCAAATTTCTTCATTTTCAGCTTGTTGTAAGTACTAGCTGGAAATCTTTCTTTTCGTAAGTGCACCATGACTAAATCTTCTACTTGGAATTCCTTATGTCTTCTCCTTTGATCAGCCCTAGCTTTATACTCTTGATTCATCTTGGTTATGTGTGCCTGAACCTCCTCATGTAGACGCTTGATATGTTCAGCAAATTTCTTAGCTTCAGCACTCGTCCTTTCCCCATGTTCTATCTTCCTCAACTCTGGTGCAGTCCTTGGGCTAATCCCATATACAATTTAGAATGGTGATTTTCCAATACTCCTATTTATAGAGTTATTATAAGCAAACTCTGCCTGTGGTAGAATCAAATCCCATCCCTTGGGCTTATCCCCAACTAAACATCTCAACAAATTGCCCAAACTTCTATTTACCACTTCTGTTTGGCCGTCAGTTTGTGGGTGATGCGTGAAACTGAATTTCAAGTCTGTTCTCAACTTTTTCCACAATGTCCTCTAGAAATACCCCAGAAATTTAGTATCTCTGTCAGAAACTATGCTCCTTGGAAGACCATGTAGTCTTACCACCTCTTTGAAAAACAAGTCTGCAATATGGATAGCATCATGAGTTTTGTGGCATGGAATGAAATGTGCCATTTTGAAGAACCTATCAACCACCACAAATACTGAGTCATTACCCCTTTGTGTCCTTGGCAATCCAAGAACAAAATCCATACTTATGTCCTCCCATGGCCTTGATGGAACAAGAAATGGCTGATATAGGCCAGTATTATGACTAAACCCCTTAGCAACTTGACAAACCTGGCAACTCTATACAAACTTCTTCACATCTTGTGAAATTTGAGGCCAAAAATAATGTTCTCTAAGAATGGCAATGGTCTTATCTCGACCAAAATGTCCTGCCATCCCTCCACTGTGTTTCTCCTTAATCAAATTTTTCCTCATGGAACTCCTTGGAATGCACAATTCACTACCCTTGAACAACATGCCATCCTGAATTAGATAGTCTAACCACTTGGTTCTATCTACATCAATAGATTCTTTAGAAGCTTTCCATGCTTCAGAAAAATCAGGATCCTTGGGGTACAAATTCTTGAGTTCAACAAACCCAACTACTTCAACCTGCATTACTGTAAGTAACAACTGTCTCCTAGTTAGTGCATCTGCAACCCTGTTGGATTTTCCACTTCTATGCTTCAACACAAATGTATAGCTCTGCAAGAACACTACCCACTTCATATGCCTCTGATTCAATTTACCTTGGCTATTTAAGTACTGTAGTACCTGATGATCAGTATACAAAACAAATTCTTTTGGCAATAAATAATGCCTCCATTTCTTTAAGGCCTGAACTATTGCATAGAACTCTTGATCATAAACAGAATACTTCTTCTTTGCATTATTCAATTTTTCACTAAAATATGCAATAGGCTTACCTTCTTGGCTTAATACAACCCCAATAGCACTGCCACTGGCATCACAATCCACCTAGAAAACCTTTCTAAAATCTGGAAGTGCCAACACAGGTTGTTCTGTTACCTTCTTCTTTAGCAATTCAAAACTTCTCACAGCTGTTGTAGTCCATTTGAACTCTTTTCTATCCCCTCTTATTGTATCAATTAGGGGTGCACATATGCCACTGAAATTCTTAATAAACTTCCTGTAAAAACTAACCAGACCATGAAATGATCTTACCTCAGTAGCAAACCTTGGATTAGGCCATTCCAAGATGGCTTTTACCTTCTTTGGATCCATTTTGAGACCTTCAGGTGATATAACAAACCCCAAATAGACTAACTCCCTTTATGCAAAGTTACACTTCTTCAGATTAATTAACAATTTCTCTTCCCTTAGCCTTTCAAGGACACTATGAATATGCACTAAATGTTCTTCCAAAGTCTTGCTGAAAATTAAAATATCATCCAAATAGAAAATAACAAATTTTACCAAGAACTTCTTAAGTACCTCATTCATGAGCCGCATGAAGGTGCTTGGGGTGTTCATCAATCCAAAGGGCATGACTAACCACTCATAAAGACCCTCCTTGGTCTTGAAGGCTATTTTTCACTCATCTCCTTCTCGAATCCATATCTGGTGATAACCACTCTTCATATCTATCTTTGTGAAGTACTGAGCTCCACTCAAGCAGTCCATAATATCATCCATCCTTGGCAAAGGAAACCGGTACTTGATGGTGATCCTATTTATAGCTCAAGAATCTGTACACATCCTTCACTCTCCATCCTTCTTTGGTGCAAGTACTGCAGGTACTGCACATGGACTCAGGCTCTCTCGAATCAAGCCCTTCCTCAATAGCTCCTGAACCTATCTATTTAGCTCCTCTATTTCAGTAGGAGTCATCTTGTGAGCAGCCTTGTTAGGAAAACTAGCTCCTGGAATCAGATCTATTTGATGACTGATTTGCCTTACTGGTGGCAATCCATCTAGAACATTATCAGAGATAATATCTCCAAATTCCCCTAGTAAATCTGAAACTTCAAATGGTATTTCACTACTACCTTCTTTATCTTTCCTAAGAATCAAAGCATAGCACATATGCTGATGTTTCATGCCATCTAAAAACTTCCTTTCATCAACAAGACAAATCCTAGCACTGCTACATACCTTTTCACCTTCCTTTTTCATGGGTTTCAATTTGTGGCGAACTCCATCCTTTGTCAAAGAGTATGTGTTTGCATGTCCATCATATACTGCATGTCTATCAAACTTCCATGGTCTACCCAACAATAGATGGCAAACATCCATCAAAATAACATCACAGAGAACTTCATCATGGTAACTCCCAATTTTGAATTTCACTAAACATTGTTCACTTACCAGGACCTCATGATCATCTTTTACCCAAGCAATCTGATAGGGCTGGGGATGTTTCTCCCTCTTGAGCTTCATCTTAGAGACTATCTCTTCTGATACCAAGTTATCAATGCTACCACCATCAATGATCATGTCACAAAATTTATCCTCACACTTGCATCTGGTACAGAACAGACTCCTCTATTGTCCTAGTTCAATCTCACCACTTAGTAGGACTCTTTCATTTATCAAGGTCTTTGCTCTTTCTGCATCCTCTGAATGTGATGATTGTGCATCCTCATCCACATGAGCAACCCTAGCTTGGCCCTCAGCTCTCCTATCTGTCCTTCCTTGTTGTTGAGGGCATTCAAAGGCACGATGACCTTCTTCATTGCAATGGAAATAGGTACCACGGAAGCCTCCTCTTCCTTGTCCATGTCCTCTACCTCTTCCTCTCTGATTTTCAAAGCCTTGATCATGGGAACGGTTGAAACCCTCATTCCTTTGGTTCTTGCTAGTACCCACATCTTCATTTTTCTTTTGGGTTTCATTGCGGCCTCCAGATGATCTACCGCTTCCCCTTCCTCCTTGACCGCGCCCTCTTTTTCTTCCTTCATTCAGCTTCTCTTCAACTCGTAGGGAAAACTAGTATGCCTCTTCAACGCTGGTCATTCTTACCAGGCTTAATTCCTCCTAGATGCTAGGTCGTAACCCACTGATATAACGAGCAACCTTCTCGTTATTTACTTCTGCATGTCCCACTCTAATCAAAAGTCGATAAAATTCCTTTGTATATTCTTGGACTAATCTTCCTGCTTGCTTTAACCCATGCATCTTCTTAAACAAATCAAGCTCATAGTCCACAGGAATGAACTGCTTCTTCAATTTGTCCACCATGCGATCCCATCTTGTGATCTTCTCCTTTCCTCTTCTATTTCTTTCCAATTGGACCTCTTGCCACTAGATTTTGGCATGGCCTTTCAGTTTGGCCTTTGCAAACTTAACCCTATCTGGGTCCCTGATAGCCTCATACTCAAAGTATTCTTCCAATTCATTGATCCAATCGATCAACTCATCTGGTTTCAGATTTCCTGAAAATACACCCACTTCAATTGTGGGTCTTTTCCCAAACTTAGTAATGGCCCTAAAAATCCTTTCCTCTGCATGATTCAAAAATTCCCCGTCAAATTCCCCTTCTGGTTCCATTACTTCTTCTTCATTTTCATCCTCACTGTCATCACCTGCGACAACAATTGCTCCTCTACGGAGCTCCTCTTGCAATGCCTGCACCTACCTTTGGAGGGCTCTAACCTCCTCAAGATTAATAGCTCTGTCCCTTCCACCATGCTCTCTTCATGGAGGCATCTTCTTAACTTAAACCCACAATCACACAGTCCTAGTGCAAACTGCCTCATAGTCGGCGCTCTGTCTACACACTCAGGAAAATTGGCTCTGATACCACTTGATGGGGACACAACCCAAGAACAAAATGGACACAACAGAAAAGGGAAAATTATATTAACTAAGAAAATAAGCTAGTACAATAGTACAAAGAAAATAAACTTCAAAACATGCCCTAAGGGCTTACAATAGCATAAATCTGGAGATAATTTCTCCTTTCAGTACCTCCTCTCAAACTCCACTCCGAACTGCCTTTTACAATGCCAGAAATCTCCTTAAATAGACCCCAAAGGGTTAAGGACTAGGATTACATTCTAGAAAGTGCTAGTAGGCTTCCATCGACCAAATAGAAGGTTCTGGAAGCTACGGTAGAAGTTGGCACAAATCTAGAAGAATCTAGAAACGGTAACCGAACTTCTAGGAGGCATAACTTTTGAATCGTAGCTCCGATTGACGAACTGTTTACATTTCTGGAAAGCTCTCAAAGCGCTCTATAGCCCTATGGACCAGCTTTTCTCATCTCTCATTTTTTGGCCCTTTTTGAGGTCATTTAATGCCCCTAACCTTACTTTGAAGCATTCTTAGGAGGTCTCCAAAACCCGAAAAACTGCAATAACTTTCAAACCATGGGGCCTTTTGACCTGATTCTTTTTCTAGAATGCTCTAAATCACAATTACATTCATCTGGCCAATTCACATCTTCTAGGTCACCAAAATGATGGCCAAATTGCATGCTCCTATTTTTTCAAGATTTTCTAGCACACTGATAGTTGAACTGTGAGAGTTGGAACCTTTATTTGACCCAAATGGGTATCCAAAAATGTAAAGACATGAAACAGAAACTAAGTCTAAGTATATTTTTTTTTTTGGGTGACACAGGATTGCCCTTATACCTCTAGATGCTCTTGCATCATTAACTGATTTAACTCATTTTTTATCAATAGTGAACTGAAAATTTCCCTTTTTGAACTGAAGAAAGATTTTGTTGAGATATTTAAATTAATAAAATGAGATATGCTCTCATAATTAATTTTTCTATTTGGCAAAAAGAGGGGTAAAAATTTATTAAGACAGAAAGGAATACAACAAGGAGAGCTCAACAAGGAGCTCGATCCTGAGCAACAAGATCATCAAATTCTTGCACCATCTCAAAGGACAGTTGCCCCTATCCCTAATATTCCAACCCGGATCATGACTAGAAGCCCATTTGGCTAAACAATCAGCAGGTCTATTCCATTCTCGCAGAATATACTTGAAACTAATGAACTAAAAAGAGGAAGAGAAGAAAAGAATCTGCTTAACAATAGTGGCCAGCTGCCAACTAACATCCTCAAGCTCTTGCGAAGAAAGCATGTTCACCACCACCTCGGAATTAGACTCACAAATAATCTTACTCCATCCCCACAAGCAACACTGTTCCACAACATATAAAATAGCCCGAGCTTCCATGAGATTGTTAGTATAATCACCCTTATGAATTGAGAAGAAAAATTTAACATTCCCAGAACTACAACGAGCCACTCCGCCAATACCAGCCAGACTAGGATTCCCACGAGAAGAACCATCAGTGTTAATTTTCAGAACTCCACAGTAATCTTTAATTAATTAGAGACACTTTTCTTATTTAATTAAATAACTTCATTTAATTAATTAGGAATGGCTTCTCATTTAATTAAATAACTTTGTTTAATTAATTAGAAGTAAGTACTCCATTTAATTAAATAATTTCGTTTAATTATTTCAAAATTCTTTTCGAAACTAGTCAACTCAAGTCAAGCGTGGTTAAATTTGGTCAACTTTTGGTCAAACTTGATCTTTGCGTATGTGAATATGAGAAAATGTGAGTATGAATTTGAGCAACAATTCGATGCAAATTCTCATTCAACCTTTCAAAATGAAGAGATGAGGGTCTCTTAAATAGACTTTCCTGGAATTCATCAACGGTTGAGATCGATTTCAATCAACGGTCAGAATTAAAGGTGAAGTTCAGTCATAAAGGGAGATTTCCAAATTAAAGGGAGTTAACAGATTTAATTTGAGTAAAATAAGGAGTTAACTGATTAAATTTGAGTAGAAAAAAGGAGTTAACTGATTTAACTCATTTTTGATCAATAGTGAACTGAAAATTTCCCTTTTTGAACTGAAGAGAGATTTTGTTGAGATATTTAATTTAATAAAATGAGATATGCTCTCATAATTAATTTTTCTATTTAATTAGATAATCTTTAATTAATTAGAGACACTTTTATTATTTAATTATGTCATGCCCTAAATTTACCCTAAATGTACATTAAGCACAATTTTTTTTAAAAAAAAATTATTATTATTATTATTATTATTCTTAATTAATTAATTTCATAAGCGTAAATAACCTCCAAAGGACATAGGTGTGTTACAACTATATCATCACTGAGTTGGACATCCCTTTGACATCTACTGACCCAGGGTTTGGAAAGAGAATACTCATACCTACTACTTCAATCTGTACTCCACATTTCAATGTCATCTTTACTAATTTTTTATATGAGTTAACATTTCTTCAATGCATGTAACCCTCGATTAACCATCCATTAGAACTATCATCAACTTTGATGCCAACTAAGCTACTCTAGGAAATCGATTCAAATAACAATATATACATAATTAACACTTTTCTAGAGTATTTAAAATGTTCCCAAAATCAATGGGTGTATATTTTTATTTTTTTCATATCCCAACTTACATCTTTCATTGACATAGTTATTAAGATTAAATTATCTATTTATTATTCATATTATATCTCTAATGCAAGCGATGTCACATTTTAATAATAGGGTCAATACCTACTACAATTGAAATTGTAGTGAAAAGAATGATCAATTCATTTATATAAACATATATCATAAAAGAATGATTTTAAAAGATAATCTATCCTTACTAATACTAAGGTAACAAAATGAACGCATATGAACATATTAACTACCCATCTATCTAAAATACCTTATTAGTCATAGTCCATTAACTTGACCCCACTCACATTTCTTTTAAGAAGATGAAATACTTTTTCTCTAGCAAAGTTCCAAATCACCCTACTACCCACGTGCTACTACCCCATAATCTTCTTCACTTACCCATAGACCAAGCGAATTCCTTGGGTTTCTCTCCATGGTGGACTCACTTACCAAATTTTTGGCCAAGACAAGCACAGGCGCCTTTTCCATGAGTCAAATCCTACTAATTTTGAGCTAGAAGATATGCATTTCGAATTCCCATGTTAAATCGACTTGCTACTTGGTCCCATATTGTTGGCAGCGTGGAGTTTATCCTAGTCTTAATTAGGTGGGTGAAGAAAGACATATAAAATGCCATAACTTCTTCCAAGGAAAATCAAGGCGTCAAGGATAAAATGGAAGCCATTCCCTCTTGTCAGAATTATGTCATAAACTTGCACGGTATTCCAATATAATATTTGAAGGCACAAAGCGGCTAGGGAATAGGTGGATGAAATAAGTCTTGGTCATGTCAGATAAATTAAATACCTTGGTCTCCATAGCATATTAAATTGTTTTCTCATTCACCAACCCGTGCTAGCCTAGGGTAGATAATATAGTAGGTTGTTTGTCACGCTATGTCTTGTTTAAAATATTACTTGGTGCTAGTTTAGGTTTGTTTAACATGAGCATTATATATATATATATTTTAAAGTTTCTTTTGATTTGATAGGGTGTTGACTCGAGTTATGTGTCTCATTAGAGGTCCCTTCTAATGCAATTAATATGATGGTTAGTTTATTATGTTAAAATATGCTTTATAGGTTATAGGGTCCTAGGAGTCTAAGGAATACTCTTGAATATTTTAATGTCTGTATTAAGAGAAGAGATTTATTTTACTTTCTCGTACATTTTCTAGAGGATAAAATGTGCACCTACAGCAAGCTTATGTCTTAAGTCTTGTATATTTTATATCATCACTTGATTTTCTTCTTCTGTAATCTAGGATATTCAAGGTAAGTTATTGCAAGGATAATTAGGAGATAATTATAAACTAAGTATAGTTTTAAAATTGTGATTCATTTAGCATTCAAAACATTAACTTAATCCAATAACTCAACATTTCATGACAAGACTTTATATGGAGTTATTTGGATTATCCCTATATATGAATTATGAAATTTAGAAACCATTTTCTCAACATTATCTTCTTATGCAGATCTGGATTTGAATGTACATTCACAATTGGTAAACAATGGAACTAAAATGATAATAGCAATCCACCAGGATAATCCTTCCTATGAATATTATCTCTTCTATGATATCAAATTTCTTTCGCATTCCACTCAAGAGCATCAAGTAATTTGGATCTCTGATTGGTGTTACCATCCAATAAAACAACAATATTATTACAATGAATTATCTTCAGTGCTACCCTCATGATACACAAAAAGGTGGTGAAGTCAACATATCATAATATACACAATGGAAAATACTTTTACTACACATGAGCACTCACAACCTTTCCATTGACAATCAAACCAAGATAGTAGCTTTCTCTTACAATACATTTAGGCTCACATAACAAAATGGAGTTTTTCTCTCTATCTCATCTCAATGCAATATTGTCTTCTCCTCCTATGCACATGGAAGATAACAAGGACTCCAAGTTTCCAAGATTTTTCTCTAAGAACTTGCAAATGCATCACAACAAAACAACAAGGACCATGGGTGCTTTCCACCCAACCATAGGCCTCAAAGAGACCACCCCTATGCTAGGGGAACAAGGCTAAAAAAAAATCACATACACACTTGTAAGAAACATATACACCACATAACAAAACTGCAACAAATCCCATCCCAAGGATATTTCACAAAGGCTCACCATTGGAACCTTGAACATAAGGTGAAGGTGGAAACACAAGGAGGTTTACCATTTCATATCATATTTTCCATAAAACTCATGCCCTTTCAAGGCTAAATCAAAAAAATACAAGGCCCTTTCAGGGCTTCATAATATCATGCCCTTTCGGGGCTTCATAAGCATCTTCCACCACACACACTACCAACACAACATCCTCCGCCAAACACAACCAACAGCTTTAGCTTCCTACAAACCCATACTTCAGTTACTTCCTTCCTCATCATTTCTTTTTTGTTTTTTTTTCTTATCCTCCCCCAAAGCAAAATATGAATATAAAAATGGCATACAATGGAGCCCATACTCCAAGGTCCTCAACTATTCAATCCAACTGCTGCCCGTTCACCCTGGACTTCTCTTCCCTTCCCACAAGGGTGAGTGTAAGCCCCACACCCATAAGAACACTCAAGCAAAACAAGAAAACAAAACCAAGTAGCAATAAAACAACAGATTTTCAAGAGCACATCACATTATCACAACACAATATCAACACCCATAATGCAACAAGGAAATAGAGGAAATCCAAACCTCATACCCACAATACTCCACACAATACAACAAGATGCACAATTGTGTCACACTAATCTACATGGAATGAACACCATTCAAACACTCACATGAATGCTACTCCATAATGCAATGCAATGCATACTCCATTGATAAGCTCCACACTTGCAGATTGGCTTAACCATGCTAAAAGAAAGAAAAAGGAAAGGAAGCAAGCTTGAGATACCAACCTTGGTCCAAGCTAGGGTAAGGATAGTTGCAATAGAGCTCCCCTCCTCTCCCTCCAAAACCTAACTGTCTCTAAAATTAGAGAGTGGCCAAGTGGTTTCTCATTTAGCCATACCTCTATATATATATCCTTCTCATTTTTGGATTCCATAAAGAATGTCATTTTCATGGGGTCTCCTAGGTCCACTAGACACTCTAGAGGTCATTAATAGCTCCCTAGCCTATAGTACTAACATGGGTGGGGATAATTTTAATCCCAACATACCTTAAAGTTACTTTATGACCCTCCCAAAGCTAGGTGATTCAAATTGCAAATTCCCCAAGGTGATGACCTTGTCCTTTCACTGACTAAGGCAATAATCAAATTCCTCAATTGAGGCATTTATCATGGAATAAGGTGGCCACATGATCCATTGACGAATAACATGTCATATCACATAACAAGCACAAGTGTCAAGTGACACACACAAAATATCACATTATATTAAAAAAATGACTTGTTTTACAATAATACATGAACTAGGCTACTACGCACACATACAATTCACATATACAAAATAAAACACATTAAAATTAGTTTTGAATCTTTTCCACTAATTCAACCATGGTTATGTCATGTTTGTAGTAGTTTGAGCCTTAATTCCCCTTTAACCCATGGTCAAATTCCTGCACACTAAACTCGAGCATCAGTAGTCCAAGAAAATCATATAAACATATGTAAAATAAATCATTATCTCATTCAACAGTAGACTTGCATATATTTCATCATCTCAAATTAACTTTCCCTTTCTTCATCATTTCAAATATAACCTTCAAAATATTAAAATATCAAAACTTACATATCACATTCAACATTTGAGTTCCATACTTCATTCCTTATAATTACATTACTTCTTCTAACAATTTACATGTAAAATGTTCAAAATACTATAAAACTAAACTTTACTTATCAACATAACATGGTCAATTTAATATTCTGAATAACTTCATATTCTACGACAAGATGCTGAATCCATAACTATTGAATCCCTAGGTATGCGGGTTAGGTCTCAATGCATAACAAAATTTATCTTTTAACTCTAATTTCCACTTCAACATTACATTCTTATATTACAAGCATTTCTACCATTCAATTTCTATTAAAGCAATGTCAATAGCTTACAACATGAAATAGAATCATTAAATGCATCAATTAGGTCATAATATGCAGAGGTAATTGCGGATCATCAAAATGCAGATATTAAAATGACATAACCCTACAGTCTTAAAAGTGTATTAAACATAGGATTAAAATCACTGTAATGCAATTATCTCATTGGTACTATGATGAATAGGGCGAGGCCTCACAAATTAAATAACTTCATTTAATTAATTTGGAATGGCTTCTCATTTAATTAAATAACTTTATTTAATTAATTTGAAGTAAGTACTACATTAATTAAATAATTTCAAATTTTTTTCAAAACTAGTCAACTAAAGTCAACCGTGGTTAAATCTGGTCAACTTTTGGTCAAACTTGATCTTTGCATATGTGAATATGAGCAAATGTGAGTATGAATTCCAACAACAATTCGATGCAAATTCTCATTCAACCTTTCAAAATGAAGAGATGAGGGTCTCTTAAATAGACTTTCTTGGAATTCATCAACGGTTGAGATCGATTTCAATCAATGGTCAGGATTACAGGTGAAGTTCAGTCATAAAAGGAGATTTCAAAATTAAAGGGAGTTAACAGATTTAAATTGAGTAAAATAAGGAGTTAATCGATTCAATTTGAGTAGAAAAAGGAGTTAACTGATTTAATTCATTTTTTATCAATAGTGAACTGGAAATTTTCCGTTTTGAACTAAAGAGAGATTTTGTTAAGATATTTAATTTAATAAAATGAGATATGCTATCATAATTACTTTTTCTATTTAATTAAGTAATCTTTAATTAATTAGAGACACTTTTCTTATTTAATTAAATAACTTCATTTAATTAATTAGGAATGGCTTCTCATTTAATTAAATAACATTGTTTAATTAATTAGAATTAAGTACTCCATTTAATTAAATAATTTTGTTTAATTATTTCAATTTTTTTTTCAAAATTAGTCAACTCAAGTCAACCGTGGTTAAATCTAGTTAACTTTTGGTAAACTTGATCTTTGCGTATGTGAATATGAGCAAATGTGAGTATGAATTCCAGCAACAATTCAATGCAAATTCTCATTCAACCTTTCAAAATGAAGAGATGAGGGTCTCTTAAATAGACTTTCTTAGAATTCATCAACAGTTGAGATCGATTTCAATCAACAGTCAGGATTAAAAGTGAAGTTCAGTCATAAAGGGAGATTTTCAAATTAAAGGGAGTTAACAGATTTAATTTGAGTAAAATAAGGAGTTAACTGATTCAATTTGAGTAGAAAAAAGAGTTAACTCATTTAACTCATTTTTAATCAATAGTGAACTGGAAACTTCCCTTTTTGAACTGAAGAGATATTTTGTTGAGATATTTAATTAAATAAAATGAGATATGCTCTCATAATTACTTTTTCTATTTAATTAAGTAATTTTTAATTAATTAGAGACACTTTTCTTATTTAATTAAATAACTTCATGTAATTAATTAGGAATGGCTTCTCATTTAATTAAATAACTTTTTTTAATTAATTAGAAGTAAGTACTCCATTTAATTAAATAATTTTGTTTAATTATTTCAAAATTCTTTTCGAAACTAGTCAACTCAAGTCAACTGTGGTTAAATTTGGTCAACTTTTGGTCAAACTTGATCGTTGCATATGTGAATATGAGCAAACGTGAGTATGAATTCCAGCAACAATTCGATGCAAATTCTCATTCAACCTTTCAAAATGAAAACATAAGGGTCTCTTAAATAGACTTTCTTGGAATTCATCAACGGTTGAGATCGATTTCAATCACCAGTCAGGATTAAAGGTGAAGTACAGTCATAAAGGAAGATTTCCAAATTAAAGGGAGTTAACAGATTTAATTTGAGTAAAATAAGGAGTTAACTGATTCAATTTGAGTAGAAAAAGGAGTTAACTGATTTAACTCATTTTTTTTATCAATAGTGAACTAGAAATTTCCCTTTTTGAACCGAAGAGAGATTTTGTTCAGATATTTAATTTAATAAAATGAGATATGCTCTCATAATTACTTTTTCTGTCTAATTAAGTAATCTTTAATTAATTAGAGACACTTTTCTTATTTAATTAAATAACTCCATTTAATTAATTAGGAATGGCTTCTCATTTAATTAAATAACGTTGTTTAATTAATTAGAAGTAAGTACTCCATTTAATTAAATAATTTCGTTTAATTATTTCAAAATTCTTTTCGAAACTAGTCAACTCAAGTCAACCATGGTTAAATTTGGTCAACTTTTGGTCAAACTTGATCTTTGCCTATGTGAATATGAGCAAATATGAGTATAAATTCTAGCAACAATTCGATGCAAATTCTCATTCAACCTTTCAAAATGAATAGATGAGGTTCTCTTAAATAGACTTTCTTGGAATTCATCAATGCTTGAGATCGATTTCAATCAACTGTCCAGATTAAAGGTGAAGTTCAGTCATAAAGGGAGATTTCCAAATTAAAGGGAGTTAACAGATTTAATTTGAGTAAAATAAGGAGTTAACTGATTTAACTCATTTTTGATCAATAGTGAACTGGAAATTTTTCTTTTTGAACTGAAGAGAGATTTTGTTGAGATATTTAATTTAATAAAAAGAGATATGCTCTCATAATTACTTTTTCTATTTAATTAAATAATCTTTAATTAATTAGAGACACTTTTATTATTTAATTAAATAACTTCATTTAATTAATTAGGAATGACTTCTCATTTAATTAAATAACATTATTTAATTAATTAGAAGTAAGTACTCCATTTAATTAAATAATTTCGTTTAATTATTTCAAAATTCTTTTCGAAACTAGTCAACTCAAGTCAACCGTGGTTAAATTTGGTCAACTTTTGGTCAAACTTGATCTTTGCGTATGTGAATATGAACAAACGTGAGTATGAATTCTAGCAACAATTCGATGCAAATTCTGATTCAACCTTTCAAAATGAAGAGATGAGGGTCTCTTAAATAGACTTTTCGAGAATTCATCAACAGTTGAGATCGATTTCAATCAACGGTCAGGATTAAAGATGAAGTTCAGTCATAAAGGGAGATTTCCAAATTAAAGGGAGTTAACAGATTTAATTTGAGTAAAATAAGGAGTTAACTGATTCAATTTGAGTAGAAAAAAGAGTTAACTCATTTAACTCATATCTGATCAATAATGAACTAGAAATTTCCCTTTTTGAACTGAACGGAGATTTTGTTGAGATATTTAATTTTAATAAAATGAGATATGCTCTCATAATTACCTTTTCTATTTAATTAAATAATCTTTAATTAATTAGAGACACTTTTCTTATTTAATTAAATAACTTCATTCAATTAATTAGGAATAGCTTCTCATTTAAATAAATAAATTTGGTTAATTAATTAGAAGTAAGTACTCCATTTAATTAAATAATTTCGTTTAATTATTTCAAAAAAATTTTCAAAACTAGTCAACTCAAGTCAACCGTGGTTAAATTTGGTCAACTTTTGGTCAAATTTGATCTTTGCGTATGTGAATATGAGCAAATGTGAGTATGAATTTCCGCAACAATTCGATGCAAATTCTAATTCAACCCTTCAAAATGAAGAGATGAGGGTCTCTTAAATAGACTTTTTTGAAATTCATCAACGGTTGAGATTGATTTCAATCAACGGTCAGGATTAAAGGTGAAGTTCAGTCATAAAGGGAGATTTCCAAATTAAACGGAGTTAAGAGATTTAATTTGAGTAAAATAAGGATTTAACTGATTCAATTTGAGTAGAAAGAGGAGTTAACTGATTTAACTCATTTTTGATCAATAGTGAACTGGAAATTTCCCTTTTTCAACTGAAGGGAGATTTTGTTGAGATATTTAATTTAATAAAATGAGATATGCTCTCATAATTACTTTTTCTATTTAATTAAATAATCTTCAATTAATTAGAGGCACTTTTCTTATTTAATTAAATAACTTCATTTAATTAATTAGGAATGACTTCTCATTTAATTAAATAACTTTGGTTAATTAATTAGAAGTAAGTACTCCATTTAATTAAATAATTTCGTTTAATTACTTCAAAAAAAATTTTGAAACTAGTCAACTCAAGCCAACCGTGGTTAAATCTGGTCAACTTTTGGTCAAATTTGATCTTTGCGTATGTGAATATGAGCAAATGTGAGTATATTTTCCAGCAACAATTCGATGTAAATTCTAATTCAACCCTTCAAAATGAAGAGATGAGGGTCTCTTAAATAGACTTTCCTGAAGTTCATCAACGGTTGAGAGTGATTTCAATCAACGGTCAAGATTAAAGGTGAAGTTCAATCATAAAGGAAGATTTTGAAATTAAATGGAGTTAACAGATTTAATTTGAGTAAAATAAAGAATTAACTGATTCAATTTGAGTAGAAAAATTAGTTAACTGATTTAACTCGTTTTTGATTAATACTGAACTGAAAATTTCCATTTTTGAACTAAAGAGAGATTTTGTTGAGATATTTAATTTAATAAAATGAGATATGCTCTCATAATTACTTTTTCTATTTAATTAAATAATCTTTAATTAATTAGACGCACTTTTCTTATTTAATTAAATAACTTCATTTAACTAATTAGGAATGGCTTTAGATTGAATTAAATAACTTTGTTTAGTTAATTAGAAGTAAGTACTCCATTTAATTAAATAATTTCATTTAATTATTTCAAAATTCTTTTCGAAACTAGTCAACTGAAGTCAACCGTGGTTAAATCTGGTCAACTTTTTCTGAAACTTGATCTTTGCGTATGTGAATATGAGCAAATGTGAGTATGAATTCCAGCAACAATTCGATGCAAATTCTCATTCAACCTTTCAAAATGAAGAGATGAGAGTCTTTTAAATAGACTTTCTAAAAATTCATCAACGGTTGAGATCGATTTCAATCAACAGTCAGGATTAAAGGTGAAGTTCAGTCATAAAGGGATATTTTCAAATTAAAGGGAGTTAACAGATTTAATTTGAGTAAAATAAGGAGTTAACTGATTCAATTTGAGTAGAAAGAGGAGTTAACTGATTTAACTCATTTTTGATCAATAGTGAACTAAAAATTTCCCTTTTTGAACTGAAGAGAGATTTTGTTCAGATATTTAATTTAATAAAATAAGATATGCTCTCATAATTACTTTTTCTATTTAATTACATAATCTTTAATTAATTAGAGACCATTTTCTTATTTAATTAAATAACTTCATTTAATTAATTAGGAATGGTTTCTCATTTAATTAAATAACTTTGTTTAATTAATTACAAGTAAGTACTCCATTTAATTAAATAATTTTGTTTAATTATTTCAAAATTCTTTTTAAAACTAGTCATCTCAAGTCAACCCTGGTTAAATCTGGTTAACTTTTGGTCAAACTTGATGTTTGCGTATGTGAATATGAGCAAATGTGAGTATGAATTCTAGCAACAATTCGATGAAAATTCTCATTCAACCTTTCAAAATGAAGAGATGAGGGTCTCTTAAATAGACTTTCTTGGAATTCATCAACGGTTGAGATCGATTTCAATGAACGGTCAAGATTAAAGGTGAAGTTCAATCATAAAGGGAGATTTTCAAATTAAAGGGAGTTAACAGATTTAATTTGAGTAAAATAAGGGGTTAATTGATTCAGTTTGATTAGAAAAATGAGTTAACTCATTTAACTCATTTTTGATCAATAGTGAACTGAAAATTTTCCTTTTCGAACTGAAGAGAGATTTTATTGAGATATTTAATTTAGTAAAATGAGATATGCTCTCATAATTACTTTTTTCTATTTAATTAAATAATCTTTAATTAATTAGAGACACTTTTCTTATTTAAATAAATAACTTTATTTAATTGATTTCGAATGGATTCTCATTTAATTAAATAAGTTTGTTTAATTAATAAAAAGTAAGTACTCCATTTAATTAAATAATTTTGTTTAATTATTTCAAAATTCTTTTCGAAACTAGTCAACTCAAGTCAATTGTGGTTAAATCTAGTCAACTTTTGGTCAAACTTGATCTTTGCGTATGTGAATATGAGCAAATGTAAGTATGCATTCCAGCAACAATTCGATGCAAATTCTTATTCAACCTTTCAAAATGAAGAGATGATGGTCTCTTAAATAGACTTTTTTGAAATTCATCAACGGTTGAGATTGATTTCAATGAATGGTCAAGATTAAAGGTTAAGTTCAGTCATTAAAGATTTCCAAATTAAAGGGAGTTAATAGATTTAATTTGAGTAAAATAAGGAGTTAACTGATTCAATTTGAGTAGAAAAAGGAGTTAACTGATTTAACTCATTTTTGATCAATAGTGAACCGAAAATTTCATCTTATAAACTTAAGAGAGATTTTGTTGATATATTTAATTTAATAGAATGGGATATTCTCTCATAATTACTTTTTCTATTTAATTAAATAATCTTTAATTAATTAGAGACACTTTTCTTATTTAATTAAATAACTTCATTTAATTAATTAGGAATGGCTTCTCATTTAATTAAATAAGTTTGTTTAATTAATTAGAAGTAAGTACTCCATGTAATTAAATAATTTTGTTTAATTATTTCAAAATTCTTTTCAAAACAAGTCAACTCAAGTCAACCGTGGTTAAATCTGGTCAACTTTTTGTCAAACTTGATCTTTGCATATGTGAATAAGAGCAAATGTGAGTATGAATTCCAGCAACAATTCGATGCAAATTCTCATTCAACCTTTCAAAATGAAGAGATGAGGGTCTCTTAAATAGTCTTTCCTGGAATTCATCAACAATTGAGATCGATTTCAATTAACGGTCAGGATTAAAGGTGAAATTAACCGATTCAATTTGAGTAGAAAAAGGAGTTAACTCATTTAACTCATTTTTGATCAATGGTGAAATGAAAATTTCCCTTTTTGTACTGAAGAGAGATTTTGTTGAGATATGTAATTTAATAAAATGAGATATGCTCTCATAATTACTTTTTCTATTTAATTAAATAATCTTTAATTAATTAGAGACACTTGTCTTATTTAATTAAATAACTGTATTTAATTAATTACGAATAGCTTCTCATTAAATTAAATAATTTTGTTTAATTAATTAGAAGTAAGTACTCCATTTAATTAAATAATTTCGTTTAATTATTTTAAAATTCTTTTTGAAACTAGTTAACTCAAGTCAACCATGGTTAAATCTGGTTAACTTTTGGTCAAACTTGATGTTTGCGTATGTGAATATGAGAAAATGTGAGTATGAATTCCAGCAACAATTCGATGCAAATTCTAATTCAACCTTTCAAAATGAAGAGATGAGGGTATCTTCAATAGACTTTTTTGGAATTCATCAATGGTTGAGATCGATTTCAATCAACGGTCAGGATTAAAGGTGAAGTTCAGTCATAAAGGGAGATTTCCAAATTAAAGAGAGTTAACAGATTTAATTTGAGTAAAATAAGGAGTCAATTGATTCAATTCGAGTAGAAAAAGGAGTTAACTGATTTCACTCATTTTTTATCAATAGTGAATTGGTAATTTACCTTTTTGAACTCAAGAGAGATTTTATTGAGATAATTTAATAAAATGAGATATGCTCTCATAATTACTTTTTCTATTTAATTAAATAATCTTTAATTAAATAGTGACACTTTTCTTATTTAATTAAATAACTTCATCTAATTAATTAGGAATGTCTTTTCATTTAACTAAATAACTTTGTTTAATTAATTAGAAGTAAGTACTCCATTTAATTAAATAATTTTGTTTAACTATTTCAAAATTCTTTTCAAAACTAGTCAACTCAAGTCAACCGTGGTTAAATCTGGTCAGCTTTTGGTCAAACTTGATCTTTGCGTATGTGAATATAAGCAAATGTGAGTATGAATTCCAGCAACAATTCGATGCAAATTCTCATTCAACCTTTCAAAATGAAGAGATGAGGGTCTCTTAAATAGACTTTTCTGGAATTCATCAATGGTTGAGATCGATTTCAATCAACGGTCAGGATTAAAGGTGAAGTCCAATTATACAGGAAGATTTCGAAATTAAAGGGAGTTAAAGAATTTAATTTGAGAAAAATAAGGAGTTAACTGATTCAATTTGAGTAGAAAAAGGAGTCAACTGATTTAACTCATTTTTTATCAATAGTGAACTGAAAATTTTCTTTTTTGAACTGAAGAGAGATTTTGTTGAGATATTTAATTTAATAAAATAAGATATGCTCTCATAATTACTTTTTCTATTTAATTAAATAATCTTTAATTAAGTAGAGACACTTTTCTTATTTAATTAAATAACTTCATTTAATTAATTAGGAATGGCTTCTCATTTAATTAAATAACTTTGTTTAATCAATTAGAAGTAAGTACTTCATTTAATTAAATAATTTCGTTTAATTATTTTAAATTTTTTTTCAAAATTAGTCAACTCAAGTCAACCGTGGTTAAATCTGGTCAAATTTTGGTCAAATTTGATCTTTGCGTATGTGAATATGAGCAAATGTGAGTATGAATTCCAGCAACAATTTGATGCAAATTCTCCTTCAACCTTTCAAAATGAAGAGATGAGGGTCTCTTAAATAGACTTTTTTAGAATTCATCAACGGTTGAGATTGATTTCAATCAACGGTTAAGATTAAATGTGAAGTTCAGTCATAAAGGGAGATTTCCAAATTAAAGGGAGTTAACAGATTTAATTTGAGTAAAATAAGGAGTTAACTGATTCAATTTGAGTAGAAAAATAAGTTAACTAATTTAAGTCATTTTTGATCAATAGTGAACTGAAAATTTCCCTTTTTGAACTGAAGAGAGATTTTGCTGAGATATTTATCTAGTAAAATGAGATATGCTCCCATAATTACTTTTTCTATTTAATTAAATAATCTTTAATTAATTAGAGACACTTTTCTTATTTAATTGAATAACTTCATTTAATTAATTAGGAATGGCTTCTAATTTAATTAAAGAACTTTGTTTAATTAATTAGAAGTAAGTACTCCATTTAAATAAATTTCATTTAATTATTTCAAAATTCTTTTCGAAACTAGTCAACTCAAGTCAACTGTGGTTAAATCTTGTCAACTTTTGGTCAAACTTGATCTTTGCGTATTTGAATATGAGCAAATGTGAGTATGAATTCCAGCAACAATTCGATGCAAATTCTCATTCAACCTTTCAAAATGAAGAGATGAGGGTCTCTTAAATAGTCTTTCCTAGAATTCATCAACAGTTGAGATCGATTTCAATCAACGGTCAGGATTAAATGTGAAATTAACCGATTCAATTTGAGTAGAAAAAGGAGTTAACTCATTTAAATCATTTTTGATCAATAGTAAGTAAGTAAGTAGTCCATTTATTTAAATAATTTCGTTTATTTATTTCAAAATTCTTTTCGAAACTAGTCAACTCAAGTCAACTGTGGTTAAATCTGGTTAACTTTTGGTCAAACTTGATCTTTGCATATGTGAATATGAGCAAATGTGAGTATGAATTCTAGCAACAATTCGATGCAAATTCTCATTCAACCTTTCAAAATGAAGAGATGAGGGTCTCTTAAAAAGACTTTCTTACAATTCATCAATGATTGAGATCGATTTCAATCAATGGTCAGGATTAAAGGTGAAGTTCAGTCATAAAGGGAGAATTTCCAAATTAAAGGGAGTTAACAGATTTAATTTGAGTAAAATAAGGAGTTAACTGATTCAATTTGAGTAGAAAAATGAGTTAACTCATTTCACTCATTTTTCATCAATAGTAAACTGAAAATTTCCCTTTTTAAACTGAAGAGAGATTTTGTTGAGATATTTAATTTAATAAAATGAGATATGCTCACATAATTACTTTTTCTATTTAATTAAATAATCATTAATTAATTAGAGACACTTTTCTTGTTTAATTAAATAACTTCATTTAATTAATTAGGAATGGCTTCTCATTTAATTAAATAACTTTGTTTAATTATTTAAAAGTAAGTACTTCATTTAATTCAATAATTTCATTTAATTATTTCAAAATTCTTTTCAAAACTAGTCACTACAGTCAACTGTCGTTAAATCTAGTCATCTTTTGGTCAAACTTGATCTTTGCGTATGTGAATATGAGCAAATGTGAGTATGAATTCCAGTAACAATTCGATGCATATTCTCATTCAACCTTTCAAAATGAAGAGATGAGGGTCTCTTAAATAGACTTTCCTAGGATTCATCAACGGTTAAGATTGATTTCAATCAACGGTCAAGATTAAAGGTGCAATTCAGTCATAAAGGGAGATTTCCAAATTAAAGGGAGTAAATAGATTTAATTTGAGTAAAATAAGTAGTTAACTGATTCAATTTGAGTAGAAAAAGGAGTTAATTGATTTATCTCATTTTTGATCAATAGTGAACTGAAAATTTCCCTTTTTGAACTGAAGAGAGATTTTGTTGAGATATTTATTTTAAAATCAGATATGCTCTCATAATTACTTTTTCTATTTAATTAAATATTCTTTAATTAATTAGAGACACTTTTCTTATTTAATTAAATAACTTCATTTAATTAATTAGGAATGGCTTCTCATTTAATTAAATAACTTTGTTTAATTAATTAAAAGTAAGTACTCCATGTAATTAAATAATTTCGTTTAATTATTTCAAAATTTTTTTCGAAACAAGTCAACTCAAGTCAACTTTGGTTAAATTTGGTTAACTTTTGGTCAAACTTGATCTTTGCGTATGTGAATATGAGCAAATGTGAGTATGAATTTCATCAACAATTCGATGCAAATTCTCATTCTACCTTTCAAAATGAAGAGATGAGGGTCTCTTAAATAGACTTTCCTAGAATTCATCAACAGTTGAGATCGATTTCAATCAACGGTCAGGATTAAAGGTGAAGTTCAGTCATAAAGATAGATTTCCAAATTAAAGGGAGTTAACAGATTTAATTTGAGTAAAATAAGGAGTTAATTGATTCAATTTGAGTAGAAAAAAGAGTTAATTGATTTAACTCATTTTTGATCAATAGTGAACTGAAAATTTCCCTCTTTGAACTAAAGCGAGATTTTGTTGAGATATTTAATTTCATAAAATGAGATATGCTCTCATAATTACATTTTCTATTTAATTAAGTAATCGTTAATTAATTAGAGACACTTTTCTTATTTAATTAAATAACTTCATTTAATTAATTAGGAATGGCTTCTCATTTAATTAAATAACTTTTTTAAATTAATTAGAAGTAAGTACTCCATTTAATTAAATAATTTCGTTTAGTTATTTAAATTTTTTTTTGAAACTAGTCAACTCAAGTCAACCATGGTTAAATCTGGTCAACTTTTGGTCAAACTTGATCTATGCGTATGTGAATGTGAGCAAATGTTAATATGAATTCCAGCAACAATTCGATGCAAATTCTCATTCAACCTTTCAAAATGAAGAGATGAGGGTTTGTTAAATAGACTTTCCTGAAATTCATCAATGGTTGAGATCGATTTCAATCAACGATCAAGATGAAAGGTGAAGTTCATTCATAAAGGGAGATTTCCAAATTAAATGGAGTTAATAGATTTAATTTGAGTAAAATAAGGAGTTAACTGATTAAATTTGAGTAGAAAAAGGAGTTAACCAATTTAACTCAATTTTGATCAATAATGAACTGGAGATTTCCCTTTCTGAACTGAAGAGAGATTTTGTTGAGATGTTTAATTTAATAAAATGAGATATGCTCTCATAATTAATTTTTCTATTTAATTAAATAATCTTCAATTAATTAGAGACACTTTTCTTATTTAATTAAATAACTTCATTTAATTAATTAGGAATGACTTCTCATTTAATTAAATAACGTTGTTTAATTAATTAGAAATAAGTACTCCATTTAATTAAATAATTTTGTTTAATTATTTCAAAATTCTTTTCGAAACTAGTCAACTCAAGTCAACCGTGGTCAAATCTGGTCAACTTTTGGTCAAACCTAATCTTTGCATATGTGAATATGAGCAAATGTGAGTATGAATTCCAGCAACAATTCAATGCAAATTCTCATTCAACTTTTCAAAATAAAGAGATGAGGGTCTCTTAAATAGACTTTCCTAGAATTCATCAACAATTGAGATCGATGTCAATCAACGGTCAGGAATAAAAGTGAAGTTCAGTCATAAAGGGAGATTTCCAAATTAAAGAGAGTTAACATATTTAATTTGAGTAAAATAAGGAGTCAATTGATTCAATTCGAGTAGAAAAAGGAGTTAACTGATTTAACTCATTTTTGATGAATAGTGAACTGAAAATTTCTCTTTTTGAACTAAAGAGAGATTTTGTTGATATATTTAATTTAATAAAATTAGATATGCTCTCATAATTAATTGTTCTATTTAATTAAATATTGTTTAATTAATTAGAGACACTTTTCTTTTTTAATTAAATAACTTCATTTAATTAATTAGGAGTGGCTTTTCATTTAATTGAATAACTTTGTTGAATTAATTAGAAGCAATTACTCCATTTATTTAAATTATTTCGTTTAATTATTTAATTTTTTTTTCGAAACTAGTCAACCGTGGTTAAATCTGGTCAACTTTTGGTCAAACTTGATCTTTGCGTATGTGGATATGAGCGAATGTGAGTATGAATTCCAGCAACAATTCGATGCAAATTCTCATTCAACCTTTCAAAATGAAGAGATGAGGGTCTCTTAAATAGACTTTCCTAGAATTCATCAACAGTTGAGATCGATTTCAATCAACGGTCAGGATTAAAGGTTAAGTTCAATCATAAAGAGAGATTTCCAAATTAAAGGGAGTTAACAGATTTAATTTGAGTAAAATAAGGAGGTAACTGATTCAATTTGAGTAGAAAAAGGAGTTAACTGATTTAACTCATTTTTGATCAATAGTGAACTTAAAATTTCCCTTTTTGAACAGAAGCGAGATTTTGTTGAGATATTTAATTTAATAAAATGAGATATGCTCTCATAATTACATTTTCTATTTAATGAAATAATCTTTAATTAATTAGAGACACTTTTCTTATTTAATTAAATAACTTCATTTAATTAATTAGGAATGGCTTCTCATTTAATTAAATAACTTTGTTTAATTAATTAGAAGTAAGTACTCCATTTAATTAAATAATTTCGTTTAGTTATTTAAAAATTCTTTTCAAAACTAGTCAACTCAAGTCAACCATGGTTAAATCTAGTCGACTTTTGGTCAAACTTGATCTTTGCGAATGTGAATATGAGCAAATGTGAGTATGATTTCCAGCAACAATTCGATGCAAATTCTCATTCAACCTTTCAAAATGAAGAGATTACGATCTCTTAAATAGACTTTCCTAGAATTCATCAACGGTTGAGATCGATTTCAATCGACGGTCAGGATTAAAGTTGAAGTTAACTGATTCAATTTGATGAGAAAAAGGAGTTAACTGATTTAACTCATTTTTGATCAATAGTGAACTGGAAATTTCTCTTTTTGAACTGAAGAGAGATTTTGTTGATATATTTAATTTAATAAAATTAGATATGCGCTCATAATTAATTTTTCTATAAAATTAAATAATCTTTAATTAATTGGAGACACATTTCTTATTTAGTTAATTAGGAATAGCTTCTCATTTGATTAAATAACTTTGTTTAATTAATTAGAAGTAAGTATTCCATTTATTTAAATAATTTTTTTTAATTATTTCAAAATTCTTTTTGAAACTTATCAACCATGGTTAAATCTGGTCAACTTTTGGTCAATTTTGATCTTTGCGTATGTGAATATGATTAAATGTGAATATGAATTTCAGCAACAATTTGATACAGATTCTCATTCAACCTTTCAAAATGAAGAGATGAGGGTCTCTTAAATAGATTTTCCTAGAATTCATCAACGGTTGAGATCGATTTCAATCAACAGTCAGGATTAAAGGAGAAGTTCAGTCATAAAGGGAGATTTCCAAATTAAAGGGAGTTAACAGATTTAATTTGAGTAAAATAAGGAGTTAACTGATTCAATTTGAGTGAAAAAAAAGTTAACTGATTTAACTCATTTTTGATCAATAGTGAACTGGAAATTTCCCTTTTTGAAAGGATGAGAGATTTTGTTGAGATATTTAATTTAATAAAATGAGATATGCTCTCATAATTACTTTTTCTATTTAATTAAATAATCTTTAATTATTTAGAGACACTTTTCTTATGTAATTAAATAACTTCATTTAATTAATTAGGAATGGCTTCTCATTTAATTAAATAACTTTGTTTAATTAATTAGAAGTAAGTACTCCATTTAATTAAATAGTTTCATTTATTTATTTCACAATTCTTTTCGAAACTATTCATCTCAAGTCAACTGTGGTTAAATCTGGTCAGCTCTTGGTCAAACTTGATCTTTACGTATGTGAATTTGAGTAAATGCAAGTATGCATTTCAGCAACAATTCGATGCAAATTCTCATTCAACCTTTCAAAATGAAGAGTGAGGGTCTCTTAAATAGACTTTGCTAGAATTCATCAACGGTTGAGATCGATTTCAATCAACGGTCAGGATTAAAGGTGAAGATCAGTCATAAAGGGAGATTTCCAAATTAAAAGGAGTTAACAGATTTAATTTTAGTAAAATAAGGAGTTAATTGATTCAATTTGAGTAGAAAAAGGAGTTAACTGATTTAACTCATTTTTGATCAATAGTGAGCTGGAAATTTCCCTTTTTGAACTGAAGAGAGATTTTGTTGAGATATTTAATTTAATAAAATGAGATATGCGCTCATAATTACTTTTTCTGTTTAATTAAATAATCTTTAATTAATTAGAGACACTTTTCTTATTTACTTAAATAACTTTATTTAATTAATTAGGAATGGCTTAAGGGTGAGTGAGTTGCCGAGTTGGTGTGAAGGCGAGTCATGAGGCGTAGTGTTAGGCTAATGATCCCGGTGCTACGCATCAACTCCGGTTCGAGTCACACTATGTTTACCACAAACCCTTGTAAGGGTGAGTGAGTAGCCGAGTTGGTGTGAAGGCGAGTCGTGAGGCGTAGTGTTAGGCTAACAATCCCGATGCTACGCATCAACTCTGGTTCAAGTCACACTAGGTTTACCACAAACCATTAAGGGTGAGTGAGTAGCCGAGTTGGTGTGAAGGCGAGTCGTGAGGCATAGTGTTAGGCTAATGATCTCGGTGCTACACATCAACTCCGGTTCGAGTCACACTAGGTTTACCACAAACCCTTTTAAGGGTGAGTGAGTAGCCGAGTTGGTGTGAAGGCTAGTCATGAGGCGTAGTGTTAGGCTAATGATCTCGGTGCTACGCATCAACTCCGGTTCGAGTCACACTAGGTTTACCACAAACCCTTTGAAGGGTGAGTGAGTAGCCGAGTTGGTGTGAAGGTGGGTCGTGAGGTGTAGTGTTAGGCTAATGATCCTGGTGCTACGCATCAACTCTAATTCAAGTCACACTAGGTTTACCACAAACCCTTTAAGGGTGAGTGAGTAGCCGAGTTGGTGTGAAGGTGAGTCGTGAGGCGTAGTGTTAGGTTAATGATCCCGGTGCTACGCATCAACTCCGATTCGAGTCACACTAGGTTTACCACAAACCCTTTTAAGGGTGAGTGAGTAGCTGAGTTGGTGTGAAGGCAAGTCGTGAGGCATAGTGTTAGGCTAATGATCTCGGTGCTACGCATCAACTCCGGTTCGAGTCACACTAGGTTTACCACAAACCCTTGTAAGGGTGAGTGAGTAGCTGAGTTGGTGTGAAGGCGAGTCATGAGGCGTAGTGTTAGGCTAATGATCCCAGTGCTATGCATCAACTCCGGTTTGAGTCACACTAGGTTTACCACAAACCCTTTTATAATTGCAAGACTGGTGTTGCTACTATCTCAGAACGCCTGGATAGATTTCTTGTTTCTTGCTTCTGGCTTAGTGGCACCCTTACTATCTCTTCAGAAATCTTTGATTGGAGGGGTTCAGATCATTGGCCAATCAAATTTTCCGCTATAGGGGCTTATGTTCCGAAGCATCCTCCTTTTAAGTTCCAGTTGATGTGGCTTCGTGACTCCTCTCTTCATGATTTTGTTTTTTGTTGGTGGAAAAATGGTGCCCCTGCATATGGTACTGCAATGTTCTCATTTTCTAAAAGGCTTCAATATGTTAAAAGGCAGCTCAAGATATGGAATAGGGAATGCTTTGGGAATCTTCACTTTATGAAGAGGCTTGCTCAAGAAAATCTTGATGTCATCACAAGGGAGATTAGAGATCGAGGTTTCTCAGAGGATCTTGGCCAGGCTAAATCCCTTGCTTCTAGAGCTCTAGAAGAATGGGAACTTCGAGAAGAAATTTTTTGGAAGCAAAAGGCTCGAGTTGATTGGCTCCAGGAAGGTGATCGAAACACTGCCTTTTTCCATAAAACAGTGCAATCTCGCCGAAATTAGAGCACTATCTCTTCTTTGGTTAATTCTCAACATATCCAACTGAATTCCTTGCCAGCTTTGTTCCAGGAGGCTCTTTCGTACTTCTCTACCCTCTTCTCTGAGGACTCTCCTCCTGCTAATAATGAAGAAAATATTATTTTTTCCTGTATTCCTTCCCTTATCACTCAGGAAATGAATGATTATCTCATGCGTCCTATCTCTTTGGAAGAGCTGGAGGCAGTGGTCTTTGGCATGCCTAAGGGGAAGGCTCCTGGTCCTGATGGTTTTCCAATTGAATTCTTTCAAGAATTTTGGGACATCATTAATCATGATTTGTTGGAGGTGGTTAAAGAATCCTATGCTAGCAAGTAGATGCTTCGAGCTTTGAACTCTACATTCTTGACTCTTATTCCTAAGAGAGAGGGTGCTAATCAATTGGAATTTTTTAGACCAATTGCCTTATGTAATGTGGTCTACAAAGTTATTACTAAGCTGATTGCTGAGAGACTGAAAAGGTGGCTTCCCATTATTATCTTAGAAGAACAAGGTGGTTTTGTTACTGGAAGACAAATTTTGGATGGGGTGGTTATTGCTACTGAGGCTATTTACTCTATGGCTACTTCAAGGGAGAGAGCCATGTTTGTTAAGCTGGATATGGCTAAGGCCTACGATAGACTTAAATGGAGCTTCCTAAGGAGTATTCTTCTTTCTTTTGGATTTAGCTCTGACTGGGTGAGTTGGATTCTGAGTTGCATTACTTCTGCCTCTTTTTCTATTCTTATTAATGGTCAACCTTCTCAACTATTTGGTGCTTCTAGAGGCCTCCGCCAGGGTGAATCTCTCTCCCCATATCTATTCATCATCATGGTTGAAGGCTTGGGCAGATTCATTAAGCATCAGGTGTCCCAGAATTCTATTCAAGGCTAGCGGTGGGGTAATGGCTTACCTTCTCTTTCCCATCTTCAATTTGTTGATGATTCTGCTCTTGCCGGTCTTGCTAGGATCAAGGAAGCTGAAGCCTTTCGACATGCTTTGGATGTTTATTTGGCAGCTTCAGGCTAGAAAGTTAATGAGCAAAAATCTTTCATTTACTTTTTTAACACTCCTGATTCTATTCAGCACAGGATTGTTGGTATCCTACGATTTCAGATAGGTTCACTTCCTTTGACTTATCTTGGAATTCCTATTGCTGTTTCCAATCAGCCACATCTCTTCTGGCAAAATTTGATTACCAAGCTTCAAGATAAGGTAAATCATTGGACTCATAGATGGCTTTCTACTGCTGCCCGGGTTACTCTTCTTCAAGCTGTTATCCAAGCTCTTCCTACTTATAGAAGCATGGTTCATGCTGCACCTACTTACTTTCTCAAGGAGTTTGATGCTCTTTCTCGACAATTCCTTTGGAGTGGTAATTTGCGTAGTACTAAATGGAGCTTGGTTAATTGGGCAACTGTTTGTAGGCCTAAAAAGGAGGGTGGTCTTGGTCTTCGTTCTGCTCTATTGAGTAGACAAGCTTTGGCTGCTAAACTTTATTGGCGATGGTGCTCTGGACAGCATCAACTTTGGGCTCATATTATAACTCATAAATATTTTCATGGTGCTGATCCTTGCTCTATTTCTGCACTTCCTCTTGAAGGTCGTGGCTCAATGGTTTGGCATACTTTGAAGACAGGTGTGATGTTGGTGAAGAGGGGTCTGTTCTGGATATGTAAAGGAGGTTCACAGGCTTTGTTTTGGTCTGATGCTTGGGATGGATTCCCTTCCATTTTATCCATATACCCTCATCTTCAACCTCTTTGTGACTCTTTTCTTTCCGCTAGATGGGATAAAGTCGCTCATTACAAGACTCCTTATCAATTGGGACCTGTTGTTGGTTATAGATGGAAGCATTCCTCTGATTGGCCTCCTGGAGGTACATACATGGATCGTCAGGAGCTTTCTCAAATTCTAGCCTCTAGAGAGTGTTCCTCTTTGCTTGGTCCAGATGTATTGGCTTGGGGCGGTACCTTGTCTGGTAAATATCATGTCTCTACTGGGTATCAGGAGATAACTAGACAATTATTTGGGGATGCTGAGGTCCCTTGGTGGAAGAAAGTCTGGAATAAAGTTTCTTGGTCCAAGTGCAATTTTTTCATGTGGCTAGTGGCTCACAACCGTTGTCTTACCTGGGATAATCTTTGTAAACGTTGATTTTAGGGCCCCTCTTATTGTGTTTTGTGTGGTAATGGAGAGGAGTCTGTCTCCCATCTGTTCTTCCATTGCTCCTATTCTACTCAGATATGGCACCTTTGGTGGAGTGCTTGGGGTTGCTCTTGTCGGCATGCTTCCTCTTTGCCTGAGTTCTAGGCTCGCTTGGGTAGTGCTCCCTCCAAGTCTTCTTCTCTCCATGCTGCTTGGATTGCTGGCCCATCTTTCATGCTTTGGCATATCTTGTTGGAGAGGAATCATCGCATATTCCAAGATGTTCGGCTTGGTGTTTTGCATCTTTGGTGGAAAATATCACATTCTCTCCAGGAAACTATTCTTGTGAAGTGTGAGCTTGATGGGGGTATGGATCCGGTTGATCTTGCTATCTGTAATCGCCTCAATTTTCATCTGCAGGATGGGGTTGCGGCTCATAGGTTTCCTTCTATGTCCAGGCAGCTTCACCATCAGAGGAAGGGTCGGGTTAACCGGGATGGGCACTGGACTCCTCCTCCCTGTGGAGTTCTGAAAATTAACACTGATGGTTCTTCTCATGGGAATCCTGGTCCGGATGGTATTGGCGGAGTGGCTCGTTGTAGTTCTGGGAATGTTCAATTTTTCTTCTCAATTCATAAGGGTGATTATACTAACAATCTCATGGAAGCTCAGGCTATTTTATATGCTGTGGAACAATGTTGCTTGTGGGGATGGAGTAAGATTATTTGTGAGTCTGATTCCCAAGTGGTGGTGAACATGCTTTCTTCACAAGAGCTTGAGGATGTTAGTTGGCAGCTGGCCACTGTTGTTAAGTAGATTCTTTTCTTCTCTTCCTCTTTTCAGTTCATTAGGTTCTAGTATATTCCGCGAGAATGGAATAGACCTGCTGATTGTTTAGCCAAATGGGCTTCTAGTCATGATCCAGGTTGGAATATTAGGGATAGGGGGCAACTGTCCTTTGAGATGGTGCAAGAATTTGATGATCTTGTTGCTTAGGATCAAGCTCCTTGTTGAGCTCTCCTTGTTGTATTCCTTTCTGTCTTAATAAATTTTTACCCCTTTTTTTGTGAAAAAAAAAAAATAATAATAAAAAAAAAAATTAGGAATGGCTTCTCATTTAATTAAATAAGTTTGTTTAATTAATTCAAAGTAAGTACTCCATTTAATTAAATAATTTTGTTTATTTATTTCAAAATTCTTTTCGAAACTAGTCAACTCAAGTCAACTGTGGTTAAATCTAGTCAACTTTTGGTCAAACTTGATATTTGCGTATGTGAATATGAGCAAATGTGAGTATGAATTCTAGCAACAATTCGATGCAAATTCTCATTCAACTTTTCAAAATGAAGAGATGAGGGTCTCTTAAATAGACTTTCTTGGAATTCATCAACAGTTGAGATCGATTTCAATCAACGGTCAGGATTAAAGGTGAAGTTCAGTCATAAAGGGAGATTTTCAAATTAAAAAGGAGTTAAAAGATTTAATTTGAGTAAAATAAGGAGTTAACTGATTCAATTTGAGTAGAAAAATGTGAAGCCTGACCCCGACCCATCCTAGCACCTATAATACATTGTTATTTTTTATACTCATGCTGACATGTCAGAACATTATTGGATACACTGAACTTTTTTATGTTATTTTGCGATGTGTGATGCTTACTTCAGTTAGTTGATTTTTCCATTTAATGCTTATATATATATATAATGATGAAAGAAAATGTATGCAAGCTAACACATTTGGTTATGCAAGTCGAAAGGCTAGAAATATGAGTAGAATTAGATAAACAACTATTTATTAAGAAGTAGATGCTTTAAATTATATATAATTTCCCTTAGCATGTTAATTCACATTATGCACATGATTTTGGACCTACTGATGTGTGTAATGAGTGTGCAGGGAAATCAGCCAAGATAACCCAATGGAAGAAACAGAGTTAAATTTCTTGTTAATTTTGTGCTAATTTTATATTGTAATTATTTAAAGGTTGTAATTTGATCTTACTATGCTACTAACTTTTAATTATTCCTAATGAGCCCTTAAAGGCTTAACAACATTAAATTTAAGCACCCCTATGGATAAGGGTATGGGTGGGGGTACTTTCCAACCCTCTAGCCTCCTAGGTTGACTCTTAGGGTCTCTTAAAAAACCCTATTATAGGCTGATTTCAAAAATGGGTTGTCCTTTACTTGGGTTAGTAAAACCAACCTCCATCTTGTGTTACTTGAACCCTAGTGGGGTTAAGGAACATACTTAGAGGCCTTTTTGGGGGAACTTTAGTTTTTTGGTCACCCAATCCTCTAGTTTGGAGGAAGCTTTGAAGATTGAAGAAAGAAGAAGGGAAGCTCTTCTCAAACCACCATTGCCATAACTCTTTTATGAAGGTAGGAGTTCTTTACTCCATGAATGGTTCTTTGTGTGTGTGTCCATGCTTGAAATCTTGTTGAATCATGTTGGAGACATTGTGTAGATATGCATTCCTTGCTTGTGTGTTGAGGGTGGTATTGGGAGGGATTTAATCTTGCTTTCTTTGTGTTGGAAATGAGAATGGAGTAACTGAGAGGGGAGGGGTGAATCAGTTACTACAAAAACTTTTCCCACAAGTCCCTTAAGATGTCAAAGGAAATACTCATTGCTGATACTCATATAATCAAACTAAAAACACAAGAAACAAGAGACAAGAGACACCAGATTTAACGTGGAAATCCAATATGGAAAAAAACACCAATGTAACTAGTTACTATTTTTCACTCTTCTGAAGTGAGCCCTGTTAGGAGCCAACCTTGTTAAAGGTTACAAAACACACTGTTATGTGTGACCTTGTTAGAGGATTTAATCACCCTGCTAGGAGTGGCCTTGCTAGAGGTCTTTAGATCAATTCAACTGAATTGCCACCTTGTTAGAGGATTTTACAAAAGGCTGTTAAACCCACTCTGTTAAGAGATTTGAAAACACTGTTACAATTGTTAGAAAGTAACAATGAGTGATCTGAAATAAATACAACTTATCTTTACAGATCTCTGTTCTGTTCCTCTGGATCTTCTCTGATCAAATGCAACTCTGCATCACTAGTCCTTCAAAAAATTTGCTCTGACCTTCCTTATAATTCGCATATTAGATATTCAATCATATCTGCTAGTTTGTTCACATTCGTACCTCCATACTTGAATTCGCAACTTGATCCTTCATATATACCTTTCAGATTTTTAAGTCGGCTCAAATACAAGTTACAATTATAAATAATTGTGCTATAAGTCGGCTTCATATATTACATAAAGTAATTAACTTTAATTACTTAACCTTCGAGAAATCCTTCGCTGGACGACTTAACTCGGTAAATACTACACAGAAAATAATTCTTGTGTTAACCGACTGAGCTCGGTTAATACAGAGAATTTCGTGAAATCCTTCAGTCGCCGAGTGAACTCGGTAAACACCGATTTCTCTGACTTTCCTTTGATGACCGAGTGAGCTCGGTTAACACTGTCTGCTACTTTTCTTCGATGACCGAGTGAGCTCGATTAATACTGTCTGCTACTTTTCACTGTCTGCTACTTTTCTTCGATGACCGAGTGAGCTCGGTAAATACTGACAACCTATCTCATATCCTTTGTTTACCAAGTGAGTTCGGAAAACACTGTCTTTCGGCAACAAATCCTTTGATTACTGAGTGAGCTCGGTAAACACTGAACTTCCTTTGTTTACCTTGCAAGCTCGGTAAACTCTGTTAATAGCTGTACTTACCTTCTGAGCTCGGTAGACTCTGTCTGATGACTGATATGACATTTGTGTAACATCAAAGGCAATCATGCAATTATCAATTGTATCCAACAATCTCCCTCTTTGGCATTGATGGCAACACAACATGTCATAGCAGAATGAAATTTGAAAACAAGTCCTTATCAGCATAATGTGTCATCACAACAATTCTCCCTCTAAGATGATAGACTCTCCCTCTTTCAGTAATCTCCCTCTGTGAAGGAATTACATAAGAACTTTCTTTTTCACACAAATTTCAGAAAGATATGACAGTAAAAAAAAAATAAATCTCTCCCTCTTTGACAACAAATGCCAAAGACAATAGGACTTAAATGAATTGTAATGTACCTTTAGTACTGATTCATATGCAACGCTTCCAGATTTGACTGCATCAACAGATAGATTTTCATTTTGGTATGCGTTGATGCATCACTAAAACTTGTTTTTAGTGAATTTCGGATAGGGGTGTAACCCCTAACTTACCTCTGAGATACAAGAATGCATCCTTAGGTAGCGGCTTTGTGAATATGTCAGCAATTTGTTCCTTTGAATTGACATATTCCAATCTGATTTCCTTGTCTTGTACCAATTCTCTGACAAAATGATATTTGATTGCAATATGCTTGGTCTTAGAATGCATCACTGGATTCTTTGATATATTGATTGCACTAGTATTGTCACAGAACATAACAACTGGTTCTTTGATTTCCATCCTCATTCCTTGCAATAACTGCTTAAACCAAACAATATTTGAACAATTTACTGCTGCAGCAACATACTCTGCCTCTGCTGTAGATTGGGATATACAATTCTGCTTTTTGCTTGTCCAAGAAACCAATCTTTTTCCAAGAAACAATGCTCCTCCACTTGTGCTTTTCCTGTCATCAAGGTTTCCTGCCCAATCAGCATCAGTAAATACTTTCAAATCCAAATTAACTCCAAATTTATACCATAGCCCATAATCTTCAGTTCCTTTCAAATATCTCATTATTCTTTTGATTGCCATTATGTGAGTTTCTCTTGGTTTTGCTGAAAATCTTGCTACAATACCGACTGCAAGGGCAATATCTGGCCTAGTATGTACTACATACTGCAACTTTCCAATCATAGATCTATACAGTGTTTGATCCACTTCTTTGGATTCATCTTCCTTGGTGAGTTTCAATCCAGTACACATAGGGGTTCCAACTGGTTTACAATCCTCCATACCAAAATTTTTTAATATCTCCTTGATGTATTTAGACTGTGTGATGAAGATGCCATTCTTATTTTGTTTGATTTGAAGACCTACAAAGAATTTAATCTCACCAAACATAGACATCTCAAAATCCTTGTTCATTTGTTCTGAAAATTCTTTGCATAGATCATCATTGCCTGTGAAAATAGTGTCATCTACAAATATTTCTGCCAAAACAATCTTATTATCTGGACCTTCTTTTATATACAAGCTACTGTTATCATTAGTCCTTTGAAAACCAATCTGAATAAGATAGTTATGCAATCTTTCATACCATGCTCTAGGAGCTTGTTTTAGACCATACAGCGCCTTGTGCAATTTGCAGACCATGTTCTTCTTATCTGGATCAATAAAACCTTCAGGTTGTTCAATGTAAACTTCTTCATCCAGTATTCCATTGAGAAATACTGACTTGACATCCATCTGATAAACTTTGAATCCTTTGTGAGCAGCATATGCAAGTAAGGTTCTTACACCTTCCAATCTTGCAACAGGAGCAAAGGTTTCTCCATAGTCTATACCTTCTTCTTGAGCATATCCTTTGCATACTAGCCTAGCTTTGTTTCTTGATACCTTGCCATCTTCATTTAGTTTATTTCTGAATACCCATTTTGTTCCAATCACATTCTTATCTTTGGGTCTAGATACAAGAGTCCATGTTTTGTTTTTCTCTATCTGTTCTATTTCTTCATTCATAGCCTCAATCCAACTATCATTTGCCAATGCATCTTTCATATTTCTAGGTTCAAAATCAGCAAGTAAACAAGTGCCTTTTAACTTACTTCTTGTCAGAGTTCTTTCAGATTTGTCTCCAATGATCTGATCTGGTGCATGATGCCTTTTGACATATTTAGCTAACACAGGTTCTTTACTTCTTGAAGAGTTTCATTGTTGTCCCTTTGTACTTCAGATTCTTGCTGTTCTAGCTTGATAGATTCAGACTCGGTAGATACTTGCTTGGTAGAGTCTGAAAGTGACTCGGATTCTTTTAGCTCGGTAAAAACTTCCTGTGTCTTAGTTTGAACTTTCTGCAACTCGGTCATTGATGACTCGGGAGTTGAGGATTCCTGATTAACTGGAGTACTTGGTATAGTATCAGGTTCAATGTAAATAAATCTTCTGTAGTTTTCAGGAACCTTCTTGCTTTCTTCTTCTGATTTCTCTGCAAACTCATCAACTTTCACATGTGCACTTTCTATGACCTTGTGAGTAGATAGATTTAAACATCTATATGCTTTGCTTTTACAAGAGTAACTTAGAAATATTCCTTCATCTCCTTTTATATCAAATTTACCTTTTCTAGATTCCTTCAGAATATAACATTTGCTTCCAAATACTTTCAGATAACTTACATTGGGTTTGTAGCCATACCATAATTCATAGGGAGTTTTGAATGAGTCCTTTTTCAGTTGTACTCGGTTCAAGGTATGAACTGCAGTGCTGATAGCTTCCTTCCAGTATTTGATAGCAATGTTCTTTTCAATCATTAGGGTCCTTGCACAATCCATAATGGATCTATTTCTTCTTTCAGCTATCCCATTTTGTTCTGGAGTTCCTGGTGCTGAAACTTGTCTTTTAATTCCTCTTTCAATGCAGAAGTTATTGAACTCATGTGAAATGAATTCACCACCTCTGTCTGACCTTAAGCATTTCAATCTTTTTCCTGTTTCTTTTTCTACTCTTGCCAAGTACCATTTGAATTTCTTAAAAGCTTCTGATTTATTTCTTAGATACATAACAATCATCATTCTTGAGTAATCATCAACAAAAAGAATGAAGAACTTTTCTCCAGTATAACTTTCAATTCCAATGGGTTCACATAAATCAGTATGCACAATTTCTAATATATCTTCAGACTGATAGCTTTTACTTTTAAAACTAGTCTTTCCCATTTTACCAATCTGACAATTCTTGCATAAACCGACCTCAGGTTTCTTTATATTAGGAATGCCTCTTACCTTTTTGAATTTGCTTATCTTCACCAGATTATCAAAATTGACATGACACAACCTCTTATGCCATAACCAACTTTCTTCAATTTGAGCAATAAAACATGAGCATTCACCAAGTTCTAGGTAGAACAAGTTACCTTTAGTTTGTGTGCCAGATCCTATCAGCTTTCCTTGCTCATTCAACAGTCTTGCCTTTCCATGCATGAATTCCACCTTAAATCCAGTATTGAGTAACTGTGCCACACTTAGCAAGTTATGTTTAAGACCTTCAACCCAATAGGCATTGTTGCATATAAGTTCTTTGGTTAGAGAGATTCTTCCTCTTCCTTTTATGAAACGAGGTTCATTATTACCAAACCTTACACTGCCACCGTCATAATCTTCAAACTGATCAAACTTAGTTTTATCACCAGTCATATGATGAGAGCAACCACTATCTATAATCCATGTATCATTCATACTTATATGAGAGATAAGAGCCATTTTATCTTCCTCATCACTATCAGAATCATCTTTCACAGCAATATAAACAATTTCATCTTCACTATTATCAGAATCCTTAGAATTTTTAGCCATGAAACATGATTTCTTACCTTTGTTCTTGAATGATTTGTAATCTTTCTTTCTATTCCATTTATGACCCTTCTTTTCATCATTGTTCTGCTTGTTTGGGCACCTAGCTGCAATATGACCAATTTCTTCACATGAAAAACAGATTAGAGGAACTTTACCTTTATATTTTCCTCTGCCTCTGGAGTATTTCTTTGCCAGTAGAGCTTCAATTACTTCAAGATCACTGTCTGAACTTTGGTCTGATTCATCATCACTTTCTGACTCTGATTTCTTTTTGCCTCTATCTTTGAGTGAAAGTTTGGCCTCAAATGCTGATTCAGTGTTTTTAGAAGCTGGAACATAGTTGTCAAAATTGTCTAGTTCAAATGCGGTTAGTCTTCCAACTATAGCCTCCAAATTGATATTATGATTTGCTTCACACCTTCTTTCTTGAATTGCAGAAACTCTGATTGCATAGATGGGAAGCAAGGTTCTGAGAACTTTGCTTATAACCGTCTCTTCTTTGATATCACCTCCAGATGCCCTGATTGCACTGACACATGCTTTGATTCTATCAACATATTTTGCAATGTTTTCATCCTCTCTCATTCTCATTTGGTCAAATTGTCCTCTTAGACTTTCTGCTTTTGCTCTTTTCACATTGTCATCTCCTCCATAGATTTCTTTCAGCTTGTTCCACATGTCAAAAGCGGTTTGGCAATCCTTGATATCATCAAATTCTTCATAGCTTAGTGCAGATGCAATGTCTATCATCATATTGTTATGAGTCTTCTTTTCAGCAATATCATTGACAGATAATGTGCCGGAAGGTTCTTTGTTTTTTTCATCAAGATATTTCAGTCCTGTATCACCAATAGTAGCCAGATGAAGTTTCATCAATCCTTGCCATGCAGAGAAGTTATTTTTGTTGAGTCTTGGAATTTCTCTCTTGTAAGACATCTTGATCTTTGGCTTAGATCCTTGAAATCTTTTCCTGCAAGCACCAATAAGCTCTGATACCAATTGTTGGAAATGAGAATGGAGTAACTGAGAGGGGAGGGGTGAATCGGTTACTACAAAAACTTTTTCCACAAGTCCCTTAAGATGTCAAAGGAAATACTCATTGCTGATACTCATATAATCAAACTGAAAACACAAGAAACAAGAGACAAGAGACACCAGATTTAACGTGGAAACCCAATATGGGAAAAAACCACCAATGTAACTAGTTACTGTTTTTCACTCTTCTGAAGTGAGCCCTGTTAGGAGCCAACCTTGTTAAAGGTTACAAAACACACTGTTAGGTGCAACCTTGTTAGAGGATTTAATCACCCTGCTAGGAGTGGCCTTGCTAGAGGTCTTTAGATCAATTCAACTGAATTGCCACCTTGTTAGAGGATTTTACAAAAGGCTGTTAAACCCACTCTGTTAAGAGATTTGAAAACACTGTTACAATTGTTAGAAAGTAACAATGAGTGATCTGAAATAAATACAACTTATCTTTACAGATCTCTGTTCTGTTCCTCTGGATCTTCTCTGATCAAATGCAACTCTGCATCACTAGTCCTTCAAAAAATTTGCTCTGACCTTCCTTATAATTCGCATATTAGATATTCAATCATATCTACTAGTTTGTTCACATTCGTACCTCCATACTTGAATTCGCAACTTGATCCTTCATATATACCTTTCAGATTTTTAAGTCGGCTCAAATACAAGTTACAATTATAAATAATTGTGCTATAAGTCGGCTTCATACATTACATAAAGTAATTAACTTTAATTACTTAACCTTCGAGAAATCTTTCGCTGGTCGACTTAACTCGGTAAATACTGCACAGAAAATAATTCCTGTGTTAACCGACTGAGCTCGGTTAATACAGAGAATTTTGTGAAATCCTTCAGTCGCCGAGTGAACTCGGTAAACACCAATTTCTCCGACTTTCCTTTGATGACCGAGTGAGCTCGGTTAACACTGTCTGCTACATTTCTTCGATGACCGAGTGAGCTCGGTTAATACTGTCTGCTACTTTTCACTGTCTGCTACTTTTCTTCGATGACCGAGTGAGCTCGATAAATACTGACAACCTATCTCATATCCTTTGTTTACCGAGTGAGTTCGGAAAACACTGTCTTTCGGCAACAAATCCTTTGATTACCGAGTGAGCTCGGTAAACACTGAACTTCCTTTGTTTACCTTGCAAGCTCGGTAAACTCTGTCAATAGCTGTACTTACCTTCTGAGCTCGGTAGACTCTGTCTGATGACTGATATGACATTTGCGTAATATCAAAGGAAATCATGCAATTATCAATTGTATCCAACACTTTGATGTTATTCTTATGCCTTCTTGGTGTGTTGATTATTTTTGAGAGATTTTCATGGGGATGTATTTGGCAACACTCACCCTTGGGTAGGGAAGAAGTGGCCATGCTTGGGGAAAGGGCATTAGTTGGATCTTAATAGTGTAGAGTCTCCTCTCATGGAGGGAGAAGGGAGAAAGGGTAGGTTGTATGGGCCCCTACTTGTCATCCCATACCTTGTTGTTATTAAAAATTCTTAAATATGGTAAAGAATGAAAATCCTTGTGGATGTAGCCTCGAAAGGGCCTTGAGAAAGAATGAAAATTCTTGGAGTTTTAAGTCCCGAAAGGGCTAAGTGAAGGTATGGTGATTGACTTCTCCTATTAAGAAAATCCACCTTTCCCCTATATTGGTTCATTGTTGGACCTATTGTGCAACCGGGTGAGAATGTATGTTCATTTTGCTTGTCTCCTTATGATGTTATCCCCATGTTGTTTCTTGTATTTTTCATGTTTCCCCTTGATGCAATGTAGACTTTTGATAAAAGTTCTCTTGTGGAATCCTGGAAGAAATCTCAAGGAATTGTAATATCATGTAACTTGTAATAGAATTTGATGTAGTGGTAAAGATATCGGGTTTTCTTACTGGTTCTTTCCTGATGGAGCCTTGAACCAGGATGAATAATAGAGGAAAGAAAATATTATGAAAATTCCCTTGCATTGATCTCATGTGATTTCAATTTTTGCATATGTTGTGAAAAAATTAGAATGATAGCAAATGTCTAGAATTGGAAATTTTAAGTTTCAATTATAATAGTAAAAGGCAAATGGATGTGTTGAAGTTTCAATTCAATGTTGAACATTACCATGTTATAATATCAATCCTATATTGTGATCACCAAGCTAGCATTTTCATTGTTAAGTTACAATAGTGATACAATTGAATTCGATAAGAATTATTCATCACCTTTTTGTTTTATTCTGAATTTAGTGTCATGATTCCTTGATAAGATTCACAAGGTTAACTCCTTCATTGCCAAGTTTCATGTTGAATATAGACGATTGATCTAAAGATCATGTATTCCTTAAATTGAAATAGAAGGAAGATTCACATTGTGACGTAGTGAACAAATAAATCAAAATTATGAGATGTAAGACACCAACATACCCCTTGCATAACCTTGGAACTTGATACTGGTTATAATAATTTATGTTGTCATTAGGTTGGAATGCATTATTGAGATAAAGATGTATATCAAAAAATGCCAACTCTTAGCCAAAAATTGGCTTTCAAAAAAAGTGCACCTCCAGGCCTAAAAAGGCTCTCTAGAAAATGTATGTAAGTAATTTTAATCCTTCTAGTCATAGAGAATATTCTCTGTATTATTCTCTTAAATCTCAAATAAAAACCATTATTAAATCTTTAAAAGAATATATATATCATTTATTTTCAAAATTTAAATATGCTATAGAAAAATGTTGTTGAGATCCTTCTTACCAATAAAACTTTTAGCATTTAATTTCCTTAAGACCTGTGACACAAGTCGGATTGCATAAAAGATTTCCTTAAAAAAAATTTGTAATAAAAAAAAAAAGAATCCATCTCCTGCCAGCAAGTACTGGGTCGCATCACGCAGGAGGGCAGGAGAGTTAATGTTTTAGCATATATATTTAAGGGAGGAAGGGGGGGAAAATGGGTACTCACCAACTTCCATTTCCCCCCACATCATGCGCGGACCTGTCGGAGGTACGTGCGTTGGAGAAGGGAGACGTGAGGAAGCACCCACACTTTCTCTTGCCGCCACGGAGATGTAGGTCGTCCTGCGAGGCGTGTCCCCCACGCATGGACAGGGGACGGTCCTGCCACGCGCAGGCCTTGGGCAGCGCATGGGCAGGCCCCCATGATGGGTACCGTGGGTTAGGCATGCAATTTGAGGGTGGGTTTATTTTAAAATGTTAGGATAATTAGTTTATAGTTAGTATGTCAGTATTAGTTAGTGATAGATTTTAGGTTAGTGGGGTTAGTATAGGTTACTATGTTTTAAGATAGTAAGTTAGTTATGTTTTTTTATTGTTAGTTGCCTTTATGTTTTAATAATAGTATTTTACTATGGATTAGTGTTAAGATTAGAACTTTAGTTTTGTGACAATTTATTAGAGTTAAGTAATAAAATAGTTAAATTTAGTTATGGAAGTTTAAGTCTTGTTAAGTTATTTGTCTTTGCCTATTAATTTTGCATGTAAGGTTCTTAACATTTGTTACTCTAAGTATTAGTAATGTTGATTTGTTAAAGTAATTGTTTTACTATTAAGGTGTTGAGTTAGATAGTTTCATAGGTATGTTGTTAAAGAATTAAATTTTATACTTCCAAATCTTATTAATGGTCATATAATCTAATTTAGTGGTATAGTGTAGAAGTTTTAATTCATTTATGTTATGTGATTTTTGTTTTAATGTTAGTGTAAGTTGTGAAATAGATAGTATGTAATTATAGGATAGTTCATTAAATGTTAGTTAGGATTTAAATTTATATTTAATTTTGAATAGGAGTAGTATTAAAACTTAGTTAGAATTGTAGATATTAGATAATAGTAAGAGAGATATTATGTTTCTATGTTGGTATGGATGTCAGTATATAAAAGTGTTTTTAGATGTTAGAGTATCAAATTAGCTAATTTAAAAAGTTTTAACTAGAAATTGGAATGTTTCAATTAAGATAATTCTAATGTTTAATTCCTAAGTTTAATACTATTGTGAATTAGTTAGATTAATTGTAATATTGGCAAGGTAACGATTGGACGTAAATCTCATAATAGTTTAGAATAAAGTTTAGGTTTTCTTATCGATCTATTTGAAATAAGACTAGTTTTCAATTTTAATTGTAAATGTTAAAATTAATAAATTTGATTTGGATTAGAAATTTAATTGTGAAAAATAAAATAAAAAAAATTGTGTGTGTTTTGCCCTAGATTTTGGGCATGACAAAAAATGAGATAACTAATTTAACTCATTTTTGATTAATAGTGAATTGGAAATTTCCCTTTTTGAACAGAAGAGAGATTTTGTTGAGATATTTAATTTAATAAAATGAGATATGCTCTCATAATTACTTTTTCTATTTAATTAAATAATCTTTAATTAATTAGAGACACTTTTCTTATTTAATTAAATAACTTCATTTAATTAATTAGGAATGGCTTCTCATTTAATTAAATAACTTTATTTAATTAATTAGAAGTAAGTACTCCATTTAATTAAATAATTTTGTTTAATTATTTCAATTTTTTTTTTGAAACTAGTCAACTCAAGTCAACCATGGTTAAATCTGGTCAACTTTTGGTCAAACTTGATCTTTGCGTATGTGAATATGAGCAAATGTCAGTATGAATTCTAGCAACAATTCGATGCAAATTCTCATTGAACCTTTCAAAATGAAGAGATGAGGGTCTCTTAAATAGATTTTAATGGAATTCATCAACGGTTGAGATCGATTTCAATCAGCGGTTAGGATTAAACGTGAAGTTCAGTCATAAAGGGAGATTTCTAAATTAAAGGGAGTTAACAGATTGAATTTGAGTAAAATAAGGAGTTAACTGATTCAATTTGAGTAGAAAAAGGAGTTAACTCATTTAACTCATTTTTGATTAATAGTGAACTAAAAATTTCCCTTTTTGAACTGAAGAGAGATTTTGTTGAGATAATTAATTTAATAAAATGAGATATGCTCTCATAATTACTTTTTCTATTTAATTAAATAACCTTTAATTAATTAGAGACACTTTTCTTATTTAATTAAATAACTTCATTTAATTAATTAGGAATGGCTTCTCATTTAATTAAATAACTTTGTTTAATTAATTAGAAGTAAGTACTCCATTTAATTAAATAATTTTGTTTAATTATTTCAAATGCTTTCAAAACTAGTCAACTCAAGTCAACCTTGGTTAAATCTGGTTAACTTTTGGTCAAATTTGATCTTTGCGTATGTGAATATGAGCAAATGTGAGTATGAATTCCAGCAACAATTCGATGCAAATTCTCATTCAACCTTTCAAAATGAAGAGATGAGCGTCTCTTAAATAGACTTTCCTGAAATTCATCAATGGTTGAGATCGATTTCAATCAACGGTCAAGATTAAAGGTGAAGTTCAGTCATCAAGGGAGATTTCCAAATTAAAGGGAGTTAACAGATTTAATTTGAGTAAAATAAGGAGTTAACTGATTCAATATGAGTAGAAAAATGAGTTAACTGATTTAACTCAATTTTGATCAATAGTGAACTGGAAATTTTCCTTTTTGAACTAAAGAGAGATTTTGTTGAGATATTTAATTTAATAAAATGAGATATGCTCTCATAATTACTTTTTCTATTTAATTAAATAATCTTTAATTAATTAGAGACACTTGTTTTATTTAATTAAATAACTTCATTTAATTAATTAGGAATGGCTTCTCATTTAATTAAATAACTTTGTTTAATTAATTAGAAGCAAGTACTCCATTTAATTAAATAATTTCATTTAATTATTTCAAAATTCTTTTCGAAACTAGTCAACTCAAGTCAACTGTAGTTAAATCTAGTCAACTTTTGGTCAAACCTGATCTTTGCGTATGTGAATATGAGCAAATGTGAGTATGAATTCCAGCAACAATTTGATGCAAATTCTCATTCAACTTTTCAAAATGAAGAGATGAGGGTCTCTTAAATAGACTTTCCTGAAATTCATCAACGGTTGAGATCGATTTCAATCAACGGTCAGGATTAAAGGTGAAGTTCAGTCATAAAGGGAGATTTCAAAATTATAGGGAGTTAATAGATTTAATTTGAGTAAAATAAAGAGTTAGCTGATTCAATTTGAGTAGAAAAATGAGTTAACTGATTTAACTCAATTTTGATCAATAGTGAACTGGAAATTTCCCTTTTTGAACTAAAGAGAGATTTTGTTGAGATATTTAATTTAATAAAATGAGATATGCTCTCATAATTACTTTTTCTATTTAATTAAATAATCTTTAATTAATTAGAGACACTTTTTTTATTTAATTAAATAACTTCATTTAATTAATTAGGAATGGCTTCTCATTTAATTAAATAACTTTGTTTAATTAATTAGAACTAAGTACTCCATTTAATTAAATAATTTCGTTTAATTATTTCAAAATTCTTTTTGAAACTAGTCAACTCAAGTCAACTGTGGTTAAATCTAGTCAACTTTTGGTCAAACCTAATCTTGTGTATGTGAATATGAGCAAATGTGATTATGAATTCCAGCAACAATTCGATGCAAATTCTCATTCAACTTTTCAAAATGAAGAGATAAGGGTCTCTTAAATAGACTTTCCTGAAATTCATCAACAGTTGAGATCGATTTCAATCAACGGTCAGGATTAAAGTTGAAGTTCAGTCAGAAAGGGAGATTGCCAAATTATAGGGAGTTAACAGATTTAATTTGAGTAAAATAAGGAGTCAACTGATTCAATTCGAGTAGAAAAAGGAGTTAACTGATTTAACTCATTTTTGATCAATAGTGAACTGGAAATTTTCCTTTTTGAACTGAAGAGAGATTTTGTTGAGATATTTAATTTAATAAAATTAGATATGCTCTCATAATTAATTTTTCTATTTTATTAAATAATCTTTAATTAATTAGAGACACTTTTTTATTTAATTAAATAACTTCATTCAATTAGTTAGGAATGGCTTCTCATTTAATTAAATAACTTTGTTTAATTAATTAGAAGTAAGTACTCCATTTAATTAAATAATTTCATTTAATTATTTCAAAAAAAATTTCGAAACTAGTCAACTCGAGTCAACTAAGGTTAAATATGGTCAACTTTTGGTCAAACTTGATCTTTGCGTATGTGAATATGAGCAAATGTGAGTATGAATTCCAGCAACAATTTGATGCAAATTCTCATTCAACCTTTCAAAATGAAGAGATGAGGGTCTCTTAAATAGACTTTCTTGAAATTCATCAACGGTTGACATCGATTTCAATCAACGATCAAGATTAAAGGTAAAGTTCAGTCATAAAGAGATATTTCCAAATTAAAGGGAGTTAACAGATTTAAGTTGAGTAAAATAAGGGGTTAACTGATTCAATTTGTATAGAAAAAGGAGTTAACTGATTTAACACATTTTTTATCAATAGTGAATTGGAAATTTCCCTTTTTGAATTGAAGAGAGATCTTGTTGAGTTGTTTAATTTAATAAAATGAGATATGCTATCATAATTATTATTTTTATTTATTTTAATAATATTTAATTAATTAGAGACACTTTTCTTATTTAATTAAATAACTTCATTTAATTAATTAGGAATGGCTTCTCATTTTATTAAATAACTTTGATTTAAATAACTTTGTTTAATTAATTAGAACTGAGTACTCCATTTAATTAAATAATTTCTTTTAATTATTTAAAAATTTGTAGTGCTTGCCCCTGGTTCACATTTTGTTATCGTTGCTGAACTCTTTTAGAATTAGTTTCATGTTGTTGGTTAGCAACATTGTTTTGAGATTATCACATATTGTGCTATGAATTCAGTTTATTATGTGATATGATTATTTAGACTCTACATTTCATGTATGTATGATGATTATTTTTAGTGCTCGCAATTATTGATGATGATTATTACATTGCTTTCAGTTATTAATGATGATTAGTAAGATAATTTATTATCATATGTGCTTTCTTATGGATAGTTACCCCATACTTCCATGTGTATGGTGTGTGTGCTTGCCTTCTGTGTTTTGTTTTGTATGGCGTGTTTGATGTGGTTAAGGAAGGGAGTCGTAGTCACCTACTAGTCAAGATCTACACGATGCACCACTTCTAACCATTGTCTATTTAGTTTATTATATATTGTGTTTGTACATGCATGATTTTTATGCAGGTTGCAGGTACCAGGTATCGACTTCTCTGAATTGCCAGGATGAGCGTACCCTATCACATTATCTCAATGATAAGAAAGGGAAAATAAATTCTCAAGTCTAAATCTCAATCCTTTGAGCCATTTGTCCTAATTGGAAAATTAGGACAAGTATTTGAGTTGAATACCCATCGAATGTGTCAGATGACATATTTCGTGATTTTTAACCCTTTAGATTTATTTTGTACGATTTGTTCTATGATGTGTTTTCATATTTTATCTTGGAGGTCTATGGTGAATTTTCCATTAATTAAGTTTTAATAAATAGATTTAATTAATAAATTATTTATTTGAGAAAATTAATAAAATATCATGATCTTTGATAGTTTGATTATAATTAATTAAATGTGAATTTTTGGAGAAAAGGAATTAAATAAAAAAAAATTAGAAATTAAAATTAATAATAATTATAAAATAATAATAAAGTAATAAATAAAATAATAATAATAAAAGTTATAAAATTTAAATAGAGATTATTTAAAAAGTAAATTGGAGTTATAAGCTTGCATGAGAATTAACATGTGTCAACAACACGGGGGTTAGTGCATCAATTAAGCACAAGGTGTCTACAGTTCTATGACTCATCAAAAAGAATTGGAAAAGACCTATGCTTAGTTGGTGACACCTTTCAGCTGTTTCAAGAAGCATTCCAAAGATTTCTTGAAAGCTCTTGATATTCAGGCATTCATAGAAGCTTAAATGAAAAGCTGAATGGAAGCTACAAGCTTAATGGAAGCTTCGAGCTACAAGCTAAAAAAATATAGAAACTTCAAAGCTTACATGCATGGGAGAAGATTCATATGCTCATATATTTTCTACTTGCTTCTATGCTCCTTCTAGCTCTTCTAATCACTTGGAGGATTCGATCGACTTGGATTCTTGGAAGAATTGTGAATGATGGAGAAGGAAGAAATTTTTTATGGACTTCTAAGGCATGGCAAATTAGCATCAGTGTCCAGGTGCACTCGTGATATTCTCATATTCCCTCTGCACTCTTTCTCTTCCTGTCTTCATCATATCTGTTTTATGTGTCTGAATACTATCTGTATTTGAAATTGGAATCTAGATATTTTATTTGGGTGAGAAGAAAACAATAGAAAAATCCTAGATCCAATTAAGGAAAAATAATTAGATCTTAATCGAGTTTGGGTTCGAATTTATATTGTGAAATTTGATAGACAAGATTTGAAATTAAAATAGAAATTCTAAGTTGAAAATTCGTATGATTAGATGTAATCTTTCTATCAAATTATATTTTCAGATGTGTATGGACAAACCTATTAGATGGATTAATGGGTAAATTTAGAGAAGAATTACATTTTAAGAGGAAATTCTTAATTCATCACAGATTGTCTTGTCGCTGCCCCTTGGATAGACTCCAACTCAATCATTCATAAATTTTTATCGGGATCAAATTTATTCGATCGCTCCAGTCAGAATTGGCGTAACTTGGCCCTCTTCAACATATTTAAATTTCAACCAATCCAATGGTTCATTAGAGAGATATAGCCGTCATACTGGGACTATTTTATTCAAGGATAGATATTTCTCCATTTCCCATAACCAAGAGTTCTTTATGCTTAAACTTCACAAAAATAATATATCAAAGCATGGAATGAATTAAAGATATTATTGAAATCTTCCCTTATTAGAATCTTATTAATATGCATTAGTTTTATATGGTTTATTATCTAATCTAATTAAATCAAATTTAATTAAGATTAGTTAATAGTAGAAGAAGTGTAATTAATTATTAGTCAATCTTAGTAAACGGATGAGAGAAAATTAAAAGAACAAGTTAATCAAAGGTCAGTGATGATCAGTTTAATAAGTAAATAATTATCCTTAAGTTATTCTTAGAATAATGCTATCGGGGAACAATTGGGTTGACTTGTAGGTCAAATGATGAAACTTAAAACACTTGAAGTATGCTTGCAAACAAAAAACTGGAAACCCCTACACATTATTCAACTATGTGAATTTAGTAAACCAAAACATGTGTTTGCATCATGTATTCTATATGCTTCTTGTTTTGGGTTTTGGGTTGACTAGTGTTGACCAGTCATAGGTTGTTACCAGAAGCTCAGGGGTTATGAGATGTGTTGGCATGTTGATCTTATTTGGTCTCCATCTTTATAAGCCCAACCATGGTAATGTGATCATATTCTCTATGAAATGTTTGTATTTACTGTTTGTATTTGTTCATCAGTCTTCATGTGTGAAGCTGAGATGTATATGAGACACTTAAGCTAATCATTTTTGAGTCATCGATCAGTTATCCTTGGATTACTTTTTAGTCACCGTGATGGGACTAAAATGTGGATTTATTTCTTGATGATGTCATGTTGTGACATATTTAACTCAACAATTTTGGAGTCTTCGATCAGTATGATTTTGAGATATTCTTGGTTGCTTGTTGAAAACCATTTATCTTGAGATATATTTTGGTTATTGAGAACCAATTGATACTTATGATTATCAGTGATGCCTTCAGTTGCCAATAGAGAACTGTTGTGGTCATAATTTTTTATGGATGCTTTTTCAGATGCTCATGGAGATTTGATGATTCTTATTATAGATATTTGATGCTTTTATGCATATTTGATGATTTTATTATGGATTATCTTCTATGATTTTGAGATTTATAATTCCATGAACTTAGGGTAGGTAATCTACTTGTAGTGTCGGGAAGTGGCTTGCAATGGGGGCCGAAGCCGTAAGTGGCTGCTAGGGTAACTCATTGTAAGTTTGGTTAATAACTGATAACGTTTACACACTAAATAGGGATTAAATGAACCTAAAAAAAAATTGTTTTGATGGTCTCGCCCATGCCTTGAGTGCTTGTACAGGCTAGAATGGGAGTAGAGAGAACGCATGGTTGTGACCGTGCATTCCGTAGCATGCCTCGTCAGTATGAGAGGATACTAGTGGCCGCATGAGATTAGTATGGACTTGTGGAGTTTAGCTAACTGCCAGGGTAACTTGTATGTGATAATTGCGATGACACTTTCTCGCTTGCAAAGTAGGTTTCCTACATGTCATTGTGTGCCTTTGGAAATTAGATGTCGGCTTTGTGTGATGGAACCTTTGAGTTAGTATACTTTTATGATTCTTGAACTTTTTATGCTATGTGTATTGATATCTTGTTTGGGATTTGAGATTATCTCCTCAGCATAGTGGGAGTGGACCACTTAGGTTTCACGTAATCGGGTGGTAGTGTATTTTCACTCTTATCATTTGAGATCCGTCCGAGACACCGTGGCTGAAGTATCCTTGGTAATTATTCTTAATTATGTTCTTGAAGCATTATGATAGATAATATACCTTATGATGGATGTATTTACTGGTATGTTTCTTATATTGATGATTTGCTTTACTTTGCATATGTTAGTTGATGATTTATTATGCTTTACTTTGCATGTTAGTATGATGTTTTAAGAGTGACATTCTTACTATGTTAATACCAATTATCTCTTCAGTGCTTTGGAATGTTACGCACAGAGGGATGGCTAGGATCCACGATGGTCTAATGATGCTATTTACGGTTGGAAGGAACCGTGCACTTAGTTATTTATGTTTGTGATATATGGTTATCTTTTGTGATGAATGTTTATATCTTTTGTGATGATGTATCATGTATGATATGTGGTGTCATTTATGTTATTGCATCATATATTAATATTAGATGATGATGATGTACTTTATTTACTTGAATGTTTATTCTTTTAAGCTTTACATACCCTGTGATATGTACAGTGGATGATTGAGCTAAACTAAAATATATTACAAAAGGACACTTGTATATTGTTTAAGTACATTGGATGTATCATTGTTATTTCATAAGGATGAGATGTTAGATGAATAGTTAATTTAGATATGATACAACGTTAATAGATCTTTAAAGAATATAGCCTGTTATGTATATATGTTATGTTTATTTTCATTTTAATTGTTGCTATTGCTTCCGCAAATGTTATGAATGGTTTTATCTTTCATGTTTTAAAAAAAAATTGTTTGGCAAACTTAGTAAAATTCATTGGATCCCTTGGCGGGGCATTACAAAATTCTTTTCGAAACTAGTCAACTCAAGTCAACCGTGGTTAAATCTAGTCAACTTTTGGTCAAACTTGATCTTTGCTTATGTGAATATGAGCAAATGTGAGTACGAATTTCAGCAATAATTCGATGCAAATTCTCATTCATCCTTTCAAAATGAAGAGATAAGGGTCTCTTAAAAAGACATTCCTTGAATTCATCAACGGTTGAGATCGATTTCAATCAATGGTTAGGATTAAAGGTGAAGTTCAGTCATAAAGGGAGATTTTCAAATTAAAGGGAGTTAACAGATTTAATTTGAGTAAAATAAGGAGTTAACTGATTCAATTTGAGTAGAAAAAAGAGTTAACTGATTTAACTCATTTTTTATCAATAGTGAACTGAAAATTTCCCTTTTTGAACTTAAGAGAGATTTTTTTGAGATATTCAATTTAATAAAATGAGATATGCTCTCATAATTGCTTTTTTTATTTAATTAAATAATCTTTAATTAATTAGAGACACTTTTTTTATTTAATTAAATAACTTCATTTAATTAATTAGGAATGGCTTCTAATTTAATTAAATAACTTTGTTTAATTAATTAGAAGTAAGTACTTCATTTAATTAAATAATTTAATTTAATTATTTCAAAATTCTTTTCGAAACTAGTCAACTCAAGTCAATCGTGGTTAAATCTAGTCAACTTTTGGTCAAATTTGACCTTTGCGTATGTGAATATGAGCAAATGTGAGTATGAATTCGAGCAACAATTCGATGCAAATTCTCATTCAACCTTTCAAAATGAAGAAATGAGGGTCTCTTAAATAGACTTTCCTGGAATTCATCAACTGTTGAGATCGATTTCAATCAACGGTCAGGATTAAAGGTGAAGTTCAGTCATAAATGGAGATTTTCAAATTAAAAGGAGTTAACAGATTTAATTTAAGAAAAATAAGGAGTTAACTGATTCAATTTGATTAGAAAAAGGAGTTAACTGATTTAATTCATTTTTTATCAATAGTGAATTGAAAATTTTCCTTTTTGAACTCAAAAGAGATTTTTTTGAGATATTTAATTTAATAAAATGAGATATGCTCTCATAATTACTTTTTCTATTTAATTAAATAATCTTTAATTAATTAGAGACACTTTTTTTATTTAATTAAATAACTTCATTTAATTAATTAGGAATGACTTCTCATTTAATTAAATAACTTTGTTTAATTAATTAGAAGTAAGTACTCCATTTAATTAAATAATTTCATTTATTTATTTAAAAATTCTTTTTAAAACTAGTCAACTCAAGTCAATCGTGGTTAAATTTGGTCAACTTTTGGTCAAACTTGATTTTTGCGTATGTGAATATGAGCAAATGTGAGGATGAATTCCAACAACAATTCGATGCAAATTCTCATTCAACCTTTCAAAATGAAGAGATCATGGTCTCTTAAATAGACTTTCCTAGAATTCATCAACGGTTGAGATCAATTTCAATCAATGGTCAGGATTAAAGGTGAAGTTTAGTCATAAAGGGAGATTTACAAATTAAAGGGAGTTAACAGATTAAGTCATTTTTTATCAATAGTGAACCGGAAATTTCTCTTTTTAAACTGAAGAGAGATTTTGTTGAGATATTTAGTTTAATAAAATGAGATATGCTCTCATAATTATTTTTTCTATTTAATTAAATAATCTTTAATTAATTAGAGACACTTTTCTTATTTAATTAAATGACTTCATTTATTTAATTAGGAATGGTTCTCATTTAATTAAATAACTTTGTTTAATTAATTAGAAGTAAGTACTCCATTTAATTAAATAATTTTATTTAATTATTTCAAAATTCTTTTCAAAACTAGTCAATTCAAGTTAACCATGGTTAAATCTGGTCTATTGTTGGTCAAATTTGAGCTTTGCGTATATGAATATGAGAAAATGTAAGTATGAATTTCAGCAACAATTCAATGCAAATTCTCATTCAACCTTTCAAAATGAAGAGACGACGGTCTCTTAAATAGACTTTCATGGAATTCATCAACGATTGAGATCGATTTCAATGACAGGTCAGGATTAAAGGTGAATTTCAGTAATAAAGGGAGATTTCCAAATTAAAGAGAGTTAACAGATTGAATTTGAGTAAAATAAGGAGTTAACTGATTCAATTTGACTAGAAAAAGGAGTTAACTGATTTAACTCATTTTTGATCAATAGTGAACCGAAAATTTCTCTTTTTAAACTGAAGAGAGATTTCGTTGAGATATTTAATTTAATAAAATGAGATATGCTCTCATAATTATTTTTTCTATTTAATTAAATAATCTTTAATTAATTAGAGACACTTTTCTTATTTACTTAAATAACTTCATTTAATTAATTAAGAATGACTTCTCATTTAATTAAATAACTTTGTTTAATTAATTAGAAGTAAGTACTCCATTTAATTAAATAATTTCATTTAATTATTTCAAAATTTTTTTGAAACTAGTCAACTCATGTCAACCGTGGTTAAATCTAGTTAACTTTTGGTCAAACTTGATCTTTGCGTATGTGAATATGAGCAAATGTGAGTATGAATTCCAGCAACAATTCGATGCAAATTCTCATTCAACCTTTCAAAATGAAGAGATGAGGATCTCTTAAATAGATTTTCCTAAAATTCGTCACCGGTTGAGATCGATTTCAATCAACGATCAGGATTAAAAGTGAAGTTCAGTCATAAAAGGAGATTTACAAATTAAAGGGAGTTAACAGATTTAATTTGAGTAAAATAAGTAGTTAACTGATTCAATTTGAGTAGAAAAAGGAGTTAACTGATTTAACTCATTCTTTATCAATAGTGAACTGGAAATTTCTCTTTTTGAACTGAAGACAGATTTTGTTGAGATATTTAATTTAATAAAATGAGATATGCTCTCATAATTACTTTTTCTATTTAATTAAATAATCTTTAATTAATTAGAGAAACTTTTCTTATTTACTTAAATAACTTCATTTAATTAATTAGGAATGACTTCTCATTTAATTAAATAACTTTGTTTAATTAATTAGAAGTAAGTACTCCATTTAATTAAATAATTTCGTTTAATTATTTCAAAAAAAATTTTGAAACTATTCAACTCAAGTCAACCATGGTTAAATCTGGTCAACTTTTGGTCAAACCTGATCTTTGCATATGTAAATATGAGCAAATGTGAGTATGAATTTCAGCAACAATTCGATGCAAATTCTTATTCAACTTTTCAAAATGAAGAGCTGAGGGTCTCTTAAATAGACTTTCCTGAAATTCATCAACGGTTGAGATCGATTTCAATCAACAGTCAGGATTAAAGGTGAAATTCAGTCATAAAGGCAGATTTCCAAATTAAAGGAAGTTAACAGATTTAATTTGAGTAAAATAAGGAGTCAACTGATTCAATTCTAGTAGAAAAAGGAGTTAACTGATTTAACTCATTTTTGATCAATAGTGAAATGGAAATTTCCCTTTTTGAACTGAAGAGAGATTTTGTTGAGATATTTAATTTAATAAAATTAGATATGCTCTCATAATTAATTTTTCTATTTAATTAAATAAACTTTAATTAATTAGAGATACTTTTCTTATTTAATTAAATAACTTCATTTAATTAATTAGGAATGGCTTCTCATTTAATTAAATAACTTTGTTTAATTAATTAGAAGTGAGTACTCTATTTAATTAAATAATTTCATTCAATTATTTCAAAATTCTTTTCGAAACTAGTCAACTCGAGTCAACTATGGTTAAATATGGTCAACATTTGGTCAAACTTGATCTTTGCGTATGTGAATATGAGCAAATGTGAGTATGAATTCCAGCAACAATTTGATGCAAATTCTCATTCAACCTTTCAAAATGAAGAGATTAGGGTCTCTTAAATAGACTTTCTTGGAATTCATCAACAGTTGAGATCGATTTCAATCAACTATAAGGATTAAAGGTGAAGTTCAGTCATAAAGAGATATTTTCAAATTAAAGGGAGTGAACAGATTTAAGTTGAGTAAAATAAGGTGTTAACTGATTCAATTCAAGTAGAAAAAGGAGTTAACTGATTTAACTCATTTTTTATCAATAGTGAATTGAAAATTTTCGTTTTTGAACTAAAGAGAGATTTTGTTGAGATGTTTAATTTAATAAAATGAGATATTTTCTCATAATTATTTTTTCTATTTATTTAAATAATCTTTAATTAATTAGAGACACTTTTCTTATTTAATTAAATAATATCATTTAATTAATTAGGAATGGCTTCTCATTTAATTAAATATCTTTGATTTAAATAACTTTGTTTAATTAATTAGAAGTAAGTACTCCATTTAATTAAATAATTTCTTTTAATAATTTGAAAATTTGTAGTTCCTGCCCCTGGTTCACATTTTGTTATCGTTGCTGAACTCTTTTAGAATTAGTTTCATGTTGTTGGGTAGCAACATTGTTTTGAGATTATCAAATATTGTTCTATGGATTCAGTTTATTATGTGATGTGCTTATTTAGACTCTGTGTTTTGTTTTGTATGGCGTGTTTGATGTGGTTAAGGAAGGAAGTCATAGTCACCTACTAGTCAAGATCTACACGATGCACCACTTCTCACCATTGTCTATTTAGTTTAGTATATATTGTGTTTGTACATGCATAGTTTTTATGCAGGTTGCAGGTAACGGGTATCGACTTCTTTGAATTGCCAGGATGAGCATACCCTATCACATTATCTCAATGATAAGAAAGGGGAAATAAATTCTCAATTCCAAATCCCAACCCTTTGAGCCATTTGTCCTAATTGAAAAATTAGGACAAGTATCTGAGTTGAATACCCACCGAATGTGTCGGATGACATATTTCGTGATTTTTAACCCTTTAGATTTATTTTGTATAATTTGTTCTATGATGGGTTTTCATATTTTATCTTGGAGGTCTATGGTGAATTTTTCATTAATTAAGTCTTAATAAATAGATTTAATTAATAAATTATTTATTTGAGAAAATTAATAAAATATCATGATCTTTGATATTTTGATTGTAATTAATTAAATGTGAATTATTGGAAAAAAGGAATTAAATAAAAGAAAACTAGAAATTAAAATTAATAATAATTATAAAATAATAATAAAGTAATAAATAAAATAATAATAATAAAAGTTATAAAATTTAAATAGAGATTATTTAAAAAGTAAATTGGAGTTATAAGCTTGCATGAGAATTAACATGTGTCAACAACACGGGGGTTAGTGCATCAATTAAGCACAAGGTGTCTACAATTCTATGACTCATCAAAAAGAATTGGAAAAGACCTATGCTTAGTTGGTGACACCTTTTAGCGGTTTCAAGAATTATTCCAAAGGTTTCTTGAGAGCTCTTGATATTCAGGCATTCATAGAAGCTTAAATGAAAAGCTGAACGGAAGCTACAAGCTTAATGGAAGCCTTGAGCTACAAGCTAAAAAAAAAAAGAAACTTCAAAGCTTACATGCATGGGAGAAGATTCATATGCTCATATATTTTCTACTTGCTTCTATGCTCCTTCTAGCTCTTCTAATCACTTGGAGGATTCGATCGGCTTGGATTCTTGAAAGAATTGTGAATGATGGAGAAGGAAAGAATTTTCTATGGACTTCTGAGGCATGGTAAATTAGCATCAGTGTTCAGGTGCACTCGTGATATTCTCATATTCCCTTTGCACTCTTTCTCTTCCTGTCTTCATCATATCTGTTTTATGTGTCTGAATACTATCTGTATTTGAAATTGGAATCTAGATATTTTATTTGGATGAGAAGAAAACAATAGAAAAATCTTAGATCCAATTAAGGAGAAATAATTAGATCTTAATCGAGTTTGGGTTCGAATTTATATTGTGAAATTAGATAGACAAGATTTGAAATTAAAATAGAAATTCTAAGTTGAAAATTCGGATGATTAGATGTAATCTTTCTATCAAATTATATTTTCAGATGCGTATCGACAAACCTATTAGATGGATTAATGGGTAAATTTAGAGAACAATTACATTTTAAGAGAAAATTCTTAATTCATCACAGATTGTCTTGTCGTTGCCCATTGGATAGATCCGAACTCAGTCATTCATATCTTTTTATTGGGATCAAATTTATTCGATCGCTCTAGTCAAAATTGGTGCAACTTGGCCCTCTCCAACATATTTAAATTTCAGCCCGATCCAACGGTTCATTAGGGTGATATGGTCATCGTACTGGGACTATTTTATTCAAGGACAGATATTTCTCCATTTCCCATAACCAAGAGTTCTTTATGTTTAAACTTCACAAAAATAATATATCAAAGCATGGAATAAATTAAAGATATTATTGAAATCTTCCCTTATTAGAATCTTATTAATATGCATTAGTTTTATATGGTTTATTATCTAATCTAATTAAATCAAATTTAATTAAGATTAGTTAATAGTAGAAGAAGTGTAATTAATTATTAGTCAATCTAAGTAAATGGATGAGAGAAAATTAAAAAAACAAGTTAATCAAAGGTCAGTGATGATCAGTTTAATAAGTAAATAATTATCCTTAAGTTATTCTTAGAATAATGCTATCGGAGAACAATTGGGTTGACTTGTAGGTCAAATGATGAAACTTAAAACACTTGAAGTATACTTGCAAACAAAAAACTGGAAACCCCTACACATTATTCAACTATGTGAATTTAGTAAACCAAAACATTTGTTTGCATCGTGTATTCTATATGCTTCTTGTTTTGGGTTTTGGGTTGACTAGTGTTGACCAGTCATAGGTTGTTACCAGAAGCTCTGGGATTATGAGATGTGTTGGCATGTTGATCTTATTTGGTCTCCATCTTTATAAGCTCAACCATGGTAATGTGATCGTATGCTCTATCAAATGTTTGTATTTACTGTTTGTCATGTGGATTTATTTCTTGATGATGTCATGTTGTGACATGTTTAACTCAACCATTTTAGAGTCTTCGATCAGTATGATTTTGAGATATTCTTGGTTGCTTGTTGAGAACCATTTATCTTGAGATATATTTTGGTTATTGAGAACCAATTGATACTTATGATTATCAGTGATGCCTTCAGTTGCCAATAGAGAATTGTTGTGGTCATGATTTTCTATGGATGCTTTTTCAGATGCTCATGGAGATTTGATGATTCTTATCTTGGAGATTTGATGATTCTTATTATAGATATTTGATGCTTTTATGCATATTTGATAATTTTATTATGGATTATCTTTTATAATTTTGAGATTTATGATTCCATGAAGTTAGGGTAGGTAATCTACTTGTAGTGTCGGGAAGTGGCTTGCAATGGGGGCCGGAGCCCTAAGTGGCTGCCAGGGTAACTTATTGTAAGTTTGGTTAATAACTGATAACATTTACACACTAAATGGGGATTAAATGAACCTAAAAAGATAATTGTTTTGATGTTCTCTCCCATGCCTTGAGTGCTTGTACAGGCTAGGATGAGAGTAGTGAGAACGCATGGTTGCGACCGTGCATTCCGTAGCATGCCTCGTCAGTATGAGAGGATACTAGTGGCTGCATGAGATCAGTATGGACCCGTGGAGTTTAGCTAACTACCAAGGTAACTTGTACGTGATAATTGCGATGACACTTTTCCGCTTGCAGAGTAGGTTTCTTACATGTCATTGTGTGCCTCTAGAAATTAGATGTCAGTTTTGTGTGATGGAACCTTTGAGTTTGTATACTTTTATGATTCTTGAACTTTTTATGCTATGTGTATTGATATCTTGTTTGGGACTTGAGATTATCTCCTTAGCATAGTGGGAGTGGATCACTTAGGTTTGACGCGATCGGGTGGTTGTGTATTTTCATTCTTATCATTTGAGATCCGTCCGGGACACCGTGGCTGGAGTATCCTTGGTTGGTAATTATTCTTCATCATGTTCTTGGAGCATTATGATAGATAATATACCTTATGATGAATGTATTTATTGGTATGTTTCTTATATTGATGATTTGCTTTACTTTGCATATGTTAGTTGATGATTTATTATGCTTTACTTTGCATGTTAGTAGGATATTTTAAGAGTGACATTCCTACTATGTTGATACCAATAATCTCTTCGGTGCTTTGGAATGTTACGCACGGAGGGATGGATAGAATTCATGATGGTCTAATGATGCTATTTACGGTTGGGAGGAACCGTGCACTTAGTTATTTATGTTTGTGATATATGGTTATCTTTTGTGATGGATGTTTATATCTTTTGTGATGATGTATCATGTATGATATGTGGTTTCATTTATGTTATTGCATCATGGATTAATATTAGATGATGATGATGTACTTTATTTACTTGGATGTTTATTCTTTTAAGCTTTTCATACCCTGTGATATGTACAGTGGATGATTGAGCTAAACTAAAATATAATTACAAAAGGACACTTGTATATTGTTTAAGTACATTGGATGTATCTTTGTTATTTCATAAGGATGAGATGTTAGATGAATAGTTAATTTAGATATGATACAACGTTAAGGGATCTTTAAAGAATATAGCCTGTTATGTATATATGTTATGTTTATTTTCATTTTAATTGTTGATATTGCTTCCGCAAATGTTATGAATGGTTTTATCTTTCATGTTTTAAAAAAAAATTTGTTTGGAAAACTTAGTAAAATTCATTGGATCCCTTGACGGGGCATTACAAAATTCTTTTCGAAACTAGTCAACTCATGTCAACCGTGGTTAAATTTGGTCAACTTTTGGTCAAACTTGATCTTTGCGTATGTGAATATGAGCAAATGTGAGTATGAATTCCAGCAAAAATTCGATGCAAATTCTCATTCAAACTTTCAAAATGAAGAGATGAGGGTCTCTTAAATAGACTTTCCTGGAATTTATCAACGGTTGAGATCAATTTCAATCAACGGTCAGGATTAAAGGTGAAGTTCAGTCATAAAAGGAGATTTCTAAATTAAAAAGAGTTAACAGATTTAATTTGAGTAAAATAAGGACTTAACTGATTCAATTTGAGTAGAAAAACAAGTTAACTGATCTAACTCATTTTTGATCAATAGTGACATGAAAATTTCCCTTTTTGAACCGAAGAGAGATTTTGTTGAGATATTTAATTTAATAAAATGAGATATGCGCTCATAATTACTTTTTCTATTTAATTAAATAATCTTTAATTAATTAGAGACACTTTTCTTATTTAATTAAATAACTTCATTTAATTAATTTGGAATGGCTTCTCATTTAATTAAATAACTTTGTTTAATTAATTAGAAGTAAGTACTCCATTTAATTAAATAATTTTCTTTAATTATTTCAAAATTCTTTTCGAAATTAGTCAACTCAAGTCAACTGTGGTTAAATCTGGTCAACTTTTGGTCAAACTTGATCTTTGCGTATGTGAATATGAGCAAATGTGAGTATGAATTTCAGCAACAATTTGATGCAAATTCTCATTCAACCTTTCAAAATGAAGAGATGAGGGTCTCTTAAATAGACTTTCTTGGAATTCATCAAGGATTGAGATTGATTCCAATCAATGCTCAGGATTAAAGATGAAGTTCAGTCATAAAGGGATATTTCATAATTAAAGGGAGTTAATAGATTTAATTTGAGTAAAATAAGGGGTTAACTGATTCAATTCGAGTAGAAAAAGGAGTTAATTGATTTAACTCATTTTTGATCAATAGTGAACTCGAAATTTCTCTTTTTGAACTCAAGAGAGATTTTGTTGAGATATTCAATTTAATAAAATGAGATATGCTCTCATAATTACTTTTTCTATTTAATTAAATAATCTTTAATTAATTAGAGAAACTTTTCTTACTTAATTAAATAACTTCATTTAATTAATTAGGAATGGCTTCTCATTTAATTAAATAACTTTGTTTAATTAATTAGAATTAAGTACTCCATTTAATTAAATAATTTCATTTAATTATTTCAAATTTTTTTTCGAAACTAGTCAACTCAAGTCAATCGTGTTTAAATGTGGTTAACTTTTGGTCAAACTTGATCTTTGCATATGTGAATATGAGCAAATGTGAGTATGAATTCCAGTAACAATTCAATGCAAATTCTCATTCAACCTTTCAAAATGAAGAGATGAGGGTCTTTTAAATAGACTTTCTTGGAATTCGTCAATGGTTGAGATCAATTTCAATCAACGGTCAGGATTAAAGGTGAAGTTAAGTCATAAAGGGAGATTTCCAAATTAAAGGGAGTTAACAGATTTCAGTTGAGTAAAATAAGGAGTTAACTGATTCAATTTGAGTAGAAAAAGAAGTTAACTGATTTAAGTCATTTTTGATAAATATTGAACTGAAAATTTCCCTTTTTGAACTCAAGAGAGATTTTGTTGAGATATTCAATTTAATAAAATGAGATATGCTCTCATAATTACTTTTTCTATTTAATTAAATAATCTTTAATTAATTAGAGACACTTTTCTTATTTAATTAAATAACTTCATTTAATTAATTAGGAATGGCTTCTAATTTAATTAAATAACTTTGTTTAATTAATTATAATTAAGTACTCCATTTAATTAAATAATTTCTTTTAATTATTTCAAAATTCTTTTCGAAACTAGTCAACTCAAGTCAACTGTGGTTAAATCTGGTCAACTTTTGGTCAAACTCGATCTTTGTGTATGTGAATATGAGCAAATGTGAGTATGAATTCCAGCAACAATTCGATGCAAATTCTCATTCAACCTTTCAAAATGAAGAGATGAGGGTCTCTTAAATAGACTTTCCTGGAATTCATCAACGGTTGAGATCAATTGCAATCAACGGTCAGGATTAAAGGTGAAGTTCAGTCATAAAAGGAGATTTCTAAATTAAAAAGAATTAACAAATTTAATTTGAGTAAAATAAGGAGTTAACTGATTCAATTTGAGTAGAAAAAGGAGTTAACTGATCTAACTCATTTTTGATCAATAGTGAACTGAAAATTTCCCTTTTTGAACTCAAGAGAGATTTTGTTGAGATATTTAATTTAATAAAATGAGATATGCGCTCATAATTACTTTTTCTATTTAATTAAATAATCTTTAATTAATTAGAGACACTTTTCTTATTTAATTAAATAACTTCATTTAATTAATTAGGAATGGCTTCTCATTTAATTAAATAATTTTGTTTAATTACTTATAAGTAAGTACTCCATTTAATTAAATAATTTCATTTAATTATTTCAAAATTCTTTTCGAAACTAGTCAACTCAATTCAATCGTGGTTAAATCTGATCAACATTTGGTCAAACTTGTTCTTTGTGTATGTGAATATGAGAAAATGCGAGTATGAATTCCAGCAATAATTCGATGCAAATTCTCATTCAACCTTTCAAAATGAAGAGATGAGGGTCTCTTAAATAGACTTTCTTGGAATTCATCAACGGTTGAGATCGATTTCAATCAACGGTCAGTATTAAAGGTGAAGTTCAGTCATAAAGGGAGATTTCTAAAATAAAAGGAGTTAACAGATTTAATTTGAGTAAAATAAGAAGTTAACTGATTCAATTTGAGTAGAAAAAGGAGTTAACTCATTTAACTCATTTTTTATCAATAGTGAACTGAAAATTTTTCTTTTTGAACTTAAGAGAGATTTTGTTGAGATATTTAATTTAATAAAATGAGATATGCTCTCATAATTACTTTTTCTATTTAATTAAATAATCTTTAATTAATTAGAGACACTTTTCTTATTTAATTAAATAACTTCATTTAATTAATTAAGAATGACTTCTTATTTAATTAAATAACTTTGTTTAATTAATTCGAAGTAAGTACTCCATTTAACTAAATAATTTCGTTTAATTATTTCAAAATTCTTTTTGAAACTAGTCAACATAAGTCAACCATGGTCAAATCTGGTCAAATTTTTGTCAAACTTGATCTTTGCATATGTGAATATGAGCAAATGTGTGTATGAATTCCAGCAACAATTCGATGCAAATTCTCATTCAACTTTTCAAAATGAAGAGATGAGGGTCTCTTAAATACACTTTCCTGGAATTCATCAATGGTTGAGATCGATTTCAATCAACGGTCAGGATTAAAGGTGAAGTTCAGTCATAAAGGGAGATTTCCAAATTAAAGAGAGTTAACAGATTTAATTTGAGTAAAATAAGGAGTTAACTGATTCAATTTGAGTAGAAAAAGGAGTCAACTGATTTAACTCATTTTTGATCAATAGTGAACTGAAAATTTCCCTTTTTGAACTCAAGAGAGATTTTGTTGAGATATTTAATTTAATAAAATGAGATATGCTCTCATAATTGCTTTTTCTATTTAATTAAATAATCTTTAATTAATTAGAGACACTTTTCTTATCTAATTAAATAACTTCATTTAATTAATTAGGAATGGCTTCTCATTTAATTAAATAAGTTTGTTTAATTAATTAGATGTAAGTACTCTATTTAATTAAATAATTTTGTTTAATTATTTCAAAATTCTTTTCGAAACTAGTCAACTCAAGTCAACCGTGGTTAAATTTGGTCAACTTTTGGTGAAACTTGATCTTTGTGTATGTGAATATGAGCAAATGTGAGTATGAATTCATGCAACAATTCGATGCAAATTCTGATTCAACCTTTCAAAATGAAGAGATGAGGTTCTCTTAAATAAACTTTCTTGGAATTCATCAACGGTTGAGATCGATTTCAATCAACTGTCAGGATTAAAGGTGAAGTTCAGTCATAAACGGGGATTTCCAAATTAAAGGGAGTTAACAAATTTAGTTTGAGTAAAATAAGGAGTTAACTGATTCAATTTGAGTAGAAAAAGGAGTTAAATGATTTAACTCATTTTTGATCAATAGTGAACTGGAAATTTCCCTTTTTGAACTTAAGAGAGATTTTGTTGAGATATTTAATTTAATAAAATGAGATATGCTCTCATAACTACTTTTTCTATTTAACTAAATAATCTTTAATTTATTAGAGACACTTTTCATATTTAATTAAATAACTTCATTTAATTAATTAGGAATGGCTTCTCATTTGATTAAATAACTTTGTTTAATAAATTAGAAGTAAGTACTCCATTTAATTTAATAATTTTGTTTAATTATTTAAAAATTCTTTTTGAAACTAGTCAAGTCAAGTCAACCGTGGTTAAATCTGGTCAACTTTTGGTCAAACTTGATCTTTGCATATGTGAATATGAGCAATTGTGAATATGAATTTTAGCAACAATTCGACGCAAATTCTCATTCAACATTTCAAAATGAAGAGATGAGGGTCTCTTAAATAGACTTTCCTTGAATTCATCAACGGTTGAGATCGATTTCAATCAACGGACAAGATTAAAGGTGAAGTTTAGTCATGAAGGGAGATTTCTAAATTAAAGGGAGTTAATAGATTTAATTTGAGTAAAATAGGGAGTTAATTGATTCAATTTGAGTAGAAAAAAGAGTTAAGTCATTTAACTCATTTTTGATCAATAGTGAACAGAAAATTTCCCTTTTTGAACTGAAGAGAGATTTTGTTGAGATATTTAATTTAATAAAATGAGATATGCTCTCATAATTACTTTTTCTATTTAAATAAATAATCTTTAATTAATTATAGACACTTTTCTTATTTAATTAAATAACTTCATTTAATTAATTAGGAATGACTTCTCATTTAATTAAATAACTTTGTCTAATTAATTAGAAGTAAGTACTCCATTTAATTAAATAATTTCGTTTAATTATTTTAAATTTTTTTCGAAACTAGTCGACTCAAGTCAACCGTGGTTAAATCTGGTCAACTTTTGGTCAAACTTGATCTTTGCATATGTGAATATGAGCAAATGTGAGTATGAATTCCAGCAACAATTCGATGCAAATTCTCATTCAAGCTTTCAAAATGAAGAAATGAGGGTCTTTTAAATAGACTTTCCTAGAATTCATCAACGGTTGAGATTGATTTCAATCAACGGTTAGGATTAAAAGTGAAGTTCAGTCATAAAGGGAGATTTTCAAATTAAAGGGAGTTAACAAATTTAATTTGAGTGAAATAAGGAGTTAACTTATTCAAGTCGAGTAGAAAAAGGAGTTAACTGATTTAACTCATTTTTTATCAATAGTGAACTGAAAATTTCCCTTTTTGAACTGAAGAGAGATTTTGTTGAGATATTTAATTTAATAAAATGAGATATGCTCTCATAATTACTTTTTCTATTTAATTAAGTAATCTTTAATTAATTAGAGACACTTTTCTTATTTAATTAAATAACTTCATTTAATTAATTAGGAATGGCTTCTCATTTAATTAAATAACTTTTTTAATTAATTAGAAGTAAGTACTCCATTTAATTAAATAATTTCATTTAATAATTTCAAAATTTTTTTCGAAACTAGTCAACTCAAGTCAACCGTGGTTAAATCTGGTCAACTTTTGGTCAAACTTGATCTTTGCGTATGTGAGTATGAATTCCAGCAACAATTTGATGCAAATTCTCATTCAACCTTTCAAAATGAAGAGATGAGGGTCTCTTAAATAGACTTTCCTAGAATTCATCAACGGTTGTGATCGATTTCAATCAACGGTCAGGACTAAAGGTGAAGTTCAGTCATAAAAAGAGATTGCCAAATTAAAGGGAGTTAACAGATTTAATTTGAGTAAAATAAGGAGTTAACTGATTCAATTTGAGTAGAAAAAGGAGTTAACTGATTTAACTCATTTTTTATCAATAGTGAACTGAAAATTTCCCTTTTTGAACTGAAGAGAGATTTTGTTAAGATATTGAATTTAATAAAATGAGATATGCTCTCATAATTACCTTTTCTATTTAATTAAGTAATCTTTATTAGTCCTTGCCTTTATTAAGAGGCAGGAGACTAATGTTTTCTTTTACCCCCCCAGCTAATTAAAATTTGTAGCAAGGTATGTAAGTATCATAAAGTTTAAGTGCATATATTTAAAAATTCTATATATGAAATGAAAGTTTTAGAATTTTTATTGGTGTAGAGGTATTTTGCTGGGGTTATAAAGATTTATTAGTCTTAGTATTATTACCTATTTTGTGATTTTTATATCAGGATACTTTGTGTAAGTTGGGATAAAGGTAAATAGCTGTCGACTACAGTAAATAGAGAACGAAAACCCCTGCCCACCATTAATGCGCATTAATTGTATTTGAGAACTATGTAAGTCAGTGAATTAAAACCTATGTCTTGAAAAAAATGATTTAGTGAACAGGAAGGCCGCCATCGTATGCAGGAAATTGAAGAGGTTGGGTCCGACCATTGCTCTGCAACAAGTGTTACCAGTGTCCAGATAAAGTGAAAGACCAGGTACACAGCTATCTCTCCATTAAGCACAAGCTATTACTGTATTTTATTCCTGTGTGGTTGTTTTCGCTGAATAAATCCACTGCATTTGTGGATTATTTTGAAACTGTGTGCAGAACATATGGAACTAGGGTTTCCATGAATAGTTATATGCATTAGTTACATGCATCTTTTCGAATGTAATCTGTAGGATTGAAAATATTATTAGGATTCTAAACCCGTGTAGACGCCTCACTGAATCTTCTTTATAGAGAAATAGGTTGCTAAGTTTCTTCATACCTGTTTAGATTTTAGAATTTTAAACAGCTTCTAGAGATATTTTCCCCAAACCAATAGAGTCCTGTAGAAAATGGCTCCTGAGGTTTCACCCGAGGTTTTTGGAGAAAAAGCTGTGAGCATTCGCGACGGATATTCCAAACGAGCGTACATGACTTTTCTGGCAGAGAGTGGAGATTATGTGAAACGTATGGTTGAGCTTATGAAATGCCTGCACAAAGTAGGCAGCGTTTATTGTTTAATTGTTGTCGTCCTGCCAGATGTCCGTGCACCACTAATCCTCTTGCCCTTATGTCTCAGTGCTACTGCCATAGTTTCCTTAAGCTCCCTTCGCCTAAAATCGATAACAATTAACTGTCCATCTGACGAAACCCTCGTGCAAGAGAACTTTTTGAGTGTTGTGTAGAGTATGATGGAGCGCCTGTCTGTTTCATTTGAAAGTCAAATTACAATCCGACTGAAGATTGATATAAAAATCTTTTCATTAAAAAAGAATATTGTAATGTTTTATAATTCTCTAACCAAATTGTACACCAAGAAAAGTCGGTGGAAAGGAAAGGTAATTGTTTGATAACAGCTCTTAGCGAGGGTTTGGTTAATACTAAGCCATCATTGCAATTCTCACCGAAACAATTTGCAAGCAAAAGCTTCTTCCAGCCGGAAAGAAATATCACCGACGGAATCCAGCCATAAAGAAATATTGCAAAGAGACATCGGAGATCCAATTCAACCCACATTTTGTTCCTGTGCATTCATTCGGTTGATGGCAAGAGGAATGTTGAAGCCATCGATGACCGAACACTCTACAGCTCAGTTGCCCATCGCAGTCACCAGTCTGGCAGCTTCCTTTCCCGCTCGCATCGAAAGTGCAACCTGTTCATCCCCAAAACTTTGCCGACGCTATGCCTGCCACCAAATTAACCGTCCATGTCTGCCCCTAGTCAAGTCGCTTCCCTCCTCCGTGCAACCCTGCTACCCAGACTGTGTACCCGCACTGGTTCTTTATATCAAACACTCATCATAAGTTGTAGAAGAGAAGGGTTTTTGGGAGACTATTAGACTATGTTAAAATAAATTTCTTTCATTCGTTCATAACAAATTTTTGCTGCTATATATAAATTTTGAAGCTGTCATATATGGTCTCCGCAAGTTAAATTAAAAAAATGCCATTTCACCCCATCATCGAATTACATACGTGCATTGGGGGCAACAAAATGAAATAAAAGGGCTGCTGAAAACAAAAAGATTCGACAGGCCTAAGTTTAGAGGGAGAGGGTGGCCAAAAATAGAGGCGATTTTAGTGATGTCTATTTGTATCAGAGTACAGGCCAGTAAATTAGGATTTTGTAGTCAAAATGGAACACTGTCCAATTATGCTCATCATTATCCATTATTTTACTTCATCATGAGTTAGCTGCATCCACAGATTTACACTCCAATTTAGGTTCCCTACTTAACGCCCACTCGCTAACTTAAACATGACTTGCCTTAATTTGATTAGCTCTTTTTAATCTTTTTCGATCGTGTGCCATTGGATGCGGTTAAAAGTTAAAATTTCAGAGATCGCATTGAAATGATCATCATGAGGGTTTTCTTAAACACGTGCACATATAAAAACCCGTTCGATCTACCAAGCACATACACGACAAAAAACATGCTGCCCTATAAGCTCATATATATAAAGAAGGGATAGTAAACAAGTTTTCCATATTAATTTTACCAATTATTGTTAATACATTGTGTTGGAAATTTTTAGCTCTCTTATTAATATAAATTTATTAAATTATATTATTATTTATAATTTATATAAATCAATTTAAATTATTTAAATTCATATATTTTTAAAAAACCATGACATTTATTTTAGATAATCTAATTTTATATTTTTTATAAATAGTTGTTTTAAATCTTTTTTCTTTCCGCATAAGTAAATTTATCTTTATGCATTTAATTAGTGAGAAATAGAATTATACACATTTAACTATATTAACATTAAATAATTGTAATTTTCTTATACATATTATAAATTAAACATATAGTCATAAAATATCAAATGTATTTGAATTTACATAACAATCTTCTAATAAAATCCAAATTCTAAAAGATATAATTAACTGTATTAAGTCTTTTTAGTTTGAAAAATAAATTACAATTTTCATACATCAAAAAACTTTGTAGACAATTTTCTTTTAAGAAATTTATAAATAAGTAATTTGATCATTTTTTAAACTTATTAAATTTTAATACTTCAAATTTCTGACAAATTGTCATGATAACGTAAAAGTATTTAAATAACTTGTTTTAACTAATTTGTGTTGATGAAAGATTCTAGTTTTGAAAATTTTATTGTAAATCATAAATGTTTTTTAAATTATCTTTTAAATGTATGTAACTAATGTTTTACTTTTCAATATTGAATCTTAATTTCTTTTGAATTGTATGGATTAGAATGGCTCCTGCTTAACAAATCATCAAATGACTTCATATATTCTTTAAAACAATGAATTTAGAAGGCATAACACTACCAAGCGTGGATGAATATGACTATTTTGATGAAGAATTCATTAGTGATATTGGACTTTAAAACTTAAAGCTTCATCTTACAAACCAAATTTCAAAGGACTTAAAGGTCAAAGCTTCACTTTACAAATTAGATATCAGTGGTCTGAAAGATTAGAGCTTCGAAATAGAAATAAGAACTTAAAAATTAGAAGAAAGCATGCAACGAGAATTCGTAACATGCACCAAAATGCTGAGTGAACTAGACAGAAGAAAGCATGCAGTGAGAATTCATAACACACACCAAAATGCTGAGCAAACCAAATAGAATTAGCATACGAGTAGATGGAAATAACTCCTCCTCATTACCTGCTTCAGATTTGAATATCAACCACAGAAGAAAGGAATGACGGTTGTGGTCTAATATAGCATATGTAGATGACCACCACCGACTGAAACATTAATTAATGTTTAATCCATTGTTACAGGCATTTATGAATTCGTAATCACTTGCCACCGACAGAGTACAAATAAAAAGGTTTAAGTGGCTCAGATATGCAACAATATTTATGGCAGAGATACGTATGCCAACATCTTTATTATTTTTTTGTTTGTGGCAATCAATATACCTTTTTACTTTCTCCTATTTTCCTTTTGAGAAAAATAATTTATTCCTGGCCTAAATTGACAATAGCCAATGAGACATGGAATAAACACAATTTTCTACAGTTGAAAAAAATAAATAAAAAAGAAACATTAGAATAGATTGTAGAATTGGTAAAATATTGAAATTTGATTGGTTAGACTAAAAAACTAAAAGAACTTGCACAAATGCATTAGTATTCCTTCCTTTGGTAGGAACTAATAATAATAATGTATGCAAATAGTTTAAAAGAACAATCAAAGTTTAAAATAACGAGCTCTAGGAGAGCTTGAGTCTTGCCTTATGTTATAGGTGGAATATATTATGATTTTTTAATAGTATAAAGTATTAAATATAATTGCAAGAAGAGATAAATTATTCAATATTACGTAATTTTGAGGAAATTAAGGTAACAATGATAAATTAATCTAATATAGCAATGTTAAAAATGTAATGTGAATTAACTAATAAGTGTATTGATTAATTTGATTTTGATAATGTAATGATGAAAAATTAAAGACATCAATAATAAATATAAATGATTTTTGAAGAAAATAAATTAATATTTATGTTTAGATGTTATTTTAGCATGCTTTTATATTTTAGTCATGTTTGCTAACTATTTTTCGTTTGAAGACACTTCTTATTAGCCTTCCTCCATTCATGCTAATTATATTATTTCACTTTTCTTTTATCACTTTGTTATGTCGACAGGTGATATATTAGTACAATTTTCTACGTCAGAATCAAAACTCACAACCAACAGAGAAGACAACTTTCCTTTAGGTACATTACCTTAGTAAATCTCACTTGCTCAAGATCAAAAGTTTCATTTATTTACCTTCTACTCTTAGCAAATTGAAATCACATAACAGTTGAAAAACATTGTAATTAGCATTCTAAAAATTCTGTTTTTTTAATCCATCCTTCCTGCAACAACCTACTTTGAATAATTTATTTTACTTTAATGCATATATTCTAGTATTTTCATCAATTGTATTCATGCTTTTGCTTTTACTTACTTCAAGATAGCTTTTACCATTCAAATGATATAACGCTTGAAAAACATTGAAATTATGATTGTAAAAATACTATTGTTTTAATATAGTCTTCTTAGAACAACTTCGCTTCAAGAAGTTCTTTCACTATAATGTACATACTCTAGTACTTCCATTTATTCTATCCATGGTTATGTTTTTACTTAGTTGAGTAGATCAGCATCATAACTTAACTAATTTCTCTTTCACTCATAAGTCTATTTGAAAATGGATATCCGTAATACCTACAGTGAATGCATCTCATTGGAACCTAACAATGTACAAACAACACCATGTACGATGGTGCCTACAACATCATTCACTATCTCACCCAACATAGAATCAACACCAACAATATTGTAGCCTGCAAAAAATGCGCAGTCACTGCGATGCTTAAAAGATATCATACGTCATAGCATGGGCAAGCAAGTAACAAACAAAATTGTGAAAGAACAATCAGAATCTTCTACAACAAAAACTAGTGCACCTCAATTACAGTCTACAACAACATCTATCGATATATCAGAAATACACCTACAACCAATAGAACAATGTCATCATGAAACTAAGCATTCATTGCATCACTTGAAAAATCTAATATGCAAGACTAGAAACAATGCCACTGCAGAGAAAAACAAAAACCATTTGCGCATGCATTTTAATCAAACTAAAAAAAAAAACACATCACTACAAACATAGCCACTATAGAGCAAAACAAAAACCACTTCCATATCCATTTGAATGAAACTTCAAAAAAGAAACAAAAATGACTATCACTACGTAGACAAATCTTGAAATCAATCCAACTGTATCGACGCATCATAAATGACACACCGATAAACCCATGTAGTGTCTATGAAATGTTGCACTTTCAAAAAAATATGCAAAGCATCAACCAAATATTTCTTGATGCTTTCAATCATCTTCCAATAGCACATGAACAAAAGAAAATTGAAATCACTGAACTAGTATGTACTGAATGTTTTAAAGCCATTATATCTAGCAAAGTTCCTCCTTTTGCTGCACCTTGGAGGATACAAAGAAACAAGCATATTGATTCAGTGCACATATTAACCTCATTAGAGGAAAGGCTTGTGTCTTTGTGCATTGCATTTGCCCAAATAAGGCAACTAGGTTACAAAAGGTCACAATATGGCTTGAATGGAACAATCATCAATGTTCCTATAGATATCGATAGAGTACAATGAGTACTACCTCGAGAACTTGATGAGAACAAAACAATTGCAATAAGATTAAAGCGCAAACTAGAGTACCAAAATGCATATGCTCAAGCCAATATAAGACCTTTTTGTGTAATGAATGCATTAGCTAGTCTATGCAAAACACCATTGTATATTAGAGAACATGTTGTCATAAATGACCGTTGGGAAAGTATTCTAAGAGAAAAAAAACAACAAATGCGTCTACTCAACAACACAGAAATGTACAAGTCTAATGACATTGAAGAACTAAACAATGAACCTATCTCAGAATCTCTTATCCATTGGTTCAATGACACTCATTCAATTAGAGATCTTGATACAACGATAATTGAAATCGCACCGTCTGAAAGAATTAGACCTCTTGGAATATTCCAAGATGAAAACTTAGAGGAAATGAATTTCCCAACTCTCTTCTATGGTTGTCGAAGACCACAACACGTTGTCTCTAATTTCTCCTTCCAAAAAATAGTCAAATGGGAGCTTATGCATCTTGCTAATGACTTTAGCAGACACATTACAAACATTTTCTTTAAAGCAATAAAGCTTATTATTCAACAAATCTCATCCATTGCATGGGTTTGCATAAGGAAAGCCGAGTTAAAAGGTAAAATATTGTTGGCAAAAGACGTCTGCACCCCTGCAAACATTGAACAAATATTACGATCGTCGATTGGTTTTCGATCATTGAAAAGTATTTGTACATCTCCTGATTACTTGGACAATACAAGAAAGAACATATTTGCTATGATAAGGCAATTAGGACCACCAACGTTCTTTGCCACACTAACAAGTGCTCAGCACTTATGGACCCCACTACTTCAAGCGCTGAACCATACCTGTGCACAAAATAATGACAAAGGCATTGAGACTATAGAGGATAGAAATGTAGACTTCCAAATAAGACAAAATCTAGTACTATGCACTCGATATTTCAATCATCGACTTAATGCATTTCGTAGAATGATGTCAACAAACATAGAGCTATTTGGAAAGGTGTCTGACTACTTCTTTATCACTGAATTCCAAAATAGAGGAAATGAACATGTGCACTTTATGGTTTGGACTGAAAATGCACTTATATATGGACAATCCACAAATCAAGAAATCGAGAACTTTGTTGACAAATATCTCTCTTCTAGCTCAGCACTTCTAGATAAAACTCTTACCAAAATTCAAACACAACACCATACAAAAAGCTGCAAGCAGTATAGGACATCAAGTTGTCGCTTCAACTTTCCCATGCCTCCAATTAGAAAAACAACTATCCTAGAGCCTCTACCCCCAACAGATACAAGCATCAAAGAGAAAGCAAAACAATTCTTCAAACAACTTGAGCATAAATAGTACTCAAGAGATGTGACATTTGACCAATTCCTCAATGACTTTGACATGACTAAAACCAACTACATCTTAATGCTACAAATGACGTTAAAAAGAAGAGCATTGCTATTGAAAAGAGACCCAGTTGACACTTGGACAAATGCATTTTCAAGGCAAGTGCCATCACTATGGTATGCAAATACTGATACCCAATTCATTCTAGATGCTTATGCTGCTACATCTTACTGATGCTCCTATATGACAAAGCAAGACACAACAACAAGATTAGCCTTTCAACAATTGTGCAAGGAAACAATGACAACTTATGACAACAAAACAGAATTCATACGCAAACTTGGAAATGCATTACTAAACTACCAGCAAATTTCTAGTCGTCAAGCTATGCATATTGCATTGTCACTACCATTACGTAGATCATCACGAAAAACTATATTCATTAACACTGCACCATCAGAGAGTAGAGTTGTTATGCTTAAAAGTCCAAAATTGCTAGCTAAAGAGCATGACAATTCTGATAACATCATGTATCCTTCTGCAATAGACAAGTACATAACTAGGCCAAGCACACTACAAAATTTATCACTTGCTGAGTACACCGCATTGTACCACAATAGATCTACTAATTTTCAAAAGAGACGAAAGGCACAAATTATACGCTTTGTCAAATACAATCCACATATTGACTATGACAACTATTGCAGGGAGAAACTCATGTTGTACATACCGTTTCGAGTAAGCGAGCAAACTTTGTTATCAGACCACAACACATGGGTTGATGCATACAATGCTAGAAAACCAGAAATACAAAACATTGAAAAAATGTTCAATGCACAGATTTCTTATGGATGGGGTAGCATAGATGACATACAAAAAGAGTTGGAGAACAATGAAAATGCAACAATGATATTCGATTTTCAGTTACAATCCAATGAAACATCCACAACAATAGAACAATATGACTTAGGTATTGACCTAATGCACAATAAAAAATGCAAACAAAACCAAACTATCCACAACTCGCTGTTTTCACAAATTGCACATCCATTCTTACAAAGCACCGAAGAATACTTTGCAATGCGAAGGCAATTGAACAAAGAGCAACAAACAATATTAAAAGTTGTTGTTATGATAAAAAGACTCCTCCCACACAAACCAATATACTTATTCATAATAGGAGGAGCTGGTACTGGTAAGACCTTTACAACAAAACTCCTCTATCAGGCTTTAATCCACCTATATGACAAACAATTGCATAGTGATCCACTCAAACCAAAAGGCATTATTGTTGCACCAACAGGAAAGGCCACATACAACATAGGCAGTGTAACTGCACATTCCATATTTCATCTACCATGCACCGCATCAAAAATGGTGCCATTAGACTCGGACACTTTGGACAGCTTAAGCAAGAAATTAGACCAACTTCAACTTCTCTTAATTGACGAGACATCACTAATAGGCTCAACAACTTTATACAACATAGACAAAAGATTGTGTCAAATAAAGCACACACCAACTCAACCATTTGGTAACATAGACATCATATTTTGTGGTGACTTCTACCAGGCACAACCAGTATGTGATGGTTGGATTTTTGAAGCACCAAGAATTAATGGTGAGAAAATTCCATATACATTTTGGATAGACAACGTCAAATACTATAACTTGGAAACTGTAATTAGACAACGAAATGAACACTTTATCAGGATTCTCAATCGTATAAGAATCTGTGAGCAAACAAATGACAACATTTGCTACATAAATAGAATATGTCACAAGCCTATACCTAATGACCCAAGACTACCACATCTGTTCCAACGCAACCTTGCTATTGATGACCACAACCAAAGAATGCTAGACCTCCTACAAACAAAACTATACAAACTCGAAGCAATTGATCAAAAAGACACAAGCTTTGACAAAAACCCTTACCAACTAGAAAAGACAAGTTTACCAACAACTATATTTGTAAAGCCAGGAATCCTCATTGAGCTTATTGCAGGCAATCTTGACACATAGGATGGCCTAGTCAATGGTGCTGATAGTACATTCCAACTACATACACATGACAAGCAAGGCATTGTCTAGATCGAGTTCAATGATCCTAATATCGAAAAACTAAGAAGACAACAAATGCAACATGTCTATAAAGATACAACACCACTTACATGGACACCATTGACACAAATTACAAGAAGGATGCGAACATTAACAAACATAGTCATACGATCACAATTTCCCATACAACTTGCATTCACAAGAACTATTCATAGAGCACAAGGTCTAATAATGGACAATATTGCTTTCGATCCTGCAAAAGTCTATCAACATGGCCTTTCCTACACTGCCTTGTCTCACGTAAGAGACATAGAAAATTTGTATTTGATGAACAAAATACAGCACAACAATTTCAAGATCTCCCAAAAAGTTACACTAGAAATACAACGACTACAAACAAGACAACAATGGCCACTATGCTATACTCTATCACCTAAATCACCAACCAACATCACAATATGCACTCTAAATACCTGAAGCCTACAACTCCACGCACAAGAAATAGACCATGATCTTGATTTACATGCTGCAACTATAATTTGTCTCCAAGAGACAAGAACTAAGCACACTGACCAATTTGCATTGCTGCACAAGAAATTTGTCTTTTACGCATCGTACAATATTCATGGATTGCTAACATGTTGTAGCAAAATTAACGCAATCAAAAACATTGAAACATATGCAACAAGACACCTTGAATCAATCACAATCGACATCTCTCACATTCAAACATCCCTGCGCATTGTAAATATATATATATCACACCAACACCAACAAATGAACTTTTCACTTTCATCCATACCATCACTACAACCCTACCCGAACATTCAAAACTACTGATCGCAGGAGACTTCAACATCGCCACACTAAAGACATCAAGGAAAAAATCAGACCTCTTCAACATCATGCAACAACATAATCTTAAACTTGCAACTCAGAACACAACGACAGAAACAGGAACCAACCTCGACCATATCTAGATACATAATCTCGACACTGAAATAACAACAACCATCTTAGATACATATTGGACTGACCATTTCGTAGTCGCACTCTAATTGCACATTTAGTACATCACTCCATTTGTCTATTATATCATCGACCAAAATGAATATCATAAATTATGCCTAATCATGCAATATTGACTACTTTCTTCTTTGTAGCAACATCTGACAACACCATGGAGGTACAATAGAGCGCACACACTCCAACCACCATCCACGACAACAAGCAAAAGAGGCAAGTACTCCTAATGCTTTCATACTTATTCTCTCCAATGCATCAACATAAATTAACCATACTAAATCAAATTGAAGTTGATGTGACAAATTTCAATGCAGACAAAAGCTGATCACCAGTTTGCCAACTCCCATATTTGACATTTGCAACACACAGTTAGCAGCAGTCTTCGAAGGTGACATTCTAGCTACATATGGACCAGCTTTGAAGACCTCTACACAAAATGAACCAAGATCATCAATCACACACATAGATCTAATAGATCAAGCTGGTCTACTGACTATAACAACAAACATTACAAATGCCTCAATTGACAAATACTTGCATTGGCTCATGCCTGGAACAAGTATCTGTATTCAAAAATTTGGAATCAAGAAAAAAAACTCCCAATATGAAAGGGGAGATGCTGATTACTGCATACAATTCAGGTTAGACACTGAAGTCAAAAAAATAGCTCCTATTTGCAAACAACAACAGCTATCACCTAATACCAAAATCTGCCAGCTCGTTTTGATGTAGGAGCATCCAGAGGTATAAGGGCAATCCTATGTCACCCAAAAAAATGTACTTAGACTTAGTTTCTATTTTATGTCTTTACATTTTTGGATACCCATTTGGCTCAAATAAAGGTTCCAACTCTCATAGTTCAACTATCAGTGCATTTGAAAATCCCGAAAAAATAGGAGCATGCAATTTGGCCATCATTTTGGTGACCTAGAAGGTGTGACTTGGCCAGATGAAGGTAATTGAGATTTAGAGCATTCCAGAAAAAGAATCAGGTCAAAAGGCCCCACGGTTTGAAAGTTATTGCAGTTTTTCGGGTTTTGGAGACCTCCTAAGAATGCTTCAAAGTCAGGTTTGGGGCATTAAATGACCTCGAAAAGGGTCGAAAAATGGGGTACGAGTGAAGCTTGTCCATAGGGCTATAGAGTGCTTCGAGAGCTTTCTGAAAATGTAAACGGTTCGTCAATCGGAGCTACGGTTCAAAAGTTATGCCTCCCGGAAGTTCGGCTACCGTTTCTGGATTCTTCTAGATTTGCACCGACTTCTAACGTGGCTTCTGGAACCTTCTATTTTGTCGGTGGATGCCTACTAGCACTTTCTAGAATGTACTCCTAGTCCTTAACCCTCCAGGGTCTATTTAAGGAGATTTTTGGCATTGTAAAAGGCAGTTCGGATTGGAGCTTGAGAGGAGGTGCTAAAAGGAGAAATATTCTCCAGATTTATGCTATTGTAAGCCCGCAGGGCATGTTTTGAAGTTTATTTTCTCTGCACTATTTGTACTGGCATATTTTATCAATTAATATAATTCCCCTTTCTATTGTGTCTATTCTGTTGTTGGGTTGTGTCCCCATCAAGTGGTATCAGAGCAAGTTTTCCTGAGTGTGCAGACAGAGCGCCGACTGTGAGGCAGTTTGCACCAGGACTGTGTGGTTGTGGGTTTGAGTTAGAAGATGCCTCCATGAAGAGAGCGTGGCAGAAGGGCCAGAGCTATTGATCCTGAGGAGGTTAGAGCCCTCCAGAGACAGGTACAAGGATTGCAAGAGGAGCTTTGTAGAGGAGCAAATATTGCCGCAGATGACAATAGTGAGGATGACAATGAAGAGGAAGTAATGGAAGTTGACGGGGAAGTTCTGAATCCTGTAGAGGAAAGGCTTTTTAGGGCCATTTCTAGGTTTGGGAAAAGACCTACAATTGAAGTGGGTATATTTTCAGAAAATTTGAAACCAGATGAGTTGATTGATTGGATCAATGAACTGGACGAATACTTTGAGTATGAGGATATAAGGGACCCAGATAGGGTTAAGTTTGCAAAGGCAAAACTAAAAGGCCATGCCAAAATCTGGTGGCAAGAGATTCAACTAGAAAGACTTAGAAGAGGAAAGGAGAAGATCACAAGATGGGATCGCATGGTGGACAAATTGAAGAAGCAGTTCATTCCTGTGGACTACGAGCTTGATCTGTTTAAGAAGATGCATGGGTTAAAGCAAGCAGGAAGATCAGTCCAAGAATATACAGAGGAGTTTTACCGACTCCTAATTAGAGCAGGGCATGCAGAAGCAAATAAGGAGAAGGTTGCTCGTTATATCAATGGGTTACGACCTAGCATCCAGGAGGAATTAAGTCTGGTAAGAATGACCAGCGTTGAAGAAGCATACCAGTTTGCCCTACGAGTTGAAGAGAAGCTGAGTAAAAGGTTTGAAGGAAGACAAAGAGGGCGAGGTCAAGGAGGAAGGGGAAGCGGTAGATCATCTGAAGGCCGCAATGAAACTCAAAAGAAAAATGAAGATGAGGGTACTAGCAAGAACCAGAGGAATGAGGGTTTCAACCGCTCCCGTGATCAAGATTTTGGAAATCAAAGAGGAAGAGGTAGAGGACGTGGGCAAGGAAGAGGAGGCTTCCGTGGTACCTATTTACATTGCAATGAAGAAGGTCATCGTGCCTTTGAATGCCCTCAACGAGAAGGAAGGACAGATAGGAGAGCTGATGGCCAAGCTAGGGTTGCTCATGTGGATGAGGATGCACAATCATCACATTCAGAGGATGCAGAAAGAGGAGAGACCTTGGTAAATGAAAGAGTCCTACTAAGTGGTGAAAATGAACCAAGACAACGGAGGAGTTTGTTCCGTACCAGATGCAAGTGTGAGGATAAATGTTGTGATGTGATCATTGATGGTGGTAGCACTGATAACTTGGTATCCGAAGAGATGGTCTCTAAGCTTAAGCTCAAGAGGGAGAAAAATCCCCAGCCCTATCGAATTTCTTGGGTAAAAGATGATCATAAGGTCCTGGTAAGTGAACAATGTTTAGTAAAATTCAAAATTGGGAGTTACCATGATGAAGTTCTCTGTGATGTTATTTCGATGGATGTTTGCCATCTATTGTTGGGTAGACCATGGCAGTTTGATAGACATGCAATACATGATGGGCATGCAAACACATACTCTCTGACAAAGGATGGAGTTCGCCACAAATTGAAGCCCATGAAAAAGGAAGGTGAAAAGGTATGTAGCAGTGCTAGGATTTGTCTTGTTGATGGAAGGAAGTTTTTAGATGGCATGAAACATCAGCGTATGTGCTATGCTTTGATTCCTAGGAAAGATAAAGAAGGTAGTAGTGAAATACCATTTGAAGTTTCAAATTTACTAGGGGAATTTGGAGATATTATCTCTGATAATGTTCCAGATGGATTGCCACCAGTAAGGCAAATCAGTCATCAAATAGATCTGATTCCAGGAGCTAGTTTGCCTAACAAGGCTGCTCACAGGATGACTCCTACTAAAACAGAGGAGCTAAATAGATAGGTTCAGGAGCTGTTGAGGAAGGGCTTGATTCGAGAGAGCCTGAGTCCATGTGCAGTACCTACAATACTTGCACCAAAGAAGGATGGAGAGTGGAGGATGTGTACAGATTCTTGAGCTATAAATAGGATAACCATCAAGTACCGGTTTCCTTTACCAAGGATGGATGATCTTATGGACTGCTTGAGTGGAGCTCAGTACTTCACAAAGATAGATCTGAAGAGTGGCTATCATCAGATATGGATTTGAGAAGGAGATGAGTGGAAAAAAGCCTTCAAGACCAAGGAGGGTCTTTATGAGTGGTTAGTCATGCCCTTTGGATTGACAAACGCCCCAAGCACCTTCATGCGGCTCATGAATGAGGTACTTAAGAAGTTCTTGGGAAAATTTGTTATTGTCTATTTGGATGATATTTTAATTTTCAGCAAGACTTTGGAAGAACATTTACTGCATATTCGTAGTGTCCTTGAAAGGCTAAGGGAAGAGAAACTGTTAATTAATCTAAAGAAGTGTGTCTTTGCAAAAAGGGAGTTAGTCTATTTGGGATTTGTTATATCACCTGAAGGTCTCAAAATGGATCCAGAGAAGGTAAAAGCCATCTTGGAGTGGCCTACTCCAAGGTCTGCTACTGAGGTAAGATCATTTCATGGTCTAGTTAGTTTTTACAGGAAGTTTATTAAGAATTTTAGTGGCATATGTGCACCTCTAACTGATACAATAAGAGGGGATAAAAAAGAGTTCAAATGGACTGCAGCAGCTGCGAGAAGTTTTGAATCGTTGAAGAAGAAGGTGACTGAACAGCCTGTGTTGGCACTTCCAGATTTCAGAAAAGTATTCCAGGTGGATTGTGATGCTAGTGGTAGCGCTATTGGGGCTATATTAAGCCAAGAAGGTAAGCCTATTGCATATTTTAGTGAAAAATTGAATGATGCAAAGAAGAAGTATTCTGTTTATGATCAAGAGTTCTATGCAATAGTTCAAGCCTTAAAGAAATGGAGGCATTATTTATTGCCAAAGGAATTTGTTTTGTATACTGATCATCAGGCGTTACAGTACCTAAATAGCCAAGGTAAATTGAATCAGAGGCATATGAAGTGGGTAGAATTCTTGCAGAGTTATACATTTGTGTTGAAGCATAGAAGTGGAAAATCTAACAGGGTTGCAGATGCATTAAGTAGCAGACAGTTGTTGCTTACAACAATGCAGGTTGAAGTAGTTGGGTTTGATGAACTCAAAAATTTGTACCCTGAGGATCTTGATTTTGCTGAAGCATGGAAAGCTTGTAAAGAACCTGTTGCTGTAGATAGAACCAAATGGTTAGACTATTTCATTCAGGATGGCATGTTGTTCAAAGGCAGTCAATTGTGCATTCCAAGGAGTTCCATGAGGGAAAATTTGATTAAGGAGAAACACAGTGGAGGGATGGCAGGACATTTTGGTCGGGATAAGACCATTTCCATTCTTAGAGAACATTATTTTTGGCCTCAAATTACATAGGATGTGAAGAAGTTTGTACAGAGTTGCCAGGTTTGTCAAGTTGCCAAGGGGTTTAGTCAAAATACTGGCCTATATCAGCCATTGCCTGTTCCATCAAGGCCATGGGAGGACATAAGTATGGATTTTGTTCTTGGATTGCCTAGGACACAAAGGGGTAATGACTCAGTATTCGTGGTGGTTGATAGGTTCTCCAAAATGGCACATTTCATTCCATGCCACAAAACTCATGATGCTGTCCATATTGCAGACTTGTTTTTCAAAGAGGTGGTAAGACTACATGGTCTTCCAAGGAGTATAGTTTCTCACCGAGATACTAAATTTGTGGGGTATTTCTGGAGGACATTGTGGAAGAAGTTGAGAACAGACTTGAAATTTAGTTCCACGCATCACCCACAGACCGATGGCCAAACAGAAGTGGTAAATAGAAGTCTGGGGAATTTGCTGAGATGTTTAGTTGGAGATAAGCCCAAGGGATAGGATTTGATTCTACCACAGGCAGAGTTTGCTTATAATAACTCTATAAATAGGAGTACTGGAAAATCACCATTTCAAATTGTATATGGAAATAGCCCAAGGACTGCACCAGAATTGAGGAAGATAGAACAAGGGGAGAGAACAAGTGCTGAAGCTGAGGATTTTGCTGAACACATCAAGCGTCTACATGAGTAGGTCCAAGCACACATTATCAAGATGAATCAAGAGTATAAAGCTAGGGCTGATCAAAGGAGAAGACATAAGGAATTCCAAGTAGGGGATCTTGTCATGGTGCACTTACGAAAAGAAAGATTTCCAGTTGGTACTTACAACAAGCTGAAAATGAAGAAATTTGGCCCCTGCAAAATTTTGAAGAAACATAACTCAGGAAATGCATATGAGGTGGAGCTGCCAGATGGTATTCACATTTCTCCCATTTTCAACATTGCAGATTTGACAGAGTATCATGATGATGGTACTGATGAGGAGCTGGTTTTAGAGCCATGCCCAATTCCTGCTTCTAAGAAGGAGGAGATAGAAGACATTCTAGATCAACGTGTGGGTAGGAGTACCAGAAACAGGCAGTATGAAGAGTATTTGGTAAAATGGAAAGGACGGCCGATCGAGGACTCAACTTGGATTTCAGCAGCTGAGGTTTCCCATTTGGGATTTCCTCTACCATCCATAAAGTGACAGGGTCACTTTTCAATCTACCCTGGGTGTCTGATGCAGGAGCATCCAGAGGTATAAGGGCAATCCTATGTCACCCAAAAAAATGTACTTAGACTTAGTTTCTATTTTATGTCTTTACATTTTTGGATACCCATTTGGCTCAAATAAAGGTTCCAACTCTCATAGTTCAACTATCAGTGCATTTGAAAATCCTGAAAAAATAGGAGCATGCAATTTGGCCATCATTTTGGTGACCTAGAAGGTGTGACTTGGCCAGATGAAGGTAATTGAGATTTAGAGCATTCCAGAAAAAGAATCAAGTCAAAAGGCCCCACGGTTTGAAAGTTATTGCAGTTTTTCAGGTTTTGGAGACCTCCTAAGAATGCTTCAAAGTCAGGTTTGGGGCATTAAATGACCTCAAAAAGGGTCAAAAATGGGGGACGAGCGAAGCTTGTCCATAGGGCTATAGAGCGCTTCGAGAGCTTTCCGAAAATGTAAACGGTTCGTCAATCGGAGCTATGGTTCAAAAGTTATGCCTCTCGAAAGTTCGACTATCGTTTCTGGATTCTTCTAGATTTGCACTGACTTCTAACGCGGCTTCTGGAACCTTCTATTTTGTCGGTGGATGCCTACTAGCACTTTCTAGAATGTACTCCTAGTCCTTAACCCTCCGGGGTCTATTTAAGGAGATTTTTGGCATTGTAAAAGGAAGTTCGGATTGGAGCTTGAGAGGAGGTGCTAAAAGGAGAAATATTCTCCAGATTTATGCTATTGTAAGCCCGCAGGGCATGTTTTGAAGTTTATTTTCTCTGCACTATTTGTACTGGCATATTTTATCAGTTAATATAATTCCCCTTTCTATTGTGTCTATTCTGTTGTTGGGTTGTGTCCCCATCACGTTTAGTCACCTAACAACTATCCAATTGGCACTCTTGGCGTTCTTCTCACTTCACATCTACACAATGCCACATAGTTCCAGCTTCAGATAAGAGATGGACAATGGCCATCCGACATAGCTACTGTCAGTGACAAACACTGCAAATTAACATTCACAACAATGTTATTATTAAATTTTCATACATTAATTCCTAACATCTATGCTCTCTTTTGTTTTCAGCTCATAGTGCCAAAAGCACACAGCTACAGCTACAAAAGCCTTGAAAACATATGCAAATCGGCATCATCATCAAAAATAGTCCTCTTACTACTAAAAAATGTCACACGCACTGGGCCAAGAGGTTCAACAGTCATTAGATCAGAACAAGCCACCTACATAGACCTTCTCAATGACAACTGCACCAAACAATCATTACAACAACTCGCAAAAGCCAATTTACAGGCAAGTTTAATAATCCGTAAAAGCCCAGATTTAGTTTTCATTGCTACTAAAATGTTGCTAAATTGACTTTTGAGTGACTTTGACCTTGCTAGTTTCAGCTTACAGGAACATTACCACATTTCAATTTCAACCCTACCTCCAATGTGTCATTGAGACAGAAGACACTATCTTTGAATGCAGTCTACATGGCAACCTCTTATAGCAACACTTCCCAGAACTAACCAAAATTGAGTTTGACAAGTACATAGAACACATGTCTACAACAGTCTACATGATGTGCAGCTTTGAGATTCAAGGCACTTTTACATTCGTCATGGACCATACAGTTACATCAATTACAAGAGAAACACTGACTGTAAGACCTTATTACAACTCTTCTTTACTTCCACTACCACAAAGTAAATTACAATTTAATCAAATTCAATCAAGCAACTAACTTATATTTACAAATTGCAGGGTACATAAGCAGCACATGCTTGTAAAGACAATTTTGGAAGGCAGAAACACCACACATCAAGGTAAAGTTAACACTCACAAAAAAACACCCAAAAACTAAAAATGTTTCACACTTATTTCATATTTTACACTAAATTACTCTGAATATCTAACTATTGAACTCTTTCTGTACAGGCACAACAAATCAACAGCAGCACATCCAAAAAATTTGAAAATCACTTTTTGCCACATCAATAGCACACACTACATTGCAGCCAAAGCAGAAGCACATCAGACCAGAAAATACAGAACATCAAAAGCCTACTGAACATATAGATTTTGAAACAAATGCAGCTACTTGAAAATCAAGCTCTTCCAGACTTCTCAGCAACTAAAAAACTCTACATACTAGAAAATCAGACTTCTATGTAGTTTCCAGCAAGCAGTAGCAAATAGCCAAAAAAAAAAACACCATGTGCACAATGCATTTCCAGCGAGCAGTAGCAAACAGGAAAAAAAAAAAGCATGTATACAATGCATTTCCAGCATTTGCATATAGCAAAACTTATGTATATAGTTCAGACAATTTAATACAATATAACATAATATAAACTTCATACTATTATTAGTGGTCTGTATTACTTCTCTATTGTGTTCTTTTTATTTGCTTATCTCTTACATTAGTCTTCTTCCATTTCAATATTATGAAAGTTATTTCTCTAGTTCGCTTCAAATTGTTCACAAAGCTTTTAACATCCGATTCATTCTATAATTCGTTAAAGCTCATGACATCGTAAAAATTAACACATATTAGTCTCCTTGCCAAAAGGCAGGGACTGCAGCTCGCAAAGAGCTCTTGTTAATTAGAGACACTTTATTTATTTAATTAACTAACTTCATTTAATTAATTAGGAATGGCTTCTCATTTAATTAAATAACTTTGTTTAATTAATTTCAAGTAAGTACTCCAATTTATTAAATTATTTTGTTTAATTATTTCAAAATTCTTTTCGAAACTAGTCAACTCAAGTCAACCGTTGTTAAATCTAGTCAACTTTTGGTCAAACTTGATCTTTGCGTATGTGAATATGAGCAAATGTGAGTATGAATTTCAACAACAATTTGATGCAAATTCTCATTCAACCTTTCAAAATGAAGAGATGAGGGTCTCTTAAATAGATTTTCCTGTAATTCGTCAATAGTTTAGATCGATTTCAATCAAGGGTCAAGATTAAAGGTGAAGTTCAGTCATAAAGGGAGATTTCCAAATTAAAGGGAGTTAATAAATTTAAATGGAGTAAAATAAAGAGTTAACTGATTCAATTTGAGTAGAAAAAGGAGTTGACTGATTTAACTCATTTTTGATCAATAGTGAACTGGAAATTTCCCTTTTCGAACTGAATAGAGATTTTGTTGAGATATTTAATTTAATAAAATGAGATATGCTCTCATAATTACTTTTTCTATTTAATTAAATAATCTTTAATTAATTAGAGACATTTTTCTTTTTTAATTAAATAACTTCATTTAATTAATTAGGAATGGCTTTTCATTTAATTAAATAACTTTGTCTAATTAATTAAAAATAAGTACTCCATTTAATTAAAAAATATCGTTTAATTATATAAATTTTTTTTTTGAAATTAGTCAACTCAAGTCAACCGTGGTTAAATCTGGTCAACTTTTTGTCAAACTTGATCTTTGCGTATGTGAATATGAGCAAATGTGAGTATGAATTCAAGCAACAATTCGATGCAAATTCTCATTCAACTTTTCAAAATTAAGAGATGAGGGTCTCTTAAATAAACTTTCCTAAAATTCATCAATAGTTGAGATTGATTTTAATCAATGGTCAGGATTAAAGGAGAAGTTCAGTCATGAAGGGAGATTTCCAAATGAAAGGGAGTTAACAGATTTAATTTGAGTAAAATAAAGAGTTAACTTAATCAATTTGAGTAGAAAAAGGAGTTAACTAATTTAATTCATTTTTGATTAATTGTGAACTGAAAATTTCCCTTTTTGAACTGAAGAGAGATTTTGTTGAGATATTTAATTTAATAAAATGAGATATGCTCTCATAATTACTTTTGCTATTTAATTAAGTAATCTTTAATTAATTAGAGACACTTTTCTTATTTAATTAAATAACTTTATTTAATTAATTAGGAATGGCTTCTCATTTAATTAAATAACTTTATTAAATTATGTAGAAGTAAGTACTGCATTTAATTAAATAATTTCTTTTAATTATTTGAAAATTCTTTTCGAAGCTAGTCAACTCAAGTCAACCATGGTTAAATCTGGTCAACTTTTGGTCAAACTAGATCTTTGCGTATGTGAATATGAGCAAATGTGAGTACGAATTCCAGCAATAATTCGATGCAAATTCTCATTCAACCTTTCAAAATGAAGAGATGAGGGTCTCTTAAATAGACTTTCCTAGAATTCATCAACGATTGAGATCGATTTCAATCAACGGTCAGGATTAAAGGTGGAGTTCAGTCATAAAGGGAGATTTCCAAATTAAAAGGAGTTAACATATTTAATTTAAGTAAAATAAGGAGTTAACTGATTGAATTTGAGTAGAAAAAGGAGTTAACTGATTTAACTCATTTTTAATCAATAGTGAACTGAGAATTTCCCTTTTTGAACTGAAGAGAGATTTTGTTGACATATTTAATTTAATAAAATGAGATATGCTCTCATAATTACTTTTTCTATTTAATTAAGTAATCTTTAATTAATTAGAGACACTTTTCTTATTTAATTCAATAACTTTATTTAATTAATTAGGAATGGCTTCTCATTTAATTAAATAACTTTGTCTAATTAATTAGAAGTAAATACTCTATTTAATTAAATAATTACATTTAATTATTTCAAAATTCTTTTCGAAACTAGTCAACTCAAGTAAACTGTGGTTAAATCTGGTCAACTTTTGGTCAAACTTGATCTTTGCATATGTGAATATGAGCAAATGTGAGTATGAATTCCAGCAGCAATTCGATGCAAATTCTCATTCAACCTTTCAAAATGAAGAGATGAGGGTCTCTTAAATAGACTTTCCTGGAATTCATCAACGGTTGAGATTGATTTCAATCAGCAGTCAGGATTAAAGGTGAAGTTCAGTCATAAAGGGAGATTTCCAAATTAAAGGGAGTTAACAAATTTAATTTCAGTAAAATAAGGAGTTAACTGATCCAATTTGAGTAGAAAAAGGAGTTAAATGATTTAACTCATTTTTGATCAATAGTGAACTAGAAATTTCCCTTTTTGAACTGAAGAGAGATTTTGTTGAGATATTTAATTTAATAAAATGAGATATGTTCTCATAATTACTTTTTCTATTTAATTAAGTAATCTTTAATTAATTATAAACACTTTTCTTATTTAATTAAATAACTTCATTTAATTAAATAGGAATGACTTCTCATTTAATTAAATATCTTTGTTTAATTAATTAGAAGTAAGTACTCCATTTAATTAAATAATTTGATTTAATTATTTCAATTTTTTTTCGAAACTACTCAACTCATGTCAACCGTGGTTAAATCTGGTCCACTTTAGGTCAAACTTGATCTTTGCGTATGTGAATATGAGCAAATGTGAGTATGAATTCCAGCAACAATTCGATGCAAATTCTCATTCAACCTTTCAAAATGAAGAGATGAGGGTCTCTTAAAAAGACTTTCCTGGAATTCATCAACGGTTGAGATCGATTTCAATCAGCGGTACGGATTAAATGTGAAGTTCAGTCACAAAGGTAGATTTCCAAATTAAAGGGAGTTAACAGATTTAATTTGAGTAAAATAAGGAGTTAACTGATTCAATTTGAGTAGAAAAAGGAGTTAACTGATTTAACTAATTTTTGATGATTAGTTAACTAAAAATTTCCCTTTTTGAACTTAAGAGAGATTTTGTTGAGATATTTAATTTAATAAAATGAGATATGCTCTCGTAATTACTTTTTCTATTTAATTAAGTAATCTTTAATTAATTAGAGACACTTTTCTTATTTAATTAAATAACTTCATTTAATTAATTAGAAATGGCTTCTCATTTAATTAAATAACTTTGTTTAATTAATTAGAAGTAAGTACTCTATTTAATTAAATAATTTCGTTTAATTATTTCAAAATTCTTTTTGAAACTAGTCAACTCAAGTCAATCGTGGTTAAATCTGGTCAACTTTTGGTCAAACTTGATCTTTGCATATTTGAATATGAGCAAATGTGAGTATGAATTCCAGTAACAATTCAATGCAAATTCTCATTCAACCTTTCAAAATGAAGAGATGAGATTCTCTTAAATAGACTTTTCTGGAATTCGTCAACGGTTGAAATCGATTTCAATCAACGGTCAGGATTGAAGGTGAAGTTCAGTCATAAAGGGAGATTTCCAAATTAAAGGGAGTTAACAGATTTAATTTGAGTAAAATAAAGAGTTAACTGATTCAATTTGAGTAGAAAAAGGAGTTAACCGATTTAGCTCATTTTTGATCAATAGTGAACTAAAACTTTCCCTTTTTGAACTGAAGAAAAATTTTGTTGGGATATTTAATTTAATAAAATGAGATATGCTCTCATAATTAATTTTTCTATTTAATTAAGTAATCTTTAATTAATTAGAGACACTTTTCTTATTTAATTAAATAACTTCATTTAATTAATTAGGAATGGCTTCTCATTTAATTAAATAACTTTGTTTAATTAATTAGAAGTAAGTACTCCATTTAATTAAATTTTTGTTTAATTATTTCAAAATGCTTTTCGAAACTAGTCAACTCAAGTCAACCATGGTTAAATCTGGTCAACTTTTGGTCAAACTTGATCTTTGCATATGTGAATATGAGCAAATGTGAGTATGAATTCCAGCAACAATTCGATGCAAATTCTCATTCAACCTTTCAAAATGAAGAGATGAGGGTCCCTTAAATAGACTTTCCTGTAATTCATCAACGGTTGAGATCGATTTCAATCAACGGTCAGGATTAAACGTGTAGTTCAGTCATAAAGAGAGATTTCCAAATTAAAGGGAGTTAACAGATTTAATTTGAGTAAAATAAGGAGTTAACTGATTCAATTTGAGTAGAAAATTGAGTTAACTGATTTAAATCATTTTTTATCAATATTGAATTGGAAATTTCCCTTTTTGAACAGAAGAGAGATTTTGTTGAGATTTTTAATTTAATAAAATGAGATATGCTCTCATAATTACTTTTTCTATTTAATTAATTAGAGACACTTTTCTTGTTTAATTAAATAACTTCATTTAATTAGTTAGGAATGGCTTCTCATTTAATTAAATAACTTTATTTAATTAATTAGAAGTAAGTACTCTATTTAATTAAATAATTACGTTTAATTATTTAAAAATTCTTTTTGAAACTAGTAAATTCAAGTCAACTGTGGTTAAATCTGATCAAGTTTTGGTCAAACTTGATCTTTGCGTATGTGAATATGAGCAAATGTGAGTATGAATTCCAGCAACAATTCGATGCAAATTCTCATTCAACCTTTCAAAATGAAGAGATGAGGGTTTCTTAAATAGGCTCTCCTGAAATTCATCAACTGTTGAGATCGATTTCAATCAACGGTCAGGATTAAAGGTGAAGTTCAGTCATAAAGGGAGATTTCCAAATTCAAGGGAGTTAACATATTTAATTTGAGTAAAATAAGGAGTTAACTAATTCAATTTGAGTAGAAAAACGAGTTAATTGATTTAACTTATTTTTTATCAATAGTAAACTAGAAACTTACCTTTTTGAACTGAAGAGAGATTTTGTTGAGATATTTAATTTAATAAACCGAGATATGCTCTCATAATTACTTTTTCTATTTAATTAAATAATCTTTAATTAATCAGAGACACTTTTCTGATTTAATTAAATAACTTCATTTAATTAATTAGAAATGGCTTCTAATTTAATTAAATAACTTTGTTTAATTAATTAGAAGTAAGTACTCCATTTAATTAAATAATTTCATTTAATTATTTCAAAATTCTTTCTGAAACTAGTCAACGATGGTTAAATCTAGTCAACTTTTGGTCAAACTTGATATTTGCGTATGTGAATATGAGCAAATGTGAGTATGAATTCTAGCAACAATTCGATGCAAATTCTCATTCAACCTTTCAAAATGAAGAGATGAGGGTCTCTTAAATAGACTTTCCTGAAATTCATCAACTGTTGAGATCGGTTTCAATCAACGGTCAGGATTAAAGGTGAAGTTCAGTCATAAAGGGAGATTTTCAAATTCAAGGGAGTTAACAGATTTAATTTGAGTAAAATAAGGAGTTAACTGATTCAAGTTGAGTAGAAAAACGAGTTAACTAATTTAACTAATTTTTTATCAATAGTAAACTGAAAATTTACCTTTTTGAAATGAAGAGAGATTTTGTTGAGATATTTAATTTAATAAAATGAGATATGCTCACATAATTACTTTTTCTATTTAATTAAATAATTTTTAATTAATTGGAGACACTTTTCTTATTTAATTAAATAACTTCATTTAATTAATTAGAAATGGCTTCTAATTTAATTAAATAACTTTTTTTAATTAATTAGAAGTAAGTACTCCATTTAATTAAATAATTTCGTTTAATTATTTCAAAATTCTTTTCGAAACTTGTCAACGATGGTTAAATCTGGTCAACTTTTGGTCAAACTTGATCTTTGCGTATGTGAATATGAGCAAATGTGAGTATGAATTCCAACAACAGTTCGATGCAAATTCTCATTCAACCTTTCAAAATGAAGATATGAGGGTCTCTTAAATAGACTTTCCTAGAATTCATCAATGGTTGAGATCAATTTTAATCAACGGTCAAGATTAAATGTGAAGTTTAGTCATAAAGGGAGATTTCCAAATTAAAGGGAGTTAATAGATTTAATTTGAGTAAAATAAGGAGTTAACTGATTCAATTTGAGTAGAAAAAAGAGTTAACTGATTTAACTCATTTTTGACCAATAATGAACTGGAAGTTTCCCTTTTTAAACTGAAGTGAGATTTTGTTGAGATATTTAATTTAATAAAATGAGATATGCTCTCATAATTACTTTCTCTATTTAATTAAACAATCTTCAATTAATTACAAACATTTTTCTTATTTAATTAAATAACTTCATTTAATTAGTTAGGAATGCCTTCTCATTTAATTAAATAATTTTTTTTAATTAATTAGAAGTATGTACTCTATTTAATTAAATAATTTCATTTAATTATTTCAAATTTTTTTTTGAAACTAGTCAACTCAAGTCAACCCTGGTTAAATCTGGTCAGCTTTTGGTCAAACTTTATCTTTGGGTATGTGAATACGAGCAAATGTGAGTATGAATTCTAGCAACAATTCGATGCAAATTCTCATTCTACCTTTCAAAATTAAGAGATGAGGGTCTATTAAATAGACTTTCCTGGAATTCATCAACGGTTGATATCGATTTCAATCAACAGTCAGAATTAAAGGTGAAGTTCAGTCATGAAGGTAGATTTCCAAATTAAAGGGAGTTAACAGATTTAATTTGACTAAAATAAGGAGTTAACTGATTCAATTTGGGTAGAAAAAGGAGTCAACTGATTCAACTCATTTTTGATCAATAGTGAACTGAAAATTTTCATTTTTGAACTGAAGGGAGATTTTGTTGAGATATTTAATTTAATCAAATGAGCTATGGTCTCATAATTACTTTTTTTATTTAATAAAATAATCTATAATTAATTAGAGACACTTTTTTTTATTTAATTAAATAACTTTATTTAATTAATTAGGAATGGCTTCTCATTTAATTAAATAAATTTGTTTAATTAATTAGAACTAAGTACTCCATTTAATTAAATAATTTTGTTTAATTATTTCAAAAAAAATTTTGAAACAAGTCAACTCAAGTAAACCGTGGTTAAATCTGGTCAACTTTTGGTCAAACTTGCTGTTTGCGTATGTGAATATGAACAAATGTGAGTATGAATTCAAACAACAATTCAATGCAAATTCTCATTCAACCTTTCAAAATGAAGAGATGAGGATCTCTTAAATAGACTTTCCTGCAATTCATCAATAGTTGAGATCGATTTCAATCAACGGTCAGGATTAAAGGTGAAGTTCAGTCATAGAGGGAGATTTCCAAATTAAATGGAGTTAACAGATTTAATTTGAGTAAAATAAGGAGTTAACTGATTCAATTTGAGTAGAAAAAGGAGTTAACTGATTTAACTCATTTTTTATCAATAGTGCACTGGAAATTTCCCTTTTTGAACTGAAGAGAGATTTTGTTGAGATATTTAATTTAATAAAATGAGATATGTTCTCATAATTACTTTTTTTATTTAATTAAATAATCTTTATTTAATTAGAGGCACTTTTCTTATTTAATTAAATAACTTCATTTAATTAATTAGGAATGGCTTCTCATTTAATTAAATAGCTTTGTTTAATTAATTAAAAGTAAGCACTCCATTTAATTAAATAATTTTGTTTAAATATTTCAAATTTTTTTTCGAAACTAGTCAATTCAAGTCTATCGTTGTTAAATCTGGTCAACTTTTGGTCAAACTTGATCTTTGCGTATGTGAATATGAGAAAATGTGAGTATGAATTCCAGCAATAATTCGATGCAAATTCTCATTCAACCTTTAAAAATGAAGAGATGAGGGTTTATTAAATAGACTTTCCTGGAATTCATCAACGGTTGAGATCGATTTCAATCAACGATTAGGATTAAAAGTGAAGTTCGGTCATCAAGGGAGATTTCCAAATTAAAGGTAGTTAACAGATTTAATTTGAGTTAAATAAGGAGTTAATTGATTCAATTTGAGTAGAAAAAGGAGTCAACTGATTCAACTCATTTTTGATCAATAGTGAAATGGAAATTTTCCTTTTTGAACTAAAGGGAGATTTTGTTGAGATATTTAATTTAATCAAATGAGATATGCTCTCATAATTACTTTTTCTATATAATTAAATAATCTATAATTAATTAGAGACACTTTTCTTTTTTAATTAAATAACTTCATTTAATTAATTAGGAATGGCTTCTCATTTAATTAAATAACTTTTTTTAATTAATTAGAAGTAAGTACTCCATTTAATTAAATAATTTTGTTTAATTATTTTAAAATTCTTTTCAAAATTAGCCAACTCAAGTCAACCGTGGTTAAATCTGGTCAACTTTTGGTCAAACTTGATCTTTGCGTATGTGAATATGAGGAAATGTGCGAATGAATTCTAGCAACAATTCGGTTGAAATTCTCATTCAACCTTTCAAAATGAAGAGATGAGGGTCTCTTAAATAGGCTTTCCTGGAATTCATCAATGGTTGAGATCGATTTCAATTAACGGTCAGGATTAAAGGTGAAGTTCAGTCATAAAGGAAGATTTTCAAATTAAAGGGAGTTAACAAATTTAATTTTAGTAAAATAAGGAGTTAACTGATTCAATTTTATTAGAAAAAGGAGTTAACTAATTTAACTCATTTTTGATCAATAGTGAAATGGAAATTTTCCTTTTTGAACTGAAGAGAGACTTTGTTGAGATATTTAATTTAATAAAATGAGATATGCTCTCATAATTACTTTTTCTATTTAATTAAATAATCTTTAATTACTTAGAGGCACTTTTCTTATTTAATTAAATAACTTCATTTACTTAATTAGGAATGGATTCCCATTTAATTAAATAAATTTTTTTAATTAATTACAAGTAAGTACTCCATTTAATTAAATAATTTCATTTAATTATTTCAAAATTCTTTTCAAAACTAGTCAACTCAAGTGAACCATGGTTAAATCTGGTCAAATTTTGGTCAAACTAGATCTTTGCTTATGTGAATATGAGCAAATGTGAGTATGAATTCTAGCAACAATTTGATGCAAATTTTCATTCAACCTTTCAAAATGAAGAGATGACGGTCTCTTAAATAGACTTACGTGGAATTCGTCAACGGTTGAGATCGATTTCAATAAACGGTCAGGATTAAAGGTGAAGTTCAGTCATAAAGAGAGATTTCCAAATTAAAGGGAGTTAACATATTTAATTTGAGTAAAATAAGGAGTTAGCTTATTCAATTTGAGTAGAAAAAGGAGTTAACTCATTTAACTCATTTTTTATCAATAGTGAACTGGAAATTTCCCTTTTTGAACTCAAGATAGATTTTGTTGAGATATTTAATTTAATAAAATGAGATATGCTCTCATAATTACTTTTTATATTTAATTAAATAATCTTTAATTAATTAGAGGCACTTTTCTGATTTAATTAAATAACTTCATTTAATTAATTAGGAATGGCTTCTCATTTAATTAAATAAATTGGTTTAATTAATTAGAAGAAAGTACTCCATTGAATTAAATAATTTCGTTTAATTATTTCAAAATTCTTTTTCGAAACTAGTCAACTCAGGTCAACCATAGTTAAATCTGGTTAACTATTGGTCAAACTTAATTTTTGCGTATGTGAATATGAGCAAATGTGAGTATGAATTCCAACAACTACTCGATGCAAATTCTCATTCAACTTTTCAAAATGAAGAGATGAGGGTCTCTTAAATAGACTTTCCTTGAATTCAATAAAAGTTGAGATCGATTTCAATCAACGATCAGGATTAAAGGTGAAGTTCAGTGATAAAGAGAGATTTTCAAATTAAAGCGAGTTAACAGATTTAATTTGAGTAAAATAAGGAGTTAACTGATTCAATTTGAGTAGAAAAAGGAGAGTACTTATTTAACTCATTTTTAAACAATAGTGAACTGAAAATTTCCCTTTTTGAACTAAAGAGAGATTTTGTTGAGATATTTAATTTAATAGAATGAGATATGCTCTCATGATTACTTTTTCTATTTAATTAAATAATCTTTAATTAAGTAGAGATGCTTTTCTTATTTAATTAAATAACTTCATTTAATTAATTAGGAATGGCTTCTCATTTAATTACATAGCTTTGTTTAATTAATTAGAAGTAAGTACTCTATTTAATTAACTAATTTCATTTAATTATTTTAAATTTTTTTTCGAAACTAGTCAACTCAAGTCAACCGTGGTTAAATCTGGCCAACTTTTGGTCAAACTTGATCTTTGCGTATGTGAATATGAGAAAATGTGAGTATGAATTCCAGCAATAATTCGATGCAAATTCTCATTCAACCTTTCGAAATGAAGAGATGAGGGTCTCTTAAATAGACTTTCTTCGAATTCATCAATGGTTGAGATCGATTTCAATCAACGGTTAGGGTTAAAAGTGAAGTTCAGTCATAAAGGGAGATTTTCAAATTAAAGGTAGTTAATAGATTTAATTTGAGTAAAATAAGGAGTTAACTGATTCAATTTGAGTAGAAAAAGGAGTCAACTGATTCAACTCATTTTTGATCAATAGTGAACTGAAAATTTTCCTTTTTGAACTAAAGGGAGATTTTGTTGAGATATTTAATTTAATCAAATGAGATATCCTCTCATAATTACTTTTTTTATTTAAGTAAATAATCTATAATTAATTAAAGACACTTTTCTTTTTTAATTAAATAACTTCATTTAATTAATTAGGAATGGCTTCTCATTTAATTAAATAACCTTGTTTAATTAATTAGAAGTAAGTACTCCATTTAATTAAATAATTTCATTTAATTATTTCAAAATTCTTTTCGAAACAAGTCAACTCAAGTCAATCGTGGTTAAATCTAGTCAACTTTTGGTCAAACATGATCTTTGCATATGTGAATTTGAGAAAATGTGAGTATGAATTTCAGCAATAATTCGATGCAAATTCTCATTCAACTTTTCAAAATGAAGAGATGAGGGTCTCTTAAATAAACTTTCTTAGAATTCATCAATAGTTGAGATTGATTTCAATCAACGACCAAGATTAAAGGTGAAGTTCAGTCATAAAGGGAGATTTTCAAATTAAAAGGAGTTACTAGATTTAATTTGAGTAAAATAAGGAGTTAACTAATTCAATTTAAATAGAAAAAGCAGTTAACTGATTTAACTCATTTTTTATCAATAGTGAACTGAAAATTTTGCTTTTTGAACTGAAAAGAGACTTTGTTGAGATATTTAATTTAATAAAATGAGATATGCTCTCATAATTACTTTTTCTATTTAATTAAAGAATCTTTAATAAATTAGAGGCAATTTTCTTATTTAACTAAATAACTTCGTTTAATTAATTAGGAATGGCTTCTCATTTAATTAAATAACTTTGTTTAATTAATTAGAAGTAAGTACTCCATTTAATTAAATAATTTTGTTTAATTATTTTAATTTTTTTTTTCAAAATTAGTCAACTCAAGTCAACCGTGGTTAAATCTGGTCAACTTTTGGTCAAACTTGATCTTTGCGTATGTGAATATGAGCAAATGTGCGAATGAATTCTGACAACAATTCGATTGAAATTCTCATTCAACTTTTCAAAATGAAGAGATGAGGGTCTCTTAAATAGACTTTCTTGGAATTCATCAACGGTTGAGATCGATTTCAATCAATGGTCAGGATTAAAGGTGAAGTACAGCCATAAAGAAAGATTTCCAAATTAAAGGGAGTTAACATATTTAATTTGAGTAAAATAAGGAGTTAACTGATTCAATTTGAGTAGAAAAAGAAGTTAACTAATTTAACTCATTTTTTATCAATAGTGAACTGGAAATTTCCCTTTTTGAACTGAAGAGAGATTTTGTTAAGATATTTAATTTAATAAAATGAGATATGCTCTCATAATTACTTTTGCTATTTAATTAAATAATCTTTAAGTAAATAGAGGCACTTTTCTTATTTAATTACATAACTTCATTTAATTAATTAGGAATGGCTCCTCATTTAATTAAATAACTTTTTTTAATTAATTAGAAGTAAGTACACCATTTAATTAAATAATTTCATTTAATTATTTCAAAATTCTTTTCGAAACTAGTCAACTAAAGTCAAACGTTGTTAAATCTTGTCAACTTTTGGTCAAACTTGATTTTTGCGCATGTGAATATGAGCAAATGTGAGTATGAATTCTAACAACAATTCGATGCAAATTCTCATTCAACCTTTCAAAATGAAGAGATGAGGGTCTCTTAAATAGACTTTCTTGGAATTCATGAACGGTTGAGATCGATTTCAATCAACGGTCAGGATTAAAGGTGAAGTTCAGTCGTAAACGGAGATTTCCAAATTAAAGGGAGTTAACAAATTTAAATTGAATAAAATAAAGAGTTAACTGATTCAATTTGAGTAGAAAAAGGAGTTGACTGATTTAACTCATTTTTTATCAATAGTGAACTGGAAATTTCCCTTTTCGAACTGAAGAGAGGTTTTGTTGAGATATTTAATTTAATAAAATGAGATATGCTCTCATAATTACTTTTTCTGTTTAATTAAGTAATCTTTAATTAATTAGAGACACTTTTCTTTTTTAATTAAATAATTTTATTTAACTAATTAGGAATGGTTTCTCATTTAATTAAATAACTTTGTCTAATTAATTAGAAATAAGTACTCCATTTAATTAAATAATATCGTTTAATTATTTAAAAATTCTTTTCGAAATTAGTCAACTCAAGTCAACCGTGGTTAAATTCAACTATTTGTCAAACTTGATCTTTGCGTATGTGAATATGAGAAAATGTGAGTATGAATTCTAGCAACAATTCGATGAAAATTCTCATTCAACCTTTCAAAATTAAGAGATGAGGGTCTCTTAAATAAACTTTCCTGAAATTCATCAATGGTTAAGATCGATTTTAATCAATGGTCAGGATTAAAAGAGAAGTTAAGTCATGAAGGTAGATTTCCAAATTAAAGGGAGTTAACAGATTTAATTTGAGTAAAATAAGGAGTTAACTTATTCAATTTGAGTAAAAAAAAGAGTTAACTAATTTAATTCATTTTTGATCAATAGTGAACTGAAAATTTTCCTTTTTGAACTAAAGAGAGATTTTGTTGAGATATTTTATTTAATAAAATGAGATATGCTCTCATAATTACTTTTTCTATTTAATTAAGTAATCTTTAATTAATTAGAGACACTTTTCTTATTTAATTAAATAACTTTATTTAATTAATTAGGAATGGCTTCTCATTTAATTAAATAATTTTATTTAATTACCTAGAAGTAAGTATTGCATTTAATTAAATAATTTCTTTTAATAATTTCAAATTTTTTTTTGAAACTAGTCAACTCAAGTCAACTACGGTTAAATCTGGTCAACTTTTGGTCAAACTAGATCTTTGCGTATGTGAATATGCGCAAATGTGAGTACGAATTCCAGCAATAATTCGATGCAAATTCTCATTCAACCTTTCAAAATGAAGAGATAAGGGTCTCTTAAATAGACTTTCCTAGAATTCATCAACGGTTGCGATCGATTTCAATCAACGGTCAGGATTAAAGGTGAAGTTCAGTCATAAAGGGAGATTTCCAAATTAAAAGAGTTAACATATTTAATTTAAGTAAAATAAGGAGTTAACTGATTCAATTTGAGTAGAAAAAGGAGTTAACTGATTTAACTCATTTTTTATCAATAGTGAACTGAGAATTTTCCTTTTTGAACTGAAGAGAGATTTTGTTGACATATTTAATTTAATAAAATGAGATATGCTCTCATAATTACTTTTTCTATTTAATTAAGTAATCTTTAATTAATTAGAGACACTTTTCTTATTTAATTCAATAACTTTATTTAATTAATTAGGAATGGCTTCTCATTTAATTAAATAACTTTGTTTAATTAATTAGAAGTAAGTACTCCATTTAATTAAATAATTTTGTTTAGTTATTTCAAAATTCTTTTCGAAAATAGTCAAGTCAAGTCACCCGTGGTTAAATTTGATCAACTTTTGGTCAAACTTGATTTTTGCGTATGTGAATATGAGCAAATGTGAGTATGAATTCTAGCAGCAATTCGATGCAAATTCACATTCAACCTTCCAAAATAAAGAGATGAGGGTCTCTTATATAGACTTTTCTATAATTCATCAATGGTTGAGATCGATTTCAATCAACACTCAGGATTAAAGGTGAAGTTTAGTCAGATAGAGAGATTTCCAAATTAAAGGGAGTTAACAGATTTAAGTTGAGTAAAATAAGGGGTTAACTGATTCAATTTGAGTAGAAAAAGGAGTTAACTGATTTAACTCATTTTTTATCAATAGTGAATTGAAAATTTTCCTTTTTGAACTGAAGAGAGATTTTGTTGAGATATTTAAAAATTAATAAAATGAGATATGCTCTGATAATTACTTTTTCTATTTAATTAGATAATCTTTAATTAATTAGAGGCACTTTACTTATTTAATTAAATAATTTCATTTAATTAATTAGGAATGGCTTCTCATTTAATTAAATAACTTTGTTTAGATAACTGATTTAACTCATTTCTGATCAATAGTGAACTCGAAATTTCTCTTTTTGAATTGAAGAGAGATTTTGTTGAGATATTTAATTTAATAAAATGAGATATGCTCTCATAATTACTTTTTCTATTTAATTAAATAATCTTTAATTAATTAGAGACACTTTTCTTATTTAATTAAATAACTTCATTTAATTAGTTAGGAATGGCTTTTCATTTAACTAAATAAATTTGTTTAATTAATTAGAAGTAAGTACTCCATTTAATTAAATAATTTCGATTAATTATTTCAAAATTCTTTTCGAAACTAGTCAACTCAAGTCAACCATGGTTAAATTTTGTCAACTTTTGGTCAAACTTGATCTTTGCGTATGTGAATATGAGCAAATGTGAGTATGAATTCCAGCAACAATTCGATGCAAATTCTCATTCAACCTTTCAAAATGAAGAGATGAGGGTCTCTTAAATAGACTATCCTAGAATTCATCAACGGTTGAGATCGATTTCAATCAATTGTCAAAATTAAAGGTGAAGTTCAGTCATAAAGGGAGATTTCCAAATTAAAGGGAGTTAACAGATTTAATTTGAGTAAAATAAGGAGTTAACTGATTCAATTTGAGTAGAAAAAGGAGTTAACTCATTTAACTCATTATTGATGAATAGTGAACTGGAAATTTTGCTTTTTGAACTGAAGAGAGATTTTGTCGAGATATTTAATTTAATAAAATGAGATATGCTCTCACAATTACTTTTTATATTTAATTAAATAATCTTTAAATAATTAGAGACACTTTTCTTATTTAATTAAAGAACTTCATTTAATTAATTAGGAATGGCTTCTCATTTGATTAAATAACTTAGTTTAATTAAGTAGAAGTAAGTACTCCATTTAATTAAATAATTTTGTTTAATTATTTCAAAGAAAAATTCAAAATTAGTCAACTCAAGTCAACCGTGGTTAAATCTGGTCAACTTTTGGTCAAACTTGATCTTTGCATATGTGAACATGAGCAAATGTGAGTATGAATTCCAACAACAATACGATGCAAATTCTCATTCAACCTTTCAAAATGAAGAGATGAGGGTCTCTTAAATAGACTTTGCTGGAATTCATCAACGGTTGAGATCGATTTCTATAAACGGTCAGGATTAAAGGTGAAGTTCAGTCATAAAGGGAGATTTCCAAATTAAAGGTAGTTAACAGATTTAATTTTATTAAAATAAGGAGTTAACTGATTCAATTTGAGTAGAAAAAGGATTTAACTGATTTAACTCATTTTTGATCAATAGTGAACTAGAAATTTCCCTTTTTGAACTGAAGAGAGATTTTGTTGAGATATTTAATTTAATAAAATGAGATATGCTGTCATAATTACTTTTTCTATTTAATTAAAGAATCTTTAATTAATTAGATGCACTTTTCTTATTTAACTAAATAACTTTGTTTAATTAATTAGGAATGGCTTCTCATTTAATTAAATAACTTTGTTTAATTAGTTAGAAGTAATTATTCAATTTAATTAAATAATTTCGTTTAATTATTTCAAAATTCTTTTCGAAACTAGTCAACTCAAGTCAACCGTGGTTAAATCTGGTCAACTTTTGGTCAAACTTGATCTTTGCATATGTGAATATGAGCAAATGTGAGTATGAATTCTAGCAAAAATTCGATGCAAATTCTCATTCAACCTTTCAAAATGAAGAGATGAGGGTCTCTTAAATAGACTTTCCTGAAATTCATCAATGGTTGAGATCGATTTCAATCAACGGTTAGGATTAAAAGTGAAGTTCAGTCATAAAGGGAGACTTCCAAATTAAAGGTAGTTAACAGATTTAATTTGAGTAAAATAAGGAGTTAATTGATTCAATTTGAGTAGAAAAAGGAGTTAACTAATGTAACTCATTTTTGATCAATAGTGAACTGGAAATTTCCCTTTTTGAACGTAAGAGAGATTTCGTTGAGATATTTAATTTAATAAAATGAGACATGCTCTCATAATTACTTTTTCTATTTAATTAAATAATCTTTAATTCTGCAAAAAGAGTGGTAAAAATTTATTAAGACAGAAAGAAATACAACAAGGAGAGCTCAACAAGTAGCTCGATCCTGAGTAACAAGATCATCAAATTCTTTCACCATCTCAAAGGACAGTTGCCTCCTATCCCTAATATTCCAACCCGGATCATAACTAGAAGCCCATCTGGCTAAACAATCAGTAGTTCTATTCCATTCATGAGGAATATACGTGAACCTCATGAACTGAAAAGAGGAAGAGAAGAAAAAAATCTGCTTAACAACAGTGGCCAGCTGCCAACTAACATCCTCAAGCTCTTGCGAAGAAAGCATGTTCACCACCACCTGGAAATCAGACTCACAGATAATCTTACTCCATCCATGCAAGCAACACTATTCCACAGCATATAAAATAGCCTAAGGTTCCATGAGATTTTTAGTATAATCACGCTTATGAATTGAGAAGAAAAATTTAACATCCCCAAAACTACAATGAGCCACTCCACCAATACTAGCTGGACCAGGATTCCCATGGGAAGAACCATCAGTGTTAATTTTTAGAACTCCACAGGGAGGAGGAGTCTAGTGCCCATCCCAATTAACCCGACCCTTCCTCAGATGGTGAAGCTGCCTGGACATAGAAGGAAACCTATGAGTTGTAGCCCCATCTTGCAAATGAAAATTGAGGTGATTACAGATAGCAAGATCAACCAGATCCATACCCCCATCAAGCTCACACTTCACAAGAATAGTTTCCTGAAGAGAATGTGATATTTCCCACCAAAGATACAAAACACCAAGCCGAACATCTTTGAATATGCGATGATTCCTCTCCAACCAGATATGCCAAAGCATGAAAGATGGGCCAGCAATCCAAGCAGCATGGAGAGAAGAAGACTTGGAGGGAGAAGTACCCAAGCGGGCCCAGAACTCAGGCAAAGAGCAAGCATGCCGACAAGAGCAACCCCAAGCGCTCCACCAAAGGTTCCATATCTGAGTAGAATAGGAGCAATGGAAGAACAGATGGCAGATAGACTCCTCTCCATTACCACACAAAACACAATAAGAGGGGCCCTGAAATCCACATTTACAAATATTATCCCAGGTAAGACAACGGTTGTGAGCCATTAGCCACATGAAAAAATTGCACTTGGACCAAGAAACGTTATTCCAAACTTGCTTCCACCAAGGGACCTCAGCATCCCCAAATAATTATCTAGTTATCTCCTAATACCCAACAGAGACATGATAATTACCAGACAAAGTACCGCCCCAAGCCAAAACATCTAGACCAAGCAAAGAAGAACACTCTCTAGAGGCCAGAATTTGAGAAAGCTCCTGACGATCCATGTCTGTACCTCCAGGAGGCCAATCAGAAGAATGCTTCCATTTGTAACCAACAACAGGTCCCAATTGATAAGAAGTTTTGTAATGAGCCACTTTATCCCATCCAGCGGCAAGAAAAGAGTCACAAAGAGGTTGAAGATGAGGGTATATGGATAAAATGGAAGGGAATCCATCCTAAGCATCAAACCAAAACAAAGCCTGAGAACCTCCTTTACATATCCAAAATTGACCCCTCTTCACCAACATCACACCTATCTTCAAAGCATGCCAAACCATTGAACCACAACCTTCAAGAGGAAGTGCAAAAATAGAGCAAGGATCAGCACCACGAAAAATATTTATGAGTGATAATACGTGCCCAAAGTTGATGTTGTCCAGAGCACCATCGCCAATAAAGTTTAGCAGCCAAAGCTTGACTACTCAATAGAGCAAATCGAAGACCAAGACCACCCTCCTTTTTAGGCCTACAAACAGTTGCCCAATTAACCAAGCTCCATTTAGTACTATGAAAATTACCACTCCAAAGGAATTGTTGAGAAAGAGCATCAAACTCCTTGAGAAAGTAAATAGGTGCAGCGTGAACCATGCTTCTATAAGTAGGAAGAGCTTGGATAACAGCTTGAAGAAGAGTAACCCGGGTAGCAGTTGAAAGCCATCTATGAGTCCAATGATTTACCTTATCCTGAAGCTTGGTAATCAAATTTTTCCAGAAGAGACGTGGCTACCTGGAAATAGCAATAGGAATGCCAAGATAAGTCAAAGGAAGTGATCCTATCTGAAACCGTAGGATACCAACAATTCTGTGTTGAATAGAATCAGGAGTGTTAAAAAAGTAAATGGAAGATTTGTGCTCATTAACTTTCTGGCCTAAAGCTGCCAAATAAACATCCAAAGCATGTCGAAAGGCTTCAACTTCCTTGATCCTAGCAAGACCAGCAAGAGCAGAATCATCAACAAATTGAAGATGGGAAAGAGAAGGTAATCCATTACCCCACCGCCAGCCTTGAATAGAATTTTGGGACACCTGATGCTTAATGAATCTGCCCAAGCCTTCAGCCATGATGATGAATAGATATGGGGAGAGAGGGTCACCCTGGCGAAGGCCTCTAGAAGCACCAAATAGTTGAGAAGGTTGACCATTACTAAGAACAGAAAAAGAGGCAGAAGTAACACAACTCATAATCCAACTCACCCAGTCAGAGCTAAATCCAAAAGAAAGAAGAATACTCCTTAGGAAGCTCCATTTAACTCTATCATAGGCCTTAGCCATATCCAGCTTAACAAACATGGCTCTCTCCCTTGAAGTAGCCATAGAGTGAATAGCCTCAGTAGCAATAACTACCCCATCCAAAATTTGTCTGCCAGCAACAAAACCACCTTGTTCTTCTGAGATAATAATGGGAAGCAACCTTTTCAGTCTCTCAGCAATCAACTTAGTAATAACTTTGTAAACCACATTACATAAGGCAATTGGTCTAAAAAACTCCAATTGATTAGCACCCTCTCTCTTAGGAATAAGAGTCAAGAATTTAGAGTTCAAAGCTCGAAGCATCTGCTTGCTAGCATAGGATTCTTTAACCACCTCCAACAAATCATGATTAATGATGTCCCAAAATTCCTGAAAGAATTCAACTAGAAAGCCATCAGGACTAGGAGCCTTCCACTTAGGCATGCCAAAGACCACCTCCTCCAGCTCTTCCAAAGAGATAGGATGCATGAGATAATTATTCATTTCCTGAGTGATAAGGGAAGGAATACAGGACAAAATAAGATTTTCTTCATTATCAGCAGGAGGAGAGTCCTCAAAGAAGAGGGTAGAGAAGTACCAAATAGCCTCCTAGAACAAAGTTGGCAAGGAATTTAGTTGGATACATTGAGAATTAACCAAAGAAGAGATAGTGATCTAATTCCGGCGAGATTGCACTATTTTATGGAAAAAGGCAGTGTTTCGATCACCTTCCTAGAGCCAATCAACTCTAGCCTTTTGCTTCCAAAAAATTTTCTCTCGAAGTTCCCATTCTTCTAGAGCTCTAGAAGCAAGGGATTCAGCCTTGCCAAGATCCTCTGAGAAACCTCGATCTCTAATCTCCCTTGTGATGACATCAAGATCTTCTTGAGCAAGCCTCTTCATAAAGTGAACATTCCCAAAGCATTCCCTATTCCATATCTTGAGCTACCTTTTAACATATTGAAGCCTTTTAGAAAATGAGAACATTGTAGTACCATATGTAGGAGCACCATCTTTCCACCAACAAAAAATGAAATCATGAAGAGAGGAGTCACGAAGCCACATCCACTGGAACTTAAAAGGAGGATGCTTTGGAACATAAGCCCCTATAGAGGAAAATTTGATTGGCCAATGATTTGAACCCCTCCAATCAAGGATTTCTGAAGAGATAGTAAGGGTGCCACTAACCCAGAAGCAAGAAACAAGAAATCTATCCAAACGTTCTGAGATAGCAGCAACACCAATCCTGCGATTATTCTAGGTATAGAGACCATTAGAAGGCTTAACATCAGAGAGATGCAAAAGAGATATGTGTTGCCGAAGAAGAGCAGAAGAAGGCCCCAATCTAGCCAAACCACCATGCTTCTCCTCCAGACTTAAAACTAAATTGAAGTCCCTTGCTAACACCCAAGGATGATAAGAATGACAATTTCTAACATATTAAATATGTTCCCAAAGTTCCTCCTTTCCCACAAGATCAACAGGTGCATACACATTAGTAACCATGATTACCTCTCCTGAGTCTAGAGCAAAAGCTACCATAGAGAGAGCTAAGCGAGAAGACATCCAGCCAAGAGGAGAAATTTTTTGAGGATCCCAAAATATAGCTAAACCACCTACACTGCCTTTTGCCCCAACACACTGGCATTGGCCACGAGACCAAATACTAGAGGCATGTTGGACCATAGATTCCACAGAGAGCTTAGTCTCTTGGATATAAAAAACATCAGGACTATGATCAACCACCAAGTTATGAATAGCCTTTTGTCTAGGGATGCTATTCAACCCCCTTACATTCCATGAGAGAATAATCATCATTGGGTAGAATTGGAAAAATTAGAATCCAAAGGTTTCACTGAACCAAACTCAATCAATATATCTCCTGTGAGTTTAATCTTCTCTTGGTTTGTTTTGCACCCACTCCTTAGAGGGGGAGTAGAAGAAGCCCGCTTAAAGGGTCGAGGCATCAACCCCAAGGGGAGAGGAGATCCCTTGCCCTTACTTGATGGTAGCACATCCTTAACCAAGTCAGCTAAAATAACATCATTATCCTCCAACACTGCAGGAGTCACCAGAGCCTCTGTCACAGGAGCTACAGGGACCTCACAGTTCTGATATACTACAACTTGGGATGCCCCACAAGCATCATTAGGAACAGATCTCTCATCTGGGCAAACTGGATCAGAAGAGATAGGAGGAGGAATACCCTCCTCTAGAACCATACTATCCAGCACCTCAAAGTGGTTAAAAATTGAATCAGATAATCTTTCTTTCAAAGGCCTCTTTTGACCACGTCCCTTAGTTTGAGGGTGAACAGGGGTAAATCTATCCTTATCCTACATTTGAGCCTTACCCTTACCTGTAGCATCTTGCGGATTCATCCCCTTGGTAGTATTAGCCATTTGAGATTGTCCTTTCCCTGTAGTATCTGCCAAACCACCAGCATTGCCAGCTGTAGAACCATCCACTCCTTTGAAACTCGAGTGACGGAGGTACTGACGTTATAAATGACCATACTCATGAAAAATCTGGCAACAGAAAGGGAGGGATTCATAATCTAACTGTTGCACCCAAGAAGAATCCCCCATACAAATTTTCAAAGAATCTGGTAATGCGTTATTCAAATTAATTTCAACACAAATTCTAGCATAAGAAATAACCTTTTTATCGAGGGATTGATGTGTGATTGTAACTGGCTTCCCCAACAAAGCAACAATTTGTCGAAGGATTTCTTCATGCCAAAATTCCAAGGGAAGACAAGGCAAGTGAACCCAAACTGACACTGTTGAAGGGAGATCCTCAGCAGAATTAAAACCTGAATGCCAAGGTTTGACAAATAACCCCACATGGTTATAGAAATAAGGGCCTCCTTCAAAAACACGATCCCGATCAGACATGCAAGAGAATACAACAAAAAAATAACTATTCCCTGCCAACATAATCTCCATATCGCCTTCCACCTGCCATGAGCAGCAGATCCATGCCTCAAGAGTTGATAGGGAAATCCAGATTCCAAGAAATTTGCATATCAAAGCATGCTTGGTCCAATAATCAATGTCCTCCATTACAGCCATTGGAGGAATAACCAGAACAGGGCGATCATGGCTACGCGGAAAACAACCATTAAATTTTTTTAGCTTGGAGCTCTCCCCTGAATAAAATGATTCAGATTGCATTGCATGCATAGTTGGAGAAGAACCATCTATTCTCACCAACGGAGAAGAAATCGCAAGCCTTGCCATGCAAACAATAAAACCCCAATCCAAAATTGACTGCATAAGATTTCCAAAAACACTGACGTAAATTATGTCTAGTAGCTAGCAATCCAAAAAGAACAAAAAAATAGTAAAGATCAAAAACCAAGAACAGGCTAGGGGAAAAACCCTAGCCCAGCCGGCAGCCAACGCTTCTCCACATTCTCCAGTTCCTTTGCAGATTTCTCCAATAATCTTTAATTAATTAGAGACACTTTTTTTATTTTATTAAATAAATCCATTTAATTAATTAGGAATGGCTTCTCATTTAATTAAATAACTTTGTTTAACTAGTTAGAAGTAAGTACTCCATTTAAATAAATAATTTCATTTAATTCTTTCAAAATTCTTTTCAAAACTAGTCAACTCAAATCAACCGTGGTTAAATCTGGTCAACATTTGGTCAAACTTGATCTTTGCATATGTGAATATGCGCAAATGTGAGTATGAATTTCAGCAACAATTCGATGCAAATTCTCATTCAACCTTTCAAAATGAAGAGATGAGGGTCTCTTAAATAGACTTTCCTGGAATTCATCAACGGTTGAGATCGATTTCAATCAGCAGTCGGGATTAAAGGTGAAGTTTAGTCATAAAGGGAGATTTTCAAATTAAAGGGAGTTGACAGATTTAATTTGAGTAAAATAAGGTGTTAACTGATTCAATTTGAGTAGAAAAAGAAGTTAACTGATTTAACTCATTTTTGATTAATAGTGAACTAAAAATTTCCCTTTTTGAACTAAAGAGAGATTTTCTTGAGATATTTAATTTAATAAAATGAGATATGCTCTCATAATTACTTTCTCTATTTAATTAAATAATATTTAATTAATTAGAGACACTTTTCTTATTTAATTAAATAGCTACATTTAATTAATTACAAATGGCTTCTCATTTAATTAAATAACTTTGTTTAATTAGTTAAGAGTAAGTACTCCATTTAATTAAATAATTTAATTTAATTATTTCTAAATTTTTTTCGAAACTAGTCAACTCAAGTCAACCGTGGTTAAATCTAGTCAACTTTTGGTCAAACTTGATCTTTGCATATCTGAATATGAGCAAATGTGAGTATGAATTCCAGCAACAATTCAATGCAAATTCTCATTCAACCTTTCAAAATGAAGAGATGAGGGTCTCTTAAATAGACTTTCCTGGAATTCATCAACGGTTGAGATCGATCTCAATCAATGGTCAGGATTAAAGGTGAATTTCAGTCATAAAGGGAGATTTCCAAATTAAAGGGAGTTAATACATTTAATTTGAGTAAAATAAGAAGTTAATTGATTCAATTTGAGTAGAAACATGAGTTAACTGATTTAACTTATTTTTGATCAATAGTGAACTGGAAATTTCCCTTTTTGAACTGAAGAGAGATATTGTTGAGATATTTAATTTAATAAAATGAGATATGCTCTCATAATTACCTTTTCTATTTAATTAAATAATCTTTAATTAATTACAGACACTTTTCTTATTTAATTAAATAACTTCATTTAATTAATTAGGAATAGCTTCTCATTTAATTTAAAAACTTTGTTTAATTAATTAGAAGTAAGTACTCCATTTAATTAAATAATTTTATTTAATTATTTCAAAATTCTTTTCGAAACTAGTCAACTCAAGTCAACCATGGTTAAATATGGTCAAATTTTAGTCAAACTTGATCTTTGCGTATGTGAATATGAGCAAATGTGAGTATGAAATCTAGCAACGATTCGATCCAAATTCTCATTCAACCTTTCAAAATGAAGAGATTTGGGTCTCTTAAATAGATTTTCCTGTAATTCATCAACGGTTGAGATCGATTTCAATCAACGGTCAGAATTAAAGGTGAAGTTCAATCATAAAGGGAGAAAACCAAATTAAAGGAAGTTAACAGATTCAATTTGAGTAACATAACGAATTAACTGATTCAATTTGAGTAGAAAAAGGAGTTAACTGATTTAACTCATATTTGATCAATAGTGAACTGAAAATTTCCCTTTTTGAACTAAAGAGAGATTATGTTGATATATTTAATTTAATAAAATGAGATATGCTCTCATAATTACTTTTTCTCTTTAATTAAATAATCTTTAATTAATTAGATACACTTTTCTTATTTAATTAAATAACTTCATTTAATTAATTAGGAATGGCTTCTCATTTAATTAAATAACTTTGTCTAATTAGTTAGAAGTAAGTACTCCATTTAATTAAATAATTTCGTTTAATTATTTCAAAATTCTTTTGGAAACTAGTCAACTCAAGTCAACCGTGGTAAAATTTGGTCAACTTTTGGTCAAACTTGATCTTTGCGTATGTGAATATGAGCAAATGTGAGTAATAATTTCAGCAACAATTCGATGCAAATTCTCATTCAACCTTTCAAAATGAAAAGATGAGGGTCTCTTAAATATACTTTCCTGGAACTCATCAATGGTTGACATCAATTTAAATCAGCGGTCAGGATTAAAGGTGAAGTTTAGTCATAAAGGGAGATTTCCAAATTAAAGAGAGTTAACAGATTTAATTTGAGTAAAATAAGGAGTTAACTGATTCAATTTGAGTAGAAAAAGGAGTTAACTTATTTAATTAGAGACACTTTTCTTATTTAATTAAATAACTTCATTTAATTAATTAGGAATGGCCTCTCATTTAATTAAATAACTTTGTTTAATTAGTTAGAAGTAACTACTCCATTTAATTAAATAATTTTGTTTAATTAGTTCAAAAAAAATTTTGAAACTAGTCAACTCAAGTCAACCGTGGTTAAATTTGGTCAACTTTTGATCAAACTTGATCTTTGCATATGTGAATATGAGCAAATGTGAGTATGAATTCCAGCAACAATTCGATGAAAATTCTAATTCAACCTTTCAAAATGAAGAGATCAGGCTCTCTTAAATAGACTTTCCTAGAATTCATCAACAGTTGAGATCGATTTCAATCAACAGTCTAGATTAAAAGTCAAGTTTAGTCATAAAGGCAGATTTCCAAATTAAAGGGAGTTAACATATTTAATTTGAGTAAAATAAGGAGTTAAATGATTCAATCTGTGTAGAAAAAGGAGTTAACTAATTTAACTCATTTTTGATCAATAGTGAACTAAAAATTTTCCTTTTTGAACTGAAGAGAGATTTTGTTGAGATATTTAATTTAATAAAATGAGATATGCTCTCATAATTACTTTTTCTATTTAATTAAATAATCTTTAATTAATTAGAGACACTAACTTTTGGTCAAACTTGATCCTTGCGTATGTGAAGATGAGCAAATGTGAGTATGAATTCCAGCAATAATTCGATGCAAATTCTCATTCAACCTTTCAAAATGAAGAGATGAGGGTTTCTTAAATAGACTTTTCTAGAATTCATCAACGGTTGAGATCAATTTCAATCAATGGTCAGGATTAAAGGTGAAGTTCAGTCACAAAGGGAGATTTCCAAATTAAAGGGAGTTCACAGATTTAATTTGAGTAAAATAAGGAGTTAACTGACTCAATTTGAGTAGAAAAAGGAGTTGATTGATTTAACTCATTTTTGATCAATAGTGAACTGGAAATTTTCCTTTTTGAACTAAAGAGAGATTTTGTTGAGATATTTAATTTAATAAAATGAGATATGCTCCCATAATTACTTTTTCTATTTAATTAAATAATTTTTAATTAATTAGAGACACTTTTCTTATTTAATTAAATGACTTCATTTAATTAATTAGGAATGGCTTCTCATTTCATTAAATAACTTTGTTTAATTAGTTAGAAGTAAGTACTTCCATTTTATTAAATAATTTCATTTAATTATTTCAAAATTCTTTTCGAAACTAGTCAACTCAAGTCAACCGTGGTTAAATCTGGTCAAATTTTGGTCAAACATTATCTTTGCGTATGTCAATATGAGCAAATGTGAGTATGAATTTCAACAACAATTTGGTGCAAATTTTCATTCAATCTTTCAAAATGAAGAGATGAGGGTATCTTAAATAGACTTTCCTAGAATTCAACAACGGTTGAGATCGACTTCAATCAACGGTTAGGATTAAAGGTGAAGTTCAGTCATAAAGGGAGATTTCCAAATTAAAGGAAGTTAACAGATTTAATTTGAGTAAAATAAGGATTTAACTAATTAAATTTGAGTAGAAAGAGGAGTTAACTGATTTAACTCATTTTTGATCAATAGTGAACTAGAAATTTCCCTTTTTGAACTGAAGAGAGATTTTCTTGAGATATTTAATTTTATAAAATGAGATATGCTCTCATAATTAATTTTTCTATTTAATTAAATAATCTTTAATTAATTAGAGACACTTTTCTTATTTAATTAAATAACTTCATTTAATTAATTAGGAATTGCTTCTCATTTAATTAAATAACTTAGTTTAATTAGTTAGAAGTAAGTACTTCTATTTTATTAAATAATTTTGTTTAATTATTTCAAAATTCTTTTCGAAACTAGTCACCTCAAGTCAAGCGTGGTTAAATCTGGTCAACTTTTGGTCAAACTTTATCTTTGCGTATGTGAATATGAGCAAATGTGAGTATGAATTCCAGCAACAATTCGATGCAAATTCTCATTCAACCTTTTAAAATTAAGAGATGAGGGTCTTTTAAATACACTTTCCTCGAATTAATCAAGGGCTGAGATCGATTTTAATTAACGGTTAGGATTAAAGGTGAAGCTTAGTCATAAAGGAAGATTTTCAAATTAAAGGTAATTAACAGATTCAATTTGAGTAAATTAAAGAGTTAACTGATTCAATTTGAGTAGAAAAAGGAGTTAACTGATTTAACTTATTTTTGATCAATAGTGAACTGGAAATTTCCCTGTTTGAATTGAACAAAGATTTTGTTGAAGTATTTAATTTAATAAAATGAGATATGCTCTCATTATTACTTTTTCTATTTAATTAAATAATTTTTAATTAATTACAGACACTTTTCTTATTTAATTAAATAACTTCATTTAGTTAATTAACAATGGCTTCTGATTTAATTAAATAACTTTGTTTAATTAGTTAGAAGTAAGTACTCAATTTAATTAAATAATTTCATTTAATTATTTTAAAATTCTTTTCGAAACTAGTCAATCAAGTCAACCGTGGTTAAATTTGGTCAACTTCTGGTCAAACTTGATCACTGCGTATGTGAATATGAGAAAATGTGAGTATGAATTCCAGCAACAATTCAATGCAAATTCTCATTCAACCTTTTAAAATGAAGAGATCAGGCTCTCTTAAATAGACTTTCCTAGAATTCATCAACGGTTGAGATCGATTTCAATCAACGGTCTGGATTAAAAGTCAAGTTTAGTCATAAAGGCAGATTTCCAAATTAAAGGGAGTTAACATATTTAGCTTGAGTAAAATAAGGAGTTAACTGATTCAATTTGTGTAGAAAAAAGAGTTAACTAATTTAACTCATTTTTGATCAATAGTGAACTAATAATTTTCCTTTTTGAACTGAAGAGAGATTTTGCTGAGATATTTAATTTAATAAAATGAGATATGCTCTCATAATTACTTTTTCTATTTAATTAAATAATCTTTAATTAATTAGAGACACTAACTTTTGGTCAAACTTGATCTTTGGGTATGTGAAGATGAGCAAATGTGAGTATGAATTCTAGCAACAATTCGATGCAAATTCTCATTCAACCTTTCAAAATGAACACATGAGGGTTTTTTAAATAGACTTTCCTAGAATTCATCAACGGTTGATATCAATTTCAATCAATGGTCAGGATTAAAGGTGAAGTTCAGTCACAAAGGGAGATTTCCAAATTAAAGGGAGTTAACAGATTTAATTTGAGTAAAATAAGGAGTTAACTTACTCAATTTGAGTAGAAAAAGGAGTTAATTGATTTAACTCATTTTTGATCAATAGTGAACTGGAAATTTTCCTTTTTGAACTGAAGAGAGATTTTTTTGAGATATTTAACTTAATAAAATGAGATATGCTCCCATAATTACATTTTCTATTTAATTAAATAATCTTTAATTAATTAGAGACACTTTTCTTATTTAATTAAATAACTTCATTTAATTAATTAGGAATGGCTTCTCATTTAATTAAATAACTTTGTTTAATTAGTTAGAAGTAAGTACTTTCATTTTATTAAATAATTTCGTTTAATTATTTCAAAATTCTTTTCGAAACTAGTCAACTCAAGTCAACCGTAGTTAAATCTGGTCAACTTTTGGTCAAACTTTATCTTTACGTATGTCAATATGAGCAAATGTGAGTATGAATTCCAGCAACAATTTGGTGCAAATTCTCATTCAATCTTTCAAAATGAAGAGATGAGGGTATCTTAAATAGACTTTCCTAGAATTCATCAACGATTGAGATCGACTTCAATCAACGGTCAGGATTAAAGGTGAAGTTCAGTCATAAAGGGAGACTTCCAAATTAAAGGGACTTAAATGATTTAATTTGAGAAAAATAAAGAGTTAACTGATACAATTTGAGTAGAAAAAGGATTTAACTGATTTATCTCATTTTTTATCAATAGTGAACTAGAAATTTCCCTTTTTGAACTGAAGGGAGATTTTGTTGAGATATTTAATTTAATAAAATGAGATATGCTCTCATAATTACCTTTACTTTTTAATTAAATAACTTTGTTTAATTAATTAGAAGTAAGTACTCCATTTAATTAAATAATTTTGTTTAATTATTTCAAAATTCTTATCGAAACTAGTCAACTCAATTCAACCGTGGTGAAATCTGGTCAACTTTTGATCAAACTTGATTTTTACGGATGTGAATATGAGCAAATGTGAGTATGAATTCCAGCAACAATTCCATGCAAATTGTCATTCAACCTTAAAAAATGAAGAGATGAGGGTCTCTTAAATAGACTTTCCTAGAATTCATCAACGGTTGAGATCGATTTCAATCAACGGTCAGGATTAAAGGTGAAGTTCAGTCATAAAGGGAGATTTCCAAATTAAAGGGAGTTAATTTGAGAAAAATAAGGAGTTAACTAATTCAATTTAAGTAGAAAAAGGAGTTAATTGATTTAACTCATTTTTTAGCAATAGTGAACAAGAAATTTCTCTTTTTCAACTGAAGAGAGATTTTGTTGAGATATTTAATTTATTAAATGAGATATGCTCTCATAATTGCTTTTTCTATTTAATTAAAGACTCTTTAATTAATTAGAGACTATTTTTTTATTTAATTAAATAACTTCATTTAATTAATTAGGAATGGCTTCTCATTTAATTAAATAACTTTTCTTAATTAATTAGAAGTAAGTATTCCATTTAATTAAATAATTTCGTTTAAATGTTTCAAATTTTTTTTTGAAACTAGTCAACTCAAGTCAATCTTGGTTAAATCTAGTCAACTTTTGATCAAACTTGATCTTTGCGTATGTGAATATGAGCAAATGTGAGTACGAATTCCAGCAACAATTTGATGCAAATTCTCATTCAACCTTTTAAAATGAAGAGATGAGGGTCTCTTAAATAGACTTTTCTGAAATTCATCAACGGTGGAGAACGATTTCAATCAACGGTCAGGATTAAAGGTGAAGTTCAATCATAAAGGAAGATTTCCAAATTAAAGGGGGTTAACAGATTTAATTTCAGTAAAATAAGGTGTTAACTAATTCAATTTGAGTAGAAAAAGGAGTTAACTGATTTAACTCATTTTTGATCAATAGTGAACTGAAAATTTCCCTTTTTGAAATGAAGAGAGATTTTGTTGAGATATTTAATTTAATAAAATGAGATATGCGCTCATAATTACTTTTTCTATTTAATTAAATAATCTTTAATTAATTAGAGACACTTTTCTTATTTAATTAAATAACTTCATTTAATTAATTAAGAATGGCTTCTCATTTAATTAAATAAGTTTGTTTAATTAATTAGAAGTACTCCATTTGATTAAATAATTTTTTTTAATTATTTCAAAATTCTTTTCGAAACTAGTCAACTCAAGTCAACAGTGTTTAAATCTTGTGAACTTTTGGTCAAACTTGATCTTTGCGTATGTGAATATGAGCAAATGTGAGTATGAATTCTAGCAACAATTCGATGCAAATTCTCATTCAACCTTTCAAAATGAAGAGACGAGGGTCTCTTAAATAGACATTCCTGGAATTCATCAACGATTGAGATCGGTTTCAATCAACAATTAGGATTAAAGGTGAAGTTCAGTCATAGAGGGAGATTTCCAAATTAAAGGGAGTTAACAGATTTAATTTGAGTAACATAAGGAGTTAACTGATTCAATTTGAGTAGAAAAAGGAGTTAACTGATTTAACTCATTTTTTATCAATAGTGAACTGGAAATTTTCCTTTTTGAATTGAAGAGAGGTTTTGTTGAGATATTTAATTCAATAAAATGAGATATGCTCTCATAATTTGTCTAGAAATTGCCAACTCTCTACCATCACATTTGGAGTAGAGATACTTTTGAAAACAAGCGGCCAATTTACCTTTACTTTTTAATTAAATAATCTTTAATTAATTAGAGACACTTTTCTTATTTCATTAAATAATTTTATTTAATTAATTAGAAATGGCTTCTCATTTAATTAAATAATTTTGTTTAATTAATTAGAAGTAAGTACTTCATATAATTAAATAATTTCGCTTAACTATTTTAAAATTCTTTTCGAAACTAGTCAACTCAAGTCAACCATGGTTAAATCTGGTCAACTTTTGGTCAAACCTAATTTTTGCGTATGTGAATATGAGCAAATGTGAGTATGAATTTCAGCAACAATTCGATGCAAATTCTCATTCAACCTTTCAAAATGAAGAGATGAGGGTCTCTTAAATAGACTTTCCTAGAATTCATCAACGGTTGAGATCGATTTCAATCAACTGTCAGGATTAAAGGTGAAATTCAGTCATAAAGGGAGATTTCCAAATTAAAGGGAGTTAACAAATTTAATTTGAGTAAAATAAGGAGTTAACTTATTCAATTTGAGCAGAAAAAGGAGTTAACTGATTTAACTCATTTTTTATCAATAGTGAACTGAAAATTTCCTTTTTTGAACTGAAGAGAGATTTTGTTGAGATATTTAATTTAATAAAATGAGATATGCTCTCATACTTACTTTTTCTATTTAATTAAATAATATTTAATTAATTAGAGACACTTTTCTTATTTAATTAAATAACTTTATTTAATTAATTAGGAATGGCTTCTCATTTAATTAAATACCTTTGTTTAATTAATTAGAAGTAAGTACTCCATTTATTTAAATAATTTCATTTAATTATTTCAAAAAAAAATTTGACACTAGTCAACACAAGTCAACCGTGGTTAAATTTGGTCAACTTTTGGTCAAACTGGATCTTTGCTTATATGAATATGAGCAAATGTGAGTATGAATTCCAGCAAGAATTCGATACAAATTCTCATTCAACCTTTCAAAATGAAGAGATGAGGGTCTCTTAAATAGACTTTCTTGGAATTCATCAACAGTTGAGATTGATTTCAATCAATGGTCAGGATTAAAGGTGAAGTTCAGTAATAAAGGAAGATTTTCAAATTAAAGGGAGTTAACAGATTTAATTTGAGTAAAATAAAAAGTTAATTGATTCAATTTGAGTAGAAAAAGGAGTTAACTGATTTAACTCATTTTATATCAATAGTGAACTGGAAATTTTTCTTTTTGAACGAAAGAGAGATGTTGTTGAGATATTTAATTTAATAAAATGAGATATACTCTCATAATTACTTTTTCTATTTAATTAAATAATCTTTAATTAATAAGAGACACTTTTCTTGTTTAATTAAATAACTTCATTTATTTAATTAGGAATGGCTTCTCATTTAATTAAATAACTTTGTTTAATTAATTAGAAGTAAGTACCCCATTTAATTAAATAATTTCGTTTAATTATTTCAAAATTCTTTTCGAAACTAGTTAACTCAAGTCAACCATGGTTAAATCTGGTCAGCTTTTGGTCAAACTTGATCTTTGCGTATGTGGATATGAGCAAATGTGAGTATGAATTCCAGCAACAATTTGATGCAAATTCTCATTCAACCTTTCAAAATGAAGAAATGAGGGTCTCTTAAATATACTTCCCTGGAATTGATCAATGGTTGAGATCAATTTCAATCAACGATCAGGATTAAAGGTTGAAGTTCAGTCATAAAGGGAGATTTCCAAATTAAAGGGAGTTAACAGATTTAATTTGAGTAAAATAAGGAGTTAAGTAATTCAATTTGAGTAGAAAAAGGAGTTAACTGATTTAACTCATTTTTTATCAATAGTGAACTGGAAATTTCCCTTTTTGAACTGAAGAGAGATTTTGTTGAGATATTTAATTTAATAAAATGAGATATGCTCTCATACTTACTTTTTCTATTTAAGTAAATAATCTTTTATTAATTAGAGACACTTTTCTTATTTAATTAATTACCTTCATTTAATTAATTAGGAATGGCTTCTCATTTAATTAAATAACATTGTTTAATTAATTAGAAGTAAGTACTCCATTTAATTAAATAATTTCGTTTAATCATTTCAAAAAAAAATTCGAAACTAGTCAACTCAAGTCAACCGTGGTTAAATCTGGTCAACTTTTGGTCAAACTTAATCTTTGCGTATGTGAATATGAGCAAATGTGAGTATGAATTTCAGCAACAATTCAATGCAAATTCTCATTCAACCTTTCAAAATGAAGAGATGAAGGTCTCTTAAATAAAATTTCCTAGAATTCATCAATGGTTAGGATTAAAGGTGAAGTTCAGTTATAAAGGGAGATTTTCAAATTAAAGGGAGTTAATAGATTTAATTTGAGTAAAATAAGGAGTTAACGTATTCAATTTGAGTTAAAAAAGGAGTTAACTGATTTAACTCATTTTTGATCAATGGTAAACTAGAAATTTCCCTTTTTGAACTGAAGAGAGATTTTGTTGAGATATTTAATTTAATAAAATGAGATATGCTCTCATAATTACTTTTTCTATTTAATTAAATAATTTTTAATTAATTAGAGACACTTTTTTTATTTAATTAAATTACTTCATTTAATTAATTAGGAATGGCTTTTCGTTTAATTAAATAACTTTATTTAATTAATTAGAAGTAAGTACTCCATTTAATTAAATAATTTCGTTTAATTATTTTTAAAAAAAATTTGAAACTAGTCAACTAAAGTCAACCGTGGTTAAATCTGGTCAACTTTTGGTCAAACTTGATCTTTGCGTATGTGAATATGAGCAAATGTGAGTATGAATTCCAGCAATAATTCGATGCAAATTCTCATTCAACCTTTCAAAATGAAGAGATGAGGGTCTCTTAAATAGACTTTCCTGGAATTCATCAACAGTTGAGATCGATTTCAATCAACGGTCAGAATTAAAGGTGAAGTTCAGTCATAAAGAGAGATTTCCAAATTAAAGGGAGTTAATAGATTTAATTTGAGTAAAATAAGTAGTTGACTGATTCAATTTGAGTAGAAAAAGGAGTTAACTCATTTAACTCATTTTTGATAAATAGTGATCTGGAAATTTCCCTTTTTTAATTAAAGAGAGATTTTGTTGAGATATTTAATTTAATAAAATGAGATATGCTCTCATAATTACTTTTTCTATTTAATTAAGTAATCTTTAATTAATTAGAGACACTTTTCCTATTTAATTAAATAACTTCATTTAATTAATTAGGAATGGTTTCTCATTTAATTAAATAACTTTGTTTAATTAATTAGAAATAAGTACTCTATTTAATTAAATAATTTTATTTAATTGTTTCAAAATTCTTTTTGAAACTAGTCAACTCAATTCAACCGTGCTTAAATTTGGTCAAATTTTGGTCAAACTTGATCTTTGCGTATGTGAATATGAGAAAATGTGAGTATGAATTCCAGCAACAATTCGATGCAAATTCTCATTCAACCTTTCAAAATGAAGAGATGAGGGTCTCTTAAATAGACTTTCCTAGAATTCATCAACGATTGAGATCGATTTACATGAGCAGTCAGGATCAAAGGTGAAGTTCAGTCATAAAGGGAGATTTCCAAATTAAAGGGAGTTAACAGATTTAATTTGAGTAAAATAAGGAGTTAACTGATTCAATTTGAGTAGAAAAAGGAGTTAACTGATTTAACTCATTTTTTATCAATAGCGTACTGGAAATTTCCCTTTTTGAACTGAAGAGAGATTTTGTTGAGATATTTAATTTAATAAAATGAGATATGCTCTCATAATTACTTTTCCTATTTAATTAAGTAATCTTTAATTAATTAGAGATACTTTTCTTATTTAATTAAATAAATTCATTTAATTAATTAGGAATGGCTTCTCATTTAATTAAATAACTTTGTTTTATTAATTAGAAGTAAGTACTCCATTTAATTAAATAATTTTGTTTAATTATTTCAAAATTCTTTTCGAAACTAGTCAACTCATGTCAACTGTGGTTAAGTCTTGTCAACTTTTGGTCAAACTTGATCTTTGTGTATGTGAATATGTGTGAGGCCTCGCCTCGACCCATCCTAGCACCGATGATACATTGTTATTTTGATACTCATGCTTGTTATGTTAGAACATTAATTGATACATTGAACATTGTTAAGCTATTTTTACGATGTGTGATGTTTACTTTAGTTATTTGATTTTGTCATTTAATGCATTTAAATATGCATAACAATGAAGAAAATGTATGCAACACTAACACATTTGGCTATGCAAGTCGAAAGGTTAGAAATATCAGTAGAATTAGATAAACAACTATTTATTAAGAAATGGATGTTTTTATTCATATAATTCCTGTAATATATAATTCACATTTGCATGTGGTTTTGGACCTTATGATGTGTGAAATGAGTGTGCAAAAAAATTAGCCGAGATAACTCAATAGAAAAGCGGAGCTAAACTACTTGTTAATTTTGTGCTAATTGTATATTGTAATTCTTAAAGGTTGTAATTTGATCTTACTATTCTCCTAACCTTTAATTGTTCTAAATAAGACTTTAAAGGCTTAGAAACATTAAATTTAAGTACCCCTATGGATAAGGGTATGGGTGGGCATACTTTCCAACCCTTTAGCCTCCTAGGTTGACTCTTAGGGTCTCTTAAAAACCTTATTATAAGCTAATTTCGAAAATGGGTTGCTCTTTACTTGTGTTAGTGAAACCAAACCTTCAACTTGAGTTACTTGAAGCTTAGTGGAGTTAAGGACCATACTTAGAGGCTTTTTTGGGGGAGTTTTTAGTTGGCACCCAATCCTCTAGTTTTGGAGGAAGTCTTGAAGATTGAAGGAAGAAAGGGAAGCTCTTCTCAAACCACCATTGCCATAACTCTTTTATGAAGGTAGGAGTTCTTCACTCCATAAATGGTTCTTTATGTGTGTTCATGTTTTGAATCTTGCTTGAATCATGTGGGAGACATTGTGTAGTTATGAATTTCTTGCTTGTGTGTTGGGGGTTTATTTGGGGGGGATTTTATCTTGTTTTCCTTGGACACTATTCATATGCCTTCTTGATGTTTTGGTTGTTTTTGAGAAGTTTTCATGGGAATGTTTTAGCAACACTCACCCTTGGATAGGGAAGAAGTGGCCATTTTGGGGAAAGGGCCTTAGTTGGACCTCAATGGTGTAGAGTCTCCTCTCATGGTGAGAGGAGGGAGAAAGGGTAGGGTGTATGGGCCACTACTTGTCATCCCATACCTTGCTGTTATTGATAAAACTTGAATGTGGAATAGAATGAAAATCTTTGTGGATATAGCCTCGAAAGGGCCTTGTGAAAGAATGGAAGTTCTTGAAGTTTTAGCCCCGAAAGGGCTAAGTGAAGGTATGGTGATTGACTTCTCCTATTGAGAAAATCCACCTTTCCCCTATATTGGTCCATTGTTGGACCTATTGTGCAACCGGGTGGGAATGCATGTTCAATTTGCTTATCTCCTTGTGTTGTTATCTCCATGTTGGTTCTTGTCTCTTCCATGTTTACTCTTGATGCAATGTAGACATTTGATAAAAGTTCTCTTGTGGAATCCTTGAAGAAATCTGATTGAATTGTACTAGTTGTAAGTTGTAATTGATTTTTGATGTAGTGGCAAAGACATCGGGTTTTCTTACTGGTTCTTTCCTGATGGAGCCTTGAACCAGGATGAATAACAAAGGAAAGAAAAAAAAAGATTATGAATTTCTTCTTGCAATGCACTCATGTGTTTCCAAACTTTGGCACACGTATGTGAGAGATTAGAATGATAGTAAATGTCTTGAATTGGGAAATTATGAGTTTCTATTATGATAATGAAAGTCAAATGGATGTATTGAAGTTCCAATTCAATGTTTTGAACATTAACATGTTATAACATCAATCCTATATTGTGATCACCAAGCTAGCACTTTCATTGTTGACTTACAATAGTTATGCAATTAAAATTGATAAGGATTAATTCATCATCATTTTGAATTCTGAATTTAGGTTCATAATTCCTTGATAAGCTTCATAAAGAACAAAATCAATTTGATTTAAAAGGATTATATTCCTTTGCATTCTTGTGTGTCAATTTGATTTAGAAGATTATAACTCCATATTACCTCTAGAAATGTTTAACTCATCTTGGTTATCAAAAAATTTTAGCAAGAAAACATGTCAGCACTTAGCCAAAATTGGTTTTCAAAAAATGTGCACCTCCAGGCCAAAAACCCTCTCTGGAAAATGTATGGAGAACATTTTAATCTTCCCCAAGGTCACAGAGAATATTCTCTGTATTATTCTTTTAGACTGCAACTAAAATTAATATTAAATCTATAAAATGAATATGAGTTGAATGCATTTAAATTATAATATTAAAGGGAACATCTTATTGGCATCCCTCAACAACATTACTTTTACATTAATTACCTAGAAACAAAAAGGCATGGTGCTTGCATAGGAGTTTATGTCCATTTTAATTTTTTTTACTCAAACTAATCTCAACCCCACCCACTTTGTTATTATTATTTTTCTATCTACTAGGCCTAGCCAAGTCCATCACCTTCCAGTTAGTACCCTAGCACTTTGGTCGAAATCATGATGGGGGTGGGGGTGGAAAGGTATGGAAATAAAAAAAAAAAATTATTAGCTTGCAAATCGACCCACCCACTCCCCTTCATCCTTAGCGCTCACCCTGATTTAAGTATTAGGCACGCAAGGGGGCTGTTGGAACAGGCCTGCCAGCACTAACAACCTTGGTCAGCGCACAGGGTGTCTTGGGACAGCATGATGATTGCATCGGGGGGTCGTGGGGAGGGTCTAGGTGGGTGTAGGTGGTTAGGGGTTTGGTGTTTAGGGGTTAGCATAGTGTTAGTTATGTTTTTTTTTTGTTAGTATGTTAGTATTTGCTTATTAGTTAGTTTTATTATTAAAAGTTTTAATTTTAAAGTAGTCTAGTTTGTTGTTTTAGTTTAATTTATTATTTAAGATTAGCTTAAGTTGTTTTAAATTTAAGTATTAGTTGAGTAGTATTATTTTTATTTTTATTTAATTTAGTTTTTTCATATCTTTAGTTTAGTACTAGATTATGTTAGTTTAAAATTTAATTTATGTTAATTTATTTTGGTAGTATTTAAATTAGTCAAGGTCATTCTAATTAATAACTATGTTTAGTTAGTTTTAGATGTATGTCTAATTCAAATTAGGATTAGCTTTGATTATTAGGTAGTGATTAGATGTTAGAATATTAAATTAGTTTCTATTTAAAAGGTATTTGCCTAAAATTGAATATTGTAATTTGATGTCTCATTCATTAGTTCTATTCTATTACCAACTTTATAGATTAATTTTAATATGGACTTAAATTGCGATAATTTGAAATAAGTTTAGATTACAATATGGATTCATTGAACATAGTCACCAACCTTAATAGTGAGCATTAAATTAATTAATTAGATCAATATGAGAACGAAGGAGATAAATTTGAAAATTCAAAACGTAGAAAGAAAACTCGATAATATTGTCATCTCTATGGTATGTACATTAAAGATCAGTTGGATTCTAGTTTAAAATTTTAAAACGTAATTAGAATGAAGATGTAAGAAGTTAATTCATGACATTAAGCCGAGAGCAATTGATTAAAGATGTAACGACAATCAAGTTATTCATTTAGTAGTAAGGGCCTAGTTAATTAGAACATCCTTAGGGTCATAACAATTGATCACGATTAGTTCCATTATAGTTAAACCCTAAAACTTTTTTGACCATGTTGTCTTGCTTAATCTTAGTTAATCATAAGAACATTTGTCGACCCCATCATCTTAATTGTTCAAAAAAAAATTGTTGTGTGTGTTTTTTCCCCCTTACTTTTGGGCATGACATTTTGGTATCAAAGCGCATGTTTCAACACTAGGAACCTAAAACCATTATGCTTCTAAACATAACTAAAAACTTTAATTGTGTAGGATGCCCCCTGTTACATGGAGCAACCGATGAGGTAGAGGTCGTAGGGCGAGAGGTGGTAGAGAAGGACAGGAGGATGGACCTCCACCTCCGCCACCACCTCCACCTCCACCACCACCGAACCTGAACCAGGACATTATAAATGCACTTTAAACTTTGATCGGTGTAGTTCAGCAGAGAGTAGGACCTTTAGTTCAGCCAGGTCAACAGATTCCAATTGTGGAAGCAGAGGGACCTGGAGGAGGCGGACCCAGAGTCTGAGAGAGGACCTGGAGTCCCCCGCCGAGATAGTTAGAGGGACAGGGTGAGCACGAGGAAGAGTCAATACACCAGAGAGGACCCCCACATGATAGACCTCCCAGACATATAGGAGATGATATCAGGGAATTGATTCGACTCAGGCCACGTTTATTTACCAGTTCCACTGAGGGGACATCAGCAGAGGCATGGTTACAGAGTCTACAATGGTGCTTTGGATTACGTCTGTATGGGAGTAATCTAAAGGCATGACTAGCAGTTCATCAGTTGAGAGGTGATGCCTCCAATTGGTGGCATCAGGACGAGACCATTGGAGGAGTGAGCATGGATACCCTCACCTGGGAGTCATTCCTAGAGAGGTTCAGGGAGAGGTACCTGTCTAACCATTTCAGGCAGAAGCAGATAGAGGAATTTCATTCACTACATCAGAGGGGTCTCACCGTGGCTCAGTATGAGAGCAGGTTTCTCGAGCTCCTTCCTTATGTCGAGTACATGAAGGATGAGAAACTACGAGTGCACCGATTTATCATGGGCCTGAATTTCTCACTTCACGGTCCAGTTCGCATGGCCTTTCCTACCACCTTCAGATAGGTTGTTGAGATGGCACTAGTGGCAAAGGACACTCGAGGTAGACAGGAGTCACAGGATCGGTCTCAGAATCGAAACTCTACCCAGCAAAAACCCCCTTAGAAAGGGAATCAGAACTACACAACAGGGTCCTCTAAGGGCCAACAACCTCAGCAACAGAAACCCCAGCAGCAGCAACAGCAGCAAAAACCCTCAAAGGGTTATCTAGGCTCCAAGCCCAAGCAGTGGCATTCACAGGGTCCGAGGCAGGATCAAAAAGTACAGGTTCCACAGTCACAGCCAGCGAAGACTCAGCAGTCTTCTAGGGGTGGATTTAGTGGATCTAGCAGGTTAGGAGGCCCACAGTAGTCTAGATCACAGGGTGCCCGATCCTATACACGAGGTCCATGTTACACTTGTGGTGGCATGGGGCATATTTCTAGAGAGTGTTCTCAGGGACAATCCTCTAGTGGTCAAAGAGGGGCTTTTTTAGAGCCGACAGTTGGCAACGTAGGCAGATCTCACAAAGTTTTTGCAACGGTTGACAATCGCTAGGCTGAGAATTAGGCCACGGTTATTGAGGCTACAGGTAGTATACAAGGTAGCATGGTTACTATTTTATTTGATTCTGGAGCTACTGATTCATTTATATCTCCTTTCATCATGGAGCGTTGCGGGCTAGTGGCAGTTAGTCAGGATGTCAGCTGGGAGGTAGAGTTAGCCTTAGGAGCTAGAGTGTCAGTTAGTTCCATGGTGCATGGTTGCCCGATTCAAATTGGAGACATGTCCACAATGTCTGATCTACGTATTACCCCTCTAGGTTCTTATGATGTTGTTCTTGGCATGGATTGGCAGTATGCCCACAGTGCCAAGATGGACTGTCGAAAAAAGCGAGTGGAATGTGTGGATGAGTATGGTATCTCTAGAGTGATCCTTGGGGTTAAGAGAACCATATCCCTTCGTATGATTTCTGCTATGCAGCTTAGACGGTGCATGCGGAAGGGATGTCAGTTATTCGCTATCACCATCAGCGACAAGGAGGAAGATCCTAAGGGGGAGCCATCCCTTGATGATTTTCCTATATTGCAGGAGTTTGCAGATGTCTTTCCTTCAGAGCTTCCTAGTAGGCCTCCACCTAGAGTAGTGGATTTTCATATTGATCTTGTGCCAGGAGCAGAGCCAGTGTCGAGAGCACCGTACAGGATGACTACCCATGAGCTTAGTGAACTTAAGATTTAGTTGGAGGAACTCTTAGAGAAGGGGCATATTCGACCTAGTGTGTCACCTTGGGGCGCACCAGTGATATTTGTTAAGAAGAAGGATGGGTCACTTAGGTTGTATTGATTATTGACAATTGAACAAAGTAACCATCAAGAATTGATTCCCTCTTCCTAGGATTGATGACCTCTTTGATCAGTTGCAGGGTGCTCGAGTATTTTTGAAGATTGATCTCAAGTCAAGCTATCATCAGTTGAGGATTGTGGATAGTGATATTCCTAAGACTGCATTTCGTACTAGGTATGGCCACTACGAGTTCACTGTGGTACCATTTGGCCTCACGAATGCTCCAGCTATATTCATGAGCCTCATGAATGGAGTATTTCATACCTTTTTGGATAGGTTTATGGTTTTTTTCTTGGATGACATCTTGGTATATTCTCATAACGAGTAGGAGCACGAAGAGCACTTGAGACAGGTTTTGTAGAAATTGAGCGAGAACCAGTTGTTTGGCAGCTTGTCAAAGTGTACATTCTTTAGACCTGAGATACGTTATTTGGGTAATGTCATATCAGGCGATGGTGTCTCAATGGACCCATCAAAGATTAGGGCCATCATGGATTGGCTGGCACCCACCAGTGTCATGGAGGTGAGGAGCTTTATGGGTCTAGTAGGGTATTATCGATGCTTTATTGTAGGATTTTCTAGATTGGCACACCCCATCACATCTCTTCAAAGGAAGAGAAAGAAGTATGAGTGGACAGAGAAGTGTGATAGAGCTTTTCAAGAGCTCAAGAGAGCCCTCATGAGTGCACCGATTCTTGCAGTACCAGACCCATCCACGGACTTCGTGGTGTGCACTGATGCATCTTTGGATGGTATAGGAGCAGTCCTTATGCAAGATGGCCGACCCATTTCCTTTGAGTCTAGGAAGTTGAAGACTCATCAACTTAACTACCCTACTCACGACCTAGAGCTTGCGGTAGTAGTTCATGCCATAGTGAGGTGGCGACACTTTCTACTGGGTCATAGATTTGAGCTTCATTTCGACCACCAGAGCTTACAGTACATATTCACACAGCCGAACCTTAATGCTAGGCAGAGAAGGTGGATGGAGTTCCTTTGTGAGTACAATTTTGATGTTCATTACATCAAGGGGAAGGAGAATGTAGTTGCGGATGACTTAAGTAGGAGGTGCCATGAGTTATCATCTATGACTACTTGTACTAATTTGAGGGAAAGGATTCTTTAGCACTTGCCAATGGATGAGCTGTATACAGAGGTTAATTAGGTGGTGTGTTCTCAGAGACCCTTAGAAGGAAAGTATTCATAGTATTCCTTGGAGTCTGACGGGCTCTTGCGCCATAGAGGACGCATGTATGTACCCCTCACTAGGGGATTGCATGAGTTCATTATACTTGAGGCTCACAGAGCACCTGATGCAGCACACCCCGGTGTTAAGAAGTTACATGCAGATTTGAGGCAGTTATATCATTGGCTAGGCATGAGAGTGAAGATTGCTAACATAGTTGCGAGATGCCTTGAGTGTCAGAGGGTGAAGGCAGAGCATCAACATCCTGGTGGGCTCCTTCAACCTCACGAGATCATTGAGTGGAAGTGGGATATTATATCTATGGACTTTATTGTTGGTATTCCCTTGTCGTCTCATCGCCATGATGCCATTTTGGTGACAGTTTACACATCGACCAAGGTTGCCCACTTCTCTCCCATGCATACTACATATACAACACGGTGCAAGTATTTCTTTGGGATATTGTTAGACTTCATGGCGTTCCCCGTAAGATCATCTCTGACAGGGACTCTTTGTTCACCTCGTCCTTTTGGAGAGAGTTGCAGTTAGCATTGGGCACTAAGCTCAATTTTAGTACAGCGTACCATCCTCAGACCGATGGGCAGACTGAGCGAGTGAATCAAGTTTTGGGGGACATGTTGCGTATGTACGTGATGGACCATCAGGTCAAGTGAGAGGAATATCTACACCTTGTCGAGTTTTCCTATAACAATGGGCACCATTCTTCCATAGGTATGCCGCCTTATGAGGCCTTGTATGGAAGACCTTGTAGGACATCGTTGAGTTGGGACAAGATCAAGGACTGAGTATCTATTGGCCCTCAGTTGGTTAAGGAGATGGAGCAGCAGGTGACTCTGATTAGACAGCGTCTGAGAGAAGCATAGGATCGACAGAAGAAGTATGCAGATGCAAAGAGGATAGATTGAGAATACCAGGTTGGCGATAGAGTTTTCTTGAGGGTGTGGCCACATAAGAGTCCAATTCGATTTGGAAAGGGCTCTAAGTTGGCGCCCTGGTTCGTTGGGCCATTCGAGATCCTAAAGAGGATAGGACCAGTTGCCTACTATTTAGCCCTGCTACCTAGCCTGTCACGCATCCACGATGTGTTTCACATTTCTGTACTTAGAGGATACATTTATGATGAGTCTCATCTTATAGATTGGGATGCTTTGCAGGTGGAGTCGGATGGCTAGTTAGCGTTACAGCCCATCCGTATTATTGCCCGACAGACCCTAGCACTTCGAGGTCGAGAGCTGGACCAGGTTAGAGTCTAGTGAGATTGCTACGATGAGGTTATGGCTTCTTGGGAGGATGTAGCGCAGATGCGAGCACAGTACCCTGATCTTTTTGATGAACTCCAGGAGGAAGTTCATGCCTAGTGGGGGAGGATGTGAGGCCTCGCCCCGACCCATCCTAGCAACGATGATACATTGTTATTTTGATACTCATGCTTGTAATGTCAGAACATTATTGGATACATTGAACATTGTTAAGATATTTTTACGATGTGTGATGTTCACTTCAGTTATTTGATTTTGTCATTTAATGCTTTTAAATATGCATAACAATGAAGAAAATGTATGCAACACTAACACATTTGGCTATGCAAGTTGAAAGGTTAGAAATATGAGTAGAATTAGATAAACAACTATTTATTAAGAAATGGATGTTTTTATTCATATAATTCCTCTAATATGTAATTCACATTATGCATGTGATTTTGGACCTACTGATGTGTGAAATGAGTGTGCAGGAAAATTAGCCGAGACAACTCAACGAAAAAGTGGAGCTAAACTACTTGTTAATTTTGTGCTAACTGTATATTGTAATTCTTAAAGGTTGTAATTTGATCTTACTATTCTCCTAACCTTTAATTGTTCCAAATAAGTCTTTAAAGGCTTAGAAACATTAAATTTAAGTAACCCTATGGGTAAGGGTATGGGTGGGGGTACTTTCCAACCCTTTAGCCTCCTAAGTTGACTCTTAGGGTCTCTTAAAAACCCTATTATAGGCTGATTTCGAAAATGGGTTGCTCTTTACTTGGGTTAGTGAAACCAAACCTTCATCTTGAGTTACTTGAAGCTTAGTGGAGTTAAGGACCATACTTAGAGGCTTTTTTGGGGGAGTTTTTAGTTGTCACCCAATCCTCTAGTTTTGGAGGAAGTCTTGAAGATTGAAGGAAGAAAGGGGAGCTCTTCTCAAACCACCATTGCCATAACTCTTTTATGAAGGTAGGAGTTCTTCACTCCATGAATGGTTCTTTATGTGTGTTCACGTTTTGAATCTTTCTTGAATCATGTGGGAGACATTGTATAGTTACACATTTCTTGCTTGTGTGTTGGGGCTGGATTTGGGGCTGGATTTGGGAGGGATTTTATCTTGTTTTCCTTGGATGCTATTCATATGCCTTCTTGATGTTTTGGTTGTTTTTGAGAAGTTTTCATGGGAATGTTTTGGAAACACTCACCCTTGCATAGGGAAGAAGATGCCATATTGGGAAAAGGGCCTTAGTTGGACCTCAATGGTGTAGAGTCTCCTCTCATGGTGAGAGGAGGGAGAAAGGGTAGAGTGTATGGGCCCCTACTTGTCATCCCATACCTTGTTGTTATTGAGAATTCTTGAATGTGGAATAGAATAAAAATCCTTATAGATATAGCCTCGAAAGGGCCTTGTGAAAGAAAGAAAGTTCTTGAAGTTTTAGCCCCGAAAGGGCTAAGTGAAGGTATGGTGATTGACTTCTCCTATTGAGAAAATCCACCTTTCCCCTATATTGGTCCATTGTTGGACCTATTGTGCAACCGGGTGGGAATGCATGTTCAATTTTCTTATCTCCTTTTGTTGTTATCTCCATGTTGGTTCTTGTCTCTTCCATGTTTACCCTTGATGCAATGTAGACATTTGATAAAAGTTCTCTTGTGGAATCTTTGAAGAAATCTCATTGAATTGTAATAGTTGTAAGTTGTAATTGATTTTTGATGTAGTGGAAAAGACATCCGGTTTTCTTACTGGTTCTTTCTCGATGGAGCCTTGAACCAAGATGAATAACAAAGGAAAGAAAAAAAAAGATTATGAATTTCTTCTTGCAATGCACTCATGTGTTTCCAAACTTTGGCACACGTATGTGAGAGATTAGAATGATAGTAAATGTCTTGAATTGGGAAATTATGAGTTTCTATTATGATAATGAAAGTCAAATGGATGTATTGAAGTTCCAATTCAATGTTTTGAACATTAACATGTTATAATATCAATCCTATATTGTGATCACCAAGCTAGCACTTTCATTATTGAGTTACAATAGTTATGAAATTAAAATTGATAAGGATTAATTCATCATCTTTTTGAATTCTGAATTTAGGTTCATAATTCCTTGATAAGCTTCATAAAGAACAAAATCAATTTGATTTAAAAGGATTATATTTCTTTGCATTCTTGTGTTTCAATTTGATTTAGAAGATTATAACTCCATATTACCTCTAGAAATGTTTAACTCATCTTGGTTATCAAAATTTTTTAGCAAGAAAACATGTCAGCACTTAGCCAAAATTGGTTTTCAAAAAATGTGCACCTCTAGGCCAAAAACCCTCTCTGGAAAATGTATGGAGAACATTTTAATCTTCCCCAAGGTCACAGAGAATATTCTCTGTATTATTCTTTTAGACTGCAACTAAAATTAATATTAAATCTATAAAATGAATATGAGTTGAATGTATTTAAAATTATAATATCAAAGGGAACATCTCGTTGGCATCCCCTCAACAACATTACTTTTACATTAATTACCCAGAAACAAAAAGGCATGGTGCTTGCATAGGAGTTTATGTCCATTTTAATTTTTTTTACTCAAACTAATCTCAACCCCACACACTTTGTTATTATTATTTTCCTATCTGCTAGGCATGGCCAAGTCCATCACCTGCTAGCTAGCACCCTAGCACTCTGGTCGAAATCATGATGGGGGTGGGGGTGGAAAGGTATGGAAATCAAAAAAAAAATTTATTAGCTTGCAAATCGGCCCACCCACTCCCCTTCATCCTTAGCCCTCACCCTGATTTAAGTATTAGGCACGCAAGGGGGCTGTGGGAATAGGCCTGCCAGCGCTGACAACCTTGGTCAGCGGGCAAGGTGTCTTGGGACAGCGTGATAATTGCATGGGGGGGCGTGGGGAAGGTCCAGGTGGGTGTAGGTGGTTAGGGGTTTGGGGGTTAGGGGTTAGCATAGTGTTAGTTATGTATTTTTTTGTTAGTATGTTAGTATTTGCTTATTAGTTAGTTTTATTATTAAAAGTTTTAATTTTAAAGTAGTCTAGTTTGTTGTTTTAGTTTAATTTATTATTTAAGATTAGCTTAAGATGTTTTAAATTTAAGTATTAGTTGAGTAGTATTATTTTAATTTGAATTTAATTTAGTTTTGTCATATCTTTAGTTTAGTACTAGATTATGTTAGTTTAAAATTTAATTTATGTTAATTTACTTTGGTAGTATTTAAATTAGTCAAGGTCGTTCTAATTAATAACTATGTTTAGTTAGTTTTAGATGTATGTCTAATTCAAATTAGGATTAGCTTTGATTATTAGGTAGTGATTAGATGTTAGAATATTAAATTAGTTTCTATTTAAAAGGTATTTGCCTAAAATTAAATATTGTAATTTGATGTCTCATTCATTAGTTCTATTCTATTACCAACTTTATAGATTAATTTTAATATGGAATTAAATTGCGATAATTTGAAATAAGTTTAGATTACAATATGGATTCATTGAACATAGTCACCAACCTTAATAGTGAACATTAAATTAATTCATGACATTAAGCCGAGAGAAATTGATTAAACATGTAACGACAATCAAGTTATTCATTTAGTAGTAAGGGCCTAGTTAATTAGAACATCCTTAGGGTCATAACAATTGATCACGATTAGTTCCATTATAGTTAAACCCTAAAACTTTTTTGACCATGTTGTCTTACTTAATCTTAGTTAATCATAAGAACATTTGTCGACCCCATCATCTTAATTGTTCAAAAAAAATTTGTTGTATGTGTTTTTGCCCCCTTACTTTTGGGCATGAAAATATGAGCAAATGTGAGTATGAATTCCAGCAACAATTTGATGCAAATTCTCATTCAACTTTTCAAAATGAAGAGATGAGGGTCTCTTAAATAAACTTTCCTGGAATTCATCAACGGTTGAGATCAATTTCAATCAGCGGTCAGGATTAAAGGTGAATTTCAGTGATAAACGGAGATTTCCAAATTAAAGGGAGTTAACAGATTTAATTTAAATAAAATAAAGAGTTAACTAATTCAATTTGGGTAGAAAAAAGAGTTAACTAATTGAACTCATTTTTGATCAATAGTGAACTAGAAATTTCCCTTTTTGAACTGAAAAGAGCTTTTGTTGAGATATTTAATTTAATAAAATGAGATATGCTCTCATAATTACTTTTTCTATTTAATTAAGTAATCTTTAATTAATTAGAGACACTTTTCTTATTTAATTAAATAACTTCATTTAATTAATTAGGAATGGCTTCTCATTTAATTAAATAACTTTGTTTAATTAATTAGAAGTAAGTACTCCATTTAATTAAGTAATTTCGTTTAATTATTTCAAAATTATTTTCAAAACTAGTCAACTCAAGTCAACCATTGTTAAATCTGGTCAACTTTTGGTCAAACTTGATCTTTGCGTATGTGAATATGAGCAAATGTGAGTATGGATTCCAGCAACAATTTGATGCAAATTCTCATTCAACCTTTCAAAATGAAGAGATGAGGGTCTCTTAAATAGACTTTCTTGAAATTCATCAATGGTTGAGATCGATTTCAATCAGCAGTCAAGATTAAAGGTGAAGTTCAGTCATAAAGGGAGATTTCCAAATTAAAGGGAGTTAACAGATTTAATTTGAGTAAAATAAGGAGTTAACTGATTCAATTTGAGTAGAAAAAGGAGTTAACTGATTTAACTCATTTTTGATCAATAGTGAACTGGAAATTTCCCTTTTTGAACTGAAGAGAGATTTTGTTGAGATATTTAATTTAATAAAATGAGATATGCTCTCATAATTACTTTTTCTATTTAATTAAATAATATTTAATTAATTAGAGACACTTTTCTTATTTAATTAAATAACTTCATTTAATTAATTAGGAATGGCTTCTCATTTAATTAAATAACTTTGTTTAATTAATTAGAAGTAAGTACTCCGTTTAATTAAGTAATTTCGTTTAATTATTTCAAAATTCTTTTCGAAACTAGTCAACTCAAGTCAACCATGGTTAAATCTGGTCAACTTTTGGTCAAACTTGATCTTTGCATATGTGAATATGAGCAAATGTGAGTATGAATTCCAGCAACAATTCGATGCAAATTCTCATTCAACTTTTCAAAATGAAGAGATGAGGCTCTCTTAAAAAGACTTTACTGGAATTCATCAATGGTTGAGATCGATTTCAATCTGCGGTCAGGATTAAAGGTAGAGTTCAGTCATAAAAGGAGATTACCAAATTAAAGGGAGTTAACAGATTTAATTTGAGTAAAATAAGGAGTTAACTGATTCAATTTGAATAGAAAAAGGAGTTAACTGATTTAACTCATTTTTTATCAATAGTGAATTAGAAATTTCCCTTTTTGAACTGAAGAGAGATTTTGTTGAGATATTTAATTTAATAAAATGAGATATGCTCTCATAATTACTTTTTCTATTTAATTAAATAATATTTAATTAATTATAGACACTTTTCTTATTTAATTAAATAACTTCATTTAATTAATTAGGAATGGCTTCTCATTAATTTAAATAACTTTGTTTAATTAATTAGAAGTACTCCATTTAATTAAATAATTTTGTTTAATTATTTCAAAATTCTTTTCGAAAATAGTCAACTCAAGTCAACCGTGGTTAAATCTGCTCAACTTTTGGTCAAACTTAATCTTTGTGTATGTGAAGATGAGCAAATGTGAGTATGAATTCCAGCAACAATTCGATGCAAATTCTCATTCAACCTTAAAAAATGAAGAGATGAGGGTCTCTTAAATAGACTTTCCTGGAATTCATCAATGGTTGAGATCGATTTCAATCAGCAGTCAAGATTAAAGGTGAGGTTCAGTCATAAAGGGAGATTTCCAAATTAAAGGGAGTTAACAGATTTAATTTGAGTAAAATAAGGAGTTAACTGATTCAATTTGATTAGAAACAGGAGTTAACTAATTTAACTCATTTTTGATCAATAGTGAATTGAAAATTTTCCTTTTCGAACTGAAGAGAGATTTTGTTGAGATATTTAATTTAATAAAATGAGATATGCTCTCATAATTACTTTTTCTATTTAATTAAGTAATCTTTAATTAATTAGAGACACTTTTCTTATTTAATTAAATAACTTTTTTTAATTAATTAAAAGTAAGTACTCTATTTAATTAAGTAATTTCGTTTAATTATTTCAATTTTTTTTTGAAACTAGTCAACTCAAGTCAACCGTGGTTAAATCTGGTCAACTTTTGGTCAAACTTGATCTTTGCGTATGTGAATATGAGCAAATGTGAGTATGAATTCCAGCAACAATTCGATTCAAATTCTCATTCAACCTTTCAAAATAAAGAGATGAGGGTCTCTTAAATAGACTTTCTTGGAATTCATCAACGGTTGAGATCAATTGCAATCAGCGGTCAGGATTAAAGGTGAAGTTCAGTCATAAAGGGAGATTTCCAAATTAAAGGGAGTTAACAGATTTAATTTGAGTAAAATAAGGAGTTAATTGATTCAATTTGAGTAGAAAAAGGAGTTAACTGATTTAACTCATTTTTTATCAATAGTGAACTGAAAATTTTTGGTTTTGAACTGAAGAGAGATTTTGTTGAGATATTTAATTTAATAAAATAAGATATGCTCTCATAATTACTTTTTCTATTTAATTAAGTAATCTTTAATTAATTAGAGACACTTTTCTTATTTAATTAAATAACTTCATTTAATTAATTAGGAATGGCTTCTCATTTCATTAAATAACTTTGATTAATTAATTAGAAGTAAGTACTCCATTTAATTAAGTAATTGCATTTAATTATTTCAAAAAAAGTTTTGAAACTAGTCAACTGAAGTCAACCGTGGTTAAATTTGGTCAACTTTTTGTCAAACTTGATCTTTGCATATGTGAATATGGAAAAATGTGAGTATAAATTCCAACAACAATTCGATGCAAATTCTCATTCAACCTTTCAAAATGAAGAGATGAGGGTCTCTTAAATAGACTTTCTTGGAATTCATCAACGGTTGAGATCGATTTTAATCAGCGGTCAGGATTAAAGGTGAAGTTCAGTCATAAAGGAAGATTTCTAAATTAAAGGGAGTTAACAGATTTATTTTGAGTCAAATAAGGAGTTAACTGATTCAATTTGAGTAAAAGAAGGAGTTAACTAATTTAACTCATTTTTGATCAATAGTGAGCTGGAAATTTCCCTTTTTGAACTGAAAAGAGATTTTGTTGAGATATTTAATTTAATAAAATGAGATATGCTCTCATAATTACTTTTCCTATTTAATTAAGTAATCTTTAATTAATTAGAGACACTTTTCTTATTTAATTAAATAACTTCATTTAATTAATTAGGAATGGCTTCTCATTTAATTCAATAACTTTGTTTAATTAATTAGAAGTAAGTACTCCATTTAATTAAATAATTTCATTTAATTATTTCAAAATTCTTTTTGAAACTAGTCAACTCAAGTCAACCATGGTTAAATCTGGTCAAGTTTTGGTCAAACCTAATTTTTGCGTATGTGAATATGAGCAAATTTGAGTATGAATTCCAGCAACAATTCGATGCAAATTCTCATTCAACCTTTCAAAATGAAGAGATGAGGGTCTCTTAAATAGACTTTCCTAGAATTCATCAACAGTTGAGATCGATTTCAATCAGCGGTCAAGATTAAAGGTGAAGTTCGGCCATAAAGGGAGATTTCCAAATTAAAGGGAGTTAACATATTTAATTTGAGTAAAATAAGGAGTTAACTAATTCAATTTGAGTAGAAAATGAGTTAATTGATTTAACTCATTTTTGATCAATAGTGAACTGAAAATTTCCTTTTTTGAACTGAAGAGAGATTTTGTTGAGATATTTAATTTAATAAAATGAGATATACTCTCATAATTACTTTTTCTATTTAATTAAATAATCTTTAATTAATTAGACACACTTTTCTTATTTAATTAAATAACTTCATTTAATTAATTAGGAATGGCTTCTCATTTAATTAAATAACTTTGTTTAATTTATTAGAAGTAAGTACTCCATTTACTTAAATAATTTCGTTTAATTATTTCAATTTTTTTTTGAAACTAGTCAACACAAGTCAACCATGGTTAAATTTGGTCAACTTTTGGTCAAACTTGATCTTTGCGTATGTGAATATGAGCAAATGTGAGTATGAATTCTAGCAACAATTCGATGCAAATTCTCATTCAACCTTTCAAAATGAAGAGATGAGGGTCTCTTAAATAGACTTTCCTGGAATTTATCAACAGTTGAGATCGATTTCAATCAACAGTCAGGATTTGTAGTGCCTGCCCCTAAGTTGCATTTTTGCTATCATTGTCAAGCTCTTTTGGGGCTAGTTTCATTTTGATGGTTAGCAACATTGTTTTGAGACTATCAGATATTGTGCTATGGATTTAGTTTATTATGTGATAAGATCACTTAGATTTTACATTTCTTGGTTGCATGATGATTATTACATTGCTTTCAGTTATTGATAATGATTAGATTGGATGATTTATTATCATATGTGTTTTCTTATGGATACTTACCCCATACTTGCATGTGTATGGTGTGTGTGTTTGCTTTTGTATGGTGTGTCTAATGTGGTTAAGGAAGGGAGTCGTAGTCACCTGGTAGTTGAGATCTACATGATGTACCACTTCCTACCATTGCCTGTTTAGTTTAGTATATATTGTGCTTGTACATGAATGGTTTTTATGTAGGTTGCAGGTACCGAGTATTGGCTTCCTTAAATTATCAGGATGAGCGTACCCTATCACATTATCTCAATGATAAGAGAGGGGAGATAATTCTCAAGTCCAAATCCCAACCCTTTAAGCCATTTGTTCTAATTGGAAATTAGGACAAGTATCTGAGTTGAGTACCCTCTGAATGCGTCAGATGACGTAATTCGTGATATAAACCCTTGATTTGATTTTGCATGTATTTTGGCTATGATGAGTTTTTCCGTATTTTACCTTTTTGATTCTTTGATGTATTTTCTATTAATTAAGCCTAATTAAAAGATTTAATTAATGATTTAATTTAATAAAAAATTAATATAGTATTTTAATATTTATTTTATTTAATTAATTGAAAAATTAATTAAATAAAATAATTAAATTTGAAGATAAAAGTTATAATATTAAATTTGGAATGTGACAATATTTATTTTAATAATAATATATTTGGAGTTCATTTTTAAATAAATGACTAAATAATAATATTATTAAAGCTAATAAATATTTTAGCAATTAAGTTTTGGGAAATGAAATTTAAAAGTGAAAAATATATTTAAAATTATTAAAAGATTCTAGATTTCATGTGATTTAAATATAAATATATTAAGATTGAAAAGTGAAAATATTAAATTTAGTGCATGAAATTTAATAATAAATAAATTAAATTGGAAAGAGTAAAGTAAATATTATATTAATTAATATGCATTATTTGTTTACATAAGAGTTGGCAAATTCTCGGGAGTTGTCACGTAGACAACACATGGGTTTGCACTCTAAGAATGCATAAGTTGTCTACACTTAGAAGTTAGCATTTTATTTGAGCACATGGTGTTTACAACCTTAAGACTCATCTAGAAAGTTGGAGAAGACTCATGCTTGGTTGTCATGCTTATCTTCTAGTTGTTTCTAGACACACTCTAGATGCATCTTAGAGGCCTTTAAATAGAGGCTCTCCTAGTGTGTTAGGACAAGCTAAAATGAAAGCTTAATGGAAGCTACAAGCTACAAGTTATGAGCTTCATGTTAAAAATGGAAGCTTCAAGCTTATATGCTCATATTCTTCTTCATGCTCTTATGCTCCTTCATGCTCATATATTTCTACATGCTCATATATTTTTACATGCTCATATGCTTCTATATTCTTCCATGCTTCTTCTAGCACTTCTAGTCACTTGGAGGATTTGGTTGGCTTGGATCTTGGAGGAATTGTGAATGATGGAGAAGGAATGGATTTTTTATGAACTTCTGAGGCATGATGGATTAGCATCAGTGTCCAGGTGCACTCGTGATATTCACATATTCTCTTTGCACTATTTCTCTTCCTGTCTTCATCGTGTCTGTTATATGTGTCTGAATACATTTTGTAGTTGAATTTACAATTTGAATTGAAATTTAGATATTTTATTGGTTGAGAAGAAAACAATAGAAAAATCCTAAATCCAATTAATGAAGAAATTAGATCTAAACGAGTTTGGGTTCGAATTAGAATCAAATTGAAATAGATTTGAAAATAGTTTCAAGATTTATGGCCAAATCCATTAGTGAAATTATTGGATAAATTTAGAGAACAATTACTTTTTAGGAGAAATTATTAATTCATCACAAACTATCCTGTCGCTGCCCCTTGGATAGACCCAAACTCAGTCATTCATAACTTTTTATCATTCTCAAATTTATTTGATCGCTCCAGTTAGAAGTGGCGCAACTTGGCCCTCTCCAACATATTTTAATTTCAGCCTGATCCAATGGTTCATTAGGGAGATATGGCCATCGTACTGAGACTATTTTATTAAAGGACATATATTTCTCCATTTCCCATAACCAAGAGTTCTTTATGCTTAAACTTCACAAAAATAATATATCAAAGCATGGAATAAATTAAAGATATTATTGCAATCTTTCCTTATTAGAATCTTATTAATATGCATTAGTTTTATATGGTTTATTAACTAATCTAATTAAATCAAATTTAATTAAGATTAGTTAATAGTAGAAGAAGTGTAATTAGTTATTAGTCAATTTAAGTAAATGAGTTTTTAAATGAGGAAAAATTAAAAAGAAAAGAGATATTAATAAGTGGAATTAAATAATTGAATTATTAATGAGATCATTATTTAATGGATAATATTATTAATGAGTAATGGTATAAATAGTTTTAACAAGACTAATTGATCGAGATAGAGGAAAAAAAATTCATTATATTACGATTAAATCGGAATCATCTCTTGAGATAACATTAAATTATAATGATTCAAACGTTTACCCTTAGTTGAGTTTAGGAAGGTTGATTTCAAACATTATGAGGATTATACTACTTAAACGGGATAACTATAGGTTTAAAGGAAGTCTTCTTGCTTGATAATAATCATTGAGTTATCAATTAAGTTATGCACTAGATTGATCAATTGAAAATTGATAAGCATTATTTTGATAGTTTAAAATAATCAATTACTACGAGTAATGGCATCTATCATTTAAATATAAAAATGGATGGAATCAAGAATCTCTTCTACCTAAAAAATACTTTAAATTTGAAAATAGTAGTTGACTTATAACTTACAAATTATAATTAGTTAAATATTAACTAATGAAGTTTGAAGGGCTTCTTTAAGATCAATTAATAATAGTTTTGATGAGTTTATTATTTATTAATGTTTGTTGGGTCTATCAAACTATTAATAAATAATGGTGTAGATAGTTATCAATAAATTCGATTATATTTAATCTAGTGAAGATTATTTAATGATTAAAGTTTTGTAAAGATATTAGTTTTTGGATTTGAAGTATAATTGATTTGTAATCAATTGATATTCATTGAGTTGATATTATAACTATGATATTAATAATTAAGTTGTGCGATAGAGTTTTATTTGAAATGATTAATGATAATACGAATTTGTCAAGGGAATGTTGGTATTCTTTGAGAGATGACAAATGTGGTCACATGAAATTATTATTAAGATTCCCAATATAGCTTTTATTTAAATATTATCAAGATATTATTATTGAACTATTAATATGAGTATTAGATATTTGAGTTATAGTTGACTTTTAATGTAACACCCCGCCAAGGGATCCAAAGAATTAATCTAGAGTTTCACTAAGTTTGGTAACAATTTTTTTTTTTTTTTTTTAACATAAAAGTAAATACCATACATAACTTATTCACAATAACGAAAGCGATAGCAATGTCCATCTGAAAGTAAACATAACATACATAACAGATTACATTCTTTAAATATCCTTTAACGTTGAATTACATACAAGAATTCATCTAGTACAACATGCACATGAAATAATAATGATAAGTCCAATGTTTAAACATTACATTTTCAAATGCTCAATCATCCTCTGTACATGTCACAGGGTATGACAAGCTCAAAGAATATACATATGTAGAATAAGGTACATCATCCTATTCCAATCCATGATACATCAAAGTAGAGATAATCACATGATACATTATCATAAAAGACATATACATCCATCATAAAGACCAAACAAAATAAACTAAGTGCACAGTTCCTCCCGACCGTTAATAGAATCATTAGAACATCATGGATCCTAGCCATCCCTCCGTGCATAACATCCCAAATCACCGAAGAGATCATCGGTATTAACATAGTAGGAATGTCACTCCTAACATATAAAACATCGTATGCAAATAAAAGCATAAGATAACATCATCTAACATATGCTAATCATCAACGAAAAAGGATACATATCGACCATCATGAAGGATGCATCAGCCACGATGTCTCAATGAATCTCAAATGATAAGAGTGGAAAATACACTACCACCCGACCGCGTGGTACCTAAGTGGTCCACTCCCACCATGCTGAGGAGATAATCTCAAGTCCCAAACAAGTTGTCCAAATATCATAGCATAAATCTCTATAGTCCAGGAATCCTAAAAGTATACTAACTCAAAGGTTCCAATCACAAATTGACATCTAATCCCAGAGGCACACAATGACATGTAGGAACCTACTATGCAAGCGGGAAAGTGTCATTGCATTTATCACGTACAAATTACCCTAGCAGTTAGCTAAACTCCATGGATCCATACTGATCTCATGTGGCCACTAGTATCCTCTCATACTGACAAGGCATACTATGGAATGCAAGGTCGCAACCATGCGTCTCACTACTCCCATCCTAGCCTATACAAGCACTCAAGGCATGGGCGAGAACAAAACACTTATCTTTTTAGGTTAATTCAGTTAGTATTAGGTGTGAATGTTATCACTTATTAATCCAACTTACAATGAGTTACCCTGGCAGCCTCTTAGGACCCTGGCCCCCATTGCAAGCCACTTCCCATCACTACATACAGATATCCTACCCTAATGTTCATGGACTCATAAATCTCAAAATTAAAAAAGATAATCCATAATAAAATCATCAAATATGCATAAAAGCATCAAATCTCCATGAGTAAACATCCATAGAAAATCATGAACACAACAGCTCTCTATTGGCAACTGAAGTATCATTGATAATCAAAAGTATCCAATGGTTCTCAATAACCAAAATATATCTCAATCATACTGATCGAAGACTCCAAAAATGGTTGAGTCAAACATGTCACAACATGACATCATCAAGAATAAATCCACATCTTAGTCCCATCATGGCGACTAGAAAATAACCAAGGATAACTGATCGATGACCAAAATAATGGTTAGGTCAAGAGTCTCATAAATAAAAAAAATCTCAACTATAGCAATCAGTATTCACATCCAATACATAGAGCATTCCATCACATAACCATGGTTGGGTTTATAAAGATCAAGATTAAAACATCATCATGACATCACAATCACATAACCCCCAAGCCTCTGGTAGACGTCCTATAACTAGTCAACACTAGTCAACTCAAAAGAATAGCATAAAGAATACACAATGTAAACACATGTTTTGGTTTTGTTATGTTTTCAATTTTGAATTCAAATGCAAAAGGTCTCGGTTTACGTTTCCCAAACTATATCAAGTGGAGAAATTTCACGTTTTACCTAACCCATGTATTTGTTTGATAGATAAAAAATTTCTCCATTAGACTCAATTTTCTAATTGATCTAATAATATTTTATTTATATAAACTCTGTTTGAAGATAGACATTTCCTATGAACAAAACTTCGATTATTTATTCTAATAATTAATCTTAATTAAAACTAAGTTTAATTAAATTAATTATTAATATCTCTTCATAATTGACAAGCTTAATAGCAATATTTTAAATCATTAAAAAGAGTGACCCATTAATTGAGAACTTTATCATTAATTATATATACATATATACTTATATACATACATACATACATACATATATATATATATATATATACACATACATAAATATATATATATATTTATTTAATAATTAATAACATTTCATCATTTAAAACAAAATTGAAACTCAAATCGCATATGAAATAACGTTGCGGACTAAACCTTATATAATCTAAAACCCACATATGACTCAACGCGATTTAAAATTGCACGGCTATTTAAAGTACCGCACCGCAGGTACACTGCGGTCGCATGTACCCTGCGATCTCACAGGCCTGCGGTGGGTGGGGTATATGATACCCGCCCAACAGTTACATATATATATATATTTTAAAACATTTTCAATGTAACATTTTTTTATAACGTTTTTCCGAAATGAAATTGAAATCGCAAATGCGTTTTAATGAATATTACTGCGATAACTCGCTCGGCTTTCCAATTAATTAATTATATATATATATATATATATATATATATATATATATATATATATATACATATGTATGTATATATATATGTATATATATGTATATGTGTGTGTGTGTGTGTGTGTGTGTACAAATATACGCAGGGTTTTATACAGTATAAATTTATATATGAAAATATAGATCTGAACTATATATATATATATTTTCACAAAGAATATATATATATATATATAAGTTTCCGACAATTATTTACTCTCTAAATTTCTCTATAATTTTTTTTTTTTTTCAATTAATTTGGCTACAATTCAACCCTAGCCTCGTATTTTTTTCAGATCTATAATATTCTCAATTAAATTAACTACCCATAGGGAATGCATGCAATAACAATAGGAAATTCCTCAGAAGACATATGGAAGACATGAAGAAGATAGGGAAATGAAAGATGCAGAAATAGCATAAATAAAATCACAAGAATCTACCCGAATTCTGATGCTAAATCACTCTTCCTCAGAAAACCCACAGAGCAAGCTCCCTTCTTCAGAACTCTTGAATCCTCCAATGCTCCAATTGCACTCTAGACGCTATGTCTAAGCTTCTAGGGATGCCTGAATATAAATAGCTCTCAAGAAACTTCTAGAATGCTTCTAGAAATAGCTAAAAGGTGTCACCAACTAAGCATGGGTCTTTTCCAACCTTTTTGATGAGTCATAGGGTTGTAGACACCATGTGCTTAATTAATGCACTAACCCCCGTGTTGTTGACACATGAGAAATAGAAAAGTGCGTTAATTCCCATGCAAGCTTATAACTCCAATTTACTTTTTGAAATAATTTCTATTTAAATTTTATAACTTTCATTTTAATTTTTTATAACTTTTATTATTATTATTTTATTTATTACTTTATTATTATTTTATAATTATTATTAATTTTAATTTACTAATTTTCTTTTATTTAATTCATTTTTCTCAATTAATTCTCATTTAATTAATTATAATCAAAATATCAAAGATCATGATATTTAATTTTCTCAAATAATTAATTTATTAATTGAATCTATTTATTAAGACTTAATTAATAAAAAATTCACCATAGACCTCCAAGATAAAATATGAAAACCCATCATAGAACAAATCATACAAAATAAGTCTAAAGGGTTAAAAATCACGAAATATGTCATCCGACATATTGGTGGGTACTCAACTCTAATACTTGTCCTAACTCACTAGGACAAATGGTTTAAGGGTTTCAGATTTGGACTTGAGAATTTATCTCCCTTCTCTTATCATTGAGATAGTGTAATAAGGTACGCTCATCCTAGCAATTCAGGGAAGTCGATACCCGGTGCTTGCAACCTGCAAAAAAACTATGCATGTACATAAAATATATAATGCTAAGCTAAATAGACAATGGAAAGAAGTGGTGCATCATGTAGATCCTGACTAAGCAAGTGACTACGACTCCCTTCCTTAACCACATCAGAAATGCCATACAATAAGAAAACACACACACCATACACATGCAAGTATGGGGAAAGTATCCATAATAAAACTAATGAGATAATAAACCATCTAACTAATCATCATTAATAACTGAAAAGAATATAATAATCATCATGTATGCATGAAATGTAAAGTCTAAATGATCACATCATATAACCACTGAATCGATAACATAATGTCTGATAGTCTCAAAACAATACCACTAATCCATCAACATAATACTAGTCCATCAAAGTCTGATAATAATAGAAAATATGAGTCTAGAAAAGATGTGAACGAGGGTAGGCACTACATCCACCCCCCCTTGGATTAGGCTTACTCCTGAAAGCCTACAAACAAGTAGGGATATAACTCCCTCAATCTAGCTGCATCCTCCCATGTAGCTGAAGAATCATCAGTAGGGTCCCGTTGGACCCTTACCTGCTCGATGGTTCGACCCTTGAGGGTCAAGCCTCACTGCTCTAGAATACAAACCGGCTCCAAAGCTAGCTACTCATCCTCTACCTGCAACGCATTCCAATCAAGAACATGCACAATATTAGGAATATACTGCCTAAGCACTAAAACATGGAAAACATCATGAATGCGAGCTAGGCTGGGTAGTAGAGCAAGATGGTAAGCAACCGGGCCAATCCTCTCCAAAATCTCGAATGGTCCCACAAAGCGAAGTGCTAGCTTAGAACCCTTTCCATATCGGATCGAACTCTTTCGCTGTTGCACTCTCAAGAAAACCTTATCTCCCATAGCAAACTGCTTATCTGTCTTATGAGCATCGGCATACTTCTTCTGTCTATCCTGTGTCATAGTCAAATGCTCACGGATATGCACTACCTGTTGCTCCATATCACGAAGCATCTCAGGACCCAACAAGATGCGATCCTCAAGGTTGTCCCAAATCAAGGGTGTATGATAAGGATGTCCATATAATGCCTAAAAAGGTGCCATGCCAATAGAACTATGATACCCATTGTTGTAAGAAAACTCCACTAGGTAGAGATAGTCCTCCCAATGTGTCTGCCTATCCATCACATACATCTGTAACATATCCTCCAAAACCTGGTTCACCCTCTCTTTCTGACCATCAGTCTCTAGATGATATGCCAAACTGAAGTTTAGCTGCGCTCCAAGCTCATGCTGCAACGATGTCCAGAATGCATATGTGAATACAAGATCCCTGTCAGAAATGATCTTTCTAGGAATACCATGTAATCTCACAATGTCATGAATGAAGACATTCGCTATAGAAGCTACTATGTAGGAAGACCTGATTGGTAAAAAATGCGCCACCTTAGTCAACCGATCAACGGTAACCATGATAGCATCATGACGTCGAACTGTCATAGGTAATCCTACTATAAAATCCATGGAGATGATATCTCACTTCCAAGAAGGAATGAGATTTGGCTGCAAAAGTCCAGCCGGGTGCTGGTGTTCTGCCTTGACTCTCTGACACTCAAGATACCTAGCCACAAAATCAGCAATATCTCGCTTCATCCTAAACCAAAAGAACAAACATCTCAAATCAGCATGCATCTTCTTGACACCTGGATGTGCTGAGTAAGGTGTACGGTGGGCTTCTGCCAAAATCAAGGTGCGAAGCTCATCCAGTAATGGCACATAAATCCTCCCCAAATATCTCAAAAGACCATCTGATTCTCGAACGTAAGCTGCAAACTTACCTTCCAAGGGTCTTCCTGAATCAATCTCTCTGCACACTTCCTGATACCAAGAATCTGTAGGAAGTGCTTGAAGAATCTAACTCCTCAAATCCACACTAAGAGTCATCAATGATAACACATGTCTCCTGCGACTCAAAGAATCCGCCACCACATTCTCCTTACCCTGAATGTACTTAACCTCAAAATCATACTTGCATAGAAATTCCATCCATTGTCTCTGGCAAGCATTCAAATTAGGCTGAGTAAAAATGTACTGAAGACTACGATGATCGCTATGTAGCTCAAACCTGTGCCCTAATAAGAAATGTCTCCATCTTGCCAAAGCATGAACTACTGCTGCTAACTCAAGATCATGCATAGGGTAATTTAGCTTATGATCCTTGAGTTTGCGTGATTCATACGCAATCACCCGTCCACTCTGCATCAACACTGCCCCAATTCCTTCAAGAGAAGCATCTGTACACACCATGAAATCACCTTCTCGATCAGGTACAGCTAAAATTGGTGCACTAGTCAAAAGCTCCTTGAGCCTTTGAAAAGCTTCCTCACATTTCTCTGTCCACACAAACTTCTTTCCTTTCCTCTGAAGAGAAGTGATAGGATGTGCTATCCTAGAGAAGTTCTAGACAAATTTGCGATAATAACCAGCTAAACCCATGAAACTATGAATCTCTGACACATTAGTCGGTATAGGCCACTCTATTATCACCTAAATTTTTGTAAGATCCACTGAAATGCAATCACCTGAGATGACATGCCCTAAATATTGAATCTCTGATTTGAAGAATTCACACTTAGCTGCATTGGCATAACACTGATTGTCTCTTAAACACTACAAAACCAACCATAGGTGTTCCTCATGCTCCTTCTAAGTCTTAGAATATATCAATATGTCATCAAGAAACATGAGAACAAACCTATCAAGATATGATCGAAAAACACCATTCATCAAACTCATGAACACTGATGGAGTGTTAGTCAACCCAAAAGGTACCACTGTGAACTCGTAATGCCCATAGCGAGTTTGAAAAGCGGTCTTGTGAATGTCAGCTTCTTTAATATGAAGCTGGTGGTATCCTGACTTAAGGTCAATCTTGGAGAATAATGTAGCTCTCTTGATCTGATCAAATAAGTCATCAATCCTAGGCAAAGGATACCTGTTCTTAATAGTCACCTTGTTCAACTGTCTGTAGTCAATACAAAGGCACAAAGAATCATCTTTCTTCTTCACAAAGAGCACTAGAGCTCCCCATGGTGATACACTAGGTCGAATGCTCCCTTTGGCCAGAAGTTCCTCTAGCTGAAGATGTAGCTCACCCAATTCTTGAGTAGTCATACGACAAGGAGCTTTAGAGATAGGCTTCACTCCAGGAATCAGATCAATACTAAAATCAATGTGCCTCTTTGGAGGCATGCCTAGAATCTCACTTGAAAAAACATCTGCGTACTCCTACAAAATCGGGTGATCTAAAGTCTTCCTCATAGGATCTTCATCATCAAGATCATTTACCATAATAGCAAATATCTGACATCCCTTACGGAAACTCCGCTTCATTTGCATAGCAGAAATCATCCACAAAGATATAGGCCTCGGTATCCCAACTATCTTCACATCATTCCCTTGTTTATCTTGGCACAAAATAATCTTCTTCATGCAATCTATACTGGCTCTATGAGATCCAAGCCAGTCCATGCCTAAAACCACATCATAGGAACCAAGGGGTATGACTCGAAGATCCACTATTGTATTAAAGCTTTCTAAACTAAGCCCACACTTATGAACTACAGAGTCTATGGAGACCTTTATGCCTGAGGCTAGTTCTACTTACCAACCATGATCTTGCTTCACTGTATCCAGCTTACACTTAGAAACTATAGATGGTGAAATAAATGAATCTGTAGCTCCTGAATCAAACAATACTGAAAGAGATAGACCTCGAATAGCACCTGTGGTCTCAACCACTATTCCCTGATGATCTACCTGACGCTGATCAACTGCTGCAAAAACTCTATGAGCTCTACCTGCATCACCAACTGTGGGTTCTGAAGCTGTAGGCCTAGGTCCTGAAAATTGAGGTGCTCGTTGTGGACACTGAGCTGCATAATGTCCAATCTATCCACATGAAAAACATTATGTATTCTTGTCAGATCCTCTTCCCATAGGTGGCAGATTAGATTGCTGGGGATTGTTCCTGCTAACAAAAGACTGGCTACTCTGAGCTGGCTGATTGGGTTGATTCTATATATTGCGTTGAGCATTGCGGTTGTTCTTAAAGTTATGTTAAAAGTTGAGTTATATAATGAATAATGATCCTTGAGTTATGTTAAAAGTTGAAGTAACATTTAAGAAGAGTCATTCAATTTGTAACATTGATCTTAGCAAAATAAAGTGAATGATTTTATTAAGTGTCAAATAATTTAATATTTATCCTTAAGTTATCTTTAGAATATTATTTTAATGATGGAAGGATAATGCTATTAGAGAACAAATGGGATGATGTGTAGGTCAAATGATAAATCCTATACACTTGAAGTATACTAGTAAATTGAAACTGGAAACCTCTACTCATTATTTAGCTATGTGAATTTAGTAAACCAAAACATGTGTTTGCATTGTGTATTCTATATGCTTCTTGTTTTTGGTTTTGGGTTGACTAGTGTTGACCAGTTATAGGACATCTACCAGAGGCTCAGGGGTTATGATTGTGATGTCATGATGTCTTAATTCTGATCTTTATAAACCCAACCATGGTTATGTGATGGTATGCTCTATGAGATGATTGTATTACTGATTGTTATTGCTTATCAGTCTTCTTGAGTGAATCTGAGTTATTTGTATTTGAGACACTTGACTTAACCATTTTTGAGTCATCGATCAGTTATCCTTGGATTACTTTCTAGTCACCATGATGGGACTGAAATGTGGATTTATTTCTTGATGATGTCATGTTGTGACATGTTTGAGTCAACCATTTTGGTGTCTTTAATCAGTATTATTTTGAGATATTCTTTGTTGCTTGTTAAGAACCAATGGATATTGTGATTCATATTGGAGATTATACTTATGAGGTTTATTTTGTGGAGCTTTAATGTGTTCTTGGAAAGGAGAACCATCTTAGTATCAGGTTGCCTGTTAAGGAACCGAGTTTGATCTTTATGAGTATTGTGGTATGGGACACAACTATGGATTTATGTGCTTAGGAGAGGTTGTCTAGGTACATGACTATGGGAGTGGCTTGCATAGGGGTCTGAGGCCCAAAGTGGTCAGTACCAGGGTAACCTAATGCAAGTTATGTAATAAGTGATAATCTAGTAATTAAAATTTATGGGGGGAAAATACACTAAAAAGATAAGTTAGACATATTTAAACCACCCATGCTTTGAGTTCTTGTATAGACTAAGGATGGGAGAAGTTCCTCGTCTTCTTGAGAGGGCTTCTTGGTTTCCACATATGCCACGTTGAGGGTCTAAGGTTTAGAGTAACTAGTCCAAGGTAACTCAACGCTTGAGGGTCCGGGGTCTAATGAGAGACCAGTCCAGGGTAACTCAAGCAGCCATGTGATGACACTCCCTAGTATGTAGCTTGAATCTCCTCTATAGATTTTGTGTACCTCTAGTGGTGTACTTATTGTTGTGCCTCTGGGATTAGATGTCAATTTTGTGATTAGAACCTTTGAGTTAGTATACTTTTAGGATTCCTGGACTTAAGGAGTATTATGCTATGTGATTTTGATATCTTGTTTGGGACTTAAGATTATCTCCTCAGCACGGTGGGAGTGGACCACTTAGGTTCTACGTGGTCGGGTGGTAGTGTATTTTCCACTCTTATCATTTGAGATCTGTCTGAGACACCTTGGCTGATGCATTCTCGATTGGTATTTATCTTCATTATGATAGATGATGATGGATGTATTTATTGGTATGTTTCTGATATTGATGATTTGCATATGTTAGATGATGGTATCCTATGCTTTACTTTGCATATTAGTAGGATGTTTTAGGAGTGACATTTTTACTATGATAATATCGATGATCTCTTCGGTGCTTTGGAATGTTACGCATGGAGGGATGGCTAGGATCCATGATGCTCTAATGATGCTATTTACGGTTGGGAGGAACTGTGCACTTAGTTATTTATGTTTGTAGTATATGGTTATCTTTTATGATAGATGTTTATATCTTTATGATGATGATGTATCATGTATTGTTTATGGTTTCATTATGTCATTTCATCATGGATTAGAGTTAGTATGTTGATGTACTTTATTTACACAGATGTTTATTCTTTCAAGCTTTTCATAATTTGTATCAAGTACAGTGGATGATTGAGCTAAACTAAAATGTAGTTACAAAAAGGACATTTGTATATGGTTTAAGAATGTTGGATGTATCATTGTTATTTCATGTGATGTTAAATGAATGATTGATTTAGATGTAATTCAACTTTAAAGGATCTTTAAAGAATGTAATCTGTTATGTTAGGTTGAATTTCAGTTGGATGTTACTATTGCTTCCGCAGATGTTATGAATGGTTTTACTTTCATGTTTAAAAAAAAAATGTTTGGCAAACTTTAGGTTAATTCTTTTGGGTCCCTTGGTGGGGCGTTATAGGATTAAAGGTGAAGTTCAGTAATAAAGGAAGATTTCAAAATTAAAGGGAGTTAACAGATTTAATTTGAGTAAAATAAGGAGTTAACTGATTCAATTTGAGTAGAAAAAAGAGTTAACTCATTTAACTCATTTTTTATCAATAGTGAACTGAAAATTTCACTTTTTGAACTGAAGAGAGATTTTGTTGAGATATTTAATTTAATAAAATGAGATATGCTCTCATAATTACTTTTTCTATTTAATTAAATAATATTTAATTAATTAGGAATGGCTTCTCATTTAATTAAATAGCTTTGTTTAATTAATTAGAAGTAAGTACTCCATTTAATTAAATAATTTTGTTTAATTATTTCAAAATTCTTTTCGAAACAAGCCAACTCAAGTCATCCGTGGTTAAATCTGGTCAACTTTTTGTCAAACTTGATCTTTGCATATATGAATATGAGCAAATGTGAGTATGAATTTCAGCAACAATTCGATGCAAATTCTCATTCAACTTTTCAAAATGAAGAGATGAGGGTCTCTTAAATAGACTTTCATGGAATTCATCAACAGTTGAGATGGATTTCAATCAGCGGTCAGGATTAAAGGTGAAGTTCAGTCATAAAGGGAGATTTCCAAATTAAAGCGAGTTAACATATTTAATTTGAGTAAAATAAGGAGTTAACTGATTCAATTTGAGTCGAAAAATGAGTTAACTGATTTAACTCATTTTTGATCAATATTGAACTGGAAATTTTCCTTTCTGAACTGAAGAGAGATTTTGTTGAGATATTTAATTTAATAAAATGAGATATGCTCTCATAATTACTTTTTCTATTTAATTAAGTAATCTTTAATTAATTAGACAAACTTTTCTTTTTTAATTAAATAACTTCATTTAATTAATTAGGAATGGCTTCTCATTTAATTGAATAACTTTGTTTAATTAATTAGAAGTAAGTACTCCATTTAATTAAATAATTTTGTTTAATTATTTTAAAATTCTTCTCGAAACTAGTCAACTCAAGTCAACCGTGGTTAAATCTAGTCAACTTTTGGTGAAACTTGATCTTTGCGTATGTGAATATGAGAAAATGTGAGTATGAATTCCAACAAAAATTCGATGCAAATTCTCATTCAACCTTTCAAAATGAAGAGATGAGGGTCTCTTAAATAGACTTTCCTGGAATTCATCAACGGTTGACTTCGATTTTAATCAGCGGTTAGGATTAAAGGTGAAGTTCAGTCATAAAGGGAGATTTTACAATTAAAGGGAGCTAACAGATTTAATTTGAGTAAAATAAGGAGTTAACTGATTCAATTTGAGTAGAAAAAGGAGTTAACTGATTTAACTCATTTTTGATCAATAGTGAATTGGGAATTTTCCTTTTTGAACTGAAGAGAGATTTTGTTGAGATATTTAATTTAATAAAATGAGATATGCTCTCATAATTACTTTTTCTATTTAATTAAGTAATCTTTAATTAATTAGAGACACTTTTCTTATTTAATTAAATAACTTCATTTAATTAATTAAGAGCAGCTTCTCATTTAATTAAATAACTTTGTTTAATTAATTAGAAGTAAGTACTCCATTTAATTAAATAATTTCATTTAATTATTTCAAAATTCTTTTCAAAACTAGTTAACTCAAGTCAACCGTGGTTAAATGTGGTCAATTTTTGGTCAAACTTGATCTTTGCGTATGTGAATATGAGCAAATGTGAGTATGAATTCCAACAACAATTCGATGCAAATTCTCATTCAACCTTTCAAAATGAAGAGATGAGGGTCTCTTAAATAGACTTTCCTAGAATTCATCAATGGTTGAGATCGATTTCAATCAACGGCCAGGATTAAAGGTGAAGTTCAGTCATAAAGGAAGATTTCCAAATTAAAGGGAGTTAACATATTTAATTTGAGTAAAATAAGGAGTTAACTGATTCAATTTGAGTAGAAAAATGAGTTAACTCATTTAACTCATTTTTGATCAATAGTGAACTGGAAATTTCCCTTTTTGAACTGAAGAGAGATTTTGTTGAGATATTTAATTTAATAAAATGAGATATGCTCTCATAATTAATTTTTCTATTTAATTAAATAATCTTTAATTAATTAGAGACAATTTTCTTATTTAATTAAATAACTTCATTTAAGTAATTAGGAATGGCTTCTCATTTAATCAAATAACTTTATTTAATTAATTAGAAGTAAGCACTCCATTTAATTAAATAATTTTATTTAATATTTAAAAAAAAAATTTGATACTAGTCAACTCAAGTCAACCGTGGTTAAATCTGGTCAACTTTTGGTCAAACATAATCTTTGCGTATGTGAATATGAGCTAATGTGAGTACGAATTCCAGCAACAATTCGATGCAAATTCTCATTCAACCTTTCAAAATGAAGAGATGAGGGTCTTTTAAATAGACTTACGTGGAATTCATCAACGGTTGAGATCGATTTCAATCAGCGGTCAAGATTAAAGGTGGAGTTCAGTCATCAAGGGAGATTTCCAAATTAAAGGGAGTTAATAGATTTAATTTGAGTAAAATAAGGAGTTAACTGATTCAATTTGAGTAGAAAAAGGAGTTAACTGATTTAACTCATTTTTTATCAATAGTTAACTGAAAATTTTTCTTTTTGAACAAAAGAGAGATTTTGTTGAAATATTTAATTTAATAAAATGAGATATGCTCTCATAATTACTTTTTCTATTTAATTAAGTAATCTTTGATTAATTAGAGACACTTTTCTTATTTAATTAAATAACTTCATTTAATTAATTAGGAATGGCATCTTATTTAATTAAATAACTTTGTTTAATTAATTAGAAGTAAGTACTCGATTTAATTAAATAATTTCATTTAAATATTTGAAATTTTTTTTCGGAACTAGTCAACTCAAGTCCATCGTGGTTAAATCTGGTCAACTTTTTGTCAAACTTGATCTTTGGGTATGTGAATATGAGCAAATGTGAGTATGAATTCTAGCAACAATTCGATGCAAATTCTCATTCAACCTTTCAAAATGAAGAGATGAGGGTCTCTTAAATAGACTTTCTTGGAATTCATCAACGGTTGAGATCGATTTAATTCAATGGTCAGGATTAAAGGTGAAGTTCAGTCATAAAGGGAGATTTCCAAATTAAAGGGAGTTAACAGATTTAATTTGAGTAAAATAAGGAGTTAACTGATTCAATTTGAGTAGAAAAAGGAGTTAATTGATTTAACTCATTTTTGATCAATAGTGAACTGGAAATTTACCTTTTTGAACTGAAGAGAGATTTTGTTCAAATATTTAAATTAATAAAATAAAATATGCTCTCATAATTACTTTTTCTATTTAATTAAGTAATCTTTAATTAATTAGAGACACTTTTCTTATTATTTAAATAACTTCATTTAATTAATTAAGAATGGCTTCTCATTTAATTAAAAAACTTTGTTTAATTAGTTAAAAGTAAGTACTCCATTTAATTAAATAATTTCATTTAATTATTTAAAAATTCTTTTCGAAACTAGTTAATTCAAGTCAACCGTGGTCAAATCTGGTGAACTTTTGGTCAAACTTGATCTTTGCGTACGTGAATATGAGCAAATGTGAGTATGAATTCCAACAACAATTCGGTGCAAATTCTCATTCAACCTTTCAAAATGAAAACATGAGGGTCTCTTAAATAGACTTTCCTGGAATTCATCAACGGTTGAGATTGATTTCAATCAGCGGTCAGGATTAAAAGTGAAGTTCAATCATAAAGGTAAATTTTCAAATTAAAGGGAGTTAATAGATTTAATTTGAGTAGAAAAAAAAGTTAACTGATTCAATTCGAGTAGAAAAAGGAGTTAACTCATTTAACTCATTTTTGATCAACAGTGAACTAGTAATTTCTCTTTTTGAATTGAAGAGAGATTTTGTTGAGAGATTTAATTTAATAAAATGAGATATGCTCTCATAATTACTTTTTCTATTTAATTAAGTAATATTTAATTAATTAGAGACAATTTTCTTATTTAATTAAATAACTTCATTTAATTAATTAGGAATGGCTTCTCATTTAATTAAATAACTTTATTTATTTAATTAGAAGTAAGTACTCCGTTTAATTAAATAACTTCATTTAATTATTTAAATTTTTTTTTCGAAAATAGTAATCTCAAGTCAATCGTGGTTAAATCTAGATAACTTTTGGTCAAACTTGATCTTTGCGTATGTGAATATGGTAAAAGTTGAGTATGAATTCCAGCAACAATTCGATACAAATTCTCATTCAACCTTTCAAAATGAAGAGGTGAAGGTCTCTTAAATAGACTTTCTTGGAATTCATCAACGGTGTAAATCGATTTCAATCAGCGGTCAGGAATAAGGTAAAGTTTAATCATAAAGGGAGATTTCCAAATTAAAGGGAGTTAACAGATTTAATTTGAGCAAAACAAGGAGTTAACTGATTCAATTTGAGTAGAAAAATTAGTTAACTGATTTAACTCCTTTTTTATCAATAGTGAACTCGTAATTTCCCTTTTTCAACTGAAGAGAGATTTTGTTAAGATATTTAATTTAATAAAATGAAATATGCTCTCACAATTACTTTTTTTATTTAATTAAGTAATCTTTAATTAATTAGAGACACTTTTCTTATTTAATTAAATAACTTCATTTCATTAATTAGGAATGGGTTCTCATTTAATTAAATAACTTTGTTTAATTAATTAGAAGTAAGTACTCCATTTAATTAAATAATTTTGTTTAATTATTTCAAAATTCTTTTCGAAACTAGTCAACCCAAGTCAACCATAGTTAAATCTGGTCAACTTTTGGTCAAATTTGATCTTTGCGTATGTGAATATGAACAAATGTGAGTATGAATTCCAACAACAATTCTATGCAAATTCTTATTCAACCTTTCAAAATGAAGAGATGAGGGTCTTTTAAATAGACTTTCTTGGAATTCATCAACGGTTGAGATCGATTTCAATCAGCGGTCAGGATTAAAGGTGAAGTTCAGTCATAAAGGGAGATTTCTAAATTAAAGAGAGATAACAGATTCAATTTGAGTAAAATAAGGAGTTAACTGGTTCAATTTGAGTAGAAAATGGAGTTAACTGATTTAACTCATTTTTTATCAATAGTTAACTGGAAATTTTCTTTTTTGAACTGAAGAGAGATTTTGTTGAGTTATTTAATTTAATAAAATGAGATATACTCTCATAATTAATTTTTCTATTTAATTAAATAATCTTTAATTAATTAGAGACATTTTTCTTATTTAATTAAATAACTTCATTTAATTAATTAGGAATGGCTTCTCATTTAATTAAATAACTTTTTTTAATTAATTAGAAGTAAGTACTCCATTTAATTAAGTAATTTCGTTTAATTATTTCAAAATTCCTTCCAAAACTAGTCAACTCAAGTCAACCTTGGTTAAATCTGGTCAACTTTTGGTCAAACTTGATCTATGCTTATGTGAATATGAGATAATGTAAGTATGAATTCCAACAACAATACGATGCAAATTCTCATTCAACCTTTCAAAATGAAAAGATGAGGATCTCTTAAATAGACTTTCCTGTAATTCATCAACGGTTGAGATCGATTTTAATCAGTGGTCAGGATTAAACGTGAAGTTCAGTCATAAAGAAAGATTTCCAAATTAAAAAGAGTTAACAGATTTAATTTGAGTAAAATAAGGAGTTAACAGATTCAATTTGAGTAGAAAAAGGAGTTAACTGATTTAACTCATTTTTTATCAATAGTGAACTGAAAATTTTCCTTTTTGAACTGAAGAGAGATTTTGTTCAGATATTTAATTTAATAAAATTAGATATGCTCTCATAATTACTTTTTCTATTCAATTAAATAATTTTTAATTAATTAGAGACACTTTTCTTATTTAATTAAATAACTTCATTTAATTAATTAGGAATGGCTTCTCATTCAATTAAGTAACTTTGTTTAATTAATTAGAAGTAAATACTCCATTTAATTAAATAATTTCGTTTAATTATTTCAAAAAAAATTTGAAACTAGCCAACTCAAGTCGACCGTGGTTAAATTTGGTCAACTTTTGGTCAAACTTGATCTTTGCATAAGTGAATATGAGCAAATGTGAGTATGAATTCCAGCAACAATTCGATGCAAATTCTCATTCAACCTTTAAAAATAAAGAGATGAGGGTCTCTTAAATAGACTTTCCTGGAATTCATCAACGTTTGAGATCGATTTCAATCAGCGGTCAGGATTAAAGGTGAAGTTCAGTCATAAAGGGAGATTTCAAAATTAAAGGGAGTTAAGAGATTTTATTTTGAGTAAAATAAGGAGTTAACTGATTCAATTTGAGTAGAAAAAGGAGTTAACAGATTTAACTCATTTTTGATCAATAGTGAACTGGAAATTTCCCTTTTTGAACTGAAGAGAGATTTTGTTGAGATATTTAATTTAATAAAATGAGATATGCTCTCATAATTACTTTTTCTATTTAATTAAATAATCTTTAAATAATTAGAGACACTTTTCTTATTTAATTAAATAACTTCATTTAATTAATTAGAAATTGCTTCCCATTTAATTAAATAACTTTGTTTAATTAATTAGAAGTACTCCATTTATTTAAATAATTTCTTTTAATTATTTCAAAATTATTTTCGAAACTACACAACTCAAGTTAACCATGGTTAAATCTGGCCAACTTTTGGTCAAACTTGATCTTTGCGTATGTGAATATGAGCAAATGTGAGTATGATTTCTAGCAACAATTCGATGCAAATTCTCATTCAACCTTTCAAAATGAAGAGATGAGCGTCTCTTAAATAGACTTTCCTGGAATTTATCAACAGTTGAGATTGATTTCAATCAACGGTCAGGATTAAAAGTGAAGTTCAGTCATAAAGAGAGATTTCCAAATTAAAGGGAGTTAACAGATTTAATTTGAGTAAAATAACGAGTTAACTGATTCAATTTGAGTAGAAAAATGTGTTAACTAATTTAACTCATTCTTGATCAATAGTGAACTAGAAGTTTCCCTTTTTGAACTGAAGCGAGATTTTTTTGAGATATTTAATTTAATAAAATGAGATATGCTCTCATAATTACTTTTCCTATTCAATTAAGTAATCTTTAATTAATTAGAGACACTTTTCTTATTTAATTAAATAACGTCATTTAATTAATTAGGAATGGCTTCTCATTTAATTAAATAATTTTTTTAAATAAATTAGAAGAAAGTACTCTATTTAATTAAATAATTTCGTTTAATTATTTCAAAATTATATTTGAAACTAGTCAACTCAAGTCAACCGTGGTTAAATCTGTCAACTTTTGGTCAACCATGGTCTTTGCGTATGTGAATATGGGCAAATGTGAGTACGAATTTCAGTAACAATTTGATGTAAATTCTCATTCAACCTTTCAAAATGAAAAGATGAGGGTCTCTTAAACAGACTTTCCTGGAATTCATCAACAGTTGAGATCGATTTCAATCAACGGTCAAGATTAAAGGTCAAGTTCAGTCATAAAGGGAGATTTCCAAATTAAAGGGAGTTAACAAATTATATTTGAGTAAAATAAGGAGTTAACTGATTCAATTTGAGTAGAAAAAGGAGTTGATTGATTTATCTCATTTTTTATTAATAGTGAACTGTAAAATTTCCCTTTTTGAACTGAAGCGAGATTTTGTTGAGATATTTAATTTAATAAAATGACATTTGCTCTCATAATTACTTTTTTTTATTTAATTAAGTAATCTTCAATTAGTTAGAGACACTTTTCTTATTTAATTAGATAACTTCATTTAATTAATTAGGAATGGCTTCTCATTTAATTAAATAACTTTGTTTAATTAATTAGAAGTAAGTACTCCATTTAATTAAATAATTTCATTTAATTATTTTAAAATTCTTTTTGAAACTAGTCAACTCAAGTCAACCGTAGTTAAGTCTAGTCAAATTTTGGTCAAACTTGATCTTTGTGTATATGAATATTAGCAAATGTGAGTATGAATTCCAGAAACAATTTGATGCAAATTCTCATTCAACCTTTCAAAATGAAGAGATGAGAGTCTCTTAAATAGATTTTCCTGAAATTCATCAATGATTGAGATCGATTTCAATCAACGATCAGAATTTAAGGTGAAGTTCAGTCATAAAGGGAGATTTCCAAATTAAAGGGAGTTAACAAATTTAATTTGAGTAAAATAAGGAGTTAATTGATTCAATTTGAGTAGAAAAAGGAGTTGACTGATTTATCTCATTTTTTATTAATAGTGAACTATAAAATTTCCCTTTTTGAACTGAAGCGAGATTTTGTTGAGATATTTAATTTAATAAAATGACATTTTCTCTCATAATTACTTTTTTTATTTAATTAAGTAATCTTCAATTAATTACAGACACTTTTCTTATTTAATTAAATAACTTCATTTAAATAATTAGGAATGGCTTCTCATTTAATTAAATAACTTTGTTTAATTAATTAGAAGTAAGTACTCCATTTAATTAAATAATTTCGTTTAATTATTTCAAAATTATTTTCGAAACTAGTCAACTCAAGTCAACCGTGGTTAAATCTATCAACTTTTGGTCAAACATGGTCTTTGCGTATGTGAATATGGGCAAATGTGAGTATGAATTTCAGTAACAATTCGATGCAAATTCTCATTCAAACTTTCAAAATGAAGAGATGAGGGTCTCTTAAATAGAATTTCTTGGAATTCATCAACGGTTGAGATCGATTTCAATCAACGGTCAGGATTAAAGGTCAAGTTCACTCATAAAAGGAGATTTCAAAATTAAAGGGAGTTAACAAATTTAATTTGTGTAAAATAAGGTGTTAACTAATTCAATTTGAGTAGAAAAAGGAGTTGACTGATTTATCTCATTTTTTATTAATAGTGAACTGTAAAATTTCCCTTTTTGAACTGAAGCGAGATTTTGTTGAGATATTTAATATAATAAAATGACATTTGCTCTCATAATTAAATTTTTTATTTAATTAAGTAATCTTCAATTAATTAGAGACACTTTTCTTATTTAATTAAATAACTTCATTTAATTAATTAGGAATGGCTTCTCATTTAATTAAATAACTTTGTTTAATTAATTAGAAGTAAGTACTCCATTTAATTAAATAATTTCGTTTAATTATTTTAAAATTCTTTTTGGAACTAGTCAACTCAAGTCAACCGTGGTCAAATCTAGTCAACTTTTGGTCAAACTTGATCTTTGCGTATGTGAATATGAGCAAACGTGAGTATGAATTCAAGCAACAATTCGAAGCAAAGTCTCATTCAACCTTTCAAAATGAAGAGATGAGGGTCTCTTAAATAGACTTTTCTGGAATTCATCAACGGTTGAGATCGATTTCAATCAACGGTCAGGATTAAAGGTGAAGTTCAGTCATAAAGGGAGATTTCCAAATTAAAGGGAGTTAACAGATTTAATTTGAGTAAAATAAGGAGTTAACTAGTTCAATTTGAGTAGAAAAAAGAGTTAACTAATTTAACTCATTTTTGATTAATAGTGAACTGAAAATTTCCTTTTTTCAACTGAAGAGGGATTTTGTTGAGATATTTAATTTAATAAAATGAGATATGCTCTCATAATTACTTTTTCTATTTAATTAAATAATTTTTATTTAATTAGAGACACTTTTCTTATTTAATTAAATAACTTCATTTAATTAATTAGGAATGACTTCTCATTTAATTAAATAACTTTGTTTAATTAATTAGAAGTAAGTACTCCATTTAATTAAATAATTTCGTTTAATTATTTCAAAATTCTTTTCGAAACTAGTCAACTCAAGTCAACCGTGGTTAAATTTGGTTAACTTTAGGTCAAATTTGATCTTTGCGTATATGAATATGAGCAAATGTGAGTATTAATTCTAGCAACAATTCGATGCAAATTCTCATTCAACCTTTCAAAATGAAGAGATGAGGGTCTCTTAAATAGACTTTCTTGGAATTCATCAACGGTTAATATCGATTTCAATCAACGGTCAGGATTAAAGGTGAAGTTCGGTCATAAAGGGAGATTTCCAAATTAAAGAGAGTTAACAGATTTAATTTGAGAAAAATAAGGAGTTAACGGATTCAATTTGAGTAGAAAAAGGAGTTAACTGATTTAGCTCATTTTTTATCAATAGTGAACTAGAAATTTCCCTTTTTGAACTGAAGAGAGATTTTGTTGAGATATTTAATTTAATAAAATGAGATATGCTCTCATAATTACTTTTTCTATTTAATTAAATAATCTTTAATTAATTAGAAGCACTTTTATTATTTAATTAGATAACTTCATTTAATTAGTTAGGAATGGCTTCTCATTTAATTAAATAACTTTGTTTAATTAATTAGAAGTAAGTACTCTATTTAATTAAATAATTTGATTTAATTATTTTAAAATTCTTTTCAAAACTAGTCAACTCAAGTCAACCGTGGTTAAATCTGGTCAACTTTTGGTCAAACTTGATGTTTGCATATGTGAACATGAGCAAATGTGACTATGAATTCTAGCAACAATTCGATGCAAATTCTCATTCAACCTTTCAAAATGAAGAGATGAGGGTCTCTTAAATAGACTTTCCTGGAATTCATCAACGGTTGAGATCGATTTCAATCAATGTTCAAGATTAAAGGTGAAGTTCAGTCATAAAGGAAGATTTTCAAATTAAAGGGAGTGAACAGATATAATTTTAGTAAAATAAAGAGTTAACTGATTCAATTTGAGTAGAAAAAGGATTTAACTCATTTAACTCATTTTTTATCAATAGTGAACTGAAAATTTCCCTTTTTAAACTAAAGAGAGATTTTGTTGAGATATTTAATTTAATAAAATGAGATATGCTCTCATAATTACTTTTCCTATTTAATTAAATAATCTTTAATTAATTAGAGAGACTTTTCTTATTTAATTAAATAGCTTCATTTAATTAGTTAGGAATGGCTTTTCATTTAACTAAATAATTTTGTTTAATTAATTAGAAGTAATTACTCCATTTAATTAAATAATTTCGTTCAGTTATTTCAAAATTCTTTTCAAAACTAGTCAACTCAAGTCAACTGTGGTTAAATCTGGTCAACTTTTGGTCAAACTTGATCTTTGTGTATGTGAATATGATAAAATGTGAGTATGAATTCTAGCAACAATTCGATGCAAATTCTCATTCAACCTTTCAAAATGAAGAGATGAGGGTCTCTTAAATAGACTTTCCTGGAATTCATCAACGGTTGAGATCGATTTCAATCAACAGTTAGGATTAAAGGTGAAGTTCAGTCATAAAGGGAGATTTCTAAATTAAAAGGAGTTAACAGATTTAATTTGTGTAAAATAAGGAGTTAACTGATTCAATTTGAGTAGAAAAAGGAGTTAACTGATTTAACTCATTTTTGATCAATAGTGAACTGTAAATTTCCCTTTTTGAACTGAAGAGAGATTTTCTTGAGATATTTAATTTAATAAAATGAGATATGCTCTCATAATTACTTTTCCTATTTAATTAAATAATCTTTAATTAATTAGAGACACTTTTCTTATTTAATTATGTCATGCCCTAAATTTACCCTAAATGTACATTAAGCACAAATTTATTTAATTTTTTAATTATTATTAATATTATTATTCTTAATTAATTAATTTCATAAGCCTAAATAACCTCCAAAAGACATATGTGTGTTACAACTATATCATCACTGAGTTGGACATCCCTCTGACATCTACTGACCCAAGGTTTGGAAAGTGAATACTCATACCTACTACTTCAATCTGTACTCCACATTTCAATGTCATCTTTACTAATTTGTCATATGAGTTAACATGTCTTCAATGCATGTAACCCCCGATTAACCATCCATTAGAACTATCATCAACTTTGATGCCAACTATGCTACTCTAGGCAATCGATTCAAATGACAATATATACATAATTAACACTTTTCTAGAGTATTTAAAATGTTCCCAAAATCAATGGGTGTATATTTTTATTTTTTTCATATCCCAACTTACATCTTTCGTTGACATAGTTATTAAGATTGAATTATCTTTTTATTATTCATATTATATCTCTAATGCAAGCGACGTCACATTTTAATATTAGGGTCAATACCTACTACAATTGAAATTGTAGTGAAAAGAATGATCAATTCATTTATATAAACATATATCATAAAAGAATGATTTTAAAAGATAATCTATCCTTACTAATACTAAGGTAACAAAATGAATGCATATGAACATATTAACTATCCATCTATCTAAAATACCCTATTAGTCATAGTCCATTAACTTGACCCCACTCACATTTCTTTTAAGAAGATGAAATAGTTTTTCTCTAGCAAAGTTCCAAATCACCCTACTTCCCACGTGCTACTACCCCATAATCTTCTTCACTTACCCATAGACCAAGCGAATTCCTTGGGTTTCTCTCCATGGTGGACTCACTTACCAAATTTTTGGCCAAGACAAGCATAGGCGCCTTTTCCATGAGTCAAATCCTATTAATTTTGAGCTAGAAGATATGCATTTCGAATTCCCATGTTAAATCAACTTGCTACTTGGTCCCATATTGTTGGCAGCGTGGAGTTTATCCTAGTCTTAATTAGGTGGGTGAAGAAAGACATATAAAATTCCATAACTTCTTCCAAGGCAAATCAAGGCGTCAAGGACAAAATGGAAGCCATTCCCTCTTGTTAGAATTATGTCATAAACTTGCACGGTATTCCAATATAATATTTGAAGGCACAAAGTGCCTAGGGAATAGGTGGATGAAATAAGTCTTGGTCATGTCAGATAAATTAAATACCTTGGTCTCCATAGCATATTAAATTGTTTTCTCATTCACCAACCCATGCTAGCCTAAGGTAGATAATATAGTAGGTTGTTTGTCACACTATGTCTTGTTTAAAATATTACTTGGTGCTAGTTTAGGTTTGTTTAACATGAGCATTGTATATATATTTTTTAAAAAGTTTCTTTTGATTTGATAGGGTGTTGACTCGAGTTATGTGTCTCATATGAGGTCCCTTCTAATGCAATTAATATGATGGTTAGTTTATTATGTTAAAATATGCTTTACAGGTTATAGGGTCCTAGGAGTCTAAGGAATACTCTAGAATATTTTAATATCTGTATTAAGAGAAGAGATTTATTTTACTTTCTCATACATTTTCTAGAGGATAAAATGTGCACCTAAAGCAAGCTTATGTCTTAAGTCTTGTATATTTTATATCATCACTTGATTTTCTTCTTCTGTAATCTAGGACATTCAAGGTAAGTTATTGCAAGGATAATTAGGAGATAATTATAAACTAAGTATAGTTTTAAAATTGTGATTCATTTAGCATTCAAAACATTAACTTAATCCAATAGCTCAACATTTCATGACAAGACTTTATATGAAGTTATCTGGATTATCCCTATCTATGAATTATGAAATTTAGAAACCATTTTCTCAACATTATCTTCTTATGTAGATCTAGATTTGAATGTACATTCACAATTGGTAAACAATGGAACTAAAATGATAATAGCAATCCACCAGGATAATCCTCCCTATGAATATTATCTCTTCTATGATATCAAATTTCTTTTGCATTCCACTCAAGAGCATCAAGTAATTTGGATCTCTGATTGGTGTTACCATCCAATAAAACAACAATATTATTACAATGAATTATCTTCAGTGATACCCTCATGATACACAAAAAGGTGGTGAAGTCAACATATCATAATATACACAATGGAAAATACTTTTACTACACATGAGCACTCACAACCTTTCCATTGACAATCAAACCAAGACAGTAGCTTTCTCTTACAATACATTTAGGCTCACATAACAAAATGGAGTTTTTCTCTCTATCTCATCTCAATGCAATATTGTCTTCTCCTCCTATGCACATGGAAGATAACAAGGACTCCAAGTTTCCAAGATTTTTCTCTAAGAACTTGCAAATGCATCACAACAAAAAAACAAGGACCATGGGTGCTTTCCACCCAACCATAGGCCTCAAAGAGACCACCCCCGCGCTAGGGGAACAAGGCTCAAACAAAATCCACATACACATTTGTAAGAAACATATACACCACATAACAAAACCACAACAAATCCCATCCCAAGGATATTTCACAAAGGCTCACCATTGGAACCTTGAACATAGGGTGAAGGTGGAAACACAAGGAGGTTTACCATTTCATATCATATTTTCCATAAAACTCATGCCCTTTTGGGGCTAAATCAACAAAATACAAGGCCCTTTCGGGGCTTCATAAACATCTTCCACCATACACACTACCAACACAACATCCTCCACTACACACAACCAACAGCTTTAGCTTCCTACAAACCCATACTTCATTTACTTCTTTCCTCACCATTTTTTTTTTTCCTTATCCTCCCCCAAGGCAAAATATGAATATGACAATGGCATACAATGGAGCCCATACTCCAAGGTCCTCAACTATGCAATCCAACTGCTGCCCGTTCACCCTGGACTTCTCTTCCCTTCCCACAAGGGTGAGTGTAAGTCCCACACCCATAAGAACACTCAAGCACAACAAGAGAACTAAACCAAGTAGCAATAAAACAACAGATTTTCAAGAGCACATCACATTATCACAACACAATATCAACACCCATAATGCAACAAGGAAATAGAGGAAATCCAAACCTCATACTCACAATACTCCACACAATACAACAAGATGCACAATGGTGTCACACTAATCTACATGGAATGAACACCATTCAAACACTCACATGAATGCTACTCCACAATGCAAAGCAATGCATACTCCATTGATAAACTCCACACTTGCAGATTGGCTTAACCATGCTAAAAGAAAGAAAAAGGAAAGGAAGCAAGCTTGAGATACCAACCTTGGTCCAAGCTAGGGTAAGGATAGTTGAAGTAGAGCTCCCCTCCTCTCCCTCCAAAACCTAACTGTCTCTAAAATTAGAGAGTGGCCAAGTCGTTTCTCATTTAGCCATACCTCTATATATATATCCTTCTCATTTTCGGATTCCATAAAGAATGTCATTTTCATGGGGTCTCCTAGGTCCACTAGACACCCTAGAGGTCATTAATAGCTCCCTAGCCTATAGTACTAACATGGGTGGGGTTAATTTTAATCCCAACTTACCTTAAAGTTACTTTATGACCCTCCCAAAGCTAGGTGATTCAAATTTCAAATTCCCCAAGGTGATGACCTTGTCCTTTTACTGACTAAGGCAATAATCAAATTCCTCAATTGAGCCATTTATCACGGAATAAGGTGGCCACATGATCCATTGACGAATAACATGTCATATCACATAACAAGCACAAGTGTCAAGTGACACACACAAAATATCATATTATATTAAAAAAATGACTTGTTTTACAATAATACATGAACTAGGCTACTATGCACACATACAATTCACATATAAGAAATAAAACACATTACAATTAGTTTTGAATCTTTTCCATTGATTCAACCTTGGTTATGTCATGTTTGTAGTAGTTTGAGCCTTAATTCCCCTTTAACCCATGGTCAAATTCCTGTACGCTAAACTCGAGCATCAGTAGTCCAAGAAAATCATATAAGCATATGTAAAATAAATAATTATCTCATTCAACATTAGACTTGCATATATTTCATCATCTCAAATTAACTTTCCCTTTCTTAATCATTTCAAATATAACCTTCAAAATATTAAAATATCAAAACTTACATATCACATTCGACATTTGAGTTCTATACTTCATTCCTTATAATTACATAACTTCTTCTAACAATTTCCATGTAAAATGTTCAAAATACTATAAAACTAAACTTTAATTATCAACATAACATTGTCAATTTAATACTCTGAATAACTTCATATTCTACAACAAGATGCTAAATCCATAACTATTGAATCCCTAGGTGTGCGGGTTAGGTCTCAATGCATAACAAAATTTATCTTTTAACTCTAATTTCCACTTCAACATTACCTTCTTATATCACAAGCATTTCTACCATTCAATTTCTATAAAAGCAATGTCAATAGCTTACAACATGAAATAGAATCATTAAATGCATCAATTAGGTCATAATATGCAGGGGTAATTGCGGATCATCAAAATGTAGATATTAAAATGACATAACCCTACAGTCTTAAAACTATATCAAACATAGGATTAAAATCACCGTAATGCAGTTATCTCATTGGTACTATAACGAATTGGGTGAGGCCTCACAAATTAAATAACTTCATTTCATTAGTTAGGAATGGCTTCTCACTTAATTAAATAACTTTGTTTAATTAATTAGAAGTAAGTACTCCATTTAATTAAATATATATTTTTAATTATATCAAAATTCTTTTCGAAACTAGTCAACTCAAGTCAACCATGGTTAAATCTGGTCAACTTTTGGTCAAACTTGATCTTTGCGTATGTGAATATGAGCAAATGTGAGTATGAATTCCAACAACAATTCGATGCAAATTCTCATTCAACCTTTCAAAATGAAAAGATGAGGGTCTCTTAAATAGCCATTCCTAAAATTCATCAACGGTTGAGATCGATTTCAATCAATGGTCAAGATTAAAGGTGAAGTTCAGTCATAAAGGGAGATTTACAAATTAAAGGGAGTTAACAGATTTAATTTCTGTAAAATAAGGAGTTAACTGATTAAATTTGAGTAGAAAAAGGAGTTAACTAATTTAACTCATTTTTGAACTAAAGAGAGATTTTGTTGAGATATTTAATTTAATAAAATGAGATATGCTCTCATAATTAATTTTTCTATTTAATTAAATAATCTTTAATTAATTAAAGACACTTCTCTTATTTAATTAAATAACTTCATTTAATTAATTAGGAATGGCTTCTCATTTAATTAAATAACTTTGTTTAATTAATTAGAAGTAAGTACTCTATTTAATAAAATAATTTTGTTTAATTATTTCAAAATTCTTTTCGAAACTAGTCAACTCAAGTCAACCGTGGTTAAATCTGGTCAACATTTGGTCAAACTTGATCTTTGCGTATGTGAATATGAGCAAATGTGAGTATGAATTCCAGCAACAATTCGATGCAAATTCTCATTCAACCTTTCAAAATTAAGAGATGAGGGTCTCTTGAATAGAGTTTTCTAGAATTCATCAACGGTTGAGATCGATTTCAATTAAAGGTCACGATTAAAGGTGAAGTTCAATCATAAAAGGAGATTTCCAAATTAAACGGTGTTAACAGATTTAATTTGAGTAAAATAAGGAGTTAACTGATTCAATTTGAGTAGAAAGAGGAGTTAACTGATTTCATTCATTTTTGATCAATAGTGAACTGAAAATTTCCCTTTTTGAACTGAAGAGACATTTTGTTGAGATATTTAATTTAATAAAATGAGATATGCTCTCATAATTACTTTTCCTATTTAATTAAATAATCTTTAATTAATTAGAGACACTTTTCTTATTTAATTAAATAACTTCATTTAATTAGTTAGGAATGGCTTCTCATTTAATTAAATAACTTTGTTTAATTAATTAGAAGTAAGTACTCCATTTAATTAAATAATTTAGTTTAATTATTTCAAAATTCTTTTCGAAATTAGTCAACTCAAGTCAACCATGGTTAAATCTGGTCAACTTTTGGTCAAACTTGATCATTGCGTATATGAATATGAGCAAATGTGAGTATGAATTCCAGCAACAATTCGATGCAAATTATCATTCAACCTTTCAAAATGAAGAGATGAGGGTCTCTTAAATAGACTTTCCTGGAATTCATCAACGGTTGAGATAGATTTCAATCAACGGTCAGGATTAAAGGTGAAGTTCAATCATAAAGGGAGATTTCCAAATTAAAAGGAGTTAATAGATTTAATTTGAGTAAAATAAGGAGTTAAATGATTCAATTTGAGTAGAAAAAGGGGTTAACTGGTTTAACTCATTTTTGATCAATAGTGAATTGGAAATTGCCCTTTTTGAACTGAAGAGAGATTTTGTTGAGATATTTAATTTAATAAAATGAGATATGCTCTCATAATTACTTTTTCTATTTAATTAAATAATCTTTAATTAATTAGAGACACTTTTCTTATTTAATTAAATAACTTCATTTAATTAATTAGGAATGGCTTCTCATTTAATTAAATAACTTTGTTTAATTAATTATAAGTAAGTACTCAATTTAATTAAATAATTTCATTTAATTATTTCAATTTTTTTAAAAAACTAGTCAACTCAAGTCAACCGTGGTTAAATGTGGTCAACTTTTGGTCAAACTTGATCTTTACGTATGTGAATATGAGCAAATGTGAGTATGAATTTCAGCAACAATTCGATGCAAATTCTCATTCAACCTTTCAAAACGAAGAGATGAGGGTCTCTTAAATAGACTTTCCTACAATTTATCAATGGTTGAGATCGATTTCAATCAACGGTCAGGATTAAAGGTGAAGTTCAATCATAAAGGGAGATTTCCAAATTAAAGGGAGTTAACAGATTTAATTTGAGTAAAATAAGGAGTTAACTGATTCAATTTGAGTAGAAAAAGGAGTTAACCGATTTAACGCATTTTTGATCAATAGTGAACTGAAAATTTCCCTTTTTGAACTGAAGAGAGATTTTGTTGAGATATTTAATTTAATAAAATGACATATGCTCTCATAATTACTTTTTCTATTTAATTAAATAATATTTAATTAATTAGAGACACTTTTCTTATTTAATTAAATAACTTCATTTAATTAATTAGGAATGGCTTCTCATTTAATTAAATAACTTTGTTTAATTAATTAGAAGTAAGTACTCCATTTAATTAAATAATTTCATTTAATTATTTCAATTTTTTTCGAAACTAGTCAACTCAAGTCAATCGTGGTTAAATCTGGTCAACTTTTTGTCAAACTTGATCTTTGCGTATGTGAATATGAGCAAATGTGAGCATAAATTCCAGCAACAATTCGGTGCAAATTCTCATTCAAGCTTTCAAAATGAAGAGATGAGGGTCTCCTAAATAGACTTTATTGGAATTCATCAACGATTGAGATCGATTTCAATCAACGGTCAGGATTAAAGGTGAAGTTCATTCATAAAAGGAGATTTCTAATTTAAAGGGAGTTAACAGATTTAATTTGAGTAAAATAAGGAGTTAACTGATTCAATTTGAGTAGAAAAAGGAGTTAACTCATTTAACTCATTTTTTATCAATAGTGAACTGAAATTTTCCCTTTTTGAACTGAAGAGGGATTTTGTTGAGATATTTAATTTAATAAAATGAGATATGCTCTCATAATTACTTTTTCTATTTAATTAAATAATCTTTAATTAATTGGAGACAGTTTTCTTATTTAATTAAATAACTTCATTTTATTAGTTAGGAATGGCTTCTCATTTAGGTAAATAACTTTGTTTAATTAATTAGAAGTAAGTACTCCATTTAATTAAATAATTTTGTTTAATTATTTTAAAATTCTTTTCGAAACTAGTTAACTCAAGTCAACCGTGGTTAAATCTAGTCAACTTTTGATCAAACTTGATATTTGCGTATGTGAATATGAGCAAATGTGAGTATGAATTCCAGCAACAATTCGATGCAAATTCTCATTCAACCTTTCAAAATGAAGAGATGAGGGTCTCTTAAATAGAGTTTCCTGTAATTCATCAATGGTTGAGATCGATTTCAATCAACGGTCAGGATTAAAAGTGAAGTTCAGTCATAAAGGGAGATTTCTAAATTAAAGGGAGTGAACATGTTTAATTTGAGTAAAATAAGGAGTTAACTGATTCAATTTGAGTAGAAAAAGGAGTTAACTCATTTAACTCATTTTTGATCAATAGTGAATTGGAAATTTCCCTTTTTGAATTGAAGAGAGATTTTGTTGAGATATTTAATTTAATAAAATGAGATATGCTCTCATAATTACTTTTTCTATTTAATTAAATAATCTTTAATTAATTAGAGACACTTTTCTTATTTAACTAAATAACTTCAATTAATTAGTTAGGAATGGCTTCTCATTTAATTAAATAACTTTGTTTAATTAATTAGAACTAAGTACTCCATTTAATCAAATTCCTCAATTGAGGCATTTATCACAGAATAAGGTGGCCACATGATCCATTGACGAATAACATGTCATATCACATAACAAGCACAAGTGTCAAGTGACACACACAAAATGTCACATTATATTAAAAAAATGACTAGTTTTACAATAATACATGAACTAGGCTACTACGCACACATACAATTCACATATACAAAATAAAACACTTTACAATTAGTTTTGAATCTTTTCCACTGATTCAAACTTGGTTATGTCATGTTTGTAGTAGTTTGAGCCTTAATTCCCCTTTAACCCATGGTCAAATTCCTGCACACTAAACTTGAGCATTAGTAGTCCAAGAAAATCATTAAAGCATATGTAAAATAAATCATTATCTCATTCAACATTAGACTTGCATATATTTCATCATCTCAAATTAACTTTCCCTTTCTTAATCATTTCAAATATAACCTACAAAACATTAAAATATCAAAACTTACATATCACATTCGACATTGGAGTTCCATACTTCATTCCTTATAATTACATTACTTCTTCTAACAATTTCCATGTAAAATGTTCAAAATACTATAAAACTAAACTTTACATATCAACATAACATGGTCAATTTAATATTCTGAATAACTTCATATTCTATGACAAGATGCTGAATCCATAACTATTGAATCCCTAGGTATGCGGGTTACGTCTCAATGCATAACAAAATTTATCTTTTAACTCTAATTTCCACTTCAACATTACCTTCTTATATTACAAGCATTTCTACCATTCAATTTCTACTAAAGCAATGTTAATAGCTTAAAACATGAAATAGAATCATTAAACGCATTAATTAGGTCATAATATGCAGAGGTAATTACGGATCATCAAAATGCAGATATTAAAATGACATAACCCTACAGTCTTAAAAGTGTATCAAACATAGGATTAAAATTACCGTAATGCAATTATCTCATTGGTACTATGACGAATTGGGTGAGGCCTCACAAATTTAATAACTTCATTTCATTAATTAGGAATGGCTTCTCATTTAATTAAATAACTTTGTTTAATTAATTAGAAGTAAGTACTCCATTTAATTAAATAATTTTATTTAATTATTTCAAAATTCTTTTCGAAACTAGTCAACTCAAGTCAACCGTGGTTAAATCTGGTCAACTTTTGGTCAAACTTGATCTTTGTGTATGTGAATATGAGCAAATGTGAGTATGAATTCCAACAACAATTCGATGCAAATTCTCATTCAACCTTTCAAAACGAAAAGATGAGGGTCTCTTAAATAGACTTTCCTGGAATTCATCAACGGTTGAGATCGATTTCAATCAACGCTCAGGATTAAAGGTGAAGTTCAGTCATAAAGGGAGATTTTCAAATTAAAGGGAGTTAACAGATTTCATTTGAGTAAAATAAGGAGTTAACTGATTCAATTTGAGTAGAAAAAGGAGTTAACTTTTTTAACTCATTTTTGATCAATAGTGAACTGGAAATTTCCCTTTTTGAACTGAAGAGAGATTTTGTTGAGATATTTAATTTAATAAAATGAGATATGCTCTCATAATTACTTTTTCTATTTAATTAAATAATCTTTAATTAATTAGAGACACTTTTCTTATTTAATTAAATAACTTCATTTAATTAATTAGAAATGGCTTCTTATTTAATTAAATAACTTTGTTTAATTAACTAGAAGTCAGTACTCCATTTATTTAAATAATTTAGTTTAATTATTTTAAATTTTTTTTCAAAACTAGTCAACTCAAGTCAACCGTGGTGAAATTTGGTCAACTTTTTGTCAAACTTGATCTTTGCGTATGTGAATATGAGCAAATGTGAGTATGAATTCCAGCAACAATTCGATGCAAATTCTCATTCAACCTTTCAAAATGAAGAGATGAGGGTCTCTTAAAAAGACTTTCCTGAAATTCATCAACGGTTGAGATTGATTTCAATCAATGGTCAGGATTAAAGCTGAAGTTCAGTCAGAAAGGCAGATTTCCAAATTAAAGGGAGTTAACAGATTTAATTTTAGTAAAATAAGGAGTTAATTGATTCAATTTGAGTAGAAAAAGGAGTTAACTTATTTAACTCATTTTTTATCAATAGTGAACGAAAACTTTCCCTTTTTGAACTGAAGAGAGATTTTGTTGACATATTTAAATTAATAAAATGAGATATGCTCTCATAATTACTTTTTCTATTTAATTAAATAATCTTTAATTAATTAGAGACACTTTTCTTATTTAATTAAATAACTTCATTTCATTAATTAGGAATGGCTTCACATTTAATTAAATAACTTTGTTTAATTAATTAGAAGCAAGTACTCCATTTATTAAATAATTTCGTTTAATTATTTTAAAATTCTTTTCGAAACTAGTTAACTCAAGTCAACCATGATTAAATCTGGTCAACTTTTGGTCAAGCTTGATCTTTGCGTATGTGAATATGAGCAAATGTGAGTATGAATTCCAGCAACAATTCGATGCAAATTCTCATTCAACCTTTCAAAATGAAGAGATGAGAGTCTCTTAAATAGACTTTCTTGGAATTCATCAACGGTTGAGATTGATTTCAAAAAACGGTCAGGATTAAAGGCGAAGTTCAGTCATAAAGGCAGATTTCCAAATTAAAGGGAGTTAACAGATTTAATTTGAGTAAAATAAGGAGTTAACTGATTCAATTTGAGTAGAAAAAGGAGTTAGCTGATTTAACTCATTTTTGATCAATAGTGAACAAAAAATTTCCCTTTTTGAACTGAAGAGAGAATTTGTTGACATATTTAAATTAATAAAATGAGATATGCTCTCATAATTACTTTTTCTATTTAATTAAATAATCTTTAATTAATTAGAGACACTTTTCTTATTTAATTAAATAACTTCATTTCATTAATTAGGAATGGCTTCTCATTTAATTAAATAACTTTGTTTAATTAATTAGAAGAAAGTACTTCATTTAATTAAATAATGTTGTTTAATTATTTCAAAATTCTTTTCAAAACTAGTCAACTAAAGTCAACCGTGGTTAAATCTGGTCAACTTTTGCTCAAACTTGATCTTTGCGTATGTGAATATGAGCAAATGTGAGTTTGAATTCAAACAACAATTCGATGCAAATTCTCATTCAACATTTCAAAACGAAGAGATGAGGGTCTCATAAATAGACTTTCCTGGAATTCATCAATGGTTGAGATCGATTTCAATCAACGATCAGGATTAAAGGTGAAGTTCAGTCATAAACGGAGATTTCCAAATTAAAGGGAGTTAACAGATTTAATTTGAGTAAAATAAGGAGTTAACTAATTCAATTTGAGTAGACAAAAGAGTTAACTGATTTAAGTCATTTTTGATCAATAGTGAATTGAAAATTTTCCTTTTTGTTGAGATATTTAATTTAATAAAATGAGATATGCTCTCATAATTACTTTTTCTATTTAATTAAATAATCTTTAATTAATTAGAAACACTTTTCTTATTTAATTAAATAACTTCATTTAATTAGTTAGGAATGGCTTCTCATTTAATTAAATAACTTTGTTTAATTGATTAGAAGTAAGTACTCCATTTAATTAAATAATTTTCTTTAATTATTTCAAAAAAAAATTGAAACTAGTCAACTCAAGTCAACTGTGGTTAAATTTGGTCAACTTTTGGTCAAACTTGATCTTTGTGTATGTGAATATGAGCAAATGTGAGTATGAATTCTAGCAGCAATTCGATGCAAATTCTCATTCAAGCTTTCAAAATGAAGAGATGAGGGTCTCTTAAATAGACTTTCCTGAAATTCATCAATGGTTGAGATTGATTTCAATCAATGGTCAGGATTAAAGGTGAAGTTCAGTCATAAAGGAAGATTTCCAAATTAAAGGGAGTTAACAGATTTAATTTGAGTAAAATAAGGAGTTAACTGATTCAATTTGAGAAGAAAAAGGAGTTAACTAATTTAACTCATTTTTTATCAATAGTGAACTGGAAATTTTCCTTTTTGAACTGAAGAGAGATTTTGTTGAGATATTTAATTTAATAAAATGAGATATGCTCTCATAATTACTTTTTCTATTTAATTAAATAATCTTTAATTAATTAGAGACACTTTTTTATTTAATTAAATAACTTCATTTAATTAGTTAGGAATAGCTTCTCATTTAATTAAATAATTTTTCTTAATTAATTAGAAGTACTCCATTTAATTAAATAATTTCGTTTAATTATTTCAAAAAAAAATTCAAAATTAGTCAACTCAAGTCAATCGTGGTTAAATCTGGTCAACTTTTGGTCAAACTTGATCTTTGCGTATATGAATATGAGCAAATGTGAGTATGAATTCCAGCAACAATTTGATGAAAATTCTCATTCAACCTTTCAAAATGAAGAGATGAGGGTCTCTTAAATAGACTTTCTTGGAATTCATCAACGGTTGAGATCGATTTCAATCAACGGTCAGGATTAAAAGTGAAGTTCATTAATAAAGGAAGATTTCCAAATTAAAGGGTGTTAACAGATTTAATTTGAGTAAAATAAAGAGTTAATTGATTCAATTTGAGTAGAAAAAGGAGTTAACTAATTTAACTCATTTTTTATCAATAGTGAACTGTAAATTTCTCTTTTTGTACTGAAGAGAGATTTTGTTGAGATACTTAATTTAATAAAATGATATATGCTCTCATAAATACTTTTTCTATTTAATTAAATAAACTTCAATGAAATAGAGACACTTTTTTTATTTAATTAAATAACTTCATTTAATTAGTTAGGAATGGCTTCTCATTTAATTAAATAACTTTGCTTAATTAATTAGAAGTAAGTACTCCATTAAATTAAATAATTCTGTTTAATTATTTCAAAATTCTTTTCGAAACTAGTCAACTCATGTCAACCGTGGTTAAATCTGGTCAAGTTTTCGTCAAACCTGATCTTTGCGTATGTGAATATGAGAAAATGTGAGTATGAATTCCAGCAACAATTCGATGCAAATTCTCATTCAACCTTTCAAATTGAAGAGATAAGGGTCTCTTAAATAGACTTTTCTAGAATTCATCAATGGTTGAGATCGATTTCAATCAACGGTCAGGATTAAAGGAGAAGTTCAGTCATAAGGGAGATTTTCAAATTAAAGGGAGTTAATAGACTTAATTTGAGTAAAATAAGGAGTTAACTGATTCAATTTGAGTAGAAAAAGAAGTTAACTGATTTAACTCATTTTTTATCAATAGTGAACTGGAAATTTGCCTTTTTGAACTGAAGAGAGATTTTGTTGAGATATTTAATTTAATAAAATGAGCTATGCTCTCATAATTACTTTTTCTATTTAATTAAATAATCTTTAATTAATTAGAGTCACTTTTCTTATTTAATTAAATAACTTCATTTAATTAGTTAGGAATAGCTTCTCATTTAATTAAATAACTTGGTTTAATTCACTAAAAGTAAGTATTCCATTTAACTAAATAGTTTCGTTTAATTATTTCAAAATTCTTTTCGAAACTAGTCAACTCAAGTCAACCGTGGTTAAATATGGTCAATTTTTTGTCGAGCTTGATCTTTGCGTATGTGAATATGAACAAATGTGAGTATGAATTTTAGCAACAATTCAATGCAAATTATCATTCAACCTTTCAAAATGAAGAGATGAGGGTCTCTTAAATAGAGTTTTCTGGAATTCATCAACGGTTGAGATCGATTTCAATCAAAGGTTAGGATTAAAGGTGAAGTTCAGTCATAAAGAGGGATTTCCAAATTAAAGAGAGTTAATAGATTTAATTTAAGTAAAATAAGGAGTTCACTGATTCGAATTGAGTAGAAAAAGGAGTTAACTGATTTAACTCATTTTTTATCAAAGATAACTGGAAATTTCAGTTTTTGAACTGAAGAGAGATTTCGTTGAGTTATTTAATTTAATAAAATGAGATATGCTCTCATAATTACTTTTTCTATTTAATTAAATAAACTTTAATTAATTAGAGACACTTTTCTTATTTAATTAAATAACTTCATTTAATTAGTTAGGAATGGCTTCTCATTTAATTAAATAACTTTGTTTAATTAATTAGATGTAAGTACTCCATTTAATTAAATAATTTGTTTAATTATTTCAAAATTCTTTTCGAAACTAGTCAACTCAAGTCAACCGTGGTCAAATTTGGTCAACCTTTTTTCAAACTTGATCTTTGCGTATGTGAATATCAGCAAATGTGAGTATGAGTTCTAGCAACAATTCGATGCAAATTCTCATTCAACCTTTCAAAATGAAGAGATCAGGGTCTCTTAAATAGACTTTCGTGCAATTCATCAAAGGTTGCTCGACCGATTTCAATCAACGGTCAGGATTAAAGGTGAAGTTCAGTCATAAAGAGAGATTTCCAAATTAAAAGGAGTTAACGGATTTAATTTGAGTAAAATAAGGAGTTAACTAATTCAAATTGAGTAAAAAAAGGAGTTAACTTATTTAACTCATTTTTGATCAATAGTGAACTGGAAATTTCCCTTTTTGAACTGAAGAGAGATTTCGTTGAGATATTTAATTTAATAAAATGAGATATGCTTTCATAATTACTTTTTCAATTTAATTAAATAACCTTTAATTAATTAGAGTCACTTTTCTTATTTAATTAAATAACTTCATTTAATTAGTTAGCAATGGCTTCTCATTTAATTAAATAGCTTTGTTTAATTAATCAGAAGTAAGTACTCTATTTAATTAAATAATTTTGTTTAATTATTTCAAAAAAAAATTCGAAACTAGTCAACTCAAGTCAACAGTGGTTAAATCTGGTCAACTTTTGGTCAAACTTGATCTTTGCGTATGTGAAATGAGCAATTGTGAGTGTGAATTCCAACAACAATTCGATGCAAATTCTCATTCAACTTTTCAAAATGAAGAGATGAGGGTCTCTTAAATAGACTTTCGTGGAATTCATCAACGGTTGAGATTGATTTCAATCAACGGTCAGGATTAAAGGTGAATTTCAATCATAAAGGGAGATTTCCAAATTAAAGGGGGTTATCAGATTTAATTTGTGTGAAATAAGGAGTTAACTGATTCAATTTGAGTAGAAAAAAGAGTTAACTGATTTAACTCATTTTTTATCAATAGTGAACTGGAAATTTCCTTTTTTGAAATGAAGAGAGATTTTGTTGAGATATTTAATTTAATAAAATAAGATATGCTCTCATAATTACTTTTTCTATTTAATTAAATAATCTTTAATTAATTAGAGACACTTTTCTTATTTAATTAAATAACTTCATTTAATTAGTTAGGAATGGCTTCTCATTTAGTTAAATAACTTTGTTTAATTAATTAGAAGTAAGTATTCCATTTAATTAAATAATTTTGTTTAATTATTTCAAAATTCTTTTCGAAACTAGTGAAATCAAGTCAACCGTGGTTAAATCTGGTCAACTTTTGGTCAAACTTGATCTTTGCGTATGTGAATATGAGAAAATGTGAGTATGAATTTTTACAACAATTCGATGCAAATTCTCATTCAACCTTTTAAAATGAAGAGATGAGGGTCTCTTAAATAGACTTTCCTGGAATTCATCAATGGTTGAGATCGATTTCAATCAACGGTCAGGATTAAAGGTGAAGTTCAGTCATAAAGGGAGATTTCCAAATTAAAGGGAGTTAACATATTTAATTTTAGTAAAATAAGGAGTTAACTGATTCAATTTGAGTAGAAAAAGGAGTTAACTAATTTAACTCATTTTTGATCAATAGTGAACTGAAAATTTCTCTTTTTGAATTGAAGAGAAATTTTGTTGAGATATTTAATTTAATAAAATGAGCTATGCTCTCATAATTACTTTTTCTATTTAATTAAATAATCTTTAATTAATTATAGACAATTTTCTTATTTAATTAAAGAACTTCATTTAATTAGTTAGGAATGGCTTCTCATTTAATTAAATAACTTTTTTTAATTAATTAGAAGTAAGTAATCCATTTAATTAAATAATTTTTTTAAATTATTTCAAAACAAAATTTGAAACTAATTAACTCAAGTCAACCGTGGTTAAATCTGATCAATTTTTGGTCAAACTTGATCTTTTCGCATGTGAATATGAGCAAATGTGACTATGAATTTCATCAATAATTCGATGCAAATTCTCATTCAACCTTTCAAAATGAAGAGATGAGGGTCTCTTAAATAGACTTTCTTGGAATTCATCAATGGTTGAGATCAATTTCAATCAATGGTCAAGATTAAAGGTGAAGTTCAGTCATAAAGGGAGATTTCCAAATTAAAGGGAGTTAATAGATTTAATTTGAATAAAATAAGGAGTTAACTGATTCAATTTGAGTAGAAAAAAGAGTTAACTCATTTAACTCATTTTTTATCGATAGTGAACTGAAAATTTCTCTTTTTGAACTGAAGAGAGATTTTGTTGAGATATTTAATTTAATAAAATGAGCTATGCTCTCATAATTACTTTTTCTATTTAATTAAATAATCTTTAATTAATTAGAGACACTTTTCTTATTTAATTAAATAACTTCATTTAATTAGTTAGAAATGGCTTCTCATTTAATTAAATAACTTTGTTTAATTAATTAGAAGTAAGTACTCCATTCAGTTAAATAATTTCGTTTAATTATTTCAAAATTCTTTTCGAAACTAGTCAACTCAAGTCAATCATGGTTAAATCTAGTCAACTTTTGGTCAAACTTGATCTTTGCATATTTGAATATAAGGAAATGTGAGTATGAATTCCAGCAACAATTCGATGTAAATTTTCATTCAACGTTTCAAAATGAAGAGATGAGGGACTCTTAGATAGACTTTCTTGAAATTCATCAATGGTCGAGATCGATTTCAATCAATGGTTAGGATTAAAGGTAAAGTTCAGTCATAAAGGGAGATTTCCAACTTAAAGGGAGTGAACAGATTTAATTTGAGTAAAATAAGGAGTTAACTGATTTAATTTGAGTAGAAAAAGGATTCAACTAATTTAACTTATTTTTGATCATTAATGAACTGAAAATTTCCCTTTTTGAACTGAAGAGAGATTTTGTTGAGATATTTAATTTAATAAAATGAGATATGCTCTCATAATTACTTTTTCTATTCAATTAAGTAATCTTTAATTAATTAGAGACACTTTTCTTATTTAATTAAATAACTTCATTTAATTAATTAGGAATGGCTTCTAATTTAATTAAATAACTTTGTTTAAATAATTAGAATTAAGTACTCCATTTAATTAAATAATTTTTTTTAATTATTTCAAATTTTTTTTCGAAACTAGTCAACTCAAGTCAACCATGGTTAAATCTGGTCAACTTTTGGTCAAACTTGATCTTTGCGTATGTGAATATGAGCAAATGTGAGTATGAATTTCAGCAACAATTTGATGCAAATTCTCATTCAACCTTTCAAAATTAAGAGATGAGGGTCTCTTAAATAGACTTTCTTAGAATTCATCAACAGTTGAGATGATTTCAATCAACGGTCAGGATTAAAGGTGAAGTTCAGCCATAAAGGAAGATTTCCAAATTAAAGGGAGTTAACAGATTTAATTTGAGTAAAATAAAGCGTTAACTGATTCAATTTGAGTAAAAAAAAGAGTTAACTGATTTAACTCATTTTTTATCAATAGTGAACTGGAAATTTCCCTTTTTGAACTGAAGAGAGATTTTGTTGAGATATTTAATTTAATAAAATGAGATGTGCTCTCATAATTACTTTTTCTATTTAATTAAATAATCTTTAATTAATTAGAGAGACTTTTCTTATTTAATTAAATAACTTCATTTAATTAGTTAGGAATGGCTTCTCATTTAATTAAATAACTTTGTTTAATTAATTAGAAGTAAGTACTCCATTTAATTAAATAATTTTGTTTAATTATTTCAAAATTGTTTTTGAAACTAGTCAACTCAAGTCAATCGTGGTTAAATCTGGTCAACTTTTGGTCAAACTTGATATTTGCATATGTGAATATGAGCAAATGTGAGTATGAATTCTAGCAATATGTAGTGCCTACCCCTAGTTCACATTTTGTTTTAATTGCCAAACTCTTTTATGCCAGTTTTATACTTGATGTTTAGTAGCATTACTTTCAGATTATCAGATGTTGTTTTATACTCAATTTATTATATGATGAGATTATTTGGTACTCTATATTTCATATTTGGTACTCTATATTTCATGCATGTATGATGATTATTCAATATTTTCAATGATCGATGAGGATTAGTTAGATGGTTTATTATCACATGTGCTTTCTTATAGATACTTACCCCATACTGCATGTGTATGGTGTGCATGTTTGTTTTCTTTATGTATGGTGTTTCTAATGTGGTTTAGGAAGGGAGTCGTAGTCACCTACTAGTCGGGATCTACACGATGCACCACTTCCTACCATTGTCTGTTTAGCTTAGAATATTGTGTCTGTACATGCGTGGATTTTATGCAGATTACAGGTATTGGGTATCGACTTCCCTGAATTGCCAGGATGAGCGTACCCTATCGCATTATCTCAATGGTAAGAGAGGGGAGACAAACTCTTAAGTCCAATTCCTAAACCCTTTAGCCAATTGTCCTAATTGATAATTAGGGCGAGTATCTGAGTTAAGTACCCTTCGAATGCATCAAATGATGTTATTTCATGATTATAACCCTTTTTGTTTGATTTAGTATGTGTTCTTCTATGATGGGTTTTCATATATTGTCTTTATGAGTCCTTGATGTATTTTCTATTAATTAAGTTTAATTAGAAAAAAGATTAATTAACGATTTAATTAATAGAAAATTATTATGATATTTTAATAATTGATTATATTTAATTAATTGAGAAATTAATTAAATAAAAAGAATTAAATTTGGAGATAAAAGTTTTAAGTATAATTTTAGAATGTGATAATATTTATTTAATTTAATTATAATATATATTTAGAGTTCATTTTTAAATAAATGCTAAATATTATTATAAATTAAATTAATAAATATTTTATCAATTAAAGTTTCTTAAATAAATTAAAAGTGAAAAAGATATTAAATTATTAAAGGTTTCTAGATCGTATGATCTAAGCATGAGTTTAAACATAAAAGAAATTAATTAAAATGATTAATTAATGATTTAATTTAATTGAAGATTATTATGATATTTTAATATTTGAGTATATTTAATTAATTGAGAAATTAATTAAATAAAAAGAATTAAATTTGGAGATAAAAGTTTAAGGATAATTTAGAACATTATAATATTTATTTAATTTAATAATAATATATTTAGAGTTCATTTTTAAATAAATGCTAAATATTATTGTTATTTAAGTTAATTAAATATTTTATCAATTAAGTTTCTAAAATAAATTAAAAAGTGAAAATGTATTAATTATTAAAAGTTGTAAGATTGCATGATGCGAGCATGTGTTGAAAATAAAGAAATTAAAAGATAAAATAAGAGGAAATTATAATGTTGTTTTAAATTCATAAAGTGTGCATGGGTTTAAAAGTAATAAAGATTAAAAATAGAAGTCAAGTGGAAAAATTAAATAAAGTTATTTAATGATTCATTTAATATGCATTAAAAAGATAAAGCAAAGATTAATAAGAGTTAATCTTGAGTTAACTCAGTTGAGGAAAGAGTCATCTCAGGTGAACACACAATTAGTGCCCTGATTTGAGGAGAAAACTCTTTATCACAACTTTAGGGGACGAAAGACATTGGACATGGGATTTGGGAGACAAAAATTTTGGGAGACGAATTTTGGAAGTGAATTTTCAGAAGGAGAATTCTAGGAAAGATTTTTCAGAGGAAAGTTATTCTCTCAGGATTTTTCAGGGATTTCATATTAGCATCAGGAGCAGGTAGGGTCTTGTAATTTTTACCACTAAATGATTTATGAAATTTAATATGTTATGGCTACTTCGTGCTTGTAAGAAAATTGATTTCTCAAATTTTGTTACATGAATCTTGTTGCCCTTCGTTCTCCATCTTTTGGCTACTCGATTGCATCTATAAACCTAGATTGAAAAACTATTTAGGAAAAATCCCGTCTTGTAGATTAAAGTAAGTAGGATTAAAATTGGGAAGGTTCGAATTTAAAGATAAAATCATAAATTGAAAATCTATATGGTTGACAACATTTTCTCTATCAGAATAATATGGTGATCAAATTAAAAGAATATATATATATATATATATATATATATATATATATATATTTATAAAATTATATATATATAAAGAGAGTTATTTAATTAATTTTTATATATTTATAAATCTTGTTAATTAAATAACAATGTTCTATGGTCCATGTTTTTTTAAATTCTAAATGAATACAAAATTTAAAATAAATTAAATAAATCAATGTATGGGTGGGGGCTATCCCATGCACACCCCCCCCCCCCCCAACGTAACATTGTTTCTTCCTTTTGCAGTCTGATTGTTGTACGCAGTCGTACCTACTGACGCAAGACGACTGCGACAGTAGCCTGCGCTGCAGTCTCTGCAGTCAGAGACTCTGCCATCAGCGATTTAATATCGCTTGATGTGCATTTTTTAAAAATGTGTTTAAATTTTTTAATTATTAATATATGTTATTAAATTTTAAATTATGTTTAAAATTAAAAGATTTCATTGTTAATTTTATTAATTAATAGTTATTAAATATTATTTAATAAATGAATGTCAATTATAGTTATTGAATTAGTTAATAATTATAAATATTATTTATTAGAGATTTTTTTTAAAAGACGTTGTTTATTAATTATTTATTTATTATTAAATAATTTATAATTATTAAATTAGTAAGGTAAATTGGTATTGGGATTAACTAAAACTAATAAGAAATATCATAATTATGTTAGTATTTAAAAATTTGATTGAGATTATTATTATTATTATTTAATAATCAATTATTATTATTTTTAATAATTAATAAATGATTATTATTGCTCTTTTAGTGATGATTTTCTAAGATCGAGTATGAGTTTAACTCATAGGGTAATCTATGAAACTTAGTGTCTTGAAATAAAGATTAAACTGGAAAACTGGACTTTACTTTTAACTCAAACAATGTGTTTTCTAGATTAAACCCAACTATGCCACTATGATGTTTTCTATGTTCTATCTATGCTTTGAGGTGTTGGGGGTCGACTTAGTTTGACCAGTTTAGGTTGTTACCAGAGGCTCTGGGTTGTGAATGTGATGTTAGGATGATTTGGTCTCGATCTTTCTTAACCCGACCATGGTAATGTGATGGAGTGCTCTATGACATGTTTGTGACTATTGTTTGTTATTGCTTTCCAGTTTCCTGGTGTGAAGCTGAAGTGTATGTATATAAGATACTTGACTTAACCATTTTTGAGTCATCGATCAGTTATATTTCTTAACCATTTTTGAGTCATCGATCAATTATATTTCTTAACCATTTTTGAGTCATCGATCAGTTATATTTCTTAACCATTTTTGAGTCATCGATCAGTTATATTTGATAACCATTTTTGAATCATCAATCAGTTATCCTTGGATTTATTTTCGATCGCTTGAGAGGACTGAAGTGTTTGTTATGTTCTTGATGATGTCATGTGTTGACTTGACCATTTTGGAGTCTTTGATCAGTATTGTGATTTATTATTGGGATACTTTCTGGTTGCTCATTGGAGGACCATTGGATTTTGTGATTTATCATTGATGCCTTCAGTTGCTGATAGAGAACTGTTGTGATCATATGATTATTATTTGATGCTTATCTGTTGTTCATGAAGAACTGATGTAATTTTTGTGGCTTATCTTTTATGATGTTTTTCAGTCGCTTGTATAGGACTGAGGTAATTTTATTATGATTCTTTGATTTGTGATTTCATGAGCCTAGGGTAGGTTATCTATGTGTAGTGTCGGAAAGTGGCTTGCAATGGGGATCGGGGCCCTAAGAGGCTGCCTGGAGTAACCCATTGTAAGTTGTTTTAACAAGTGAAGACATCTCACCTAAATACTGACTTAAATGAACCTAATAAGATAATTATATGTTTTGTCCCATACCTTGAGTGCTAGTACAGACTAGGATGGGGTAGAGAGAATGCTTGGTTACGACCTTGCATTCTGCAGTATGCCTCGTCAGTACGAGAGGATACTAGTGGCCGCAGGAATCACTAGGGACCCGAGATTCCTAAGGGATTGCTCAGGTAACTTCTACGTGACTTTTGCGATGACACTTTCCCGCTTGCATAGCAGGTTTCCTACGTGTCTTTGTGGTGCCTCTGGGTCTAGATGTCTATCTATGTTGGAACCTTTGCGTTAGTGTACTTTTAGGATTTCCCAGACTTAGAGAGTACTTGTGTTTTGTGTTTTGATACCTTGTTTGGGACTTGAGACTATCTCCTCAGCACGGTGGGAGTGGACCATTTAGGTTCCACGCGGTCGGGTGGTAGTGCTTTTTACTCTAACCATTGAGATCCGTCTATGGTCACCGTGGCTGGAGCTTTCTTGGTTGGCATTTACCTTCACTATGTTCTTGGATTATTAGGATGGATGGTTAGATTTTATGATAGATGTTTTATCATTATGGATGTATGGATGTATCAGGTATGTTATTAGTTTCATTTATTCTACTGTACTTTGTATCATGGATTTGAGGATGATGTATCTTTATCTTTACATATGTATATTCTTTTAAGCCTTTCATACCCTATGACATGTATAGTGGATGATTGAGCATTCCGAATTAATTTTCCAAGAGGCATTCGGAGCAAATGTATATTATGGACATTGGACTTTCTAATTATTCTTTCATATGTATGTGGTAGTTGTTAGACTTAGAATTAATTAAATTTAAATGTGACTAAACGTCTTGGGATCCTTAAGGAATGTAACTTGTGATGTATGTTTGTTGATGATTACATGTTATTGCTTCCGCTACTATGTGTTTGATGTGTATGTTATACATTCTTACTTTTAAAAAAAAAATGTTTAGCAAACTTAGTGAAACTCTAGGTTAATTCTTTTGGATCCCTTGGCGGGGCGTTACACAATAATTCAATGCAAATTCTCATTCAACCTTTCAAAATGAAGAGATGAGGGTCTCTTAAATAGACTTTCATGGAATTCATCAACGGTTCAGATCGATTTCAATCAATGGTCAGGATTAAAGGTGAAGTTCAGTCATAAAGAGAGATTTCCAAATTAAAGGGAGTTAACAGATTTAATTTGAGTAAAATAAGGAGTTAACTTATTCAATTTGAGTAGAAAAAAGAGTTAACTGATTTAACTCATTTTTGATCAATAGTGAACTGAAAATTTCCTTTTTTGAACTGAAGAGAGATTTTTTTGAAATATTTAATTTAATAAAATGAGATATGCTCTCATAATTACTTTTTCTATTTAATTAAATAGTCTTTAATTACTTAGAGACACTTTTCTTTTTTAATTAAATAACTTCATTTAATTAGTTAGGATTGGCTTCTCATTTAATTAAATAACTTTGTTTAATTAATTAGAAGTAAGTACTCCATTTAATTAAATAATTTTGTTTAATTATTTCAAAATTCTTTTCGAAACTAGTCAACTCAAGTCAACTGTGGTTAAATCTGGTCAACTTTTGGTCAAACTTGATCTTTGCGTATGTGAATATGAGCAAATGTGAGTATGAATTCCAGCAACAATTCCATGCAAATTCTCATTCAACCTTTCAAAATGAAGAGATGAGGGTCTCTTAAATAGACTTTCCTAAAATTCATCAACAGTTGAGATCGATTTCAATCAGCGGTCAGGATTAAAGGTGAAGTACAGTCATAAAGGGAGATTTCGAAATTAAAGGGAGTTAACATATTTAATTTGAGTAAAATAAGGAGTTAACTGATTCAATTTGAGTAGAAAAAGGAGTTAACTGATTTAACTCATTTTTGATCAATAGTGAACTGAAAATTTCCCTTTTTCAACTGAAGAGAGATTTTGTTGAGATATTTAATTTAATAAAATGAGATATGCTCTCATAATTACTTTTTCTATTTATTTAAATAATCTTTAATTAATTAGAGACATTTTTCTTATTTAATTAAATAACTCCATTTAATTAATTAGGAATGGTTTCTCATTTAATTAAATAACTTTGTTTAAATAATTAGAAGTAAGTACTCCATTTAATTAAATAATTTCGTTTAATTATTTCAAAATTCTTTTCGAAACTAGTCAACTGAAGTCAACCGTGGTTAAATCTGGTCAACTTTTGGTCAAACTTGATCTTTGCGTATGTGAATATGAGCAGATGTAAGTATGAATTCCAGCAACAATTTGATGCAAATTCTCATTCAACCTTTCAAAATAAAGAGATGAGGGTCTCTTAAATAGACTTTCCTGGAATTCATCAACGGTTGAGATCGATTTCAATCAACGGTCAGGATTAAAGGTGAAGTTCAGTCAGAAAGGGAGATTTCCAAATTAAAGAGAGTTAACAGATTTAATTTGAGTAAAGTAAGGAGTTAACTGATTCAATCTGAGTAGAAAAATGAGTTAACTCATTTAACTCATTTTTGATCAATAGTGAACTAGAAATTTCCCTTTTTGAATTGAAGAGGGATATTGTTGAGATATTTAATTTAATAAAATGAGATATGCTCTCATAATTACTTTATTTATTTATTTAAATAATCTTTAATTAATTAGAGACACTTTTCTTATTTAATTATGTCATGCCCTAAATTTACCCTAAGTGTACATTAATCACAAATTTTTTATTTATTTTTTAAATTATTATTATTATTATTATTGTTAATTAATTAATTTCATAATCCTAAATAACCTCCAAAAGACATATGTGTGTTACAACTATATCATCACTGAGTTGGACATCCCTCTCACATCTACTGACCCAAGGTTTGGAAAGAGAATACTCATACCTACTACTTCAATCTGTACTCCACATTTCAATGTCATCTTTACTAATTTTTCATATGAGTTAACATTTCTTCAATGCATGTAACCCTCGATTAACCATCCATTAAAACTATCATCAACTTTGATGCCAACTAGGCAATCGATTCAATAGTGAACTGAAAATTTCCCTTTTTGATCTGAAGAGAGATTTTGTTGAGATATTTAATTTAATAAAATGAGATATGCTCTCATAATTACTTTTTCTATTTAATTAAATAATCTTTAATTAATTAGAGACATTTTTCTAATTTAATTAAATAACTTCATTTAATTAATTAAGAATGGCTTCTCATTTAATTAAATAACTTTGTTTAATTAATTAGAAGTAAGTACTCCATTTAATTAAATAATTTCATTTAATTATTTCAAAATACTTTTCGAAACTAGTCAACCATGGTTAAATCTGATCAACTTTTGGTCAAACTTAATTTTTAATATGTGAATATGAGCAAATGTGAGTATGAATTCCAGCAACAATTCGATGCAAATTCTCATTCAACCTTTCAAAATGAAGAGATGAAGGTCTCTTAAATAGACTTTCCTGGAATTCATCAACGGTCGAGATTGATTTCAATCAATGGTCAGGGTTAAAGGTGATGTTCAGTCATAAAGAGAGATTTCCAAATTAAAGGGAGTTAACAGATTTAATTTGAGTAAAATAACGAGTTAACTGATTCAATTTGAGTAGAAAAAAGAGTTAACTCATTTAACTCATTTTTGATCAATAGTGAACTGAAAATTTCCCTTTTTGAACTGAAGGGAGATTTTGTTGAGATATTTAATTTAATAAAATGAGATATGCTCTCATAATTACTTTTTCTATTTAATTAAATAATCTTTAATTAATTAGAGACAATTTTCTTATTTAATTAAATAACTTCATTTAATTAATAAGGAATGGCTTCTCATTTAATTAAATAACTTTGTTTAATTAATTAGGAGTAAGTACTCCATTTAATTAAATAATTTCGTTTAATTATTTCAAAATTCTTTTTGAAACTAGTCAACTCAAGACAACCATGGTTAAATTTGGTCAACTTTGGATCAAACTTGATCTTTGCGTATGTGAATATGAGCAAATGTGAGTATGAATTTCAATAACAATTTGATGCAAATCCTCATTCAACCTTTCAAAATGAAGAGATGAGGGTCTCTTAAATAGACTTTCTTGAAATTCATTAACGGTTGAGATCGATTTCAATCAACGGTAAGGATTAAAGGGGAAGTTCAGTCATAAAGGGAGATTTCCAAATTAAAGTAAGTTAACTGATTTAATTTCAGTAAAATAAGGAGTTAACTGATTCAATTTGAGTAGAAAAAGGAGTTAACTGATTTAACTCATTTTTGATCAATTATGAACTGGAAATTTCCCTTTTTGAACTAAAGAGAGATTTTGTTGAGATATTTAATTTAATAAAATGAGATATGCTCTCATAATTACTTTTTCTATTTAATTAAATAATCTTTAATTAATTAGAGACACCTTTCCTATTTAATTAAATAACTTCATTTAATTAATTAGGAATGACTTCTCATTTAATTAAATAACTTTCTTTAATTAATTAGAAGTAAGTACTCCATTTAGTTAAATAATTTCATTTAATTGTTTCAAAATTCTTTTCGAAACTAGTCAACTCAAGTCAACCGTGGTTAAATCTAGTCAACTTTTGGTCAAACATGATCTTTGCGTATGTGAATATTAGCAAATGTGAGTATGAATTCCAACAACAATTTGATGCAAATTTTCATTCAACCTTTCAAATGAAGAGATGAGGGTCTTTTAAATAGACTTTCCTGCAATTCATCAACGGTTGAGATCGATTTCAATCAACAGTAAAGATTAAAGATGAAGTTCAGTCATAAAGGGAGATTTCTAAATTAACAGGAGTTAACCGATTTAATTTGAGTAAAAAAAGAAGTTAACTGATTCAATTTGAGTAGAAAAAGGAGTTAACAGATTTAACTCATTTTTTATCAATAGTGAACTGAAAATTTCACTTTTTGAACTAAAGAGAGATTTTGTTAAGATATTTAATTTAATAAAATGAGATATGCTCTCATAATTACTTTTTCTATTTAATTAAGTAATCTTTAATTAATTAGAGAAACTTTTCTTATTTAATTAAATAACTTCATTTAATTAATTATGAATGGCTTCTGATTTAATTAAATAACTTTGTTTCATTAATTAGAAGTAAGTACTCCATTTAAATTAAATAATTTTTTAAAATTATTTCTAAATTCTTTTCGAAACTAGTCAACTCAAGTCAACCGTGGTTAATTTTGGTCAACTTTTGGTCAAACTTGATCTTTGCGTATGTAAATATGAGCAAATGTGAGTATGAATTCTAGCAACAATTCGATGCAAATTCTCATTAAACCTTTCAAAATGAAGAGATGAGGGTCTCTTAAATAGACTTTCTTAGAATTCATCAACGGTTGAGATAGATTTCAATCAACGGTCAGCATTAGAGGTGAAGTTCAGTCATAAAGGAAGATTTCCAAATTAAAGAGAATTAACCGATTTATTTTGAGTAAAATAAGGAGTTAACTAATTTAACTCATTTTTTATCAATAGTGATCTAGAAATTTCCCTTTTTGAACTGAAGAGAGATTTTGTTAAGATATTTAATTAAATAAAATGAGAAATGCTCTCATAATTACTTTTTCTATTTAACTAAATAATATTTAATTAATTAGAGACACTTTTCTAATTTAATTAAATAACTTTATTTAATTAATTAGGAATGGCTTCTCATTTAATTAAATAATTTCGTTTAATTATTTCAAAATTCTTTTTGAAACCAGTCAACTCAAGTCAACCGTGGTTAAATTTGCTCAACTTTTGGTCAAACTTGATCTTTGCATATGTGAATATGAGCAAATGTGAGTATGAATTTCAGCAACAATTCGATGCAAATTCTCATTCAACCTTTCAAAATGAAGAGAAGAGGGTCTCTTAAATAGACATTTCTGGAATTCATCAACAGTTGAGATCGATTTCAATCAACGGTCAGGATTAAAGGTGAAGTTCAGTCATAAAGAGAGATTTCCAAATTAAAGGTAGTTAACCGATTTAATTTGAGTAAAATAAGGAGTTAACTGATTCAATTTGAGTAGAAAAAGGAGTTAACTCATTTAACTCATTTTTTATCAATAGTGAACTGGAAATTTTTGTTTTTGAACTGAAGAGAGATTTTGTTGAGATATTTAATTTAATAAAATGAGATATGCTCTCATAATTACTTTTTCTATTTAATTAAGTAATCTTTAATTAATTAGAGACACTTTTCTTATTTAATTAAATAACTTCATTTAATTAATTAGGAATGGCTTCTCATTAAATTAATTAACTGTGTTTAATTAATTAGAAGTAAGTACTCCATTTAATTAAATAATTTCGTTAAATTATTTTAAAATTCTTTTCAAAACTAGTCAACTCAAGTCAACCGTGGTTAAATCTGGTCAAATTTTGCTCAAACTTGATCTTTGTGTATGTGAATATGAGCAAATGTGAGTATGAATTCCAGCGACAATTCGATGCAAATTCTCATTCAACCTTTCGAAATGAAGAGATGAGGGTCTCTTAAATAGACTTTCCTGAAATTCATCAACGGTTGAGATTGATTTCAATCAACGATTAGGATTAAAGGTGAAGTTCAGTCATAAAGGGAGATTTTCAAATTAAAGGGAGTTAACAGATTTAATTTGAGTAAAATAAGGAGTTAACTGATTCAATTTGAGTAGAAAAATGAGTTAACTGATTTAACTCATTTTTTATCAATAGTGAACTGAAAATTTCCCTTTTTGAACTGAAGAGAGATTTTGTTGAGATATTTAATTTAATAAAATGAGATATGCTCTCATAATTACTTTTTCTATTTAATTAAGAAATATTTAATTAATTAGAGACACTTTTCTTATTTAATTAAATAACTTCATTTAATTAATTAGGAATGGCTTCTCATTTAATTAAATAACTTTTTTTAATTAATTAGAAGTATGTAATCCATTTAATTAAATAATTTCGTTTAATTATTTCAAAATTCTTTTCGAAACTAGTCAACTCAAGTCAACCGTGATTAAATCTGGTCAACTTTTGGTCAAACTTGATCTTTGCGTATGTGAATATGAGCAAATGTGAGTATGAATTCTAGCAACAATTTGATGCAAATTCTCATTCAAACTTTCAAAATGAAGAGATGAGGGTCTGTTAAATAGGCTTTCCTGGAATTCATCAATGGTTGAGATCAATTTAAATCAATGGTCAGGATTAAAGGTGAAGTTCAGTGATTAAGGGATATTTCCAAATTAAAGGGAGTTAATAGATTTAGTTTGAGTAAAATAAGGAGTTAACTAATTCAATTTGAGTTGAAAATGGAGTTCACTGATTTAACTCATTTTTAATCAATAGTGAACTGGAAATTTCTCTTTTTGAACTGAAGAGAGATTTTGTTGAGATATTTAATTTAATAAAATAAGATATGCTCTCATAATTACTTTTTCTATTTAATTAAGTAATCTTTAATTAGTTAGAGACACTTTTTTTATTTAATTAAATAACTTCATTTAATTAATTAGGAATGGTTTCTCATTTAATTAAATAACTTTGTTTATTTAATTAGAAATAAGTACTCCACTTAATTAAATAATTTTGTTTAATTATTTCAAAATTCTTTTCGAAATTAGTTAACTGAAGTAAACCGTGGTTGAATCTTGTCAACTTTTGGTCAAACTTGATCTTTGCGTATGTAAATATGAGCAAATGTGAGTATGAATTCCAGCAAAAATTCGATGCAAATTCTCATTCAACCTTTCAAAATGAAGAAATGAGTGTCTCTTAAATAGACTTTCCTGGAATTCATCAACGATTGAGATCGATTTCAATCAACAGTCAGGATTAAAGGTGAAGTTCAGTTATAAAGGGAGATTTCCAAATTAAAGGGAGTTAACAGATTTAATTTGAGTAAAATAAAGAGTTAACTGATTCAATTTGAGTAGAAAAAGGAGTTAACTGATTTAACTCATTTTTGATCAATAGTGAACTGGAAATTTCCCTTTTTGAACTGAAGAGAGATTTTGTTGAGATATCTAATTAAATAAAAGGAGATATGCACTCATAATTCCTTTTTCTATTTATTTAAATAATCTTTAATTAATTAGAGAAACTTTTCTTATTTAATTAGATAACTTCATTAAATTAATTAGGAATGGCTTTTCATTTATTTAAATAATTTTGTTTAATTAATTAGAAGTAAGTACTCCATTTAATTAAATAATTTCGTTTAATTATTTCAAAAAAAAATTTGAAACTAGTCAACTCAAGTCAACCGTGGTTAAATTTGGTCAACTTTTGGTCAAACTTGATCTTTGCAGATGTGAATATGAGCAAATGTGAGTATGAATTCCAGCAACAATTCGATGCAAATTCTCATTCAACCTTTCAAAATGTAGAGATGAGGGTCTATTAAATAGACTTTCTTGGAATTCATCAACGGTTGAGATCGATTTCAATCAACGGTCAAGATTCAAGTTGAAGTTCAGTCATAAAGGGAGATTTCCAAATTACAGGGAGTTAACAGATTTAATTTGAGTATAATAAGGAGTTAACTGATTCAATTTGAGTAGAAAAAGGAGTTAACTGATTTAACTCAATTTTGATCAATAGTGAACTGAAAATTTCCCTTTTTGAACTGAAGAGAGATTTTGTTGAGATATTTAATTTAATAAAATGAGAAATGCTATGATAATTACTTTTTATATTTAATTAAGTAATCTTTAATTAATTAGAGACACTTTTCTTATTTAATTAAATAACTTCATTTAATTAATTAGGAATGGCTTCTCATTTAATTAAATAACTTTGTTTAATTAATTAGAAGTAAGTACTCCATTTAATTAAATAATTTTGTTTAATTATTTCAAAATTCTTTTCAAAACTAGTCAACTAAAGTCAACCGTGGTTAAATCTGGTCAACTTTCGGTCAAACTTGATCTTTGCGTATGTGAATATAAGCAAATGTGAGTATGAATTTCAGCAACAATTCAATGCAAATTCTCATTCAACCTTTCAAAATGAAGAGATGAGGGTCTCTTAAATAGACTTTCCTGGAATTCATCAATGGTTGAGATCGATTTCAATCAACGGTCAGGATTAAAGGTGAAGTTCAGTCATAAAGGGAGATTTTCAAATTAAAGGGAGTTAACAGATTTAATTTGAATAAAATAAGGAGTTAACTGATTCAATTTGAGTAGAAAAAGGAGTTAACTGATTTAACTCATTTTTTGTCAATAGTGAACTGGAAATTTCCCTTTTTGAACTGAAGAGAGATTTTTTTGAGATATTTAATTTAATAAAATGAGATATGCTCTCATAATTACTTTTTCTATTTAATTAAATAATCTTTAATTAATTAGAGACAATTTTCTTATTTAATTAAATAACTTCATTTAATTAATTAGGAATGGCTTCTCATTTAATTAAATAACTTTGTTTAATTAATTAGAAGTAAGTACTCTATTTAATTACATAATTTCGTTTAATTATTTTTTTAAAAATTTTGAAACTAGTCAACTCAAGTCAACCGTGGTTAAGTCTGGTCAACTTTTGGTCAAACTTGATCTTTGCATATGTGAATATGAGCAAATGTGAGTATGAATTCCAGCAACAATTCGATGCAAATTCTCATTCAATCTTTCAAAATGAAGAGATGAGGGTCTCTTAAATAGACTTTCCTAGAATTCATCAACAGTTGGGATCGATTTCAATCAACGGTCAGGATTAAAGGTGAAGTTCATTCATAAAGGGAGATTTCCAAATTAAAGGGAGTTAACAGATTTAATTTGAGTAAAATAAAGAGTTAACTGATTCAATTTGAGTAGAAAAAGGAGTCAACTGATTTAACTCATTTTTTATCAATAGTGAACTAAAAATTTTCTTTTTTGAACTGAAGAGAGATTTTGTCGAGATATTTAATTTAATAAAATGAGATATGCTCTTATAATTACTTTTCTATTTAATTAAATAATCTTTAATTAATTAGAGAAACTTTTCTTATTTAATTAAATAACTTCATTTAATTAATCAGGAACTGCTTCTTATTTAATTAAATAACTTTGTTTAATTAATTAGAAGTTAGTACTGGGTATGTGCAGGATCATGGTATGCCAAAAAGTGGCGATGTGAAAAAAAAAGAGTTTGAAGACGCCTAAAAGTGCTTCAAAATCCGCTCTGACTTTTTTTTACCTATCCAGGAACCAAACCTGGTATGTTAAGCCGAGCCTTATCGGATATCCGATTTTAAATCCAATATCTGACTAATAATTAAAATCATAATAGTATGATATATTATTTAATATTATTATTATTATAATTATTATACTATAATATAATAATAATATTATTATTATATTATAATCATATAATATTATACTATAATAATAATATAATAATAACATATTATATTATAATAATATAATATAATATTTCATATATTATAATATATAGTAATGTAATATTATATATATATATATATATATATATAATATAATAATAAAAAGTAATATCTTATAATATAATATATAATAAAAAAGTATAATATATTATAAATTATAATAATATAGTATAATAATAATATTTTGTATTATAATATATAGTAAATTAATATAATAAATATAAAATATAATATAAAAATATATAAAATGTAATATATATGTTATATTATATATATTATCATATCAGATATTCGATATAATATCGAATATCCGATACCTGTGTATGGATTGAACACAAAATCACAAACCCAAGGCCCTTATTTTCACGCAAATTTTGGCCAGTCGGATTGGATATTAGATACCAAATCGAATATCAAATATCAGGTATGTTTCCCCCCTTCCCCCCCCCCCCCCCCCCCGACTCATTTTCAACCTAAATTTAATAGATTTTAACATAATTTTGTTTGTTTTAGTTGAATCTAGGGTTTGTTTGTTTTAGTTGAATCTAGAGTTTTTTTGCAATTCAATAGGAATGGCTGATCAAAATAATGACACTGAGGTAGGGAATAATATTCCTCGCAACCCACCACCAAATGATCCTCTACCTCCTCAAAACCCTCCTCGAATCAAGGATTTGATAAATGAAAATCTCACTGAGTTGAGAGGTTTGCATAGAACATACAATAATGTACTTGCACTGGCTCCTATGTTATCCACGTTAAACACCATAGTGGATAACATTGAAACCCTTACAAACCAACAAAATGTCGGTCTTCGTTGGCATGATGAAATGCACTAGATGTTTGATGATGGTTTGGATTATGATGAGGTTGCGGCCCTCAACATAACCAAAGACAATTTGGCAAGCCTTTTTTGCTAACCCAAAAACAGGTATACTAGTTGACCCATAAAAAACCAAACTATCGATTAAATGGTGCACAAATGACACCATACGTGCAAATTTTTAGGACCGTTGGTGGATGGTCTTTGATATCCCTCCACATGGCAATTTAGACATACCATTTTTTTCCCTTAAAAAATTATATGCAGAATTTGTGTTGAAACTTAAAATGAACTATTGGAGCATGAAGCCCAACATGAGCTTAGGACTAGGAGCTCCTCAGGATAGACCCTCTTCCCAGCGAAAGAAACTTGGCACTTACCCCCCCCCCCCAATATATCCCCCCCCTCCTTAAGTGTAGCATCCAAATATTATGGCAGAGGCTAGCTCTCAGACCATCAGAGCCATTCATACACTGAGTAGCCTAATGATATCTAAGGCTAGGTCAGTCATGCCTCCTCGTGTTGATGATGTTGGTGCCAGTTCATCATAGGCTAGCTCATCACACATTTGTGTGCCTCACACTTGCATTACATGCAAGAATATTTTCTTGGGTCCCATAGGTGATCTTCCTGAGTATCATTTTGTATTAGACGAGGATACACCAGACGCACGTGCAGAGGCTACAGACCCTGATGCGAGAGAGGAGGGGAATGCAGAGGCATGGACTCCTTCGGTGTTGGTATGTGTATACATTTTTTTTTTATGACATATGTGATTTAAAGTTAATTTTTATAATAGAATAATTTTAATTTATAAGCCATACTGACTTTTACATGTATGTGATCTTCATTCATGTTTAGTTGATGACTGAGGAGGAGCTCAGACAGATAGATGATGCTACACTCTCGGCCATTTCATTTGGCCTTGAGACATCTATGGTACATTATGTTGTGTTTGCATTTCTTTTTTCTATTTGATATTGTAGCATATATGGTTGCTAATCTTTCTTTTATCTTGCAGATACCACCTGCCCTGGGGGGACAAAGTGCAGGGGGTGAGCCAACATGCATTGACAAAGGAAAGGTAATTAGATGTTTTTTAATTGATTAAATATTGATGCATTCTTGTAGAATGTTTGTGGTAATCTCATTTAATTACATTATTTATTGTATATAGGGTGTGGCTACTAGCGATGAGCCTATACAGATTCAGCGTCCTAGATCATCAGGAATTTTCATTCGCACAGAGAGCCCCATTGTATGTATAAGTATCATTTATTTTTAATTTTTTTAATTGATGCAGAGGAAAGTATGATTGTTGTTCTATACAATTTCTGTGATTTTTTCCGTACCAATAATGATTCATGTCTTGCATATGTTCATTACAACTTAAATAGGCTTATATGCACCTGTCCAACCGACCAAGTTGGTTACAAAGGTTTATTTAATCAAAAAAATACCAAATTACTACTTTCCCTCCAAAACTAATATGACTATTTGAATTTGAATTTCAAATTTCAAACTCTAGTTTTTATGCATTCCCTAACTTTCTAAACTATTCCATTGACTCAAAATTGGTCATATGGATTTATTAAATGCAACTAAGTAAATTTCTAGAAAATTGAAGTTTTTATTATTTTTTCTCCAATCCACCATACACTCTGATCTCCCCCTTTCAACTGAGATCACATATGACATATATAAAGGTCTACATGACCGTTGGAACAACCATATAGGTGTTCCCAACCATAAAACAAACAAACAACCACTTTTTGCTAATACTGTTTAGACTCTAAATACCCTATTCTAAGGCCTTTTGGTCCCATGGAGTCACTTGGTTTATAACCACACCAAAATTCTTGTGGACCTTACATGTGCCTTTATTACAAAACATATACCAACTTGTAAAATATGGACCAAACCTTTATTACAACTTCCTAATCTACTTGAATCCTCGCTTTCATGGAGTGGCAAGGTGTCCGGCAATAGAGATACTTGTTCCCCCCTGCCACATAGGTTAGGTGCCCTGCACCACCTTTCCTCTCTCTCATTCTGAACACTAGTCCACCAAGTGAGTGATGTTCCTCTCAATCTTGTTGTTGCTACTTTTACCTTCTTATCTGCCTCTATGTCTTCAAGATCAAAGTAGTTCTCAAGGGCCTCTATCCACCCTAGCACTTCTTCACTATAATTTTTACCTTGTTATATTGGATAATCAATATGGTTCTTCCCACGATTACCTTGTACTGCCTTAATGATTCTCATAAATCTCCTTTCGTCAGGATCATCTGTTGTCTCATGCTCTTGCCTTGCATTACCAACCTCTTCTTCTTCATGGTTCTCTCCATGATTTCTTCCTCTAACCTCTTCTCCTCTAGGTTCTTGCCTTTCCTTTTCTAAGGATTCTATCCTTGCAATAAGCTTCAGCCTCTCTCTTCTCATCTGTCTTTCTTCCCTCACTCTAGATGCTTCAAGTTCTCTCCTCTCTCTTTTCTCTTTTGCCAACTATTCTCTCAATTCTTCAAGTTCTCTAGCCATTTGATTTTTAGGAGGCATTTTGATGACAAGTTTTCTTCCTTCCCAAGGGCCAACTCACTGATTCTCTTTCTTTCTTCACCAAGAAATCTCTGGACACCACTTATGTACCTTTCAACTCTGGGACACACAAGGAGGAATTAGACACACCAAGGCTTCAACAAAGGGACCAGCACACTAAGGATTTTCAAGATTATAGGTCTTGGTCACACTCCTAAACACCCAAACTTAAAAACCCTCCTTAAAATGGCTTAAAAATTAGGGCCTGCTTGTTCAAACCCCAAAACTCAATTCTAGAATGTTTTGACTTGTCTAATGACAAGATATGATCATGACAACCTACATGAACCTATCAAATGACTCATCTACCATATGAAATCCTAAAATCCTATCTCATGCCCAATTACAACTTTCTTCCACATATGAGTCCAACATTATAACTTTGTATGCTTCCATGAGCCATAATTAGTGCAAGGATTGCCCAATTGACTTCAAGAGATGTTCCATGACCTCTGTAATGCCTTGGATCTTCAATGTTCCCCTGATGAGCATGGGATGCTCTTGCATCACTTATCTTCATAAATAAATTCAAAACTAATGTCCGTGATATTAACAACTACTATTTTTTATCTCATAGGAGACTCCTAGTGCACATGAGGTTCGGTGGGACAGTTATGTAGATTTGATGATGCAGCCACTCACTCCTGAGAAGGAGCCTACAATAGTAAGTTGTAGTTTGAATTCATGATTAAATATGTTATAAATTTAGCATGCTATGAATTATAATGTTATAGTTTAAATTGTAGATTCATCTGACAAAAGTATTTGAACATATACAACCCATAATCACAGAGGTACCAGCATTGCCGAGGGCATACGAGAGGACTCCTGACCGGCGCAGGAGGTCAACGAGAGAGGTATTTATTATGAAATTTTGATAGTATTAATCTCCAATACGGAAAAGATCATTATGCATTTTAGTAATTCAATGTTAGATATGTAGAATCATATAAATTTAGTAGTCTAACTTTGGGTTTTCCTTTTTTGTTTATGTAGGAGGCGTCTGATCCACCTAGTGCAACGAAGAGGCTGCATTTTGATCATCCACCAGCACCCTAAGATAGTATAGTTTTCGTAGGATGCATCATGAGACATTTTGAGATGGCATATGCCACATTGTATACAGAAACATTAATATTATACACATTCTGATGGCAGGATCAGCCACATTTTGTATATGGATCTATGTATTTTGATATATATATATATATATATTTGAGTACTTTGTCTATGGATACATGTATTTTGATATATATTTTTTTCATTTACGTCCACAATGATATACATATTAATTTAGTATCTAGTATTGTTCAATTTATCGTGGATCATGTGGCATGCCCTAAATTTTACTAGTAAAAAAACAACAATTTTTTTTTTTTTTTGTAGCTTATGAAGTCGCATAAGAAATTACATATTGTAAAACAAGGTTATCATTGAATAGGAGTTCAAGACTCATGTGAATAGTGTGAAGGTGTTAACATTTTAGTCACAGGTGGTTTTCAAATAGATTGGATGATAGTCTAGTTCAAGTTAGTGTCATGAGTCAAACGAGCAAGTTCAAGATACAACACTCATAAATTAGTGAGGTAATTCATATCCTAACAAGCCTCTGATACTAATATTCTATTAGGGTCTGTCAGTTGTATCATATGGACTAGGTTGTGATTCTAGCATGTAAGGGAAGGGGATGAGAATTACTTATTATCCTCATTACCAATGTACACACATTCATTAATCATTACAATATATATTAATGTTACAATTACTATATTACTATATCCTCATTATCTATCAACATTGCTTCCTCACCAAACTAGCACTCACTATAGTTTTCTAAACACAAAAATTACTATTTCAATACATAAATTAAACTCACTCTAACAAAAGACAATTACTAACTATCTAGCTCATCAACTACTAACTAATCTAGCTACATTGCCATGCTTTTACATTTACTATTTTAATTACTATAATTACTATACTATTACATTTACTTTTTACATTAAATTACATCTAACTATTCACCATAAGCTCACTTTCTCACTATCAATATTATTATTATCAAAGCATGTTAAGATTCAAAGTAGTTTCATAGTAGGAATTAGTAAGCACATAAAATGAGGAACTCTTAGTAAGTCTAAGGGCCAATTGAAAGTACTTAACTCAATAATAATTCACGATCTGTATTTAAACACATCCTACTACACCATCGTATTGAGTGTGTCAATTTAAATTTGTTAGATGAATTGTTTATGCAAGGATTTGGTGCAAGCGTATAAATAAGGTTTGTATATAACATATCTTGTGGTTCTGACATATATGTATCAATGTATCAATGTGCTTTATTGACTAGATAAAACTAGATTTGAGTTACTATTTTAATCCACCATCCATCCTTATCCTTGATTCCCCAATCCCATCATCCCGACAAATTACTTCATATTAAAACCCTATTATATGTACATCCAATCAATCTTGGCTTTTATTTTATTTTTGAGTTAAATATTTAAATTTGTCATATTCTCTAACATGCACACTAATATGCCTTTATTTATTTAATTACTAATTTATTATTTGAGTGTTGGATGTGACTTAGAGGTCACAAGATTGTAATGTGTACCATTCTATCACTTAGAAAATATATTAGTCTAGGACACTCATTAGTCTCTATATGCTATTATTATTTTTATTTTTATTGGATAGCAGTCTAGAATCTGGGAATATTCTTTAATATTTTATTGCTCTGTATTAAGGAAGGGATTTATTTGCCTTTACCATACATTTTCTAGAGAGGAAAATGCATGCCTATAGCAATGTATCTCATAGATTTTATTATGTCTTCTCTTACAAAAAACTTCATTTTGTTATATCATAAAATTAATTTGATGATTTTCTTGCTTAGAATTGCATTAAGCTTGGTAATTAAAATCAATGTTATCCATGCATGTGATATGAACATAAAAATTTCCTTCCAAATTATTGAGTGCACAACAAGATTGTAAGCAATCTACTAAGTTATAAATTTATACAATCAATGGTATCACATAACATCTATGGATTGTTATTATCAACTAGTCATTTACAATACCACAAGGAGAAAACTTTCTTTCACATTTTCAAATGATAACAATGATGTCAAAGCAAATCTTTGACTCGTACCAATGCTTTCATAACAATATAAACTCCAAATGAAACATGCATATACAACCTTATCAATTATTTCTTCTACACGTACATTAGGTAACAATGATACAATCTCCTTCCATCACAATGGGGCAACATAAGGGACTTTTCAAAATCATAAGGAACATGGACATTGAAAGATATGGACAATGAGTAGCATGAAAATTGTCCAACATGATCATTGAGAACATGAACAAGCTGGTGAATCCTCCTTCACAAATGAGGGCACAATGTCAAGTTTTCTCATCCAACATCAATCTGCAAGATGATCATTCCAAGCCATTTCCATTGCTCCCTTGGACACAAATCTGCATATGCAACACAACAAAATAACAAGGACCATGGGTGCTTTCCACCCAACCATAGGCCTCAAAGAGACCACCCCCGCGCTAGGGAACAAGGCTCAAACTGGGATACACATACAATCTTTCAATGCATAAACATTACATTTCAAAGTTGAACAATTTCCCCCCAAGACTATTTCACAATGGCTTCATAGATGGAATCATAAACATAGGGTGAAGGTGTGTTCTAAAATGGAGACTTTCCATACCAAACTATATTTGCAATAAACAATTCTCATGCCCTCTCGGGGCTATCATAATTCACCAAATTTCATGCCCTCTTGGGGCTATCATAAATGAACCATTTAATGCCCTCTCTGGGCCTCCACATTTCCTCCTCCAAACCCACTACCATTAGCTGTAACTCCTCAAACTTCCTTTCTACACCATACTTTCCTTATCACCCCCAACAAGATATGAAATGTTATGGCATACAATGGAGCCCATACTCCGAGGTTCTCAATACATTTTCCAAACCCAACTTAAGCCCTTCACCCTGGACTTCTCTTCCCTTCCCACAAGGGTGAGTGTAAGTCCCATGCCCATAACAATACTCAAGCACAAAACAAGAAAAAAAAACCAAGTAGAAATAAAACAAGAAATTTTCAAGAGCACATCACATTTTCACAACACAATATCAACACCCATAATACAACAAGGAAATAGATGAAATCCAAACCTCATACTCACAATACTCCACACAATACAACAAGATGCACAATGGTGTCACACTAATATACATGGAATGAACACCATTGAAGCACTCACATGAATGCTACTCCACAATGCAATGCAATGCATACTCCATTGATAAACTCCACACTTGCATATTTTCTTAACCATGCTAAAAGAAAGAAATGGAAAAGAAGCAAGTTTGAGATACCAACCTTGGTCCAAGCTAGGGTAAGGATAGTTGTAGTAGAGCTCCCCTAATCTACCTCCAAAACCTACATGTCTCTAAAATTAGAGAGTGGGTAAACACCCCACTAGTTTGGCCAAGACCCTCTAATAAAGCCTTCCCACTAACTTATTTTAGCAAAAAAACTAAGCCACTCCATCCTTACGAACTTGTCTCTTCTAACGGTTCAGCAATAGCCCTCACGAGCTCTTAGTTATGACCCTTGATGGATCGACCTCAAAATGCACTTAGAGCACCTTGAAGTCTCCTTGGTATGGGGTGGCCGCAAATGATGGATGGTCTTCGTGGCCAGAACAAGGGTGTGACTAGGGTTCACCTGCCCATCTGGAGCTAATGGCATTGACAATTCGATGCCAAGATCAGCGGTTTCAAAGTTACGTTGTGGTGCACCTATGAACTGAGGCACACTACAAGTTTTCGCATCAAGTGAGATTGCTATTCTGAATCCAAATAGAATGTGATCTCTTGAAAATGAGATAGTTTATTTTAGGCCTCAGGATCACCATCCTGTAGCATTTGATAGTTCATCGATAGCCCTCACGAGCTCTGAGTTATGACCCTCGAAAGATTGACCTCCAAATGCACTTAGAGCACCTTGGAGACTCCTCGATACGGGGTGGCCGCAAATGATGGATGATCTTCGTGGCTAGAACAAGGGTGTGACTAGGGTTCACCCACCCATATGGAGCTAATGGCACTGACGATTCAATGCCAAGATCACCGGTTTCAAAGTTACGCTGTGGTGCACCTATGAACCGAGGCACACTGCGAGTTTTGGCATCGAGTGAGATCACTGTGCTGAATCCAAATGGAATGTGATCTCTCAAAAATGAGATAGGTTATTTTAGGCCTCAAGATCATCGTCCTATAGCATTTGACAGTTCATCGATAGCCCTCATGAGCTCTGAGTTATGACGCTCAAAAGTTTGACCTCCAAATCCACTTAGAGCACCTTGGAGACTCCTCGGTACGGGGTGGCCGCAAATGATGGATGATTGTTTGAAGACTACTCCATGTGTCACTATCTTTCTTGGAAAAAAAATTGCTTTTGAACATCAAGCTTGCAATATTATCAATTATTGTCAAACTTTTTCAACCAAGTCAAAACGTCAAATGCAAATATTTGTTTGCATTTTTTGCTAAGGGGAGTTTCATAAATTGACTTTGATTTTCTATGTCTCTAGTGCTTGAACATGCTTAAAATGGCTCTTTGGTCTTAGAGCTATTGGTATTTTCTAACTTCATGGTCTATGATATGCATACTAAGAATTTCTTTCACTAAATGGTTTCCTTGATCTATTGACTACACTTAAATTTGTTCACTTGTCATCTCTCTTTCTATATGTTCAATACAAAGAGCTAGAAGAGACAAATAATCTTTCTTACCTTCATCTCTCTAAGCACATGATAGAAATCAATTCTAAACTTGAGAAAAGGTTAGAGGAGAATATTGTATTCTTAAATTAATCTCCCTTAAGACCTTTACATACACACAGGGCATTCTTAAATTAATCTCCATGGAAGAAAATTTCATAAAACTAAAGATTCCATAGTGTTGAAACATAAAATCCAAGATCTCATTTATGATGGGATTGTTGATACCTCTAATGACTCATCCACTCATAGCCTTCATATCCAACTTCATATCATGTCATTATGCATGTGCTATCTTGCTTATTCACTTTAATTGCTTATCCTACATGCTATCTTCTTTCATGGATTTCATGGCTTATCCCAAATGTGCTTCATACAAATTTTCAATATGAAAGTCTTTCAAAACATTATACAATATTATGACTCTTTATGCTTTCAAATGCTATGATTGGTTGTAAAATGGAAGAAATCAAGTATTCTAATTGTTCATCCATACTTTCTAGATTTTTCTTATTTGATTAGTTTGATAAAAATAGTTTTAATAATCATAATGTCAGCTTTATGTCAAATAAGGAAAAAACCAAATTTGTAATAAGATATCTGCATGCAATTATCTTTCATATAGTTATAAATGCTCTTAAAATTGTCATTATAGCCTTGTATCACATGCAAGTATAATTTGGAAGAACTTGTTCAATATCTTCCTCTTATAATTCCTTACAAATAACCTACCAAAATACAAAAACCATATACAAAAAACTACACATTTTACATCATAATACATCATAAATTTTAGAAATTCTTCCCAATACCACCCCCCTCCAACTCTTCATGATGTACCTACATTCCAATATCATAAAAAAATTAGTAACTTATTGTATTAAACAAGATAATCATCAATTCATTAAATCATTATGAAGAAAATAATATAAGAAGTATATATACCTAGTCAAGTATTCCAATAGGGTCCTCTCTTTGTTTTAGGGTCTCCAACAAGGCTTCATGATCAGCATTAGCAACAGTAAAATTTTTTTTTACTTTTGGTCTTCCTTGATGCTTCAATAAATTTACATTTATTGCTATAATAAGATGCGAATATATGAGAATTACTTTTTGCTTCTGATAGTCTTCGAATGTAGGAATTCCATTCCTTCTAAGCATGTATGTCCCCAACCATGTTCCAGCAACAACCACTGAACCAGTAGGATACGTGAATCCATCATCATCTGTGATCGGTTGTGCAAGTTTTTGTTTGCCTCTTACACAATGTGCTAACCAATAATCAGATTTCTCATCATTCCCCTATGGTGCAACCAATGCAAAGACATGTCCTGGCTGAAGTAGATCTGATAGATGGTTATGCTCAAGTGAACTTTCCATGTCATCATTTTTGATAGAGGGTATGATAGGCAATGGAGTAAGATAATGTGGAGCCCATGTGTCCACCCACTCACTTGACTCATAGTGATCCCAATCACACTGAAAACAAGTACGACAAAAACAAGCTAGTTGTCGTGTCCAAATGGTCCATGTACTAGAATTAGAGCTTCGAAATGAATGCATTTTTGATGAGTCTCTCACTGTAGCACAATCTGATCTATCACCTATGGACCCTTCCTCAACCAACCAAAAGAACCTGTGTACCACTGAATTAAGAGTCCCCCCCTGTGATAATGCTAAACTACACCAATCAACAATGCTACGAGCATCAAAAAGCTCTGTTGTTGAAATCTTCAGTTGCTCCTTAACTAGAGCTCTCTTCACACATGCCCCTACTCCATCATGTTCCCCTTTTCCATGGCCGGACTCAAAAAAACTCCAAACATGAGGCACCTCTCTCTCTACGTGCATCCTACACAACCAATAAAACATGCGAGCATTCTTGAATTGACCTGTAGAGTTATCTGACCAAATGATATGTCTATCCATAGAAATTGCATGCTCGTGCAAGAAATCAAAAAAATTCTCGAAAAAATGTTGCACAAACTCGTGAGAGTGAGATCTATCATCACTCATATAAAATGATACTCTCTAATAATCTTTCGATTATCTTCCGCACTATTAGGAGCATGTCTATATGTTATGTTAACAAAAATTGCAATCTAAATAGAGTTGTAATACTGAGATTGTGTCTCATTTTGAGGTTGCAATGTGTAGTTCTCAGCAAAATCAACAACTAATATAATAGTGCCAATGGGAAAAGTCTCCTTACACGTTCTAAATTATTGATCCAACCACTGAGACCTGTGACTATGTCTTGCATACTTGTAAAAAAGATTTTCCTTGAAATCTGAAATAAAATTAGCCACATTGATATCTTTTCCAACCAATTCACATCTAGAGCTCTCACTCTCACTCTTCAATGTGTATTTCACCATTTCATAGACCCTTTTTTTCACTATTGTCTCTCCAAAATCTTGTTCACACCCCTCATGGAAACATGTGTCAAACTTGGATAAGCCACCACATTCTGAACACTTCTCATTTAAGAAAGAATTTTTATAAAAGGAACAACCATCAACTCTAGGACATAAGAGTTGATCTAACAAGTCTCTTGATGATTTTGGAAGCCCACTAGCCCCACTCTCCTCCAACATTTTTTTACTATGCAAAGTAGAACAGATGGAGCGTAATAGTTCATAGTGCATAGAAAACTCAACATGATATTTGCAACAACATGTATTTCAAATTTTGAGTGGCACACAATAAAATGGCATCAAAGATTCAAAAGCCCTTTGTGATATATGAACACTTGGATGACTCTCTCTAAATTGTTTGAACAACATAGTTTGACTTACCTCCAAATAGTGTTTAGGATGTGGCGTGCGGTCTCTGATGCCAATTCTCAACTTTAAGACATCTTTAGCATTGGGTGATACTCGTGAGTTAGAGTGCCAAAACTGTATAATTTCTTCATTCACATCGTCGAATAGCTTCTTATCAAAACGTGGAAGTCTCCCACCAAATGCCCATGTTTCATTTTGAAGAGGATCATCAATTTTCTCTCGTCGACTAAGTGCTCTTCTCAAAGTAGTACGATTTAGATTCAAATCAATACAAGTTTGTCTCATATATCTACCCTTTCTCAAATGATGACTTACCAAAGAGGTTGTAATAACCCTTCAAGGAGCTCTATTATCCTTCTCTCTGCTATTTTTCCCAACGCTATTGAGAGCACTGAAAAGATTCTTCACAATAATGGCATTTCTTTCCAACTTTTTATTGACACGAATTTTCAATTTGGAAAGCACAGGTCTCATCTTTTGCATCTTTAATAAGTGCATGAAAAGTTGGCATTGCTCTACCATTGTCTTGTTGCCGAAAAATATCTGATATAATCTTGAAGCCCATAACCGAATGGTTCTTTCTGATTTTTTTCCTTCCAAACTAGTCATAATCGTTTCATCAATTTCAATTATCCATTTTGGTGTTTTAGAACCTTCATGTCGATTATAATTAGGAGATATGTAAGGTTCTTGTGCATTAGGTTCCTGTGCATTGTCATCTTCGACATGGTCAATTATGCAATTTGGATTATGACTTGGCGGCATTTCTTCTTCAAAATTTTCAATCTCTACATTTTCAATTTTCGCATTATCATTTTCAATAGGTACATTTTCATTATCTGACTCTATGATTTCACCTTCTATTAATTCATCGTCAACTTGATTGATATTTAGCATACCATGTCTTTTTTCTCCGGTGTTTCATTTTGTCCTTTTCCCTATATGTCGCAAGGTCTTCATTGGATATCTTCCGTTTAAATTTATTCTTTCGATGACTGCTGCTCCCTATTCAGATGATAAATTCAAACACCTAAAGTTATATTTTCGAATTCTTTTCGATTGGTTGGGCCCCAAAACGTGACTTTTTACAAATCCCGTGAAAAAAGAGATAAAAAAGTAATGTTGTCGGGTCTATAGGGACAGTCAAATATTTGAAATTGATGCCAGTAAAATCGGATATCCGATATGGGAAAATGACTTTTGGGGGGAAAACTTGCTAAGGTTTCCTTCCTTTGCCACAATAATATTAATATTATGAAAATATTTGGAGGCAAACGACTTTAATTTATAACTAAGTTAATAGTATATTAGTATTAGTATAAAATATCAATAATATTAATATATAATAGTATAAATATACCTATAGTATCAATATTATTATTATACCTATAATAGTATTAATATTATTAATATAGATATAATAGTGTAAATATATAGTGTTTATTAATATTAAGCTACAATATATAGTATTACTATATATTATTATTATAGCTATAATAGTATTATTATTATTACTATACATATAATAATATTAATATTTAGTGTTTATTTATATTATAATTATTATCCTAAAATAGTATAAATAGTATATCTTTAAATATTACGTTATATATACTAAAATATTACATTATTATATAGATATATTAATAACATACATATTAATATAATAATATTTATAATATATATTATATTTAATACAAATATTATGTTGTTATATATATATATTATATTATTATACATATTAATATAATAATATATAATACAAAGAGGGTCGTCGTTTAATGGGTCAAAGAGGATCATAGGTCACCCTATGACCCCTTTTGACCCATATGAATGATTCGACTATTTTTCTAAGGGTCTTAGGATCCCTAGGGACAAATGTCATCGTTTAATGGGTCGAAGAGGGTCATAGGTCACCCTATGACCCCCTTTGATCCATAATACCCATTCGAATATGTCTCTAGGGGTCCTAGGACCCCTAGAGACATATATCATCGTTTAATGGGTCAAAGAGGGTCATATGACCTATGACCCCCTTTGACCCATATGAACGATTCGAATATGTCCCTAGGGGTCTTAGGACCCCTACGGACATATGTCATCATTTAATGGGTCAAAGAGGGTCATAGGTTACCCTATGACCCCATTTGACCCATATTACCCATTTGAATATGTCCCTAGGGGTCCTAGGACCCCTAGGGACATATGTCGTTGTATAATTGGTCAAAGGGGGTCATAGATCACCCTATGACCCCCTTTGACCCATATGAACGATTCAAATATGTCCCTAGGGTCCTAGGACCCCTAGGGACATATGTCATCGTTTAATGGGTCAAAGGGACCTATGACCCCCTTTGACCCATATTACCCATTTGAATATGTCCCTTGGGGTCCGAGGACCCCTAGGGACATATGTCATCATTTAATGGGTCAAAAGGGGTCATAGGTCACCCTATGACTCCCTTTGACCCATATTACCCATTCGAATATGTCCCTAGGGGTCCTAGGACCCCTAGAGACATATATCGTCGTTTAATGGGTCAAGAAGGTCATAGGTCACCCTATGACCCCCTTTGACCCATATGAACGATTCGAATATGTCCTTAGGGGTCCTAGGACCCCTAGAGACATATGTCGTCGTTTAATGGGTCAAAGAGGGTCATAGGTTACCCTATGACCCCATTTGACCCATATTACCCATTCGAATATGTCATATGTCATCGTTTAATGGGTCAAAGGGGGTCATAAGTCACCCTATGACCCCGTTTGACCCATATGAACGATTCAAATATGTCCCTAGGGGTCCTAGGACCCCTAGGGACATATGTCATCGTTTAATGGGTCAAAAGGGGCCATAGGTCACCCTATGACCCCCTTTGACCCATATGAACGATTCAAACATATGTCATCATTTAATGGGTCAAAGAGGGTCATAGGGTGACCTATTACCCCCTTTGACCCATATTACCTATTCAAATATGTCCCTAGAGGTTTGAGGACCCCTACAGACATATGTCGTCGTTTAATGGGTCAAAGAGGGTCATAGGTCACCCTATGACCCCCTTTGACCCATATTACCCATTCGAATATGTCCCTTGGGGTCCGAGGACCCCTAGGGACATATGTCATCATTTAACAGGTCAAAGGGGGTCATAGGTCACCCTATGACCCCTTTTGACCCATATGAACAATTCGACTATGTCCCTAGGGGTCCTAGGACCCCTAGAGACATATGTCGTTGTTTAATGGGTCAAAGGGGATCATAGGTCACCCTATAATCTCCTCTGACCCATATGAACGATTCGAATATGTCCCTAGGGATCTTAGGACCCCTAGGGACATATGTCGTTGTTTAATGAGTCAAAGAGGGTCATAGGTTACCCTATGACCCCATTTGACCCATATTACCCATTCGAATATGTCCCTAGGGGTCCTAGGACCCCTAGGAACATATTCGAATGGGTAATATGGGTCAAAATGGGTCATAGGGTCATATGTCATCATTTAATAGATCAAAAGCGGTCATAGGTCACCCTTGTGACCCTCTTTGACCCATATTACCCATTCGAATATGTCCCTAGGGGTCCTACAACCCCTAGAGACATATCGTCGTTTAATGGGTCAAGAGTGTCATAGGTCACCCTATGACCCCCTTTGACCCATATGAATGATTCGAATATGTCCCTAGGGGTCCTAGGACCCCTAGGGACATATGTCATCATTTAATGGGTCAAAAAGGGTCATAGGGTTACCTATGACTCCATTTGACCCATATTACCCATTCGAATATGTCCCTAGGGGTCTTAGGACCCTTAGGGACATATGTCATCGTTTAATGAGTCAAAGGTGGTCATAGGTCACCCTATGACACCCTTTGACCCATATGAACGATTCAAATATGTCCCTAGGGGTTCTAGGACCCCTATGGACATATGTCGTTATTTAATGGTTCAAAAGGGGTCATAGGTCATCTTATGACCCCCTTTGACCCATATGAACGATTCGAATATGTCCTTAGGGGTCCGAGGACCCCTAGGGACATATGTCGTTGTTTAGTGGGTGACCTATGACCCCCTTTGACCCATATTACCCATTCGAATATGTCCTTAGGGGTTCGAGGACCTCTAAGGACTTATGTCATCGTTTAATGGGTCAAAGAGGGTCATAGGTCACCCTATGACCCCCTTTGACCCATATTACCCATTTGAATATGTCTCTAGGGGTCTTAGGACCCTTAGAGACATATATCACTGTTTAATGGGTCAGAGAGGGTCATAGGTCACCCTATGGCCTATGACCCCCTTTGACCCATATTACCCATTCGAATATGTCCCTAGGGATCCTAGGACCACTAGAGACATATATCATCATTTAATGGGTCAAAGTGGGTCATAGGTCACCCTATGGCCCCCTTTGACCCATATAAATGATTTGACTGTCCCTAAGGGTCATAGGACCCATAGGGACATATGTCATCGTTTAATGGGTCAAAGGGGGTCATAGGTCACCCTATGACCCCCTTTGACCCATATGAATGATTGGAATATGTCCCTAGGAGTCCTAGGATCCATAGGGACATATGTCATTGTTTAATGGGTCAAAGAGGGTCATAGGTCATCCTTTGACCCATATTACCCATTCGAATATGTCCCTAGGGGTTTTAGGACCCCTAGAGACATATGTCATCGTTTAATGGGTCAAAGGGGGTCATAGGTCACCCTATGACCCCCTTTGACCCATATGAACGATTCGACTATGTCCTTGGGGGTCCTAGGACCCCGAGGGACATATGTCGTCGTTTAATGGGCTAAAGGGGGTCATAGGTCACCCTATGACCCCCTTTGACCCATATGAATGATTCGACTATGTCCCTAGGGGTCTTAGGACCCCTAGGGACATATGTCGTCATTTAATGGGTCAAAGAGGGTCATAGGGTGACCTATGACCCCCTTTGACCCATATTACCCATTTAAATATGTTCGTAGGAGTCCGAGGACCTCTAGGGACATATGTCATCATTTAATGGGTCAAAGGGGGTCATAGGTCAGCCTATGACCACCTTTGATCCATATTACCCATTCGAATATGTCCCTAGGGGTTGTAGGACCCCTAGAGACATATATCATCGTTTAATAGGTCAAAGAGGGTCATAAGTCACCCTATGACCCCCTTTGACCCATATTACCCATTTGAATATGTCCCTAGGGTTCCTAGGACCCTTAAGGACATATTCAAATCGTTCATATGGGTCAAAGGGGGTCATAGGTTTGAATATGTCCCTAGAGGTCCTAGGACCCCTAAGGACATATGTTGTCGTTTAATGAGTCAAAGGGGGTCATAGGTCACCCTGTGACCTCCTTTGACCCATATGAACGATTCAACTATTTTCCTAGGGGTCCTAAGACCCCTATGGACATATGTCATCATTTAATGGGTCAGAGAGGGTCATAGGTCACCCTATGATCCTCTTTGACCCATAATATGCATTCGAATATGTCTCTAGGGGTCCTAGGATCCCTAGAGACATATATCTTCGTTTAATGGGTCAAAGAGGGTCATAGGTCACCCTATGACCCCCTTTGACCCATATGAACGATTCGAATATGTCCCTAGGGGTCTTAGGACCCCTAGGGACATATGTCATCTTTTAATGGGTCAAAGAGGGTCATAGGTTACCTTATGACCCCATTTGACCCATATTACCCATTCGAATATGTCCCTAGGGGTCTTAGGACCCCTAAGGACATATGTCGTCATTTAATGGGTCAAAGACCTATGACCCCCTTTGACCCATATGAATGATTCGAATATGTCCCTAGGGTCTTAGGACCGCTAAAGACATATGTCGTCATTTAATGGGTGAAAGAGGGTCATAGGTCACCCTATGACCCCCTTTGACCCATATTACCCATTTGAATATGTCCCTTGGGGTCGGAGGACCTCTAGGGACATATGTCATCATTTAATGGGTCAAAGGAGGTCATAGATCACCCTATGACCCCCTTTGACTCATATTACCCATTCAAATATGTCCTTAGGGGTCCTATGACCCCTAGAGACATATATCGTCGTTTAATGGGTCAAGAGGGTCATAGGGTGACCTATGACCCTCTTTGACCCATATGAACGATTCGAATATGTCCCTAGGGGTCCTAGGACCCCTAGGGACATATGTCGTCGTTTAATGGGTCAAAGAAGGTCATAGGTTACCCTATGACCCCATTTGACCCATATTACTCATTCGAATATGTCCTTAGGGGTCCTAAGACCCCTAGGGACATATGTCATCATTTAATGGGTCAAAGGGGGTCATAGGTCACTCAATGACCCCCTTTGACCCATATGAACGATTCAAATATGTCCTTAGGGGTCCTAGGACCCCTAGGGACTTATGTCATTGTTTAATGGGTCAAAGGACCTATGACCCCCTTTGACCCATATGACCCATTCGAATATGTCCCTAGGGGTCCGAGGACCCCTAGGGACATATGTCATCGTTTAATGGGTGAAAGAGGGTCATAGGTCACCCTATGACCCCCTTTGACCCATATTGCCCATTCAAATATGTCCTTAGGGGTTCAAGGACCCCTAGGGACATATGTCATCGTTTAATTGATCAAAGAGGGTCATAGGTCACCCTATGACCCCCTTTGACCCATATTACCCATTCGAATATGTCCCTAGGGGTTGAAGGACCCCTAGAGACATATATCGTTGTTTAATGGATCAGGGAGGGTCATAGGTCACCCTTTGACCCCCTTTGACCCATATTACCCATTCGAATATGTCCCTAGGGGTCCTAAGACCCCTAGAGACATATATCATCGTTTAATTGGTCAAAGAGGGTCATAGGTCACCCTATGACCCCCTTTGACCCATATGAACGATTTGATTACGTCCCTAGGGGTCGTAGGACCCGTAGGGACATATGTTGTCATTTAATGGGTAAAGGGGGTCATAGGTCACCCTATGACCCCCTTTGACCCATATGAACAATTCAAATATGTCCCTAGGGGTCCTAGGACCCCTAGCGACATATGTCATCTTTTAATGGGTCAAAGAGCGTCATAGATCGCCCTATGACTGCCTTTGAGCCATATTACCCATTCGCATATGTCCTTAGGGGTCCTAAGATTCGTAGGGACATATGTCATCGTTTAATGGGTCAAAAGGGGTCATAGGTCACCCTATGACCCCCTTTGACCCATATAACGATTTGACTATGTATCTGGGGGTCCTAAGACCCCTAGGGACATATGTCATCATTTAATGGGTCAAAGGGGGTCATAAGTCACCCTATGACCCCCTTTGACCCATATGAACGATTCGACTATGTCTCTAGGGGTCCTAGGACCCCTAGGAACATATGTCATTGTTTAATGGGTCAAAGAGGGTCATAGGTCACCCTATGACCCCCTTTGACTCTTATATATTAATAATATACATATTAATATAATAATATATATATACATATACATATTACATTATTATATTTAGTAAAAATATTACATTATTATATAGATATATTAATAACATACATATTAATATAATAATATTTATAATATATATTATATTTAATAAAAATATTACGTTGTTATATATATATATAATATTATTATACATATTAATATAATAATATATAATACGTATTATATATATATATATAAATTATGTTATTATATTTAGTAAAAATAATAATAATATATATTATATTTATAGATTGTAATAAGATTAACATAAGATATTATTATATATTACTAGATTATATCTTGTATGTTTACATTACGTTATTATATATATATATTATATTAAAATATGCCTTTACATATTAATATAAATGAAATAATTTAAAAATAAAAAAATTGGAATGTTTAAATCGAATTTCCCTCCAAAATTTGAAGATTTTTAGAATTTGACTACCGAGCCATATCGGATATCCGATCAGGCTTGGTATTTACTAAGCCTGCCCGGTCAACCCCAAATACGTGTTTATAGAGAGTTTCAGTAATACTCAGACTTTGGGTAGCCGTCTGACAATGTTATTTTGATCGAAATTGAATGAAACAAAATGAGATTATTTATTAGTTAATTATCAATCAAGATTATTGTAAAGTGTTGATTGACATACTAAATGAAAAATAGCTATAACTTTCAAACAGTATAACATTTTTTAAATCTAAAAGTTGTGTCACATTCTATACTTTGCCTAGTAGAAGAAAATAATAATAATAATAAATTTGATCAAATTTTCTATTAGTTAGGGTGGTCAGACACGAGACTTTTTTTAATCCGAAAAAGTTTTGGTAGAAAATTCATATTTAATTATTTATTTGGAATAAAAATATCAAAAAATATGCATCACATCCGAGCATGAGTCTAATTTTCATATCTATAATTATATTAAAAAAAAATTATGATTTGATTTTGATTAAGGTGGTCAGACATACACCTACTTTTTATTTTCGCCCTGAAATTTTTTTAGTACTACATTAAAATTCAAACTTTTGACCAATCAATTATTTTTTTCTCCTGATAAGGCCTAGTAGTTTAGAAACTATATTCAATTTTCTACAAATTATTTTCTTACAACTTTTTGATATAAAGTCCATAACCACTTCAAAATTATGTGTCAAGTTGACATAAACCTGATTTGCTGATTTTTCACTGCCACTTAAGGCCATAGTTTGGTACACCATGATCTTGCACATATCCTACTCCATTTAATTAAATAATTTCGTTTAATTATTTCAAAATTCTTTTCGAAACTAGTCAACTCAAGTCAATCGTTGATAAATCTGGTCAACTTTTGGTCAAACTTGATCTTTGCGTATGTGAATATGAGAAAATGTGAGTATGAATTCCAGCAACAATTCGATGCAATTTCTCATTCAACATTTCAAAATGAAGAGATGAGGGTCTCTTAAATAGACTTTCCTGAAATTCATCAACAGTTGAGATCGATTTCAATCAACGGTCAGGATTAAAGGTGAAGTCCAGTCATAAAGAGAGATTTCCAAATTAAAGGGAGTTAACAGATTTAATTTGAGTAAAATAAGGAGTTAACTGATTCAATTTGAGTAGAAAAAGGAGTCAACTGATTTAACTTATTTTTGATCAATAGTGAACTGAAAATTTTTCTTTTTGAACTGAAGAGAGATTTTGTTGAGATATTTAATTTAATAAAATGAGATATGCTCTCATAATTACTTTTTCTATTTAATTAAATAATTTTTAATTAATTAGAGACACTTTTCTTATTTAATTAAATAACTTCATTTAATTAATTAGGAATGGCTTCTCATTTAATTAAATAACTTTGTTTAATTAATTAGAAGTAACTACTCTATTTAATTAAATAATTTCGTTTAATTATTTCAATTTTTTTTTCAAAACTAGTCAACTCAAGTCAATCGTTGTTAAATTTGGTCAACTTTTGGTCAAACTTGATCTTTGCGTATGTGAATATGAGAAAATATGAGTATGAATTCTAGCAACAATTTGATGCAAATTCTCATTCAACCTTTCAAAATGAAGAGATGAGGGTCTCTTAAATAGACTTTCTTGGAATTCATCAACGGTTGAGATCGATTTCAATCAACGGTCAGGATTAAAAGTGAAGTTCGGTCATAAAGGGAGATTTTTAAATTAAAGGGAGTTAATAGATTTAATTTGAGTAAAATAAAGAGTTAACTAATTCAATTTGAGTAGAAAAAGGAGTTAACTGATTTAACTCATTTTTGATCAATTGTAGTGCCTACCCCTGGTTCACATTTTGTTATCGTTGCTGAACTCTTTTAGAACTAGTTTTATGTTATTGGTTAGTAGCATTTTTTTGAGATTATCAAATATTGTGCTATTGATTCAGTTTATTATGTGATGAGATTACTTAGACTCTACATTTCATTTATGTATGATGATTATTTTTAATGTTCACAATTATTGATGATGATTATTACATTGCTTTCAATTATTAATAATGATTAGTAAGATGATTTATTATCATATGTGCTTTTTTATGGATACTTACCCCATACTTGCATGTGTATGGTGTGCGTGTTTGCCTTGCGTGTTTGCTTTTGTATGGCGTATCTGATGTGATTAAGGAAGGGAGTTGTAGTCACCTGCTAGTCGGGATCTACACGATGCACCACTTCCTACTATGTTGTCTGTTTAGTTTAGTATATATTGTGTTTGTACATGCATGATTTTTATGCAGGTTGTAGGTACTAGGTATCGACTTCCCTGAATTGCCAAGATGAGCATACCCTATCACATTATCTCAATGATAAGAGAGTGGAGATAAATTCTCAAATTCAAATCTCAACCCTTTGAGCCATTTGTCCTAATTGAAAAATTAGGACAAGTATCTGAGTTGAATACCCACCGAATGTGTCGGATGACATATTTCATGATTTTTAACCCTTCAGATTTATTTTGTATGATTTGTTTTATGATGGGTTTTCATATTTTATCTTGGAGGTCTATGGTGAATTTTTCATTAATGAAATCTTAATAAATAGATTTAATTAATAAATTATTTATTTGAAAAAATTAATAAAATATCATGATCTTTGATATTTTGATTGTAATTAATTAAATGTGAATTATTGGAGAAAAGGAATTAAATAAAAAAAAATTAGAAATTAAAATTAATTATAATTATAAAATAATAATAAAGTAATCAATAAAATAATAATAAATAAAGTTATAAAAATTAAAATGAAAGTTAAAAAATTTAAATAGAGATTATTTAAAAAGTAAATTGAAGTTATAAGCTTGCATGGAAATTAACATGTGTCAACAACACGGGGGTTAGTGCATCAATTAAGCACAAGGTGTCTACAATTCTATGACTCACCAAAAAAGAATTGGAAAAGACCCATGCTTAGTTGGTGACACCTTCCAGCTATTTCAAGAAGCATTCCAAAAGTTTCTTGAGAGCTCTTGATATTCAGGCATTCATAGAAGCTTATATGAAAAGCTGAATGGAAGTTACAAGCTTAATGGAAGCCTCGAGCTACAAGCTAAAAAAAAATTAGAAACTTCAAAGCTTACATACATGGGAGAAGATTCATATGCTCATATATTTTCTACTTGCTTCTATGCTCCTTCTAGCTCTTCTAATCACTTGGAGGATTTGATCGGCTTGGATTCTTGGAAGAATTGTGAAAGATGGAGAAGGAAGGAATTTTATATGGACTTCTGAGGCATGGCAAATTAGCATCAGTGTCAAGGTGCACTCGTGATATTCTCATATTCCTTTTGCACTCTTTCTCTTCCTGTCTTCATCATATCTATTTTATGTGTCTGAATACTCTCTGTATTTGAAATTGGAATCTAGACATTTTATTTGGATGAGAAGAAAACAATAGAAAAATCCTAGATCCAATTAATGAGAAATAATTAGATCTTAATCAGATTTGGGTTCGAATTTATATTGTGAAATTAGATAGACAAGATTTGAAATTAAAATAAAAATTTTATTGTGAAAATTCGAACGATTAGATGTAATCTTTCTATCAATTATATTTTTAGATGCGTACGAATAAACTCTTTTATGGTTAAATTTAGAGAACAATTATTTTAAAAAGAAATTTTTAATTGTCCTGTCGCTGCCCTTTGGATAGACCCGAACTCAGTCATTCATAACTTTTTATCGGAATCGAATATATTCGATCGCTCCGGTCAGAACTGACGCAACTTGGCCCTCTCCAACATATTTAAATTTCATCCCGATCCAATGGTTCATTAGGGAGATATGGCCATCGTATTGAGACTTTTATTCAAGGAAAAATATTTCTCCATTTTCCATAACCAAGAGTTCTTTATCCTTAAACTTCACAAAAATAATATATCAAAGCATGGAATGAATTAAAAATAGTATTGAAATCTTCCCTTATTAGAATCTTATTAATATGCATTAGTTTTATATGATTTATTATCTAATCTAATTAAATGAAATTTAATTAAGATTAATTAATAGTAGAAGATGTGTAATTAATTACTAGTCAATCTAAGTAAATGGATGAGAGAAAATTAAAAGAAAAGAGATTTTAATATAGTAGAATTTTTATAATGTATATTGAATACTATTTAATATATATTAAACAATTTTAGACTTGTTTAATAAAGATGATAATGTTAAGAATTTGGAGTTTATTCATGTTAAAATCTATAATGAGTCTTATTGGTTTGGTGATAGGGATCTTTTTCAAATAACGTTTATATAGACAAAATATTATTAGAATGATAAATGGTCATGGATTGTGAACCTATATTAATTGATTGATTTAATTGATCAAGTTATAATCTTCTTATTCGAAGACTAGTAATTGGTTCTTATAATGAATAATGATCATTGAAAAGTTGAAAAGTTATTTAATTAGTAATATGAATCTCAGTTAAATGAAGAGAACAATTTAATTAAAATTCAATGATGATCAGTTTAGTGAATAATTATTCTTAAGTTATTATTAGAATAATGCTATCGGAGAACTAATGGGTTGACTTGTAGGTCAAATGATAACTTTATACATTTGAAAGTATACTTGCAAATAGAAAATTGGAAACTCCTACACATTATTCAACTATGTGAATTTAGTAAACCAAAACATGTGTTTGCATTGTGTATTCTATATGCTTCTTGTTTTGAGTTTTGGGTGGACTAGTGTTGACCAATCTTAAGTTGTTGCTAGAGGCTCGAGGGTTATGAGATGTGATGACATGTTGATCTTATTTGGTCTTGATCTTTATAAGCCCAACCATGGTTATGTGATCGTATGCTCTATGAAATGTTTGTATTTGTTCTTCAGCCTTCATATGTGAAGCTGAGATGTATATATATCTAAGATGCTTGAGCTAATAATTTTTGAGTCATCGATCAGTTATCCTTGGATTACTTTCTAGTCGCCATGATGAGACTGAAATGTGGATTTATTTCTTGATGATGTCATGTTGTGACATGTTTGACTCAACCATTTTGGAGTCTTCGATCAGTATGATTATGAGATATTTTTGGTTGCTTGTTGATAACCATTTATCTTGAGATATATTTTGGTTATTGAAAACCAATTGATTATTATGATTATCAGTGATGCCTTCAGTTGCCAATAGAGAACTATTGTAGTCATGATTTTCTATGGATGCTTTTTCAGATACTCATGGAGATTTGATGATTCTTATCTTGGAGATTTGATGATTCTTATTATGGATATTTGATGCTTTTATACATATTTGATGATTTTATTATGGATTATCTTTTATGATTTTGAGATTTATGATTCCATGAGCTTAGGGTAGGTAATCTACTTGTAGTGTTGGGAAGTGGCTTGCAATGGGGGCCGGGGTCCAAAGTGGCTGCTAGGGTAACTCATTGTAAGTTTGGTTAATAAGTGATAACATTTACACACTAAATAGAGATTAAATGAACCTAAAAAGATAATTGTTTTGATGTTCATGCCCATGCCTTGAGTGCTCGTACAGGCTAGGATGGGAGTAGTGAGAACGCATGGTTGCGACCGTGCATTTCGTAGTATGCCTCATCAGTATGAGAGGATACTAGTGGCCACATGAGATCAGTATGGACCCGTGGAGTTTAGCTAACTGCTAGGGTAACTTGTACGTGATAATTGCGATGAAACTTTTCCGCTTGCAGAGTAAGTTTCCTACATGTCTTTGTGTGCCTCTGAGAATTAGATGTCAGTTTTGTGTGATGGAACCTTTGAGTTAGTATACTTTTAGGATTCCTGGACTTATAGAGATTTGTGCTTCATGAATTGATATCCTGTTTGGGACTTGAGATTATCTTCTCAGCACAGTAGGAGTGGACCACTTAGGTTCCACGCGGCCGGGTGGTAGTGTATTTTCACTCTTATAATTTGAGATCCGTCCGAGACACCGTGGCTGGAGTATCCTTGGTTGGTATTTATCTTCACTATGTTCTTGGAGCATTATGATAGATAATATACCTTATGATGGATGTATTTACTGGTATGTTTCTTATATTGATAATTTTGCTTTACTTTGCATATGTTAGTTGATGATTTATTATGCTTTATTTTGCATGTTAGTAGGATGTTTTAAGAGTGACATTTCTGCTATGTTAATACCGATGATCTTTTCGATGCTTTGGAATGTTACGCACGAAGGGATGGCTAGGATCCATGATGGTCTAATGATGCTATCTACAGTTGGGAGGAACCGTGCACTTAGTTATTTATGTTTGTGATATATGGTTATCTTTTGTGATGAATATTTATATCTTTTGTGATGATGTATCATGTATGATATGTGGTTTCATTTATGTTATTGCATCATGGATTAATATTAGATGATGATGATGTACTTTATTTACTTCGATGTTTATTCTTTTGAGCTTTTTATACCCTGTGATATGTACAGTGGATGATTGAGCTAAACTGAAATATAATTACAAAAAGGACACTTGTATATTGTTTAAGTACATTGGATGTATCATTGTTATTTCATAAGGATGGGATGTTAGATGAATAGTTAATTTAGATGTGATACAATGTTAAGGGATCTTTAAAGAATGTAACCTGTTATGTATATATGTTATATTTATTTTCATTTGAATTGTTGCTATTGCTTCCGCAAATATTATGAATGGTTTTATCTTTCATGTTTAAAAAAAAAAATTGTTTGAAAAATTTAGTAAAATTCTTTGGATCCCTTGGCAAGGCATTACATCAATAGTGAACTGAAATTTTTTCTTTTTGAACTGAAGAGAGATTTTGTTGAGATATTTAATTTAATAAAATGAGATATGCTCTCATAATTACTTTTTTTTATTTAATTAAATAATATTTAATTAATTAGACACACTTTTCTTATTTAATTAAATAACTTCATTTAATTAATTAGGAATGACTTCTCATTTAATTAAATAAATTTGTTTAATTAATTAGAAGTAAGTACTCCATTTAATTAAATAATTTTGTTTAATTATTTCAAAATTCTTTTCAAAACTAGTCAACTCAGGTCAACCGTGGTTAAATCTGGTCAACTTTTGGTCAAACTTGATATTTGCGTATGTGAATATTAGCAAATGTGAGTATGAATTCCAGCAATAATTCAATGCAAATTTTCATTCAACCTTTCAAAATGAAGAGATGAGGGTCTCTTAAATAGACTTTCTTAGAATTCATCAATGGTTGAGATCAATTTCAATCAACAGTCAGGATTAAAGGTGAAGTTCAGTCATAAAAGGAGATTTCCAAATTAAAGGGAGTTAATAGATTTAATTTGAGTAAAATAAGGAGTTAACTGATTCAATTTGAGTAGAAAAAGGATTTAACTGATTTAACTCATTTTTGATCAATAGTGAACTTAAAATTTCCCTTTTTGAACTGAAAAAATATTTTGTTGAGATATTTAATTTAATAAAATGAGATATGCTCTCATAATTACTTTTTCTATTTAATTTAATAATCTTTAATTAATTAGAGAGACTTTTCTTATTTAATTAAATAACTTCACTTAATTAGTTAGGAATGGCTTTTCATTTAATTAAATAACTTTGTTTTAATTAATTAAAAGTAAGTAATCCGTTTAATTAAATAATTTAATTTAATTATTTCAAAATTCTTTTCGAAACTAGTCAACTCAAGTCAACCGTTAATAAAATAATAAAACGAGCATATCTCAACTTAAATAATTATTAATAGAGATTAAATTAACAATCATAATTATTAAATTATTTAAATTAATTATTAATTAAATAAAATTAAACATAATTAATATTTAGCCGTTAATGAGCATATCTCAACGGTTAATGAGTTAAGTCAATCAACTTATCTCTTTGACCACGGTTAATTATTTAACCGTTAATAATTAAATAAAATGTGAATTTACTCAAATTAATTAAAAGGGAAATTTCTAATTAATTAAAAAAAGTTATTTAATTAATCTCTTAAATTATTAATTTAATTTAATAATTAAGTTAACTGGCTCCGAGAACTAAAAGAGTAGAGAAAATAAGTAATTTAGTTGTTTAATAAAGGGAGATTTCCAAATTAAAGGGAGTTAACAGATTTAATTTGAGTAAAATAAGAAGTTAACTGATTCAATTTGAGTAGAAAAAGGAGTTAACTGATTTAACCCATTTTTGATCAATAGTGAACTGGAAATTTCTCTTTTTGAACTGAAGAGAGATTTTTTTGAGATATTTAATTTAATAAAATTAGATATGCTCTCATAATTACTTTTTCTACTTAATTAAATAATTTTTAATTAATTAAAGACACTTTTCTTATTTAATTAAATAACTTCATTTAATTAATTAGGAATGGCTTCTCATTTAATTAAATAACTTTGTTTAATTAATTAGAAGTAAGTACTCCATTTAATTAAATAATTTCGTTTAATTATTTCAAAATTCTTTTCGAAACTAGTCAACTCAAGTCAACCGTGGTTAAATCTGGTCAACTTTTGGTCAAACTTGATCTTTGCGTATGTGAATATGAGCAAATGTGAGTATGAATTCCAGCAACAATTCGATATAAGTTCTCATTCAACCTTTCAAAATGAAGAGATGAGGGTCTCTTAAATAGATTTTTCTGGACTTCATCAACGGTTGAGATCGATTTCAATCAACGATCAGGATTAAAGGTGAAGTTCAGTCATAAAGGGAGATTTCCAAATTAAAGGGAGTTAATAGATATAATTTGAGTAAAATAAAGAGTTAACTGATTCAATTTGAGGAGGAAAAGTAGTTAACTGATTTAGCTCAGTTTTTATCAATAGTGAACTGGAAATTTCCTTTTTTGAACTGAAGAGAGATTTTGTTGAGATATTTAATTTAATAAAATGACATATGCTCTCATAATTACTTTTTCTATTTAATTAAATAATCTTTAATTAATTAGAGACACTTTTCTTATTTAATTAAATAACTTCATTTAATTAATTAGGAATGGCTTCTCATTTAATTAAATAACTTTGTTTAATTAATTAGAAGTAAGTACTCCATTTAATTATTTAAAAATTCTTTTCGAAACTAGTCAACTCAAGTCAACCGTGGTTAAATTTGGTCAACTTTTGGTCAAACTTGATCTTTGCGTATGTGAATATAAGCAAATGTGAGTATGAATTCCAGCAACAATTAATAAAATGTGAGTATGAAATTATTTAAATAAATGGAGTACTTACTTCTAATTAATTAAACAAATTTATTTAATTAAATGGATGCACCTTATACAGCACTCCGAACGTGCCTTATGGGGCACCCAGAATGCATGAGCAAGTAAAGAGCACTCCGACATCGAGAATGCGCCTTATGGGGCACTCAGAAGGCACCAATAGGAAGAAAGGCGCTAGTTTCCACGGGGATAACATCTTCTAATGAATCCACATTGTTGAGAATTTCAAGATGAACGGAGGTGGGGGTGAAAAGTTACGACCCTCAAAAGTTTTCGAATATGATGAGTTGTAACGTATAAGCTTCTGTCAATCATAAGAACGCATTGTTATTGTATCGACTGTTTCAACCACACAGGGATCACTTTGTTGAGGAACATTGTTTTAACATCGTGTCCGTCATCTAGAATGCAACTCGTCCGGGATAGGAAGAGAGACGCAGCAAGTTCCTATCCCGGAGTTGGAAGTAGGCTTGGGGACCCAAAATGAAGTGGAATTGGGGAAAGGGGACGCGCGATATAAAATGGGCTCCGAGAACTAAAAGAGTAGTCCAAATATAATGATGACATAGTTTAAGAAGTAAAAGAAGGGCGCAACACCGGGACTTCCCAAGAGGTTACCCATCCCAGTACTACTCCAGCCCAAGCGCGCTTAACTGCAGAGTTTTGATGGGATCCGATGCACTAACGCTGGTATGATCACACCCGACATGAAACTATTGCGTTCTCACCTTAGGGCATGCATCGAGTTGCACCTCATCTGGGATGAACCTTGTCCAGCACTCCGAACGTGCCTTATGGGGCACCCAAAATGCACGAGCAAGTAAAGAGCACTCCAACATTAAGAATATGCCTTATGGGGCACTCAGAAGGCACCAATAGGAAGAAAGGCATGAGTTTCCACGGGGATAACATCTCCTAATGAATCCACATTGTCGAGAATTTCAAGAAGAACGGAGGTGGGGGTAAAATGTTACGACCCTCAAAAGTTTTTGAATACCATGAGTTGTAACGTATAAGCTTTTGTCCATCATATGAACACATTGTTATTGTATCGACTGTTTCAGCCACACGGGGATCACTTTGTTGAGGAACATCATTTTAACATCGTGTCCGTCATCTAGAATGCAACTCGTCTGGGATAGGAAGAAAGATGCAACAAGTTCCTATCCCGGAGTCGAAATTAGGCTTTAGGACCCAAAATGAAGTTGAATTGGGGAACGGGGTCGCGCGATCAAAAATGGGCTCCGAGAACTAAAAGAGTAGTGCAAATATAACGACGACACGGTCTAAGAAGTAAAAGAAGGGTGCAACAATAGGACTTCTCGGGAGGTCACCCATCCCAGTACTACTCCGACCCAAGCACGCTTAACTGCGGAGTTCTGATGGGATCTGTTGCACTAATGCTAGTATGATCGCACCTGACATGAAATTGTTGCATCCTCAACTTAGGGCATGCATTGGGTTGCACCTCATCTGGGATGCACCTTATCTAGCACTCCGAACGTGCCTTATGGGGCACCTAGAATGCACGAGCAAGTAAAGAGCACTCCGAGATTCAGAATGCGCCTTATGGGGCACTCAGAAGGCACCAATAGGAAGAAAGGCTCGAGTTTCCATGGGGATAACATCTCCTAATGAATCCACGTTGTCGAGAATTTCAAGAAGAACGGAGGTGGGGGTTGAAAAGTTACGACCCTCCAAAGTTTTCGAATACCATGAGTTGTAATGTATAAGCTTCTGTTAATCATAAGAACGCATTGTTATTGTATCGACTGTTTCAGCCACACGGGGATCACTTTGTTGAGGAACATCATTTTAACATCATGTCCATCATCTAGAATGCAACTCGTCCGAGACAGGAAGAAAGACGCAGCAAGTTCCTATCTCGGAGTTGGAAGTAGGCTTGGGGACCCAAAATGAAGTTGAATTGGGGAATGGGGACGCGCGATCAAAAATGGGCTCTGAGAACTAAAAGAGTAGTGCAAATATAACGACGACACGGTCTAAGAAGTAAAAATAAGGGTGCAACACCGGGACTTCCCGGGAGGTCACCCATCCCAGTACTACTCTGGCCCAAGCGCACTTAACTGCGAAGTTCTAATGGGATCCGTTGCACTAACGCTGGTATGATCGCACCCGACATGAAACTGTTGCATCCTCACCTTAGGGCATGCATCAGGTTGCACCTCATCTGGGATGCACCTTATCCAGCACTCGAAACGTGGCTTATGCGGCAGCCAGAATGTACGAGCAAGTAAAGAGCACTACGACATTAAGAATACGCCTTATGGGGCACTCAGAAGGCGCCAATAGGAAGAAAGGCGCGAGTTTCCACGGGGATAACATCTCCTAATGAATCCATGTTGTCGAGAATTTCAAGAAGAACGGAGGTGGGGGGTGAAAAGTTATGACCCTCGAAAGTTTTTGAATACCATGAGTTGTAACGTATAAGCTTTTGTCCATCATAAGAATGCATTGTTATTGTATGGACTGTTTCAGCCACACAGGGATCACTTTGTTGAGGAACATCATTTTAACATCGTGTCCGTCATCTAGAATGCAACTCGTCCGAGACAGGAAGAAAGACGCAGCAAGTTCCTATCTCAGAGTCAGAAGTAGGCTTGGGGACCCAAAATGAAGTTGAATTGGGGAACGGGGACGGGCGATTGAAAATGGGCTCCGAGAACTAAAAGAGTAGTGCAAATATAACGACGACACGGTCTAAGTAAAGGAAGGGTGCAACACCGGGACTTCCCGGAGGTCACCCATCCCAGTACTACTCCGGCCCAAGCGTGCTTAGCTACGTAGTTCTGATGGGATCCAGTGCACTAACGCCGGTATGATCGCACCTGACATGAAACTGTTGCATCCTCACCTTAGGACATGCATTGGGTTGCACCTCATCTGGGATGCACCTTATCCAACACTCCGAACATGCCTTATGGGGCACCTAGAATGCACGAGCAAGGAAAGAACACCCTGACATTAAGAATGCGCCTTATGGGGCACTCAGAAGGCACCAATAGGAAGAAAGGTGTGAGTTTCCATGGGGATAAAATCTCCTACTGAATCCACGTTTTTGAGAATTTCAAGAAGAACAGAGGTGGGGGGTAAAAAGTTATGACCCTCGAAAGTTTTGGAATACCATGAGTTGTAACGTATAAGCTTCTGTCAATCATAAGAACGCATTGTTATTGTATCGACTGTTTCAGCCACACAGGGATCACTTTGTTGAGGAACATCGTTTTAACATCGTGTCCATCATCTAGAATGCAACTCGTCTGGGACAGGAAGAAAGATGCAGCAAGTTCCTATCCCAGAGTCGGAAGTAGGCTTGGGGACCCAAAATGAAGTTGAATTGGGGAACAGGGACGCGCGATCAAAAATGGGCTCCGAGAACTAAAAGAGTAGTGCAAATATAACGATGACATGGTCTAACAAGTAAAGGAAGGGTGCAACACTGGGAATTCCCGGGAGGTCACCAATCTCATTACTACTCCGGCCCAACCGCACTTAACTGCAGAGTTCTGATGGGATTCGGTGCACTAACGCTGGTATGATCACACCCGACATGAAATTGTTGCATCCTCACCTTAGGGCATGCATCGAGTTGCACCTCATCTGGGATGCACCTTATCCAACACTCTGAACATGGCTTATGCGGCACCCAGAATGCACGAGCAAGTAAAGAGCACTCTGACATTAAGAATACGCCTTATGGGGCACTCAGAAGGCGCCAATAGGAAGAGAGGCGCGAGTTTCCACGAGGATAACATCTCCTAATGAATCTACGTTGTCGAGAATTTCAAGAAGAACGGAGGTGGGGGGTGAAAAGTTATGACCCTCAGAAGTTTTCGAATACCGTGAGTTGTAACGTATAAGCTTCTGTCCATTATAAGAATGCATTGTTATTGTATCGACTGTTTCAGCCACATGGGGATCACTTTGTTGAGGAATATCGTTTTAACATCGTGTCTGTCATCTAGAATGCAACTTGTCCAAGACAGGAAGAAAGACGCAGCAAGTTCCTATCCCAGAGTCGAAAGTAGGCTTGGGGACCCAAAATGAAGTTGAATTGGGGAACGGGGACACACGATCGAAAATGGGCTCCGAGAACTAAAAGAGTAGTGCAAATACAACGATGAAAAATTAATTAATTAATATAAATTAATTAATAAACATAGTTATTAATTTTATTATTTAATTAATTAGAGTTAACAGATTTAATTTGAGTAAAATAAGGAGTTAACTGATTCAATTTGAATATAAAAAGGAGTTAACTGATTTAACTCATTTTTGATCAATAGTGAACTGGAAATTTTCCTTTTTGAACTGAAGAGAGATTTTGTTGAGATATTTAATTTAATAAAATGAGATATGCTCTCATAATTACTTTTTCTATTTAATTAAGTAATCTATAATTAATTAGAGACACTTTTCTTATTTAATTAAATAACTTCATTTAATTAATTAGGAATGGCTTCTCATTTAATTAAATAACTTTGTCTAATTAATTAGAAGTAAGTACTCCATTTAATTAAATAATTTCATTTAATTATTTCAAAATTCTTTTCGAAATTAGTCAACTCAAGTCAACCGTGGTTAAATTTGGTCAATTTTTGGTCAAACTTGATCTTTGTGTATGTGAATATGAGCAAATGTGAGTATGAATTCGAGCAACAATTCGATGCAAATTCTCGTTCAACCTTTCAAAATGAAGAGATGAGGGTCTCTTAAATAGATTTTCCTGAAATTCATCAACGGTTGAGATCGATTTCAATCAGCAGTCAGCATTAACGGTGAAGTTCAGTCATAAAGGGAGATTTCCAAATTAAATGGAGTTAACAGATTTAATTCGAGTAAAATAAGGAGTTAACTGATTCAATTTGAGTAAAAAAAGGAGTTAACTGATTTAACTCATTTTTGATCAATAGTGAACTGGAAATTTCCCTTTTTGAACTGAAGAGAGATTTTGTTGAGATATTTAATTTAATAAAATAAGATATTCTCTCATAATTACTTTTTCTATTTAATTAAATAATCTTTAATTAATTAGAGACACTTTTCTTATTTAATTAAATAACTTCATTTAATTAATTAGGAATGGCTTATCATTTAAATAAATAACTTTTTAAAATTAATTAGAAGTAAGTACTCCCTTTAATTAAATAATTTTGTTTAATTATTTAAAATTTTTTTTCAAAACTAGTCAACTCAAGTAAACCGTGGTTAAATTTGGTCAACTTTTGGTCAAACTTGATCTTTGCGTATGTGAATATGAGCAAATGTGAGTATGAATTCTAGCAACAATTCCATGCAAATTCTCATTCAACCTTTCAAAATGAAGAGATGAGGGTCTCTTGAATAGACTTTCCTAAAATTCATCAACGGTTGAGATCGATTTCAATCAGCAGTCAGGATTAAAGGTGAAGTACAGTCATAAAGGGAGATTTCCAAATTAAAGGGAGTTAACATATTTAATTTGAGTAAAATAAGGAGTTAACTGATTCAATTTGAGTAGACAAAAGAGTTAACTGATGTAACTCATTTTTTATCAATAGTGAACTGAAAATTTCCCTTTTTGAACTGAAGAGAGATTTTGTTGAGATATTTAATTTAATAAAATGAGATATGCTCTCATAATTACGTTTTCTAATTAATTAAATAATCTTTAATTAATTAGAGACACTTTTCTTATTTAATTAAATAGCTTCATTTAATTAATTAGGAATGGCTTCTCATTTAATTAAATAACTTTGTTTAATTAATTAAAAGTAATTACTCTGTTTAATTAAATAATTTCGTATAATTATTTTAAAATTCTTTTCAAAACTAGTCAACTCAAGTCAACCATGGTTAAATCTGGTTAACTTTTTGTCAAACTTGATCTTTACGTATGTGAATATGAGCAAATGTGAGTATGAATTCCAGCAACAATTCGATGCAAATTCTCATTCAACCTTTCAAAATGAAGAGATCAGGGTCTCTTAAATAGACTTTCCTGAAATTCATCAACGGTTGAGATCGATTTCAATCAACGTTTAGGATTAAAGGTGAAGTTCAGTCATAAGGAAGATTTCCAAATTAATGAGAGTTAACGGATTTAATTTGAGTAAAATAAGGAGTTAACTGATTCAATCTGAGTAGAAAAAAGAGTTAACTGATTTAACTCATTTTTTATCAATACTGAACTGGAAATTCCCCTTTTTGAATTGAAGAGAGATTTTGTTGAGATATTTAATTTAATAAAATGAGATATGCTCTCATAATTACTTTTTCTATTTAATTAAATAATCTTTAATTAATTACAGACACTTTTCTTATTTAATTGAATAACTTCATTTAATTAATTAAGAATGGCTTCTCATTTAATTAAATAACTTTGTTTAATTAATTAGAAGTAAGTACTCTATTTAATTAAATAATTTTGTTTAATTATTTCAAAATTCTTTTTGAAATTAGTCAACTCAAGTCATCTGTGGTTAAATTTGGTTAACATTTGGCCAAACTTGATTTTTGCATATGTGAATATGAGCAAATGTGAGTCTAAATTCTAGCAACAATTCGATGCAAATTCTCATTCAACCTTTCAAAATGAAGAGATGAGGGTCTCTTAAATAGACTTTCCTGGAATTCATCAACCGTTGAGATCGATTTCAATCAGCGGTCAGGATTAAAGGTGAAGTTCAGTCATAAAGGGAGATTTCCAAATTAAAGGGAGTTAACAGATTTAATTTGAGTAAAATAAGGAGTTAACTGATTCAATTTGAGTAGAAAATGGAGTTAACCGATTTAGCTTGTTTTTTATCAACAGCGAACTGGAAATTTCTCTTTTTGAAATGAATAGAGATTTTGTTGAGATATTTAATTTAATAAAATGAGATATGCTCTCATAATTACTTTTTCTATTTAATTAAATAATCTTTAATTAATTAGAGACACTTTTCTTATTTAATTAAATAACTTCATTTAATTAATTAGAAATAACTTCTCATTTAATTAAATAACTTTGTTTAATTAATTAGAAGTAAGCACTCCATTTAATTAAATAATTTCGTTTAATTATTTCAAATTTTTTTTCGAAACTAGTCAACTCAAGTCAACCGTGGTTATATCTGGTCAACTTTTGGTCAAACTTGATCTTTGCGTATGTGAATATGAGCAAATGTGAGTATGAATTCCAGCAACAATTCGATGCAAATTCTCATTCAATCTTTCAAAATTAAGAGATGAGGCTCTCTTAAATAGACTTTCTTAGAATTCATCAATGGTTGAGATCGATTTCAATCAACAGTCAGGATTAAAGGTGAAGTTCAGTCATAAAGGGAGATTTTCAAATTAAAGGGAGTTAAAATTTTTAATTTGAGTAAAATAAAGAGTTAACTGATTCAATTTGAGTAGAAAAAAGAGTTAACTAATTTAACTCGTTTTTGATTAATAGAGAACTAAAAATTTCCCTTTTTGAACTGAAGAGAGATTTTGTTGAGATATTTAATTTAATAAAATGAGATATGCTCTCATAATTATTTTTTCTATTTAATTAAATAATCTTTAATTAATTAGAGACACTTTTCTTATTTAATTAAATAACTTCATTTAACTAATTTGGAATGGCTTCTCATTTAATTAAATAACTTTGTTTAATTAATTAGAAGTAAGTACTCCATTTAATTAAATAGTTTCATTTAATTATTTCAATTTTTTTTCAAAACTAGTCAACTCAAGTCAACCGTGGTTAAATCTGGTCAACTTTTGGTCAAACTTGATCTTTGCGTATGTGAATATGAGCAAATGTGAGTATGAATTTTAGCAATAAGTCGACGCAAATTCTCATTCAACCTTTCAAAATGAAGAGAGAAGGGTCTCTTAAATAGACTTTCGTTGAATTCATCAACGGTTGAGATCGATTTCAATCAATGGTCAAGATTAAAGGTGAAGTTCAGTCATAAAGGGAGATTTCCATATTAAAGGGAGTTAATAGATTTAATTTGAGTAAAATAAGGAGTTAACTGATTCAATTTGAGTAAAAAAAGGAGTTAACTGATTTAACTCATTTTTGATCAATAGTGAACTGAAAATTTCCCTTTTTGAACTAAAGAGAGATTTTGTTGAGATATTTAATTTAATAAAATTAGATATGCTCTCATAATTACTTTTTCTATTTAATTAAATAATCTTTAATTAATTAAAGGCACTTTTCTTATTTAATTAAATAACTTCATTTAAATAATTATGAATGACTTCTCATTTAATTAAATAAGTTTGTTTAATTAATTAGAAGTAAGTACTCCATTTAATTAAATAATTTCGTTTAATTATTTTAAAATTCTTTTCGAAACTAGTCAACTCAAGTCAACCGTGGTTAAATCTGGTCAACTTTTGGTCAAACTTGATAAAAATAAGGAGTTAACTAATTCAATTTGAGTAGAAAAAGGAGTTAACTGATTTAACTCATTTTTGATCAATAGTGAACTACAAATTTCCCTTTTTGAACTTAAGAGAGATTTTGTTGAGATATTTAATTTAATAAAATTGGATATGCTCTCATAATTACTTTTTGTATTTAATTAAATAATCTTTAATTAATTAAAGGTACTTTTCTTATTTAATTAAATAACTTCGTTTAATTAATTAGGAATGGCTTCTCATTTAATTAAATAACTTTGTTTAATTAATTAGAAGTAAGTACTAAATTTAATTAAATAATTTTGTTTAATTATTTCAAATTTTTTTTTGAAACTAGTCAACTCAAGTCAATCGTGGTTAAATCTGGTTAATTTTTGGTCAATCTTGATCTTTGCGTATGTGAATATGTAATGCCCCGCCAAGGGATCCAAAGAATTAACTTAGAATTTTGCTAAGTTTAGTAGCATTTTTTTTTTTTGAAAGCAAATACCACTTATAACTAATGCACAATAACAGAAGCAATAGTAATGTCCATCTGAAAATAAACATAACATAAATAACAGATTACATTCTTTAATATCTTTTAACGTTGAATTACATAAATGAATCCATTTAGTACAACATCCACATGAAATAATAATGATAAGTCCAATGTTTATACATTACATTTCAAATACTCAATCATCCACTTTACATGTCACAAGCTATGAAAAGCTCAAAAGAATATACATATATAGAATAAGGTACATCATGCTATTCTAATCTATGATACATCAAAGTAGAGATAATCACATGATACACATGATACATCATCATAGAAGTCATATACATTCATCATAAAAATCAAACAAAATAAACTAAGTGCACGGTTCTTCCCAACCGTTAATAGCATCATTAGACCATCGTGGATCCTAGCCATCCCTCCGTGTGTAACATTTCAAATCACCGAAGAGATCATCGGTATTACATAGTAGGAATGTCACTCCTAATAAATACTACATCATATGTAGAAGTAATCTAACATGCAAATAAAAGCATAAGATAACATCATCTAACATATGGTAATCATCAATGAAAAAGGATACATATCCACCATCATGAAGGACTCATCAGCCAGGATACCTCAATGAATCTCAAAATGATAAGAGTGGAAAATACACTACCACCCGACCGCGTGGTACCTAAGTGGTCCACTGCCACCGTGTTAAGGAGATAACCTCAAGTCCCAAATAGGCTATCAAATTCACATAGCACATATCTTTATAAGTCCAAGAATACTAAAAGTATACTAACTCAAAGGTTCCAACACAAAATCTGACATCTAATCCTAGAGGCACACAATGACATGTAGGAACCTACTATGCAAGCGAGAAAGTGTCATCCCAATTATCACGTACAAGTTACCCTGACAGTTAGCTAAACTCCATAGGTCCATATTGATTTCATGAGGCCACTAGTATCCTCTCATACTGACGAGGCATACTACAGAATGCAAGGTCGCAACCATGCGTCTCACTACTCCCATCCTAGCCTGTACAAGCACTCAAGGCATGGGCGAGAAAAAAACACTTATCTTTTTAGGTTCATTCAGTTAGTATTAGGTGTGAATGTTATCACTTATTAATCCAACTTAGAGTGAGTTACCCTGGCAGCCTCTTAGAGCCTCGACCCCCATTGCAAGCCACTTCCTGTCACCACATGCAGATATCCTACCCTAATGCTCATAGAATCATAAATCTCAAAATCACAAAAGATAAGCCATAATAAAATCATCAAATATGCATAAAAAGCATCAAATCTTCATGAGCTATCATCCATAGAAAATCATGAACACAACAACTCTCTATTGGCAATTGAAGTATCACTGATAATCAAATATCCAATGGTTCTCAATAACCAAAATATATATCTCAATCATATTGATCAAAGACTCCAAAAATGGTTGAGTCAAACATGTCACAACATGACATTATCAAAAATAAATCCACATTACAGTCCCATCATGGAGACTAGAAAATAACCAAGGATAACTGATCGATGACCAAAATAATGGTTAAGTCAAGTGTCTCATACATAAAAATCTCAACTATAACAATCAGTAGTCAGAACCAATACATAAAGCATTCCATCACATAACCATGGTTGGGTTTATAAAGATCGAGATTAAAACATCATCATGTCACCACAATCACATAACCCCCAAGCCTCTGGTAGACGTCCTATATTGGTCAACACTAGTCAACCCAAAACCCAAAATAATAGCTTAAAGAATACACAATGCAAACACATGTTTTGGTTATACCAAGTTTACAAAATGTAGAGATCTCAGTTTTAGTTTCCAAGTTTGAATGGAGGAACACATATATTGTTTTTGGGTAAAAGTTTTCCTTATTAGAACTAAAAAAAATCCATTTTCCAATTAATAATATTTGTTTGATACATTCCCCACCAAACTATTAATTCTTTATTTAATAATTTAAAACAATTAAATTATTAAATAGTTGAAAGTTATTAAAGAGTCACTTTTATGAAAATAAACCTTCAATATAAATCATTTATCAAATAATAATAACTTAAATTTATAAATAACATATTTACATATTATATATATACCCACACACACACACACACACACACACACACACACACACATATATGTATTTAAATATATATATATATACATATATATTTTAACATAAACATTATTTTTGCATCACATTAACATTAATTTACCCCCTCAAACACTTGCTATGGTACGTAGTACCTGTGATCGCAGGCACTGCGCCAACAGCAGGTATGTATTACCCTTGTTGCCGCAGACCTGTGACAGTAGGTCTCTGCCTTTCGCAGGCGTGGGTACAATTCGTGCCCATGGCATTTTATTAAATACATTTATTCATGCGATATCAATCGTGATGTGATTTATAAAATTTCTCCACTGCGATTTATCAATCGCTCATTCGACATATTATATATATATATATATATATATATATATATATATATATATATATATATATATATATATATATGTATGTATGTATATATATATTCAAATTTTATAATAGATTCATAATAAATGTATACATATGCATATATATATATATATATATATATATATATATATATATGTATGTATATATGTATATGTATGCTGATCTGAATATATAATCATGTATTTTTTTTTTTCCACAAAGATTATATCTACAATTTAAGAATAAAATATTTGCATTATAGAATGCATATAAAATTCTTCAATAAATTAATCTACCCATATTGAGAATGCATATAAATATGAAACTTCTCAGAAGACATATGAAAGACACGAAGAAGATAGGGAATGTGTGATGCAAAAATAGCATAATTAAAATCACAAAAATCTACCTGGATTCTGATGCTAAATCGCTCTTCCTTAGAAAATTTATAGAGAAAGCTCCTCCCTTCTTCAGAATTTTTGAGTCCTCCAATGCTTCAATTTCTCTCCCAATGCTATGTCTAAGCTTTTATGAATGCCTTAATATAAAGAGCTTTCAGGAAACATCTAGAATGCTTCTGGAAATAGCTAGAAGGTGTCACCAACTAAGCATGGGTCTTTTCCAACCTTCAAGATAAGCCATAGGGTTGTAGGCACCATGTGCTTAGTTGATGCACTAACCCCCGTGTTGTTGACACATGAGAAATAGAGAAGTGCGTTAATTCTCATGCAAGCTTATAACTCCAATTCACTTTAATATAATTTCTATTTAAATATTTATAACTTTTATTTTAATTTTTATAACTTTTATTATTATTATTTATTTATTACTTTATTATTATTTTATTATTATTATTAATTTTAATTTCTAATTTTCTTTTATTTAATTCTTTTTCTTCAATTAATTCTCATTCAATTAATTATAATCAAAATATCAAATAACATGATATTTTATATTAATTTTCTCAAATAATTAATTTATTAATTAAATCTATTTATTAAGACTTAATTAATAAAAAATTCACCATAGACTTCCAAGATAAAATATGAAAACCCATCATAGAGCAAATCACTCAAAATCAGTCTAAAGGATTAAAAATCATGAATTATGTCATCTGACACATTTGGTAGGTAAAATATCTAGATTTTTTTCCTACCTCACTAGGACAATTGGTTTAAGGGTTTGGGATTTGGACTTGAGAATTTATCTCCCTTCTCTTATCATTGAGATAGTATAATAGGGTACACTCATCCTAGATATTCAGGAAAATCGATACCCAGTACCTGCAACCTGTAGAAAAATTATGCATATACATATAATATATATATATATATATATATATATATATATATGCTAAGCTAAACAGACAATGGCAAGAAGTGGTGCATCGTGTAGATACCGACTAAGCAGGTGACTATGACTCCCTTCCTTAACCACATCAGAAATGCCATACAATAAGAAAATACGCACACCATACACATGCAAGTATGGGGTAAGTATCCATAATAAAACACATGAGATAATAATCATCAACTAATCATCAATAATAACTGAAAATAGTATAATGATCATCATGTATGCATGAAATGTAAAGTCTAAATGATCTCATCTCATAACCTCTGAATCCATAACATAATGTCGGATAGTGTCATAATAATACCACTAATCCATCAACATAAAATTAGTCCATCATAGTCTGATAATAACAACAATGTTCAGAAAAGATGTCGCCGAGGGTAGGCACTACAGAATATTAGCAAATGTGAGTATGAATTCCAGCAACAATTCCATGCAAATTCTCATTCAACCTTTCAAAATGAAGAGATGAGGGTCTCTTAGATAGACTTTCTTGAAATTCATCAACGGTTGAGATCGATTTCAATCAACGGGCAGGATTAAAGGTGAAGTTCAGTCATAAAAGGAGATTTCCAAATTAAAGGGAGTTAATAGATTTAATTTGAGTAAAATAAGGAGTTAACTACTTCAATTTGAGTAGAAAAAAGAGTTAACTGATTTAACTCATTTTTTTATCAATAGTGAACTAGAAATTTCTCTTTTTGAACTGAACAGAGATTTTGTTGAGATATTTAATTTAATAAAATTAGATATGCTCTCATAATTACTTTTTCTATTTAATTAAATAATCTTTAATTAATTAGACACTTTTCTTATTCAATTAAATAACTTCATTTAATTTATTAGGAATGGCTTCTTATTTAATTAAATAACTTTTTTTAATTAAATACAAGTAAGTACTCCATTTAATTAAATAATTTCGTTTAATTATTTTAAAATTCTTTTCAAAACTAGTCAACTCAAGTCAACCATGGTTAAATCTAGTCAACTTTTGGTCAAACTTAATCTTTGCGTATGTGAATATGAGCAAATGTGAGTATGAATTTCAACAACAATTCGATGCAAATTCTCATTCAACCTTTCAAAATGAAGAGATGAGGGTCTCTTAAATAGACTTTCCTGAAATTCATCAATGGTTGAGATCGATTTCAATCAACGGTCAGGATTAAAGGTGAAGTTCAGTCATAAAGGGAGATTTCCAAATTAAAGGGAGTTAACAGATTTAATTTGAGTAAAATAACGAGTTCACTGATTCAATTTGAGTAGAAAAAGGAGTTAACTGATTTAACTTATTTTTTATCAATAGTAAATTAGAAATTTCCCTTTTTGAACTGAAGAGAGATTTTGTTAAGATATTTAATTTATTAAAATGAGATATGCTCTCATAATTACTTTTTCTATTTAATTAAATAATCTTTAATTAATTAGAGACACTTTTCTTATTTAATTAAATAACTTCATTTCATTAATTAGGAATGGCTTCTCATTTAATTAAATAACTTTGTTTAATTAATTAGAAGTAAGTACTCCATTTAATTAAATAATTTCATTTAATTATTTCAACATTCTTTTCGAAACTAGTCAACTCAAGTCAATCGTGGTTAAATCTGGTCAACTTTTGGTCAAACTTGATCTTTGCGTATGTGAATATGAGAAAATGTGAGTATGAATTCCAACAACAATTCGATGCAAATTCTCATTCAACCTTTCAAAATGAAGAGATGAGGGTCTCTTAAATAGACTTTCCTAAAATTCATCAACGGTTGAGATCGATTCCTATCAACGGTCAGGATTAAAGGTGAAGTTCAGTCATAAAGAGAGATTTCCAAATTAAAGGGAGTTAACAAATTTAATTTGAGTAAAATAAGGAGTTAATTGATTCAATTTGAGTAGAAAAAGGAGTTAACTGATTTAACTCATTTTTTATCAATAGTGAACTGAAAATTTTCCTTTTTGAACTGAAGAGAGATTTTGTTGAGATATTTAATTTAATAAAATGAGATATGCTCTCATAATGACTTTTTCTATTTAATTAAATAATCTTTAATTAATTAGAGACACTTTTCTTATTTAATTAAATAACTTCATCTAATTAATCAGGAATGGCTTCCCATTTAATTAAATAACTTTGTTTAATTAATTAGAAGTAAGTACTCCATTTAATTAAATAATATTGTTTAATTATTTCAGAAAATTTTTTGACACTAGTCAACTCAAGTCAACTGTGGTTAAATCTGGTCAAGTTTTTGTCAAACTTGATCTTTATGTATGTGAATATGAGCAAATGTGAGTATGAATTTCAGCAACAATTCGATGCAAATTCTCATTCAACGTTTTTAAATGAAGAGATGAGGGTCTCTTAAATAGACTTTCCTGGAATTCATCAACGGTTGAGATCAATTTCAATCAACAGTCAGGATTAAATGTGAAGTTCAGTCATAAAGGGAGCTTTCCAAATTAGAGGGAGTTAATAGATTTAATTTGAATAAAATAAGGAGTTAACTGATTCAATTTGAGTAGAAAAAGGAGTTAACTGATTTAACTCATTTTTGATCAATAGTGAACTGGAAATTTCCCTTTTTGAATTGAAGAGAGATTTTGTTGAGATATTTAATTTAATAAAATGAGATATGCTCTCATAATTACTTTGTCTCTTTAATTAAATAATCTTTAATTAATTAGAGAAACTTTTCTTATTTAATTAAATAACTTCATTTAATTAATTACGAATAGCTTCTCATTGAATTAAATAACTTTTTTCTAATTAATTAAAAGTAAGTACTCTATTTAATTAAATAATTTTGTTTGATTATTTTAAAATTCTTTTCGAAACTATTCAACTCAAGTCAATTGTGGTTAAATATGGTCAACTTTTGGTCAAACTTGATCTTTGCGTATGTGAATATGAGCAAATGTGAGTATGAATTCTAGTAAAAATTCGATGCAAATTCTCATTCAACCTTTCAAAATGAAGAGATGAGAATCTCTTAAATAAAAATTCTTGGAATTCATCAATAGTTGAGATCGATTTCGATCAACAGTCAAGATTAAAGATGAAGTTCAGTCATAAAGGGAGATTTCTAAATTAAAGAGAGTTAACAAATTTAATTTGAGTAAAATAAGGAGTTAACTGATTCAATTTGAGTAGAAAAAAGGGTTAACTGATTTAACTCATTTTTGATCAATAGCGAACTAGAAATTTCTCTTTTTGAACTGAAGAGAGATTTTTTTGAGATATTTAATTTAATAAAATGAGATATGCTCCCATAATTACTTTTTCTATTTAATTAAATAATCTATAATTAATTAGAGACACTTTTCTTATTTAATTAAATAACTTCATTTAATTAATTAGGAATGACTTCTCATTTAATTAAATAACTTTGTTTAATTAATTAGAAGTGAGTACTCCATTTAATTAAATAATTTCATTTAATTATTTCAAAATTCTTTTCGAAACTAGTCAACTCAAGTCAACCGTGGTTAAATCTGCTCAAATTTTTGTCAAACTTGTTTTGTGCGTATGTGAATATGAGAAAATGTGAGTGTGAATTCTAGCAACAATTCGATGCAAATTCTCATTCAACCTTTCAAAATTAAGAGATGAGGTTCTCTTAAATAGACTTTCCTGAAATTCATCAACGGTTGAGATCGATTTCAATCAACGGTTAGGATTAAAGGTGAAGTTCAGTCTTAAAGGAAAATTTCCAAATTAAAGGGAGTTAACAGATTTAATTTGAGTAAAATAAGGAGTTAACTGATTCAATTTGAGTAGAACAAGGAGTTAACTGATTTAACTTATTTTTGATCAATAATGAACTGGAAATTTCCCTTTTTGAACTAAATAGAGATTTTGTTAAAATATTTAATTTAATAAAATGAGACATGCTCTCATAATTACTTTTTCTATCTAATTAAATAATCTTTAATTAATTAGAGACACTTTTCTTATTTAATTAAATAACTTCATTTAATTAATTAGGAATGGCTTTTCATTTAATTAAATAAATTTTTTTAATTAATTAGAAGTAAGTACTCCATTTAATTAGAAAAAATTGTTTAATTATTTCAAAATTCTTTTCGAAACTGGTCAACTTAAGTCAACTGTGCTTAAATCTGGTCGACTTTTGGTCAAACTTGATCTTTGCATATGTGTATATAAGCAAATGTGAGTATGAATTGCAGTAACAATTCGATGCAAATTCTCATTCAACCTTTCAAAATGAATAGATGAGGGTCTTTGAAATAGACTTTCTTAGAATTTATCAACGGTTGAGATCAATTTTAATCAACGGTCAGTTTTAAAGGTGAAGTTCAGTCATAAAGGGAGATTTCCAAATTAAAGGGAGTTAACAAATTTAATTTGAGTAAAATAAGGAGTTGACTGATTCAATTTGAGTAGAAAAAGGAGTTAATTGATTTAACTCATTTTTGATCAATAGTGAACTGGAAAAGTCCCTTTTTGAACTAAAGAGAGATTTTTTAAAGATATTTAATTTAATAAAATGAGATATGCTCTCATAATTATTTTTTCTATTTAATTAAATAATCTTTAATTAATTAGAGACACTTTTTTTATTTAATTAAATAACTTCATTTAATTAATTAGGAATGGCTTCTCATTTAATTAAATAACTTTGTTTAATTAATTAGAAGTAAGTACTCCATTTAATTAAATAATTTCATTTAATTAATTCAATTTTTTTTCAAAACTACTCAACTCAAGTCAACCGTGGTCAAATCTGATCAACTTTTGGTCAAAATTGATCTTTGCGTATGTGAATATGAGCAAATGTGAGTATGAATTCCAGCAACAATTCAATACAAATTCTCATTCAACCTTTCAAAATGAAGAGATGAGGGTCTCTTAAATAGACTTTCCTGGAATTCATCAATGGTTGAGATCGATTTCAATCAATGGTCAGGATTAAAGGTGAAGTTCAGTCATAAAGGGAGATTTCCAAATTAAAGGGAGTTAACAGATTTAATTTGACTAAAATAAGGAGTTAATTGTTTCAATTTGAGTAGAAAAAGGAGTTAACTGATTTAACTCATTTTTATCAATAGTGAACTGGAAATTTCCCTTTTTGAACTGAAGAGAGATTTTGTTGAGATAATTAATTTAATAAAATGAAATATGCTCTCGTAATTACTTTTTTCATTTAATTAAATAATCTTTAATTAATTAGAGACACTTTTCTTATTTAATTAAATAACTTCATTTTATTAATTAGGAACAGCTTCTCATTTAATTAAATAACTTTATTTAATTAATTAGAAGTATTTACTCCATTTAATAAAATAATTTCGTTTGATTATTTCAAAATTCTTTTCGAAACTAGTCAACCGTGGTTAAATCTGGTCAACTTTTGGTCAAACTTGATCTTTGCATATGTGAATATGAGCAAATGTGAGTATGAATTCTAGCAACAATTCGATGCAAATTCTCATTCAACCTTTCAAAATGAAGAGATGAGTGTCTCTTAAATAGACTTTCTTAGAATTCATCAACGGTTGGGATCGATTTAAATAAACGGTCAGGATTAAAGGTGAAGTTCAGTCATAAAGAGAGATTTCCAAATTAAAGGGAGTTAACAGATTTAATTTGAGTAAAATAAGGAGTTAACTGATTCAATTTGATTAGAAAAAGGAGTTAATTGATTTAACTCATTTTTGATCAATAGTGAACTAGAAATTTTTCTTTTTGAACTGAAGAGAGATTTTGTTGAGATATTTAATTTAATAAAATGAGATACGCTCTCATAATTACTTTTTCTATTTAATTAAATAATCTTTAATTAATTAGAGACAATTTTCTTATTAAATTAAATAACTTCATTTAATTAATTACAAATGGCTTCTCATTTAATTAAATAACTTTGTTTAATTAATTAGAAGTAAGTACTCCATTTAATTAAACAATTTTGTTTAGTTATTTCAATTTTTTTTTCGAAACTATTCAACTCAAGTCAATCGTGGTTAAATCTGGTCAACTTTTGGTCAAACTTGATCTTTGCGTATGTGAATATGAGCAAATGTGAGTATGAATTCCAGCAACAATTCGATGCAAATTCTCATTCAACCTTTCAAAATGAAGAGATGAGGGTCTCTTAAATAGAATTTGTTAGAATTCATCAACGGTTGAGATCGGTTTCAATCAATGGTCAAGATTAAAGGTGAAGTTCAGTCATAAAGGGAGATTTCCAAATTAAAGGGAGTTAACAGATTTAATTTGAGTAAAATAAGGAGTTAACTGATTCAATTTGAGTAGAAAAAGGAGTTAACTGATTTAACTCATTTTTTATCAATAGTGAACTGGAAATTTCCCTTTTTGAATTGAAGAGAGATTTTGTTGAGATAATTAATTTAATAAAATGAGATATGCTCTCATAATGACTTTTTTTATTTAATTAAATAATCTATAATTAATTAGAGACACTTTTCTTATTTAATTAAATAACTTCATTTAATTAATTAGGATTCTCTTCTCATTTAATTAAATAACTTTGTTTAATTAATTAGAAGTAAGTACTCCATTTAATTAAATAATTTTGTTTAATTATTTCAAAATTCTTTTCGAAAATAGTCAACTCAAGTCAATCGTGGTTAAATCTGGTCAACTTTTGATCAAACTTGATCTTTGCGTATGTGAATATGAGAAAATGTGAGCATGAATTCCAGCAACAATTCGATGCAAATTCTCATTCAACCTTTCAAAACAAAGAGATGAGGGTCTCTTAAATAGGCTTTCCTGGAATTCATCAACGGTTGATATCAATTTAAATCAACGGTCAGGATTAAAGGTGAAGTTCAGTCATAAAGGGAGATTTCCAAATTAAAGGGAGTTAACAGATTTAATTTGAGTAAAATAAGGAGTTAAGTGTTTCAATTTGAGTAGAAAAAAGAGTTAACTCATTTAACTCATTTTTGATCAATAGTGAACTAGAAATTTCCCTTTTTGAACTGAAGAGATATTTTGTTGAAATAATTAATTTAATAAAATGAGATACGCTCTCGTAATTACTTTTGTCATTTAATTAAATAATCTTTAATTAATTAGAGACACTTTTCTTATTTAATTAAATAACTTCATTTAATTAATTAGGAGTGGCTTCTCATTTAATTAAATAACTTTTTGTTAACTAATTAGAAGTAAGTAGACCATTTAATTAAATAATTTTGTTTAATTATTTCAAAAAAAAATTGAAACTAGTCAACTCAAGTCAACTGTGGTTAAATCTTGTCAACTTTTGGTCAAACTTGATCTTTGCGTATGTGAATATGAGCAAATGTGAGTATGAATTCCAGCAACAATTCGATGCAAATTCTCATTCAACCTTTCAAAATGAAGAGATGAGGGTCTCTTAAATAGACTTTCTTGGAATTTATCAATGGTTGAGATCGATTTCAATCAAAGGTGAAGTTCAGTCATAAAGAGAGATTTCCAAATTAAAGTGAGTTAATAGATTTAATTTGAGTAAAATAAAGAGTTAACTTATTCAATTTGAGTAGAAAAAGGAGTTAACTGATTTACCTCATTTTTTATCAATATTGAATTGAAAATTTTCTTTTTTGAAATGAAGAGAGATTTTGTTAAGATATTTAATTTAATAAAATGAGATATGCTCTCATAACTACTTTTTCTATTTAATTGAATAATCTTTAATTAATTAGAGACACTTTTCTTATTTAATTAAATAACTTCATTTAATTAATTAGGAATGGCTTCTCATTTAATTAAATAATTTTGTTTAATTAATTAGAATTAAGTACTTCATTTAATTAAATAATTTTGTTTAATTATTTTAATATTTTTTTTCGAAACTAGTCAACTCATGTCAACCGTGGTTAAATCTGGTCAACTTTTGGTCAAACTTGATATTTGCGTATGTGAATATGAGCAAATGTGAGTATGAATTCTAGCAACAATTTGATGCAAATTCTCATTCAACCTTTCAAAAGGAAGAGATGAGGGTCTCTTAAATAGACTTTATTGGAATTCATCAATGGTTGAGATCGATTTCAATCAACACCCAGGATTAAAGGTAAAGTTCAGTCATAAAGGGAGATTTCCAAATTAAACGGAGTTAAAAAATTTAATTTGAGTAAAATAAGGAGTTAACTGATTCAATTTGAGTAGAAAAAGGAGTTAACTGATTTATCTCATTTTTGATCAATAGAGAACTGGAAATTTCCCTTTTCGAACTAAAGAGAGATTTTGTTCAGATATTTAATTTAATAAAATGAGATATGCTCTCATAATTACTTTTTCTTTTTAATTACGTAATCTTTAATTAATTAGAGACACTTTTCTTATTTAATTAAATAACTTCATTTAATTAATTAGGAATGGCTTCTCATTTAATTAAATAACTTTGTTTAATTAATTAGAAGTAAGTACTGCATTTAATTAAATAATTTCGTTTAAATATTTCAAAATTCTTTTTGGAACTAGTCAACTCAAGTCAACCGTGGTTAAATATGGTCAACTTTTGGTCAAACTAGATCTTTGCGTATGTGAATATGAGCAAATGTGAGTATGAATTCCAGTAACAATTCGATGCAAATTCTCATTCAACCTTTCAAAATGAAGAGATGAGGGTCTCTTAAATAGACTTTCCTGGAATTCATCAACGGTTGAGATCAATTTCAATCAACGGTCAGAATTAAAGGTGAAGTTCAGTGATAAAGGGAGATTTCCAAATTAAAGGGATTTAACAGATTTAATTTGAGTAAAATAAGGAGTTAACTGATTCAATTTGAGTAGAAAAAGGAGTTAACTGATTTAACTCATTTTTGATCAATAGTGAACCAGAAATTTCTCTTTTTGAACTGAAGAGATATTTTGTTGAGATATTTAATTTAATAAAATGAGATATGCTCTCATAATTACTTTTTCTATTTAATTATGTAATCTTTAATTAATTAGAGAAACTTTTCCTATTTAATTAAATAACCTCATTTAATTAATTAGGAATGGCTTCTCATTTAATTAAATAACTTTGTTTACTTAATTAGAAGTAAGTACTCCATTTAATTAAATAATTTTGTTTAATTATTTCAATTTTTTTTTTGAAACTAGTCAACTCAAGTCAACTGTGGTTAAATCTAGTCAACTTTTGGTCAAACTTAATCTTTGCATATGTGAATATGAGCAAATGTGAGTATGAATTTCAAAAACAATGTGATGCTAATTCTCATTCAACCTTTCAAAATGAAAAGATGAGGGTCTCTTAAATAGACTTTCTTGGAATTCATCAATGGTTGAGATCGATTTCAATCAGCGATCAGGATTAAAGGTGAAGTTCAGTCATAAAAGGAGATCTCCAAATAAAAGGGACTTAAGAGATTTAATTTGAGTAAAATAAGGAGTTAACTGATTCAATTTGAGTAGAAAAAAGAGTTAACTCATTTAACTCATTTTTTATCAATAGTGAACTGGAAATTTCTCTTTTTGAATTGAAGAGTGATTTTGTTGAGATATTTAATTTAATAAAATGAGATATGCTCTCATAATTTCTTTTTCTATTTAATTAAGTAATCTTTAATTAATTAGAGACACATTTCTCATTTAATTAAATAACTTCATTTAATTAATTAGGAATGGCTTCTCATTTAATTAAATAACTTTGTTTAATTAAGTAGAATTAAGTAGTAAATTTAATTAAATAATTTCATTTAATTATTTTAAAATTCTTTTCGAAACTAGTCAACTAGATTCAACTGTGGTTAAATCTGGTCAACTTTTGGTCAAACTTAATTTTTGCTTATGTGAATATGAGCGAATGTGAGTATGAATTCCAGCAACAATTTGATGCAAATTCTCATTCAACCTTTCAAAATGAAGAGATGAGGGTCTCTTAAATAGACTTTCTTAGAATTCATCAATGGTTGAGATCGATTTCAATCAGCGGTCAGGATTAAAGGTGAAGTTCAGTCATAAAGGGAGATTTCTAAATTAAAGGGAGTTAACAGATATAATTTTCAAGTAAAATAAGGAGTTAACTGATTCAATCTGAGTAGAAAAAGGAGTTAACTGATTTAACTCATTTTTGATCAATAGTGAATTGAAAATTTCCCTTTTTGAATTGAAGAGAGATTTTGTTGAGATATTTAATGTAATAAAATGAGATATGCTCTCATAATTACTTTTTCTATTTAATTAAGTAATCTTTAATTAATTAGAGACACTTTTCTTATTTAATTAAATAACTTCATTTAATTAATCAGGAATGGCTTCTCATTTAATTAAATAATTTTGTTTAATTAATTAGAAGTAAGTACTCCATTTAATTAAATAATTTTATTTAATTATTTCAAAATTCTTTTTGAAACTAGTCAACTCAAGTCAACCCATAGTTAAATCTGGTCAATTTTATGTCAAACTTTGTAACGCCCCGCCAAGGGATCCAAACAATTAACCTAGAGTTTCACTAAGTTTGGTAACATTTTTTTTTATTTTTTTACATGAAAGTAAATACGATACATAACTTATTCAAAATAATGGAAGCAATAGTAATGTCCATCTGAAATTAAACATAACATACATAACAGATTACATTGTTTAAAGATCCCTTAACATTGAATCACATACAAGAATCCATCTAGTACAACATCCACATGAAATAATAATGATAAGTCCAATGTTTAAACATTACATTTCCAAATGCTCAATCATCCTCTGTACATGTCACAGGGTATGAAAAGCTCAAAGAATATACATATGTAGAATAAGGTACATCATCCTATTCCAATCCATGATACATCAAAGTATAGATAATCACATGATACATCAACATAGAAGACATATACATCCATCATAAAGATCAAACAAATAAAGCTAAGTGCACGGTTCCTCCCTACCGTTAATAGCATCATTAGACCATCATGGATCCTAGCCATCCCTCCATGCGTAACATCCCAAGTTACCAAAGAGATCATCAATATGAACATAGTAGGAATGTCACTCCTAACATATACAACATCATATGTAGAAAGTAATCTAACATGCAAATATAAGCATAAGGTAACATCATCTAACATATGCTAATCATCAATGAAAGGATACATATCCACCATCATGAAGGACGCATCAGCCACGATGTCTCAATGAGTCTCAAATGATAAGAATGGAAAATACACTACCACCCGACCGCGTGGTACCTAAGTGATCCACTCCCACCATGCTAAGGAGATAATCTCAAGTCTCAAACAGGCTATAAAAATCACATAACACATATCTCTATAAGTCTAGGAATCTTAAAAGTATACTAACTCAAAGGTTCCAATCACAAAACTGACATCTACTTTCCAGAGGCACACAATGACATGTAGGAACCTGCTATATAAGCGAGAAAGTGTCATCGCGTTTATCATGTACAAGTTACCCTGGCAGTTAGCTAAACTCCACGGGTCCATACTGATCTCATGCGGCCACTAGTATCCTCTCATACTGACAAGACATACTATGGAATGCAAGGTTGCAACCATGCATCTCACTACTCCCATCCTAGCCTGTACAAGCACTCAAGGCATGGGCGAGAACAAAACACTTATCTTTTTAGATTCATTCAGTTAGTATTAGGTGTGAATGTTATCACTTATTAATCCAACTTACAATGAGTTACCCTGGTAGCCTCTTAGGACCTCGGCCCCCATTGCAAGCCACTTCCCATCACTACATGCAGATATCCTACCCTAATGCTCATGGACTCATAAATCTCAAAATTACAAAAGATAATCTAGAAAATTATCAAATATGCATAAAAGCATCAAATCTCCATGAGCAAACATCCATAGAAAATCATGAATACAATAGCTCTCTATTGGCAACTGAAGTATCACTGATAATCAAAAGTATCCAATGGTTCTCAGTAACCAAAATATTTCTCAATCATACTGATCGAAGACTCTAAAAATGGTTGAGTCAAACATGTCACAACATGACATCATCAAAATAAATCCACATTACAGTCCCATCATGGCAACTAGAAAATAACCAAGGATAACTGATCGATGACCAAAATTAATGGTTAAGTCAAGTGTCTCATAAATAAAAAATCTCAACTATAACAATCAGTATTCACATCCAATACATAGAGCATTCCATCACATAACCATAGTTGGGTTTATAAAGATCGAGATTAAAACATCATCATGACATCACAATCACAAAATCCCTAAGCCTCTGGTAGATGTCCTATAACTGGTCAACATTAGTCAACCCAAAACCAAAAACAATAGCATAAAGAATACACAATGTAAACACATGTTTTGGTTTTGCTAAGTTTTTAGTTTTGAATTCAAATGCAAAAGTCTTAGTTTACATTTCGCAAACTATATCAAGTGCAGAAATTTCACGTTTTACCTAACCCATGTATTTGTTTGATAGATAAAGAGTTTCTCCATTAGACTCAATTTTCTAATTGATCTAATAATATTTTATTCATATAAACTTTTTTTGAAAAAAAGACATTTCCATTGAACAAAATTTACATATATCAAAACTTATATCACGTTCTAATAATTAACCTTAATTAACTAAATTAAGTTAATTATTATTATCTCTTAATTATAATTATTAATCATATTCTTTTAATCTTTTATCTTTACAAAATGGTCCATCTATATAAATCATTTTAATTAAAATAATTATTTATAACTATTATACATATACTTATATACATATATATACATATATATATATATATATATACACATAAATATATATTTATATATTAATATCAATTGATAATAACTTTTTAAAAAAAAATTATATAAAAATTGATAACAATTTATAACCAAAGCCGAAAGCAATTTATATGTTTGAATCACCGTCGATGACATGCGATCATACCCGTCGCGGGTACCCTGCGACCACTGCCGTATGGCAATTTTTTTGTCGCAGGTACATTACGTTGCAAGTACCCTGCGACCCGCCAATATAAATATCGGTGGACAGATAAAGGTGGGGGGGGGGGGGGTACATACCCGCCCAGACTTATTTATTTATTATTATTATTATTTTTTAAATAGCATTTTTTTTAAAATGCTTTTTGCAAAGATAAATCATGATGCGAATTCTTAATAAAATATAACGTTTTTAATAAAACGTTTCCCCATTGATGCGGTTCAAAATTGAATAATAAAATGCCCTTGTTCAGTATATATATATATATATATATATATATATATATATATATATATATATATACATACATACATATATATATGTATATATATATATGTATGTATATATATATATATATACACATACATACATATATATATGTATATATATATATATGTATGTATATATATATATATGTATATATATATGTATGTATATATATATATATGTATATATATATACATGTATATATACATGTATATGTATACATGTACATATATACATATATGTATACATATACATATATGTATACATATACAAATATGTATACATATACATATATGTACATATACATATATGTACATATATATATGTATACATATATATATGTATATGTATATATATATATATATATATATATATATATATGCATTCGCAGACTTTAATCAAATTTTACAGCATATATATATAAATATTTTTTGTATGCAGATTTGACCAATATAAACATGCATATAGACAATTTATTAAAAACCTTTAATTTTCAGAATTCCCCCAGAGGCGTTTGATCTCCAAAATTTCTAATAATTAATTCTAATGGGTTTGACTATGAATTTCAACCCTAGCCCCGTTTTCCTTTTTGATCTATGCATATAAAATTCTCAAATAAATTTATATGCCCAAATTGAAAATGCATACAATAAAAATATGAAATTCCTCTGAAGACATATGGAAGACACGAAGAAGATAGGGAAAGCAAGATACGGAAATAGCATAAATAAAATCACAAGAATCTACTTGGATTCTGATGTTAAATCGCTCTTCCTCAGAAAACTCAAAAGGCAAGCTCCCTTCTTCAGAACTCTCAAATCCTCCAATGCTCCAATTGCACTCCAAACGATATGTCTAAGCTTCTAGGGAAGCCTGAATATAAAGAGCTCTCAGGAAACCTCTAGAATGCTTCTAGAAACAACTAGAAGGCGTCACCAACTAAGCATGGGTCTTTTCCAACCTTCTTGATGAGCCATAGGGTTGTAGACACCATGTGCTTAATTGATGCACTAACCCCCGTGTTGTTGACACATGAGAAATAGAAAGTGCGTTAATTCCCATGCAAGCTTATAACTCCAATTTACTTTTTATATAATTTCCATTTAAATATTTATAACTTTCATTTTGATTTTTATAACTTTTATTATTATTATTTTATTTATTACTTTATTATTATTTTATAATTATTATTAATTTTAATTTACTAATTTTCTTTTATTTAATTCTTTTTCCTCAATTAATTCTCATTTAATTAATTATAGTCAAAATATCAAAGATCATGATATTTAATATTAATTTTCTCAAATAAATAATTTATTAATTAAATCTATTTATTAAGACTTAATTAATAAAAAATTCACCATAGACCTCCAAGATGAAATATGAAAACCCATCATAGAACAAATCATACAAAATTAGTCTAAAGGGTTAAAAATCATGAATTATGTCATCCAACACATTCGGTGGGTAAAATATCCAGATACTTCTCCTACCTCACTAGGACAATTGGTTTAAAGGTTTGGGATTTGGACTTGAGAATTTATCTCCCTTCTCTTATCATTGAGATAGTATAATAGGGTATGCTCATCCTGGCAATTCAGGAAAGTCGATACCTGATACCTGTAACCTGCAGAAAAACCATGCATGTACATACTATATATATATATATATATATATATATAATGCTAAGCTAAACAGACAATGGCAGGAAGTGGTGCATCGTGTAGATCCTGACTAAGCAGGTGACTATGACTCCCTTCCTTAACCACATTAGAAATGCCATACAATAAGAAAACACGCACACCATACACATGCAAGTATGGAGTAAAATATCCATAATAAAACACATGAGATAATAAACCATCTAACCGATTATCATTAATAACTGAAAACAATATAATGATCATCATGTATGCATGAAATGTAAAGTCTAAATGATCACATCATATAACCACTAAATCCATAACATAATGTTTGATAGTCTCAAAACAATACCACTAATCCATCAACATAATACTAGTCCATCAAAGTCTGATAATAATAGCAACAATGAGTCTAGAAAAGATGTGAACGAGGGTAGGCACTACATCCACCCCCCCTTGGATTAGGCTTACTCCTAGAAGCCTACAAACAAGTAGGGATATAACTCCCGTAATCTAGCTGCATCCTCCCAAGTAGCTGAAGAATCATCAGTAGGGTCCCATTGGACCCTTACTTGCTCGATGGTTCGACCCCTAAGGGTCAACCCTCGCTGCTCCAGAATACGAACTGGCTCCAAAGCCTACTACCCGTCCTCTACCTGCAACGCATTCCAATCAAGAGCATGCACAATATCAAGAATATACTGCCTAAGCACTAAAACATGGAAAACATCATGAATGTGAGCTAGGCTGGGCGGTAGAGCAAGACGGTAAGCAACCGGGCCAGTCCTCTCCAAAATCTCGAATGGTCCCACAAAGCGAGGTGCTAGCTTAGAACCCTTTCCGTACCGGATTGGACTCCTTCAGGATTGCACTCTCAAGAAAACCTTATCACCCACAGCAAACTGCTTATCTGTCCTATGAGCATCGGCATACTTCTTCTGCCTATCCTGTGCCGCAGTCAAATGCTCACGGATACACACTACCTATTGCTCCATATCATGAAGTATCTGAGGACCCAATAGAATGCGATCCTCGAGGTTGTCCCAACTCAATGGTGTACAACAAGGATGTCCATATAATGCCTAAAAAGGTGTCATGCCAATAGAACTATGATGCCCATTGTTGTAAGAAAACTCCACTAGGTAGAGATAGTCCTCCCAATGTGTCTGCCTATCCATCACATACATCCGTAACATATCCTCCAAAACCTGGTTCACCCTCTCTATCTGACCATCAGTCTCTGGATGATATGCCGAACTAAAGTTTAGCTGTGCTCCAATCTCATGCTACAATGATGTTCAGAATGCAGATGTGAATATATGATCTCTATCAGAAATGATCTTTCTAGGAATACCATGTAATCTCACAATGTCACGCATGAAGACATTCGCTACAAAAGCTTCTGTGTAGGAAGACCTGATCGGTGAGAAATGTGCCACCTTAGTCAACTGATCAACGGTAACCATGATAGCATCATGACGTCGAACTGTAATAGGTAATCCTATTATAAAATCCATGGAGATGATATCCCACTTCCAAGAAGTAATGAGATTTGGCTGCAATAGTCCTGTCGGGTGCTAGTGTTCTACCTTGACTCTCTGACACTCAAGACACCTAGCCACAAAATCAGCAATGTCTTGCTTCATCCTAGACCAAAAGAACAAATGTCTCAAATCAGCATGCATCTTCTTGACACCTGGATGTGCTGAGTAAGGTGTACGATGGGCTTCTGCTAGAATCAAGGTGTGGAGCTCATCCAGTAATGGCACATAAATCCTCCCCAAATGTCTCAAAAGACCATCTGATTCTTGAACATAACCTGCAGACTTACCTTCCAAGGCTCTTCCTGAATCTATCTCTCCACACACTTCCTGATACCAAGAATCTGTAGGAAGTGCCTAAAGAATCCGACTCCTCAAACTCACACTAAGAGTCACAGATGATACCACGTGTCTCCTGCGACTCAAAGCATCTGCCACCACATTCTCCTTACCCTAAATGTACTTAACCTCAAAATCATACTTGCATAGAAATTCCATCCATCGTCTCTGGTGAGCATTCAAATTAGGTTGAACTTAAAAATATACTGAAGACTACGATGATCACTATGTAGCTCAAACCTGTGCCCCAACAAGAAATGTCTCCATGTTGTCAAAGCATGAACTACTGCTGCTAACTCAAGATCATGTGTAGGATAATTTAACTCATGATCCTTGAGCTTGTGTGATTCATACGAAATCACCCGTCCATTCTGCATCAACACTACCCCAATTCCTTCAAGAGAAGCATCTGTACACACCATGAAATCACCTTCTGGATCAGGTACAACTAAAATCGGTGCACTAGTCAAAAGCTCTTTGAGCCTTTGAAAAGCTTCCTCACATTTCTCTGTCCACACAAACTTCTTACCTTTCCTCTAAAGAGAAGTGATAGGATGTGTTATCCTAGAGAAGTTTTGGACAAATCTGCGATAATAACCAGCTAGGCCCATGAAACTATGAATCTCTGACACATTAGTCAGTATAGGCCACTCTATTATCGTCTGAATCTTTGCAAGATCCACTGAAATACCATTACTTGAGATGACATGCCCTAAATATTGAATCTCCGATTTGAAGAATTCACACTTAGCTGCATTGGCATAAAGCTGATTGTCTCTCAAACACTATAAAAACAACCACAGGTGTTTCTCATGCTCCTTCTAAGTCTTAGAATATATCAATATTTCTTCAAGAAACACGAGAACAAACCTATCAAGATATGATCGAAAAACACCATTCATCAAACTCATGAACACTGATGGAGCGTTAGTCAACCCAAAATGTACCACTGTGAACTCATAATGCCCATAGCGAGTTCGAAAAGCGGTCTTGTGAATGTCTGCTTCCTTAATATGAAGCTGGTGGTATCCTAACTTAAGGTCAATCTTGGAGAATATTGTAGCTCCCTTGATATGATAAAATAAGTCATCAATCCTAGGCAAAGGATACCTGTTCTTAATAGTCACCTTATTCAACTATCTGTAGTCAATACAAAGGTGCAAAGAATCGTCTTTCTTCTTCACAAAGAGCGCTGGAGCTCCCCATGGTGATACGCTAGGTCGAATGCTCCCTTTGGCCAGAAGTTCCTCTCGATGAAGACGTAGCTCACCTAATTCCTGAGTAGTCATATGATAAGGAGCTTTAGAGATAGGCTCTGCTGTAGGAATCAGATCAATACTAAAATCAATGTCCCTCTTTGGAGGCATGCCTGTAATCTCACTTGGAAAAACATCTGCATACTCCTGTAAAATCAGGTGATCTAAAGTCTTCCTCACAGGATGTTCCTCATCAAGATCATTTACCATAACAAAAAATATCTAACATCCCTTACGGAAACTTCGCTTCATTTGCATAGCAGAAATCATCCGCAGAGATATAGGCCTTGGTATCCCAACTATCTTCACATCATTCCCTTGGTCATCTTGGCACAAAATAATTTTCTTCTTGCAATCTATACTGGCTCTATGAGATCCAAGCCAGTCCATGCCTAAAACCACATCATAGGAACCAAGGGGTATGACTCGAAGATCCACTACAGTATTAAAGCTTCCTAATCTAAGCCCACACTTATGAACTATAGAATCCGTGGAGACCTTAATCCATGAGGCTAGTTCCACTTGCCAACCATGATCTTACTTCACCGCATCAAGCTTACACTTAGAAACTATAGATGGTGAAATAAATGAATCTGTAGCTCTGAATAAAACAATACTGAAAGAGATATACCTTGAATAGCACCTATGGTCTCAACCACTATTCCCTAATGATCTGCCTGACATTGATCAATTGCTACAAAAAATCTATGAGCTCTACCTACATCACCAACTGTGGATTCTGAAGCTTTAGGCCTAGGTACTGAAAACTAAGGTGCTCACTATGGACACTGAGCTGCATAATGTCCAATTTGTCCACACGAAAAACATTCTGTATTCCTACCAGATCCTCTACCCATAGGTGGTACATTAGATTGCTGGCGACTGTTCTTGCTAACAAAAGACTGGCTACTCTGAGCTGGCTGATTGGGTTGATTCTATTTATTGCGTTGAGCATTGCGCTTGTTCTTAAAATTAGAACCTTTGCCACCACCTTGAGCTTGAGAATTCGATCCTTTCTACTGCTGTGTCTGCTGAGATTCCTATTGATACTATTTTCCCTTAGAAAAGAAAAGTTTCTTGTTACCACTTGAATTGAAGTTGCCTTTAGATCCTGATGCTGGTGGTGCTCCTACAAAACCACCTTGACTAAGGTTGACACTTTGCTCAACAAGGACTGCTCGATGTACCGCATCCTTGAGAGTTTTTGGCTCAAATACCTTGACACCCCCAATTATACGGTTATTCAAACCCCTTATAAAGTGTTGTGTCAACTGAGCTAAATTTTCACTGAACCCTGAAAAAGAAATGAGCTCATAAAACTTACGCTCATACTCGGTCACTGACATAGTGTACTGCTTGAGATTATGAAACTCATCTACCCTTTGCTGCTTCCATTGCTCTGGTAGGAATCGTTCATGGAAACTCTCTAAGAATAGTTCCCACGTGACACTGCTCATATCGATTCCCAGCTTCTTCTCCTCAATCCTCCACCAAGTGGCCCCAAAATTCTCCAAATTAGTGATTGTAAATCTTGCCTTAACATTGCTATCGAACTCCTGCATAGCAAAAATCCTATCAAGGGAAATAAGCTGCTACTCCACCACATAACCATAACCTTGCCCATTGAAAGGCTTGACCTTGGATCTTGAAAGATCTTTCATCTGAGTGGACACAATGGACCTTTGATGATCCTTCCGAGGATTCCTAGACCTGGGTCTATGCTCTTGTTCTGTCTGATGTACTTTAGGCTATTCTTGAATAGGAGGTAAACATTCTTGAATAGTTTGCATCATCTATCTCAGACTAACCTCATCAGAACCAGCTTGGTTCTCTCTATGACTCTCTTCCTATTGCCTACTAGAGTGCTCTTCCCTGCTCTCTACACGAGCTGATCCCTCATGGGCAGACTCATGGGCACTGACAGCTCTGCCACAACCACGGCCTCTTCCACGGCCTCTACCACGACCTCTAACAAAACACCTAGTCCCAGATACCATCCTACAATAGTACAAAGTACTATTAAAATCAAAAGACACATGTTTGCAATAGACTAAGTTCAATTTTATGTTTAAGTAAAATTTCCAGTTTTGAAAACTAAGTGTTGAAGTATGAAAAATATTCAAGTAACAGTTCAGGTTCTGTTTCAGTTCACCTAGTTTCAAGTTGAAGAGATAGACTTTATAGTTCAAAGTTCTAGTTGTTCCAAAATACCTAGAGCTCCCAATGTAGAAACTTGGGCTCTGATACCAAATGTAATGCCCCGCCAAGGGATCCAAAGAATTAACCTAGAGTTTCACTAAGTTTGGTAACATTTTTTTTTTTTTACATGAAAGTAAATACCATACATAACTTATTCACAATAACGGAAGCAATAGTAATGTCCATCTAAAAGTAAACATAACATACATAACAGATTACATTCTTTAAAGATCCCTTAATATTGAATCACATACAAGAATCCATCTAGTACAACATCTACATGAAATAATTATGATAAGTCCAATGTTTAAACATTACATTTTCAAATGCTCAATCATCCTCTGTACATGTCACAGGGTATGACAAGCTCAAAGAATATACATATGTAGAATAAGGTACATCATCCTATTCCAATCCATGATACATCAAAGTAGAGAGTAATCTAACATGCAAATATAAGCATAAGGTAGCATCATCTAACATATGCTAATCATAAATGAAAGGATACATATCCACCATCACGAAGGACACATCAACCACGATGTCTCAATGAGTCTCAAATGATAAGAGTGGAAAATACACTACCACCCGACCACGTGGTACCTAAGTGATCCACTCCCACTGTGCTAAGGAGATAATCTCAAGTCCCAAATAGGCTATCAAAATCACATAGCACATATCTCTATAAGTCCAAGAATCCTAAAAGTATACTAACTCAAAGGTTCCAATCACAAAACTGACATCTACTTTATAGAGGCACACAATGACATGTAGGAACCTACTATGCAAGCGGGAAAGTGTCATCACATTTATCACGTACAAGTTACCCTAGCAGTTAGCTAAACTCCACAGGTCCATACTGATCTCATGCGGCCACTAGTATCCTCTCATACTAACAAGGCATACGATGGAATGCAAGGTCGCAACCATGCATCTCACTACTCCCATCCTAGCCTCTACAAGCACTCAAGGCATAGGCGAGAACAAAACACTTATCTTTTTAGATTCATTCAGTTAGTATTAGGTGTGAATGTTATCACTTATTAATCCAACTTACAATGAGTTACCCTGGCAGCCTCTTAGGACCCTGACCCCCATTTCAAGCTACTTCCCATCACTACATGCAGATATCCTACCCTAATGCTCATGGACTCATAAATCTCAAAATTATAAAAGATAATCAATAAAATCATCAAATATGCATAAAAGCATCAAATCTCCATGAGCAAACATCCATAGAAAATCATGAACACAACAGCTCTCTATTGGCAACTGAAGTATCACTGATAATCAAAAGTATCCAATGGTTCTCAATAACCAAAATATATCTCAATCATACTGATCGAAGACTCCAAAAATGGTTGAGTCAAACATGTCACAACATGACATCATCAAAATAAATCCACATTACAGTCCCATCATGACAACTAGAAAATTACCAAGGATAACTGATCGATGACCAAAATTAATGGTTAAGTCAAGTGTCTCATAAATAAAATATCTCAACTATAACAATCAGTATTCACATCCAATACATAAAGCATTCCATCACATAACCATGGTTGGGTTTATAAAGATCGAGATTAAAACATCATCATGATATCACAATCACAAAACCCCCAAGCCTCCGGTAGATGTCCTATAACTGGTCAACACTAGTCAACCCAAAACCCAAAACAATAGCATAAAGAATACACAATACACATGTTTTGGTTTTGCTAAGTTTTCAGTTTTGAATTCAAATGCAAAAGTCTCAGTTTACGTTTCCCAAACTATATCAAGTGGAGAAATTTCACGTTTTACCTAACCCATGTATTTGTTTGATAGATAAAGAGCTTCTCCATTAGACTCAATTTTCTAATTGATCTATTAATATTTTATTCATATAAACTTTGTTTGAAAAAAAGACATTTCCATTGAACAAAATTTGCATATATCAAAACTTATATCACGTTCTAATAATTAACCTTAATTAACTAAATTAAGTTAATTATTATTATCTCTTCATTATAATTATTAATCATATTCTTTTAATCTTTTATCTTTACAAAATGGTCCATCTATATAAATCATTTTAATTAAAATAATTATTTATAACTATTATACATATACTTATATACATATATATATATACATACATAAATATATATTTATATATTAATATAAATTGATAATAACTCTTTTTAAAAAAATTATATAAAAATTGATCACAATTTATAACCAAAGCCGAAAGCAATTTATATGTTTGAATCACCGCCGATGATGTGCGATCATACCCATCGCGGGTACCCTGCATCCGCAGGTACCTGCGACCACTGCCATATGGCAGTTCTTTTGCCGTGGGTACACTGCGTTGCAGGTACCCTGCGACCCGCCAATATAAATATCAATGGATAGATAAAGGTGGGGCGGTACATACCCGCCCAGACATATTTATTTATTTATTTTTAAACAACATTTTTTTAAAAATACTTTTCGTAGAGATAAATCGCAATGCAAAATCTTAATAAAATATAACATTTTTAATAAAATGTTTCCCCATTGATGTGGTTTGAAATTGAATAATAAAATGCCCTTTTTCAATATATATACATATATACATATATACATATATACATATATACATATATACATATATATATATACATATACATACATATATACATATACATACATATATACATATATACATATATATAGATATACATATATATATGTATATATGTATGTATATGTATATATATATGTATATATGTATATGTATATATGTATATGTATATATGTATATATATATATGTATATGCATATATATATATATGTATGTATGTATTGGTATATATGGATTCACAGACTTTAATCAAGTTTTACAACATATATATAAATATTTTCTGTATGCAAATTTGACCAATATAGACATGCATATACACAGTTTATTAAAAACTTCTAATTTTAAAAATTCTCCCATAGACTTTTGATCTCCAAAATTTCTAATAATTAATTCTAATGGGTTTGACTATGAATTTCAACCCTAGCCCCATTTTCCTTTTTGATCTATGCATATAAAATTCTCAAATAAATTTATATGCCCAAAATGAAAATGCATACAATAAAAATATGAAATTCCTCAAAAGACATATGGAAGACACGAAGAAGAAAGGGAAAGCAAGATGTGAAAATAGCATAAGTAAAATCACAAAAATCTACCCAGATTCTGATGCTAAATCGCTCTTCCTCAGAAAATCCGCAGAGAAAGCTCCTTTCTTCAGAACTCTTGAATCCTCCAATGCTCGAATTGCACTCCAAACGCTATGTCTAAGCTTCTAGGGATGCCTGAATATAAAGAGCTCTCAGGAAACCTCTAGAATGCTTCTAGAAATAGCTAGAAGGCATCACCAACTAAGCATAGGTCTTTTCCAACCTTTTTGATGAGCCATAGGGTTGTAGACACCATGTGCTTAATTGATACACTAACCCCCATGTTGTTGACACATGAGAAATAGAAAAGTGCGTTAATTCCCACGCAAGCTTATAACTCCAATTTACTTTTTATATAATTTTCATTTAAATATTTATAACTTTCAGTTTGATTTTTATAACTTTTATTATTATTATTTTATTTATTACTTTATTATTATTTTATAATTATTATTAATTTTAATTTACTAATTTTCTTTTATTTAATTCTTTTTCCTCAATTAATTCTCATTTAATTAATTATAGTCAAAATATCAAAGATCATGATATTTAATATTAATTTTCTCAAATAAATAATTTGTTAATTAAATCTATTTATTAAGACTTAATTAATAAACAATTCACCATAGACCTCCAAGATAAAATATGAAAATCCATCATAGAACAAATCATACAAAATCAGTCTAAAGGGTTAAAAATCACGAATTATGTCATCCGACACATTCGGTGGGTAAAATATCCAGATACTTGTCCTACCTCACTAGGACAATTGGTTTAAAGGTTTGAGATTTGGACTTGAGAATTTATGTCCCTTCTCTTATCATTGAGATAGTATAATAGGGTATGCTCATCTTGGCAATTCAAGGAAGTCGATACCCGGTACCTGCAACCTGCAAAAAAACCATGCATGTACATACAATAAATAAATAAATAAATATATATATATATATATATATATATATATATATATATATATATATATATATATATATATATATATATATATATATATAATGGTAAGCTAAACAGACAATGACAAGAAGTTCTGCATTGTGTAGATCCTGACTAAGCAGGTGACTACGACTCCCTTCCTTAACCACATCGAAAATGCCATACAATAAAAAAACACGCAAACCATCCACATGCAAGTATGAGGTAAGTATCTATAATAAAACACATGAGATAATAAACCATCTAACTGATTATTATTAATAAATGAAAACAATATAATGATCATCATGTATGCATAAAATGTAAAGTCTAAATGTTCACATCATATAACCACTAAATCGACAACATAATGTCTGATAGTCTCAAAACAATACCACTAATCCATCAACATAATACTAGTCCATCAAAGTCTGATAATAATAGCAACAATGAGTCTAGAGAAGATGTGAATGAGGGTAGGCACTACAAACTTGATCTTTGCGTATGTGAATATGAGCAAATTCACCTTCCCATAACTTCACATCTTCACATATTCATAACTTCACATATTCATAACTTTACTACATATTTAGTTCACTATTGATCAAAAATAAGTTAAATCAATTAACTCTTTTTTTTACTCAAATTGAATTAGTTAACTCCTTATTTTACTGAACTTAAATCTGTTAACTCCCTTTAATTTGGAAATCTCCATTTATTACTAAACTTCAACTTTAATTCTGACCGCTGATTGAAATCGATCTCAACCGTTGATGAATTCTAGGAAAGTCTATTTAAGAGACCCTCATCTCTTCATTTTGAAAGGTTGAATGAGAATTTGCATCGAATTGTTGCTGGAATTCATACTCACATTTTCTCATATTCACATACGCAAAGATCAAGTTTGAGAAAAAGTTGACTAGATTTAACCACGGTTGACTTGAGTTCACTAGTTTCGAAAAGAATTATGAAATAATTAAATGAAATTATTTAATTAAATGGAGTACTTACTTCTAATTAATTAAACAAAGTTATTTAATTAAATGACAAGCCATTCCTAATTAATTAAATGAAGTTATTAAATTAAATAAGAAAAGTGTCTCTATTTAATTAAAGATTACTTAATTAAATAGAAAAAGTAATTATGAGAGCATATCTCATTTTATTAAATTAAATATCTCAACAAAATCTCTCTTCAGTTCAAAAAGAGAAATTTTCAATTCATTATAGATAAAAAATGAGTTAAATTAGTTAACTCCTTTTTTTATTCCAATTGAATCAGTTAACTCCTTATTTTACTCAAATTAAATCTGTTAACTCCCTTTAATTTGGAAATCTCCTTTTAAGATTGAACTTCACCTTTAATCTTGACCACTGATTGAAATCGATCTCAACCGTTGATGAATTCTAGGAAAGTCTATTTAAGAGATCCTCATCTCTTCATTTTGAAAGGTTGAATGAGAATTTGAATCGAATTGTTGTTGGAATTCATACTCACATTGGCTCATATTCACATACGCAGAGATCAAGTTTGACCAAAACTTGACCAGATTTAACCACGGTTGATTTGAGTTGAATAGTATCGAATATAATTTTTAAATAATTAAATGAAATTATTTAATTAAATGGAGTACTTAATTCTAATTAATTAAACAAAGTTATTTAATTAAATGAAAAGCCATTCCTAATTAATTAAATGAAGTTATTTAATTAAATAAGAAAAGTGTCTCTAATTAATTAAAGATTATTTAATTAAACAAAATAAAGTAATTATGAGAGCATATCTCATTTTATTAAATTAAATATCTCAACAAAATCTCTCTTCAGTTCAAAAAGAAAAATTTTCAGTTCACTATTGATAAAAAATGAGTTAAATCAGTTAACTCCCTTTTCAACTCAAATTGAATCAGTTAACTCCTTATTTTACTCAAATGAAATCTGTTAACTCCCTTTAATTTTGAAATCTCCCTTTATGATTGAACTTCACCTTTAATCCTGATCACTGATTGAAATCGATCTCAACCGTTGATGAATTCCAAGAAAATATGTTTAAAAGACCCTCATCTCTTCATTTTGAAAGGTTGAATGAGAATTTGCATCGAATTGTTGCTAGAATTCATACTCACATTTGCTCATATTCACATACGGAAAGATCAAGTTTGACCAAAAGTTGGCCAGATTTAACTATGGTTGACTTGAGTTGACTAGTTTCGAAAAGAATTTTAAAATAATTAAACGAAAATATTTAATTAAATGGAATACTTACTTCTAATTAATTAAACAAAGTTATTTAATTAAATGAGAAGCCATTCCTAATTAATTAAATGAAGTTATTTAATTAAATAAGAAAAGTGTCTCTAATTAATTAAAGATTATTTAATTAAATAGAAAAAGTAATTATGAGAGCATATCTCATTTTATTAAATTAAATATCTCAACAAAATCTCTCTTCAGTTCAAAAATGAAAATTTTCAGTTCACTATTGATAAAAAATGAGTTAAATGAGTTAACTCTTTTTTTCACTCAAATTGAATCAGTTGACTCTTTATTTTACTCAAATTAAATCTTTTAACTCCCTTTAATTTGGAAATCTCCCTTTATGACTGAACTTCACCTTTAATCTTGACCGCTGATTGAAATCGATCTCAACCGTTGATGAATTCCAGGAAAGTCTATTTAAGAGACCCTCATCTCTTCATTTTGAAAGGTTGAATGAGAATTTGCATCAAATTGTTGTTGGAATTCATACTCACATTTGTTCATATTCACATACGCAAAGATCAAGTTTGACCAAAAGTTCACCAGATTTAACCACGGTTGACTTGAGTTGACTAGTTTCGAAAAGAAATTTTAAATAATTAAACAAAATTATTTAATTAAATGGAGTACTTACTTCTAATTATTTAAGCAAAGTTATTTAATTAAATGAGAAGCCATTCCTAATTAATTAAATGAAGTTATTTAATTAAATAAGGAAAGTGTTTCAAATTAATTAAAGATTATTTAATTAAATAGAAAAAGTAATTATGAGAGCATATCTCATTTTATTAAATTAAATATCTCAACAAAATCTCTCTTTATTTCAAAGAGGGAAATTTCCAGTTCACTATTGATCAAAAATGAGTTAAATCAGTTAACTCCTTTCTTTACTCAAATTGAATCAGTTAACTCCTTATTTCACTCAAATTAAATCTGTTAACTACCTTTAATTTGGAAATCTTCCTTTATGACTGAACTTCACCTTTAATCCTGACCGCTGATTGAAATCGATCTCAACCGTTGATGATTTCTAGAAAAATCTATTTAAGAGACCTTCATCTCTTCATTTTGAAAGGTTGAATGAGAATTTGCATCGAATTGTTGCTGGAATTCATACTCACATTTGCTCATATTCACATACAAAAAGATCAAGTTTGACCAAAAGTTGACTAGATTTAACCACGGTTGACTTGAGTTGACTAGTTTCAAATTTTTTTTGAAATAATTAAACGAAATTATTTAATTAAATGGAGTACTTACTCTTAAATAATTAAAAAAAGTTATTTAATTAAATGAGAAGCCATTCCTAATTAATTAAATGAAGTTATTTAATTAAATAAGAAAAGTGTCTCTACTTAATTAAAAATTATTTAATTAAATACAAAAAGTGTTTTATTAAATAAAATATCTCAAAATAATCTCTCTTCAGTTCAAAAAGGGAAATTTCCAGTTCACTATTGATCAAAAATGAGTTAAATCAATTAACTCCTTTTTCTACCCAAATTGAATCAGTTAACTCTTTATTTTACTCAAATTAAATCTGTTAACTCTCTTTAATTTGGAAATCTCCCTTTATGATTAAACTTCACCTTTAATCCTGACCGCTGATTGAAATCGATCTCAACCATTGATGAATTTCAGGAAAGTCTATTTAAGAGACCCTCATCGCTTCATTTTGAAAGGTTGAATGAGAATTTGCATCGAATTGTTGCTGAAATTTATACTCACATTTGCTCATATTCACATACGCAAATATCAAGTTTGACCAAAAGTTGATCAGATTTAACCACAGTTGATTTGAGTTGACTTCTTTCGAAAAGAATTTTAAAATAATTAAATGAAATTATTTATTTAAATGGAGTACTTACTTTTAATTAATTAAACAAAGTTATTTAATTAAATGAGAAGCCATTCCTAATTAATTAAATGAAGTTATTTAATTAAATAAGAAAAGTGTCTCTAATTAATTAAAGATTACTTAATTAAATAGAAAAAGTAATTATGAGAGCATATCTCATTTTATTAAATTTAATATCTCAACAAAATCTCTCTTCAGTTCAAAAATGGAAATTTTTAGTTCACTATTGATCAAAAATGAGTTCAATCAGTTAACTCCTTTTTCTACTCAAATTGAATAAGTAAACTCCTTATTTTACTCAAATTAAATCTGTTAACTCCCTTTAATTTGAAAATCTTCCTTTATGACTGAACTTCACCTTTAATCTTGACCCCTGATTGAAATCGATCTCAACCGTTGATGAATTCTAGAAAAGTCTATTTAAGAGACCTTCATCTCTTCATTTTGAAAGTTTGAATGAGAATTTGCATCGAGTTGTTGCTGGAATTCATACTCACATTTGCTCATATTCACATACAAAAAGATTAAGTTTGACCAAAAGTTGACTAGATTTAACCACGGTTGACTTGATTTGACTAGTTTTGAATTTATTTTGAAATAATTAAACAAAATTATTTAATTAAATGGAGTACTTACTCCTAATTAATTAAAAAAAGTTATTTAATTAAATTAGAAGCCATTCCTAATTAATTAAATGAAGTTATTTAATTAAATAAGAAAAGTGTCTCTAATTAATTAAAGATTATTTAATTAAATAGAAAAAGTATTTTATTAAATTAAATATCTCAAAATAATCTCTCTTCAGTTCAAAAAGGGAAATTTCTAGTTCACTATTGATAAAAAATGAGTTAAATCAGTTAACTCCTTTCTCTACCCAAATTGAATCAGTTAACTCTTTATTTTACTCAAATTAAATCTGTTAACTCCCTTTAATTTGGAAATATCCCTTTATGATTAAACTTCACCTTTAATCCTAACCGCTGATTGAAATCGATCTCAACCATTGATGAATTCCAGGAAAGTCTATTTAAGAGATCCTCATCGCTTCATTTTGAAAGGTTGAATGAGAATTTGCATCGAATTTTTGCTGAAATTTATACTCACATTTGCTCATATTCACATATGCAAATATCAAGTTTGACCAAAAGTTGACCAGATTTAATCACGGTTGACTTGAGTTGACTAGTTTTGAAAAGAATTTTGAAATAATTAAATGAAATTATTTCATTAAATGGAGTACTTACTTCTAATTAATTAAACAAAGTTATTTAATTAAATGAGAAGCCATTCCTAATTAATTAAATGAAGTTATTTAATTAAATAAGAAAAGTGTCTCTAATTAATTAAAGATTATTTAATTAAATAGAAAAAGTAATTATGAGAGCATATCTCATTTTATTAAATTAAATATCTCAGCAAAATCTCTCTTCAGTTTGAAAAGGGAAATTTCTAGTTCACTATTGATAAAAAATGAGTTAAATCAGTTAACTCTTTTTTCTACTCAAATTGAATCAGTTAACTCCTTATTTTACTGAAATTAAATCTGTTAACTCCATTTAATTTGAAAGTCTTCCTTTATGACTAAACTTCACCTTTAATCCTGACCGCTGATTGAAATCGATCTCAACCATTGATGTATTCCTAGATAGTCTATTTGAGAGACCCACATCTCTTCATTTTGAAAATTTTGAATGACAATTTGCATCGAATTGTTGCTAGAATTCATACGCACATTTGCTCATATTCACATACGCAAAGATCAAGTTTGACCAAAAGTTGACAAGATTTAACCACGGTTGACTTGAGTTGACTAGTTTTAAATTTTTTTAAAAATAATTAAATGAAATTATTTAATTAAATGGAGTACTTACTTCTAATTAATTAAACAAAGTTATTTAATTAAATGAGAAGCCATTCCTAATTAATTAAATGAAGTTATTTAATTAAATGAGAAGCCATTCCTAATTAATTAAATGAAGTTATTTAATTAAATAAGAAAAGTGTTTCTAATTAATTAAAGATTCCTTAATTAAATTAAAAAAGTATATATGAGAGCATATCTCATTTTATTAAATTAAATATCTCAACAAAATCTCACGTCAGTTCAAAAAGTGAAATTTCTAATTCACTATTGATGACAAATGAGTTAAATGAGTTAACTCTTTTTTCTACTCAAATTGAATCAGTTAACTTCTTATTTTACTCAAATTAAATCTGTTAACTCACTTTAATTTAGAAATCTCCCTTTATGACTAGACTTCACCTTTAATCCTGACCGCTGATTGAAATCGATCTCAACCGTTTATGAATTCTAGGAAAGTCTATTTAAGAGACCCCCATCTCTTCATTTTGAAAGGTTGAATGAGAATTTGCATCGAATTGTTGCTGGAATTCATACTCACATTTGCTCATATTCACATACGCAAAGATCAAGTTTGATCAAAAGTTGACCAAATTTAACTACGATTGACTTGAGTTGACTAATTTCAAAAAGAATTTTAAAATAATTAAATGAAATTATATATTTAAATGGAGTACTTACTTCTAATTAATTAAACAAAGTTATTTAATTAAATGAAAAGCCATTCCTAATTAATTATTTGAAGTTATTTGATTTAATTAAGAAAAGTGTCTTTAATTAATTAAAGATTACTTAATTAAATAGAAAAAGTAATTATGAGAGCATATCTCATTTTTTAAAATTAAATATCTCAACAATTTGATGCAAATTCTCATTGAACCTTTCAAAATGAAGAGATGAGGGTCTCTTAAATAGACTTTCCTAACATTCATCAACGGTTGATATCGATTTCAATCAGCGGTTAGGATTAAAGGTGAAGTTCAGTCATAAAGGGAGATTTCCAAATTAAAGGGAGTTAACAGATTTAATTTGAGTAAAATAAAGAGTTAACTGATTCAATTTGAGTAGAAAAAAGAGTTAACTGAAAATTTTCCTTCTTGAACTGAAGAGAGATTTTGTTGAGATATTTAATTTAATAAAATGAGATATGCTCTCATTATTATTTTTTCTATTTAATTAAATAATCTTTAATTAATTAGAGACAATTTTTTTATTTAATTAAATAACTTCATTTAATTAATTAGGAATGGCTTCTCATTTAATTAAATAACTTTTTTTAATTAATTAGAAGTAAGTACTCCATTTAATTAAATAATTTCGTTGAGTTATTTTAAAATTATTTTCGAAACTAGTCAACTCATGTCAACCGTGGTTAAATATGGTCAACTTTTGGTCAAACTTGATCATTGCGTATGTGAGTATGAGCAAATGTGACTATAAATTTCAACAACAATTCGATGTAAATTCTCATTCAACCTTTCAAATTGAAGAGTTGAGGGTATCTTAAATAAACTTTCCTAAAATTCATCAACAATTGAGATCAATTTCAATCAACGGTCAGGATTAAAGGTGAAGTTCAGTCATAAAGGGAGATTTCCAAATTAAATGAAGTTAACAGATTTAATTTGAGTAAAATAAAGATTTAACTGATTCAATTTGAGTAAAAAAAGGAGTTAACGGATTTAATTCATTTTTTATCAATAGTGAACTGAAAATTTCTCTTTTTTGAACTGAAGAGAGATTTTGTTGAGCTATTTAATTTAATAAAATGAGATATGCTCTCATAATCACTTTTTCTATTTAATTAAGTAATCTTTAATTAATTAGAGACACTTTTCTTATTTAATTAAATAACTTCATTTAATTAATTAGGAATGGCTTTTCATTTAATTAAATAACTTTGTTTAATTAATTAGAAGTAAGTACTCCATTTGATTAAGTAATTTTGTTTAATTATTTCAAAATTCTTTTAAAAACTAGTCAACTCAAGTCAACCGTAGTTAAATTTGGTCAACTTTTGGTCAAACTTGATCTTTCCATATGTGAATATGAGCAAATGTGAGTATGAATTCTAGCAACAATTCGATACAAATTCTCATTCAACTTTTCAAAATGAAGAGATGAGGGTCTCTTAAATAGAGTTTCCAAGAATTCATCAACGATTGAGATCGATTTCAATCAGCGGTTAGGATTAAAGGTGAAGCTCAGTCATAAAAGGAGATTTTCAAATTAAAGGGAGTTAACAAATTTAATTTGAGTAAAATAAGGAGTTAACTGATTCAATTTGAGTAGAAAAAGGAGTTATCTCATTTAACTCATTTTTGATCAATAGTGAACTAAAAATTTTCCTTTTTGAACTGAAGAGAGATTCTATTCTCATAATTACATTTTTTATTTAATTAAATAATCTTTAATTAATTAGAGACATTTTTTTTATATAATTAAATAACTTTATTTAATTAATTAGGAATGGCTTCTCATTTAATTAAATAACTTTGTTTAATTAATTAGAGGTAAGTACTCCATTTAATTAAATAATTTCGTTTAATTATTTTAAAATTCTTTTCAAAATTAGTCAACTCAAGTCAACCATGGTTAAATCTGGTCAACTTTTGGTCAAACTTGATCTCTGGGTTTGTGAATATGAGCAAATCTGAGTATGAATTCTAGCAACAATTTGATGCAAATTCTCATTCAACGTTTCAAAATGAAAAGATGAGGGTCTCTTAAATAGACTTTCTTAGAATTCATCAACGGTTGAGATTGATTTCAATCAGCGGTCAGGATTAAAGGTGAAGTTCAGTCATAAAGGGAGATTTCCAAATTAAAGGGAGTTAACAGATTTAATTTGAGTAAAATAAGGAGTTAATTGATTCAATTTGAGTAGAAAAAGGAGTTAACTCATTTAACTCATTTTTAATCAATAGCGAACTAAAAATTTTCCTTTTTGAACTGAAGAGAGATTTTGTTGAAATATTTAATTTAATAAAATGATATATGCTCTCATAATTACTTTTTTTATTTAATTAAATAATTTTTAATTAATTAGAGACATTTTTCTTATTTAATTAAATAACTTTTTTTAATTAATTAGGATTGGCTTCTCATTTAATTAAATAACTTTGTTTAATTAATTAGAAGTAAGTACAACATTTAATTAAATAATTTCATTTAATTATTTTAAAATTCTTTTCGAAACTAGTCAACCGTGGTTAAATCTGGTCAACTTTTAGTCAAACTTGATATTTGCATATGTGAATATAAGCAAATGTGAGTATGAATTCTAGCAACAATTCAATGCAAATTCTCATTCAACCTTTCAAAATGAAGAGATGAGGGTCTCTTAAATAGACTTTTCTGAAATTCATCAACGGTTGAGATCGATTTTAATCAGCGGTCAGGATTAAAGGTGAAGTTCAGTCATAAAAGGAGATTTCTAAATTAAAAGGAGTTAACAGATTTAATTTGAGTAAAATAAGGAGTTAACTGATTCAATTTGAGTAGAAAAAAGAGTTAACTGATTTAACTCATTTTTTATCAATAGTGAACTAGAAATTTCCCTTTATGAACTGGAGAGAGATTTTGTTGAGAAATTTAATTTAATAAAATGAGATATGCTAAAATAATTACTTTTTCTATTTAATTAAGTAATCTTTAATTAATTAGATACACTTTTCCTATTTAATTAAATAGCTTCATTTAATTAATTAGGAATGGCTTCTCATTTAATTATATAACTTTGTTTAATTAATTAGATGTAATTACTCCATTTAATTAAATAATTTCGCTCAATTATTTGAAAATTATTTTCGAAACGAGTTAACTCAAGTCAACTGTGGTTAAATCTAGTCAACTTTTGGTGAAACTTGATCTTTGCATATGTGAATATGAGCAAATGTGAGTCTAAATTCCAGCAACAATTCGGTGCAAATTCTCATTCAACCTTTCAAAATGAAGAGATGAGGGTCTCTTAAATAGACTTTTTTGGAATTCATCAACGATTGAGATTGATTTCAGTCAGTGGTCAAGATTAAAGGTGAAGTTCAGTCCTAAAGGAAGATTTTCAAATTAAAGGGAGTTAATAGATTTAATTTGAGTAAAATAAGAAGTTAACTGATTCAATTTGAGTAGTAAAAAGAGTTAACTGATTTAACTCATTTTTGATCAATAGAGATTTTGTTGAGATATTTAATTTAATAAAATGAGATATGCTCTCATAATTACTTTTTCTATTTAATTAAGTAATATTTAATTAATTAGAGACACTTTTCTTATTTAATTAAATAACTTCATTTAATTAATTAGGAATGGCTTCTCATTTAATTAAATAACTTTGTTTAATTAATTAGAAGTAAGTACTCCATTTAATTAAATAATTTCGTTTAATTATTTCAAAATTCTTTTCGAAACTAGTCAACTCGAGTCAACCATGGTTAAATCTGGTCAACTTTTGGTCAAACTTGATCTTTGCGTATGTGAATATGAGAAAATGTGAGTATGAATTTCAGCAACAATTCGATGCCAATTCTCATTTAAAATTTTCAAAATGAAGAGATGAGGGTCTCCTAAATAGACTTTCTTGGAATTCATCAACTGTTGAGATCGATTTCAATCAGCAGTCAGGATTAAAGATGAAGTTTAGTCATAAAGGGATATTTCCAAATTAAAGGAAGTTAACAGATTTAATTTGAGTAAAATAAAGAGTTAACTGATTCAATTTGAGTAAAAAAAAGAGTTAACTGATTTAACTCATTTTTTATCAATAGTGAACTAGAAATTTCCTTTTTTGAACTAAAGAGAGATTTTGTTGAGATATTTAATTTAGTAAAATGAGATATGCTCTCATAATTACTTTTTCTATTTAATTAAGTAAACTTTAATTAATTAGAGACACTTTTCCTATTTAATTAAATAACTTCATTTAATTAATTAGGAGTCGCTTCTCATTTAATTAAATAACTTTGTTTAATTAATTAGAAGTAAGTACTCCATTTAATTAAATAATTTCATTCAATTATTTCAAAATTATTTTCAAAATGAGTCAACTAAAGTCAACCGTAGTTAAATTTGGTCAACTTTTGGTCAAACTTGATCTTTGCGTATGTGAATATGAGCAAATGTGAGTATGAATTCTAGCAACAATTCGATGCAAATTCTCATTCAACCTTTCAAAATGAAGAGATGAGGATCTCTTAAATAGACTTTCCTAAAATTCATCAACGGTTGAGATGAGGGTCTCTTAAATAGACTAAATTTACATAGTTGAATAATGTGTAGGGGTTTCCAGTTTTCTGTTTGCAAGTATACTTCAAGTGTTTTAAGTTATCATTTGACCTACAAGTCAACCCATTTGTTCCCCGATAGTATTATTCTAAGAATAACTTAAAGATAATTATTTACTCATTAAAATGATCATCATTGACCCTTAATCAACTTGTTCTCTTTATTTAACTATGATCCATATTCTAATTGATTAACTCCTTTTTAATGTTACTTCAACTTTCAACGTAGTCAAAGAATCATTATTCGTTTATAAAAGAACCAATTACTAGTCTTCGAATAAGATGAATATAACTTTATTAAAATGATCAATTAAATCAATAGGTACACCATCCATGACCTATTAACATTGTAATAGTTTTCAATTCAATATTACTAAGTCTCACCTTTAAAATATCTAAAGTCGTTATTCAAGTCATAAGAATAAGACCTATCAACTTGATATCAATATTTCTACAATCTTATTAAAAGAATTATATCAATTAAATCTTCATTACTTAACTTAATTGTTAATTAAATCTAATTAACTTTCATTGATTGATTCAATTAATAATTACATAATCATAGCAACATTCCAATTAATATCAGTTGACTAATAACTAACTATAATTATGTATGATAAAAGTCAACTATAATTCAATACTCAAAAAATCATATTAATAATTCAATAATTATTATTCAAAATGTTAAATGACCATATTCGTCATCTTTCAAAGAATACCAACATTCCCTTAACAAATTCGTATTATCATTAATCTTTTCAAATAAGACTCTATCGCACAACTTAATTATTAATATCATAGTTATAATATCAACTCAATGAATATTAATTGATTAAAAATCAATTATAATCCAACTCCAAAAATTATTATCTTTTACCAAACTTCAATCAATAAATAATCTCCACTAGATTAACTCTAATCAAATTTGTTGATATCTATTTAAACCATTATTTATTAATAGTTTGCTAGTCCTTACAAACATTAATAAATAATAAACTCCTCAAACTATGCATACTCGATCTATAGAATCCTTCCATAAACTCATTAGTTAATATTTGGCTAACTCTTAACTCCATTAAGGTATTCAAACGTATTAACCAATAACATAGTAATTCAGTCTTAATCCAATATCATTTAGAGTTTTTAAATTTAAATCAACATAATATAAATTATTATCTTACAATTATTTAATCAAAATTAAAATCAACCACTAGACTCCATTTTCTAATTGTTCTAATAATATTTTGTCTATATAAATGTTGTTTGAAAGAGATCTCTATCACAAACCAATAAGACTCATTGTAGATTTTAACATAAATAATTTTCAAATTCTTAACATTATCATCTTCATTAAACAACTCTAAATTTTTTTAATATAGATTAAATAGTATTCAATATACATTATAAAAAGTCTACTATATAAACTATATTTAAATCTCTTTTCTTTTAATTTTCTCTCATTAAAAAATCTATTTACTTAGATTGACTAATAATTAATTAAACTTCTTCTACTATTAAACAATTTTAATTAAATTTGATTTAATTAGATTAGATAATAAACCATATAAAACTAATGCATATTAATAAGATTATAATAAGGAAAGATTTCAATAATATATTAATTCATTCGATGCTTTGATATATTATTTTGTGAAGTTAAAGCATAAAGAACTCTTGATTATGAAAAATGGAGAAATATGTGTCCTTGAATAAAAAAGTCTCAGTACGACGGTCATATCTCCGTAATGAATTGTTGGATCAGGCTGAAATTTAAATATATTGGAGAGGGCCAAGTTGTGCCAATTCTTACCAGAGCGATCGAATAAATTTGATCACAATAAAAAGTTATGAATGACTGAGTTCAGGTCTATCCAAGGGGCAGCGACAGGACAATCTGTGATGAATTAAGAATTTCCTCTTAAAATGTAATTGTTCTCTAAATTTACCCATTCATCCATCTAATAGGTTTGTCCATATGTATCTGAAAATATAATTTGATAGAAAGATTACATTTAATCATACGAATTTTCAACTTAGAATTTCTATTTTAATTTCAAATCTTGTCTATCTAATTTCACAATATAAATTCAAACCCAAACCCGATTAAGATCTAATTATTTCTCCTTAATTGGATTTAAGATTTTTCTATTATTTTTTTCTCATCTAAATAAAATATTTAAATTCTAATTTCAAATACAAAGAGTATTCAGACACATAAAACAGATATGATGAAGACGGGAAGAGAAAGAGTGCAAAGGGAATATGAGAATATCACGAGTGCACCTGGACATTGATGCTAATTTTCTATGCCTCAGAAGTCCATAGAAAATCCCTTCCTTCTCCATCATTCACAATTCTTCCAAGAATCCAAGTCGATCGAATCCTCCAAGTGATTAGAAGAGCTAGAAGGAGCATAGAAGCAAGTAGAAAATATATGAACATATGAATCTTCTTTCATGCATGTAAGCTTTGAAGTTTCTATTTTTTTTAGCTTGTAGCTCGAGGCTTTCATTAAGCTTGTAGCTTCCATTAATTTTTTTTATTTAAGCTTCTATGAATGCCTGAATATCAAGAGCTCTCAAGAAACTTTTGGAATGCTTCTTAAAACTGCTGAAAGGTGTCACCAACTGAGCATGGGTCTTTTCCAATTCTTTTTGATAAGTCATAGACTTGTAGACACCTTGTGCTTAATTGATGTACTAACCCCCATGTTGTTGACACATGTTAATTCACATGCAAGCTTGTAACTCCAATTTACTTTTTAAATAATCTCTATTTAAATTTTATAACTTTCATTTTAATTTTTATAAATTTTATTATTATTATTTTATTTATTACTTTATTATTATTTTATAATTATTATTAATTTTAATTTTTAGTTTTCTTTTATTTAATTCTTTTTTTCCAATAATTCACATTTTATTAATTACAATCAAAATATCAATGATCATGATATTTTATTGATTTTCTCAAATAAATAATTTATTAATTAAATCTATTTATTAAGACTTAATTAATGAAAAATTCACCATAAACCTCCAAGATAAAATATGAAAACTCATCATAGAACAAATAATACAAAATAAATCTAAAGGGTTAAAAATCACGAAATATGTCATCCAACACATTCGATGGGTATTCAACTCAGATACTTGTCCTAATTTTCCAATTAGGACAAATGGCTCAAAGGGTTGAGATTTGGACTTGAGAATTTATCTCCCCTCTCTTATCATTGAGATAATGTGATAGGGTACGCTCATCTTGGCAATTCAGGGAAGTCGATACCCGGTACCTGCAACCTGCATAAAAACCATGCATGTACAAACACAATATATACTAAACTAAACAAACAATGGTAAGAAGTGGTGCATCATGTAGATTCCGACTAGCAGGTGACTATGAATCCCTTCCTTAACCACATCAGACACGCCATACAAAAGCAAACACGCAAGGCAAACACGCACACCATACACATGCAAGTATGGGGTAAGTATCCATAAGAAAACACATATGATAATAAATCATCTTACTAATCATCATTAATAATTGGAAGCAATAAAATAATCATTATACATACATGAAATGTAGAGTCTAAGTAATCGCATCACATAATAAACTGAATCCATAGCACAATATCTGATAATCTCAAAAAAATGCTGCTAACCAACAACATAAAACTAGTTCTAAAAGAGTTCAGTAATGATAACAAAATGTGAACCAGGGGCAGACACTACATCCACCTCCCCTGAGATTAGTCTTACTCCCGGAAGCCTACAAGAATGAGAAACTAAGATACTCACTATGCGGGTCTCATTGAACCCTTTCCCTCTGTAGAGAAACATGTTTCCATTGAGGATATTACAACACCCTTAGAGCAATATGATTATCATTTAATGGTAAACCAAAAATCATATCGATCCAACATTCATTCTTTTAACAACTATTAAAATAGATCCCTTAATTCATTCTAAATAAGAGCAACTTAATGCTTGCAAAAGTAATCAAGAGCATACTACCTTACAACATAGATGAAAGATACATGTTTTGCAACTAGAATGGGTTTCAATTTTTAGTTTTGCCTTCATTTAGATTTTCAGTAAAAATTTTAGTTTTGAAAGTTGAGTGTTGAAATATAAAAAAAAAAATGCAAGTAACAGTTTTAAGTTCTGTTTCAGTTCACCTAGTTTCAAGTTTTCAGTTTGAAAAAGATACACATGATAGTTTTAAGTTTTTCATTTTATTCAACTAGTTAATAACTAGTAGCATTCCAATATATCCAGAGCTCTCAATGTTGAAACTCAGGCTCTGATACCAAATGTAATGCCCCGCCAAGGGATCCAAAGAATTTTAATAAGTTTGTCAAACAATTTTTTTTTAAACATGAAAGATAAAATCATTCATAACATTTGCGGAAGCAATAGCAACAATTTAAATGAAAATAAACATAACATATATATATAACAGACTACATTCTTTAAAGATCCCTTAATGTTGTATCATATCTAAATTAACTATTCATCTAACATCCCATCCTTATAAAATAACAATGATATATCCAATGTACTTAAACAATATACAAGTGTCCTTTTGTAATTATATTTTAGTTTAGCTCAATCATCCACTGTACATATCATAGGGTATGAAAAGCTTAAAAGAATAAACATCCAAGTAAATAAAGTACATCATCATCATCTAATATTAATCTATGATGCAATAACATAAATGAAACCATATATCATACATGATACATCATTACAAAAGATATAAACATCCATCACAAAAGATAGCCATATATCACAAACATAAATAACTAAGTGCACGATTCCTCCCAACCGTAAATAGCATCATTAGACCATCGTGGATCCTAGTCATCCCTCCGTGCATAACATTTCAAAGCACCGAAGAGATCATCAGTATTAACATAGTAGGAATGCCACTCCTAAAACATCCTACTAACATGCAAAGTAAAACATAATAAATCATCAACTAACATATGAAAAGTAAAGCAAATCATCAATATAAGAAATATACTAGTAAATACATCTATCATAAGGTATATTATCTATCATAATGCTCCAAGAACATAATGAAGAATAAATACCAAGGATACTCCAGCCACGGTGTCTCAGACAGATCTCAAATGATAAGAGTGAAAATATACTACCACCCGACCACGTGGAACCTAAGTGGTCCACTCCCACCATGCTGAGGAGATAATCTCAAGTATCAAACAAGATATCAATACACATAGCATAAAAAGTTCAGGAATCCTAAAAGTATACTAACTCAAAAGTTCCAACAAACACAAAATCGACATCTAATTCCCAGAGGCACACAAAGACATGTAGGAAACCTACTCTGCAAGCAGGAAAGTGTCATTGCAATTATCACGTACAAGTTACCCTGGCAGTTAGCTAAACTCCACGAGTCTATACTGATCTCATGCGGCCACTAGTATCCTCTCATACTGACAAGACATACTATAGAATGCACGGTCGCAACCATGTGTTCTCACTACTCCCATCCTAGCCTATACAAGCACTCAAGGCATGGGCGAGAACATCAACAATTATCTTCTTAGGTTCATTTAATCCCCATTTAGTGTGTAAATGTTATCACTTATTAACCAAACTTACAATGAGTTACCCTGGCAGCCACTTAGGGTCCCAACTTCTATTGCAAGCCACTTCTCGACACTACAAGTAGATTACCTACCCTAAGCTCATAGAATCATAAATCTCAAAATCATTAAAGATAATCCATAATAAAATTATCAAATATGCATAAAAGCATCAAATATCCATAATAAGAATCATCAAATCTCCATGAGCATCTGAAAAAGTATCCATAGAAAAACAAGACCACAACAGTTCTCTATTGGCAACTGAAGGCATCACTGATCATCATAATAATCATTGGTTCTCAATAACCACAATATATCTCAAGATAAATCACAATATCCATTGGTTCTCAACAAGCAACCAAAAATATCTCAAAATTATACTAATCGAAGACTCCAAAATGGTTGAGTCAAACATGTCACAACATGACATCATCAAGAAATAAATCCACATTTTTGTCCCATCATGGCGACTAGAAAGTAATCCAAGGATAACTAATCGATGAATAAAAAATGATTAACTCAAGCATCTCAGATATATATACATCTTAGCTTCACACATGAAGGCTGAAGAACAAATACAAATATTTCATAGAGCATACGATCACATAACCATGGTTGGGCTTATAAAGATCAAGACCAAATAAGATCAACATGCCATCACATCTCATAACCCCCAAGCCTTTGGTAACAACCTAAGACTGGTCAACACTAGAAAACTCAAAACTCAAAACAAGAAGCATATAGAATATACGATGCAAACACATATTTTGGTTTACTAAATTCACATAGTTGAATAATATGTAGAGGTTTCCAGTTTTTTGTTTGCAAGTATACTTCAAATATTTTAAGTTATCATTTGACCTACAATTCAACCCATTTGTTCTCCGATAGAATTATTCTAAGAATAATTTAAGGATAATTATTTACTCATTAAACTGATCATCATTGACCCTTAATCAACTTGTTCTCTTTATTTAACTATGATCCATATTCTAATTGATTAACTCTTCTTTAATGTTACTTCAACTTTCAATGTAATAAAAAAATCATTATTCGTTTATAAAAGAACTAATTACTAGTCTTCAAATAAGATGAATATAACTTTATTAAAATGATCAAATAAATCAATAGGTACACCATCCATGACCTATTAACATTCTAATAGTTTTCAATTCAATATTACTAAGTCTCACCATTGAAACATCTAAAGTCGTTATTCAAGTCATAAGAATAAGACCTATAAACTTGATATCAATATTTCTACAATCTTATTAAAAGAATTATATCAATTAAATCTTCATTACTTAACTTAATTATTAATTAAATCTAATTAACTCTCATTGATTGATTTAATTAATAATTACATAATCATAGCAACGTTCCAATTAATATCAGTTGACTAATAACTAACTATAATTATGTATGATAAAAGTCAACTATAATTCAATACTCAAAAGATCATATTAATAATTCAATAATAATTATTGAAAATCTTAAATGACCATATTCGTCATCTTTCAAAGAATACCAACATTTCCTTAACAAATTTGTATTATCATTAATCTTTTCAAATAAGACTCTATCGCACAACTTAATTATTAATATCATAGTTATAATATCAACTCAATGAATATCAATTGATTAAAAATCAATTATAATCCAACTCCAAAAATTATTATTTTTTTACCAAACTTCAATCAATAAATAATTTCCACTAGATTAACTCTAATCAAATTTGTTGATATCTATTTAAACCATTATTTATTAATAGTTTGCTAGTCCTTACAAACATTAATAAATAATAAACTCCTCAAACTATATATACTCGATCTATAGAATCCTTCCATAAACTCATTAGTTAATATTTGACTAACTCATAACTCCATTAAGGTATTCAAACGTATTAACCAATAACATAATAATTCAGTCTTAATCCAATATCATTTAGAGTTTCTAAATTTAAATCAACATAATATAAATTATCATCTTACAATTATTTAATCAATATCAAAATCAACCATTAGACTTCATTTTCTAATTGTTCTAATAATATTTTGTCTATATAAACATTGTTTGAAAGAGATCTCTATCACAAACCAATAAGACTCATTGTAGATTTTAACATGAATAATCTCCAAATTCTTAACATTATCATCTTCATTAAACAACTCTAAAATTGTTTAATATATATTAAATAGTATTCAATATACATTATAAAAAGTCCATTATATAAACTATATTTAAATCTCTTTTCTTTTAATTTTATCTCATTTAAAAATCTATCTACTTAGATTGATTAATAATTAACCACACTTCTTCTACTATTACCTAATCTTAATTAAATTTGATTTAATTAAATTAGATAATAAATCATATAAAACTAATGCATATTAATAAGATTATAATAAGGGAAGATTTCAATAATATCTTAATTCATTCCATGCTTTGATATGTTATTTTGTGAAGTTAAAGTATAAAGAACTCTTGATTATGGGAAATAGAGAAATATCTTTCTTTGAATAAAATAGTCTCAGTACGAACGGTCATATCTCCCTAATGAACTATTGAATCAGGCTGAAATTTAAATATGTTGGAGAGGGCCAAGTTGCGCCAATTTTGACTAGAGTGATCGAATAAATTCGATCACGATAAAAAGTTATGAATGATTTAGTTCGTGTCTATCCAAAGGGCAGCGACAGGACAATCTGTGATGAATAAAGAATCTTCTCCTAAAATGTAATTATTCTCTAAATTCACCCATTCATCCATCTAATAGGTTTGTCCATACGCATCTGAAAATATAATTTGATAGAAAGATTACATCTAATCATACGAATTTTTAACTTAGAATTTCTATTTTAATTTCAAATCTTGTCTATCTAATTTCACAATATAAATTCGAACCCAAACCCGATTAAGATCTAATTATTTCTCCTTAATTGGATCTAGGATCTTTCTATTATTTTCTTCTCATCCAAATAAAATATCTAGATTCCAATTTCAAATACAGAGAGTATTCAAACACATATAATAGATATGATAAAGACAAGAAGAAAAAGAGTGCAAAGGAAATATGAGAATATCACGAGTGCACCTGGACATTGATGCTAATTTTCCATGCCTCAGAAGTCCATAGAAAATCTCTTCTTTCTCCATCGTTCACAATTCTTCCAAGAATCCAAGCCGATCGAATCCTCCAAGTGATTAGAAGAGCTAGAAGGAGCATAGAAGCAAGTAGAAAATATATGAACATATGAATCTTCTCCCATGCATGTAAGCTTTGAAGTTTCTATTTTTTTTTAGCTTGTAGCTCGAGGCTTTCATTAAGCTTGTAGCTTCCATTAAGCTTTTTTATTTAAGCTTCTATGAATGCCTGAATATCAAGAGCTCTTAAGAAACCTTTGGAATACTTCTTGAAACCACTGAAAGGTGTTACTAACTAAGCATGGGTCTTTTCCAATTCTTTTTGATGAGTCATAGAATTGTAAACACCTTGTGCTTAATTGATGTACTAACCCCCGTGTTATTGACACATGTTAATTCTCGTGCAAGCTTGTAACTCCAATTTACTTTTTAAATAATCTCTATTTAAATTTTATAACTTTCATTTTAATTTTTATAACTTTTATTATTATTATTTTATTTATTACTTTATTATTATATTATAATTATTATTAATTTTAATTTCTAGTTTTCTTTTATTTATTTATTTTTCTCCAATAATTCACATTTAATTAATTACAATCAAAATATCAAAGATCATGATATTTTATTGATTTTCTCAAATAAATAATTTATTAATTAAATCTATTTATTAAGACTTAATTAATGGAAAATTTACCATAGACTTCCAAGATAAAAAATGTAAACCCATCATAGAACAAATCATACAAAATAAATCTAAAGGGTTAAAAATCACGAAATATGTCATTCGACACATTTGGTGGGTATTCAACTCAGATACTTGTCCTAATTTTTCAATTAGGATAAATGACTCAAAGAGTTGGGATTTGGACTTGAGAATTTATCTCCCCTCTCTTATCATTGAGATAATGTGATAGGGTACGCTCATCTTGACAATTCAGGGAAGTTGATACTCAGTACCTGCAACCTGCATAAAAACCATGCATGTACAAACACAATATATACTAAACTAAACAGACAATGGTAGGAAGTGGTGCATCATGTAGATCCCGACTAGCAGGTGACTACGTCTCCCTTCCTTAACCATATCAGACACACCATAAAAAGAAAACATACAAGGTAAACACGCACACCATACATATGCAAGTATGGGGTAAGTATCCATAAGAAAGCACATATTATAGTAAATCATCTTACTAATCATCATTAATAATTGAAAGCAATGTAATAATCATCATCAATAATTAGGAACACTAAAAATAATCATCATACATAAATGAAATGTAGAGTCTAAGTAATCTCATCACATAATAAACTGAATCCATAGCACAATATCCGATAATCTCAAAAGAATGCTGCTAACCAACAACATAAAACTAGTTCTAAAAGAGTTCAACAATGATAACAAAATGTGAACCAAGGGAAGGCACTACAGAAAAAGTGTAATTAATTACTAGTCAATCTAAGTAAATGGATGAAAAAAAATTAAAAGAAAAGAGATTTTTTTTAATATAGTTTATATAGTTGACTTTTTGTAATGTATATTAAATACTATTTAATATATATTAAATAATTTAGAGATGGTAATTTTATATTACGTTTTTAAATGAAGAGACCTTAATGATAATGGATTAAGATTTAATTGACATGAACTCACTATTATAACATTGTTATAATTTGAATTACTATGATATTATTAACACATTATATATTATTAACTACATTATTGATATACCTTAATGGTATTAAGAGTTAACTAATGAAGCTTATGTAAAGTTCTCTAGATCGATTAATAATAGTTTTGATGAGTTTATTATTTATTAATGTTTGTTGGGACTAACAAACTATTAATAAATAATAGTGTAAATAGTTTAAATAGTTATCAATTAATACGATTAGAGTTAATCTAGAAGATATTAGTTAATAATTGAAATACTGTAAAAGATATTAATCAAATTGAATTGGTTAATAATTTGGAGTATTAATTAATTGAATTATTGTACATAGAGAAACCTTATTTGAGATAATAATACTTGGTATTGGAGATTTATTATAACTTGTTATTATTAAAATAAAATGGAAACATTGTTGAAAGAATGATGAATGTGGTTATTATAGATTTATTAATAAAATTTTCAATATAGTCTATTATTAAATATTAACAAGTTATTATTATTGAACTATGAATATGAATATTTGTGTACTAAATTATAGATGACTTTTAACTTACAAAATTATAATTATTCATTAGTCAACTGATATTAATTAGAATGTTGCATTGGATATGTAATTATTAATTAATTTAATTAGAGTTAATTAGATTTAATTAATAATCAAGTTATGTAATAGTGTTTTAATTGATATGCTAATATCGATTCTTCTAGCATAGTTGTGAAGTATTTACATCGAAGTTGATAAGTCGTACTCTCGTGATTTGAATAATGACCTTAGATGTTTTAATGGTGAAGACTTAGTAATATTTAATTGAGGACTATTAGAATATGGACCTGTGTTAATTGATTGATGTAATTGATCATTTTAATAAAGTTATAATTCTTCTTAGTTTGATAATTGGTTCTTTTATAAATGAATAATGATCCTTGATTTATGAAAGAGAGTTAATCAATTAGAATATGGATCTTAGTTAAATAAAGAAAGTAATTTAATTAAGGTCAATGATGATCATTTTAGTAAATAATTATCCTTAAGTTATTTTTAGAATAATGCTATCAGGGAACAAATGGGTTGACTTGTAGGTCAAATGATAACTTTATACACTTGAAAGTATACTTACAAATAGAAAATTGGAAACCCCTACACATTATTCAACTATGTGAATTTAGTAAACCAAAACATGTATTTGCATCATGTATTCTATAAAACTAGTGTTGACTAGTCCTAGGTTGTTAACAGAGGCTCGGGGGTTATGAGATGTGATGGCATGTTGATCTTATTTGTTCTTGATCTTTATAAGCCCAACCATGGTTATGTGATCGTATGCTCTATGAAATGTTTGTATTTGTTCTTCAGCCTTCATGTGTGAAGTTGAGATGTATATATATCTAAGATGCTTGAGCTAATTATTTATGAGTCATCGATCAATTATCCTTGGATTACTTTCTAGCCACCATGATGGGACTGAAATGTGGATTTATTTCTTGATGATGTCATGTTGTGACATGTTTAACTCAACCATTTTGGAGTTTTCGATCAGTATGATTTTGAGATATTCTTGGTTGCTTGTTGAAAATCATTTATCTTGAGATATATTCTGGTTATTGAGAACCAATTGATACTTATGATTATCAGTGATGCCTTTAGTTGCCAATAGAGAACTGTTGTGGTCATGATTTTCTATGGATGCTTTTTCAGATGCTCATGGAGATTTGATGATTCTTATCTTGGAGATTTGATGATTCTTATTATGGATATTTGATGCTTTTATGCATATTTGATAATTTTATTATGAATTATCTTTTATGATTTTGAGATTTATGATTCCATGAGCTTAGGGTAGGTAATCTACTTGTAGTGTCGAAAAGTGGCTTGCAATGGGGACCAGGGCCCTAAGTGGCTGCCAGGGTAACTCATTGTAAGTTTGGTTAATAAGTGATAACATTTACACACTAAATGGAGATTAAATGAACCTAAAAAGATAATTGTTGATGTTCTCGCCCATGCCTTGAGTGCTTGTACAGGCTAGGATGGGAGTAGTGAGAACGCATGGTTGCGACCGTGCATTCCGTAGTATGCCTTTTCAATATGAGAGGATACTAGTGGTCGCACGAGATCAGTATGGACCCGTGGAGTTTAGCTAACTGCCAGGGTAACTTGTACGTGATAAATGTGATGACGCTTTCCCACTTGCAAAGTAGGTTTTCTACATATTTTTGTGTGCCTCTGAAAATTAGATGTCAATTTTATGTGTGTTGGAACCTTTGAGTTAGTATACTTTTAGGATTCCTGAAATTTTTATACTATGTGTATTGATATCTTGTTTGAGACTTGAGATTATCTCCTCAGCACGGTGGGAGTGGACCACTTAGGTTCCACGTGGTCGGGTGGTAGTGCATTTTCACTCTTATCATTTGAGATCTGTCCGAGACACCGTGGCTGGAGTATCCTTGGTTGGTATTTATTCTTCATTATGTTCTTGGAGCATTATGATAGATAATATACCTTATGATGGATGTATTTATTGGTATGTTTCTTATATTGATGTTTGCTTTACTCTGCATATGTTAGTTGATGATTTATTATGCTTTACTTTGCATATTAGTAAGATTTTTTAAGAGTGACATTCCTACTATGTTAATACCGATGATCTCTTCAGTTCTTTGGAATGTTACGCACAAAGGGATGGCTAGGATCCATGATGGTCTAATGATGCTATTTACAGTTGGGAGGAACCGTGCACTTAGTTATTTATATTTGTGATATATGGTTATCTTTTGTGATGGATGTTTATATCTTTTGTGATGATGTATCATGTATGATATGTGGTTTCATTTAGGTTATTGCATCATGGATTAATATTAGATGATGATGATATACTTTATTTACTTGGATGTTTATTCTTTGAAGCTTTTCATACCATGTGATATGTACAGTAGATGATTGAGCTAAACTAAAATATAATTACAAAGGACACTTGTATATTATTTAAGTACATTGGATGTATTATTGTTATTTCATAAGGATAGGATATTAGATAAATAATTAATTTAGATGTGATACAACGTTAAGGGATCTTTAAAGAATATAGCCTGTTATGTATATATGTTATGTTTACTTTTATTTGAATTGTTGCTATTACTTCCGCAAATGTTATGAATAATTTTATCTTTCATGTTTAAAAAAAAATTGTTTGGCAAACTTAGTAAAATTCTTTGGATCCCTTGGCAGGGCATTACACATATTTTATCTTGGAGGTCTATGGTGAATTTTCCATTAATTAAGTCTTAATAAATAGATTTAATTAATAAATTATTTATTTGAGAAAATTAATAAAATATCATGATTTTTGATATTTTGATTATAATTAATTAAATGTGAATTATTGGAAAAAAGGAATTAAATAAAAGAAAACTAAAAGTTAAAATTAATAATAATTATAAAATAATAATAATGTAATAAATAAAATAATAATAAAAAAAATTATAAAAATTAAAATGAAAGTTATAAAATTTAAATAAAGATTATTTAAAAAGTAAATTTGAGATATAAGCTTGCATAGGAATTAACATGTGTCAACAACACCGGAGTTAGTGCATCAATTAAGCACAAGGTGTCTACAACTCTATGACTCATCAAAAAGAATTGGAAAAGACCCATGCTTAGTTGGTGACACCTTTCAATGGTTTCAAGAAGCATTTCAAAGGTTTCTTGAGAGCTCTTGATATTCAGGCATTCATAGAAGCTTAAATGAAAAACTTAATGGAAGCTACAAGCTTAAGGAAAGCCTTGAGCTACAAGCTAAAAAAAATAGAAACTTCAAAGCTTACATGCATGGGAGAAGATTCATATGCTCATATATTTTCTACTTGCTTCTATGCTCCTTCTAGCACTTCTAATCACTTGGAGGATTCGATCGGCTTGGATTCTTGGAAGAATTGCAAATGATGGAGAAGGAAGGGATTTTCTATGAACTTCTGAGGCATGGAAAAGTAGCATCAGTGTCCAGGTGCACTCGTGATATTCTCATATTTCCTTTGCACTCTTTCTCTTCCTGTCTTCATCATATCTGTTTTATGTGTCTGAATACTTTCTGTGATTGAATCTACTATTTGAAATTGAAATCTAGATATTTTATTTAGATGAGAAGAAAACAATAGAAAAACCCTCATTCCAAATGAGAAAGAAATTAGATTTTAATCGAGTTTGTGTTCGAATTTATATTGAATTAGAAAGACAAGATTTGGAATTAAAATATAAATTTTATGGTGAAAATTTGAATAATTAGATGTAATCTTTCTATCAATTATATTTTTAGATGCATATGAACAAACCCTTTTATGGTTAAATTTAGAGAACAATTATTTTAACATGAAATTCTTAATTCATCACAAATTGTCCTGTCGATGCTCCTTGGATAGACCCGAACTCAGTCATTCATAAATTTTTATTCGCTCCAGTCAGAATTGGCGCAACTTGGCCCTCGCCAACATATTTAAATTTCAGCCCGATCCAACGGTTCATTAGGGAGATATGGCCATCGTACTGAGACTGTTTTATTCAAAGACAGATATTTTTCCATTTCCCATAACCAAGAGTTCTTTATGCTTAAACTTCACAAAAATAATATATCAAAGCATGGAATGAATTAAAGATATTATTGAAATTTTCTCTTATTAGAATCTTATTAATATGCATTAGTTTTATATGGTTTATTATCTAATCTAATTAAATCAAATTTAATTAAGATTAATTAATAGTAGAAGAAGTGTAATTAATTATTAGTCAATATAAGTAAATTGATGAGAGAAATTTTTTAAAAAAGAGATACTAATGATTTAGTTGTTATTCATTGATTCGTTCGAATATCAATCATTATAATTGAATATTGAAATTATTAGTGAGTTATTATTTATTAATAATTGTTAAGTTTAACAAATTATTAATGAAAGATAGTATATATAAGTTTATATAATTATTAATTGATTCAATTAAGTTCAATCTAATTGAAATTAGTTAATAATTGAAGTATAGTATTAAGAATTTAGTTGAGATCAAATTAAGGAGGGAAAAATATAATGGAAATGAATTCATGTTATCATGAATGAAATTTTGATTAATGAAGTTGGTGATTAGTATACTTAAAATCATCAAAGATTATTTTGGACAAATGATTACCTATTGATTATTGGTAAATTTTATCCGGGGAATGATTCTTAAGGAAGTTATATTTAATTTACTAGTGACATCATTGTTAGCAAAAATAATAAAAAATCTGTTATCGTAGATTTATTTTAACTTGTTATTAGTTATTAAACTATTACTAATCCTAATGTTAATGAAATGGAATATAGTTGATTGATAATTAGTTGAATCAAATGAGGTTTAACTAAATGATTATCAATAATACGGGTTTGCCAAAGAAAAGTTAGTTTTCATTGATAGAATGGCAAAGGTGGTCATTATAGATTTATTAATAAGATTTCCAACATAGCTTTTTATTGAACTATTAATATGAATATTTGGATTATAGATGACTTTTTACGTACAAACTATTGCTAGTTATTAGTCAGCTAGATTTATAATTATTAATTGAATTAATTAGAGTTAATTAGATTTAATTAATAATTAAGTTATGTAACAAATTTTTTAATCGATATGATATATCGATTCTTTTAGTTGTGTAGTATCTACATTGAAGTTGATGAGTCTTATTTTAATGACTTGAATAATGACTTAGATATTTTAACGGTTATTAGTGACAATTTAATAATGATTATAATTAAGAGGCTTAAGTGTTAGAGATACTTAATTGAGTTTTAACCATTAAAATGTTAATAGATCATAGAATTGTGCACCTAAGTTAATTGGTGGATTAAATTGATCATTTTAATTAAGTTATAATCTTCTTATTTGAAGATTGATAATTGGTTCTTTTATGAATGAATAATGATCTTTTGATTATGCTGAAATGTAGAAGTAACATTAAGGAAGAGTTATCCAATTAGTACTATGGATCTTATCAAGTAAAGCAAATGATTTAATGAGTAAATATTTATCTTTAAGGTATTCTTAGAATGTAAATTTTAATAATGGAAGGATAATACTAGCAGGGAACAAATGGGTTGACTTGTAGGTCAAATGATGAAACTTAAATACTTGAGGTATACTTGCAAACAGAAAATTGAAAACTCCTACACATTATTCAACTATGTGAATTTAGTAAACCAAAACATGTGTTTGCATCGTGTATTCTATATACTTCTTATTTTAAGTTTTGAGTTGACTAGTGTTGACCAGTCCTAGGTTGTTACCAGAGGCTAAGGGGTTATGAGATATGATGGCATGTTGATCTTATTTGGTCTCAATCTTTATAAGCCCAACCATGGTAATGTGATCGTATGCTCTATGAGATGTTTGTATTTACTGATTGTTATTGTTCATCAGTTTTCATGTGTGAAGATGAGATGTATGTGTATGAGACACTTGAGCTAATCATTTTTGAGTCATCGATCAGTTATCCTTGGATTATTTTCTAATTGCCATGATGGGACTGAAATGTGAATTTATTTCTTGATGATGTCATGTTGTGGCATGTTTACCTCAACCATTTTGGAGTCTTCGATCAGTATGATTTTGAGATATTCTTGGTTGCTTGTTGAGAACTATTTATCTTGAGATATATTTTGGTTATTGAGAACCAACTGATACTTATGATTATCAGTGATACCTTCAGTTGCCAATAGAAAACTGTTGTGGTCATGATTTTCTATGGATGCTTTTTCAGATGCTCATGGAAATTTGATGATTCTTATCTTAGAGATTTGATGATTCTTATCTTAGAGATTTGATGATTCTTATTATGGATATTTGATACTTTTATGCATATTTGATGATTTTATTATGGATTATCTTTTATGATTTTAAGATTTATGATTTCATGAGCTTAGGGTAGGTAATCTACTTGTAGTGTCGGGAAGTGGTTTGCAATGGGGGCCAAGACCCTAAGTGGCTGCCAGGGTAACTCATTGTAAGTTTGGTTAATAAGTGATAACATTTATACACTAAATAGAGATTAAATGAACCTAAAAAGATAATTGTTTTGATGTTCTCGCCCATGCCTTGAGTGCTTGTACAGGCTAGGATGGGAGTAGTGAGAATGCATGGTTGCGACCGTGTATTCCGTAGTATGCTTCGTCAGTATGAGAGGATACTAGTGGCTGCATGAGATCAATATGGACCTGTGGAGTTTAGCTAACTACCAGAATAACTTGTACGTGATAATTGCGATGACACTTTCTCACTTGCAGAGTAGGTTTCCTACATGTCTTTGTGTGCCTCTGGAAATTAGATGTCGATTTTGTGTGATGGAACCTTTGAGATAGTATACTTTTAGGATTCCTAAACTTTTTATGCTAAGTGTATTGATATCCTGTTTGGGACTTAAGATTATCTCCTCAGCATGTTGAGAGTGGACCAGTTAGGTTCCACGCGGTCGGGTGGTAATGTTTTCTCACTCTTATCATTTGAGATCCGTCCGAGACACCGTGGCTAGAGTATCTTTGGTTGGTATTTATTCTTCATTATGTTCTTGGAGCATTATGATGGATAATATACCTTATGATGGATGTATTTACTGATATGTTTCTTATATTGATGATTTTCTTTACTTTACATGTTAGTAGGATGTTTTAGGAGTGACATTCCTACTATGTTAATACCGATGTTCTCTTCGGTGCTTTGGAATGTTACGCACGGAGGGATGACTAGGATCCACGATGGTCTAATGATGCTATTTACGGTTGGGAGGAACCGTGCACTTAGTTATTTATGGTTGTGATATATGGTTATCTTTTGTGATGGATGTTTATATCTTTCGTGATGATGTATCGTGTATGATATGTGGTTTCATTTATGTTATTGCATCATGGATTAATATTAGATGATGATAATGTACTTTATTTACTTGGATATTTATTCTTTTGAGCTTTTCATACCCTATGATATGTACAGTGGATGATTGAGCTAAACTAAAATATAATTACAAAAGGACACTTGTATATTGTTTAAGTACATTGGATGTATCATTGTTATTTCATAAGGATGGGATGTTAGATGAATAGTTAATTTAGATGTGATACAATGTTAAAGGATTTTTAAAAAATGTAGCCTGTTATGTATATATGTTATGTTTATTTTTATTTGAATTGTTGTTGTTGCTTTCGCAAATGTTATGAATGGTTTTATCATTCATGTTTAAAAAAATAAAAACAAAAATAAAATTGTGTGGCAAACTTAGTAAAATTATTTGGATCCCTTGGCGGGGCATTACATAGACTTTCTTGGAATTCATCAACGGTTGACATTGATTTCAATCAGCGATCAGGGTTAAAGGTGATGTTTAGTCATAAAGGGAGATTTCCAAATTAAAGGGAGTTAACAGATTTAATTTGAGTAAAATAAAGAGTTAACTGATTCAATTTGAGTAAAAAAAAGAGTTAACTGATTTAACTCATTTTTTATCAAGAGTGAACTGGAAATTTCTCTTTTTGAACTGAAGAGAGATTTTGTTGAGTTATTTAATTTAATAAAATGAGATATGCTCTCATAATTACTTTTTCTATTTAATTAAGTAATCTTTAATTAATTAGAGACACTTTTCTTATTTAATTAAATAACTTTATTTAATAAATTACGAATGGCTTCTCATTTAATTAAATAACTTTGTTTAATTAATTAGAAGTAAGTACTCCATTTAATTAAATAATTTCCTTTAATTATTTCAAATTTTTTTTTGAAAGTAGTCAACTCAAGTCAACCATGGTTAAATCTGGTCAACTTTTGGTCAAACTTGATATTTGCGTATGTGAATATGAGCAAATGTGAGTAGAAATTCCAGCAACAATTCGATGCAAATTCTCATTCAACCTTTCAAAATGAAGAGATGAGGGTCTCTTAAATAGACTTTTCTAGAATTCATCAATGGTTGAGATCGATTTCAATCAGCAGTCAAGATCAAAGGTGAAGTTTAATCATAAAGAGAGATTTTCAAATTAAAGGGAGTTAGCAGATTTAATTTGAGTAAAATAAGGAGTTAATTGATTCAATTTGACTAGAAAAAAGAGTTAACTGATTTAACTCATTTTTCATCAATAGTGAACTGGAAATTTCCCTTTTTGAACTAAAAAGAGATTTTTTTGAGATATTTAATTTAATAAAATGAGATATGCTCTCATAATTACTTTTTCTATTTAATTAAATAATCTTTAATTAATTAGAGACACTTTTTTTATTTAATTAAATAACTTTATTTAATTAATTAGGAATGGCTTCTCATTTAATTAAATAACTTTGTTTAATTAATTAGAAGTAAGTACTCCATTTAATTAAATAATTTCGTTTAATTATTTCAAAATTCTTTTCGAAAGTAGTCAACTCAAGTCAACCATGGTTAAATATGGTCAACTTTTGGTCAAACTTAATTTTTGCATATGCGAATATGAGAAAATGTGAGTATGAATTCGAGCAACAATTCGATGCAAATTCTTATTCAACCTTTCAAAATGAAGAGATGAGGGTCTCTTAAATAGAAGATCGATTTCAATCAGTGGTCAGGATTAAACGTGAAGTTCAGTCATAAAGGGAGATTTCCAAAGTAAAGGGAGTTAATAGATTTAGTTTGAATAAAATAAGGAGGTAACGGATTCAATTTGAGTAGAAAAAGGAGTTAACTGATTTAACTCATTTTTAATCAATAGTGAACTAAAAAATTTCTTTTTTGAATTGAAGAGAGATTTTGTTGAGATATTTAATTAAATAAAATGAGATATGCTCTCATAATTACTTTTTCTATTTAATTAAATAATCTTTAATTAATTAGAGACACTTTTCTTATTTAATTAAATAACTTCATTTAATTAATTAGGAATGGCTTCTCATTTAATTAAATAACTTTGTTTAATTAGTTAGAAGTAAGTACTCTATTTAATTAAGTAATTTCGTTTAATTATTTCAATTTTTTTTTCGAAACTAGTCAACTCAAGTCAACCATGGTTAAATCTGGTCAACTTTTGGTCAAACTTTCTCTTTGCGTATGTGAATATGAGCAAATATGAGTATGAATTCCAGCAATAATTCGATGCAAATTCTCATTCAACCTTTCAAAATGAATAGATGAGGGTCTCTTAAATATTTTTTCCTGAATTTTATCAATAGTTGTGATCGATTTCAATCAGCAGTCAGGATTAAAGGTGAAGTTCAGTCATAAAAGGAGATTTCTAAATTGAAGGGAGTTAACAGATTTAATTTGAGTAAAATAAAGAGTTAATTGATTCAATTTGAGTAAAAAAAGGAGTTAACTGATTTAACTCATTTTTGATCAATAGTGAACTGGAAATTTCCCTTTTTGAACTGAAGAGAGATTTTGTTGAGATATTAAATTTAATAAAATGAGATATGCTCTCATAATTACTTTTTCTATTTAATTAAGAAATCTTTAATTGATTAGAGACACTTTTCTTATTTAATTAAATAACTTCATTTAGTTAATTAGGTATGGCTTCTCATTTAATTAAATAAATTTGTTTAATTAATTAGAAAAAAGTACTCCATTTAATTAAGTAATTTCGTTTAATTATTTAAAAATTCTTTTCAAAACTAGTCAACTCAATTCAACCGTGGTTAAATCTAGTCAACTTTTGGTCAAACTTGATCTTTGTGTATGTGACTATGAGCAAATGTGAGTATGAATTCTAGCAACAATTCGATGCAAATTCTCATTCAACCATTCAAAATGAAGAGATAAGGGTCTCTTAAGTAGACTTTCTTGGAATTCATCAACGGTTGAGATCGATTTCAATCAGCGGTCAGGATGAAAGGTGAAGTTCAGTCATAAAGGGAGATTTCCAAATTAAAGGGAGTTAACAGATTTTATTTCAGTAAAATAAAGAGTTAACTAATTCAATTTGAGTAGAAAATGGAGTTAACTAATTTAACTCATTTTTGATTAATAGTGAACTGAAAATTTCCTTTTTTGAACTGAAGAAAGATTTTGTTGAGATATTTAATTTAATAAAATGAGATATGCTCTCATAATTACTTTTTCTATTTAATTAAATAATCTTTAGTTAATTAGAGACACTTTTCTTATTTAATTAAATAACTTCGTTTAATTAATTAGGAATGGCTTCTCATTTAATTAAATAACTTTGTTTAATTAATTAGAAGTAAGTACTCCATTTAATTAAGTAATTTCGTTTAATTATTTCAAAATTTCTTTCGAAACTATTACACTCAAGTCAACCATGGTTAAATTTGGTCAACTTTTGGTCAAACTTGATATTTGCGTATATGAATATGAGCAAATGTGAGTATGAATTCCAACAACAATTCGATGCAAATTCTCATTCAACCTTTCAAAATCAAGAGATGAGGGTCTCTTAAATAGACTTTTCTGAAATTCATCAACGATTGAGAAAGATTTTAAACAGCAGTCAAGATTAAAGGTGAAGTTCAGTCATAAAGGGAGATTTCCAAATTAAAGGGAGTTAACAGATTTAATTTGAGTAAAATAAGGAGTTAGCGGATTCAATTTGAGTAAAAAAAAGAGTTAACTGATTTACCTCATTTTTGATCAATAGTGAACTGGAAATTTCCCTTTTTGAACTGAAGAGAGATTTTGTTGAGATATTAAATTTAATAAAATGAGATATGCTCTCATAATTACTTTTTCTATTTAATTAAGAAATCTTTAATTAATTAGATACACTTTTCTTATTTAATTAGATAACTTTACTTAATTAATTAGGAATGGCTTCTCATTTGTTTAAATAATTTTATTTAATTAATTAGAAGTAAGTAGTCCATTTAATTAAATAATTTCATTTAATTATTTCAAAATTCTTTTCGAAAGTAGTCAACTCAAGTCAACCGTGGTTAAATCCAGTCAACTTTTGGTCAAACTTGATTTTTGCGTATGTGAATATGAGCAAATGTGAGTATGAATTCCAGCAACAATTCGATGCAAATTCTCATTCAACCTTTCAAAATGAAGAGATGAGGGTCTGTTAAATAGACTTTCTTGGAATTCATCAACGGTTGAGATCGATTTCAATCAACGGTCAGGATTAAAGTTGAAGTTCAGTTATAAAGAGAGATTTCGAAATTAAAAGGAGTTAACAGATTTAATTTGTGTAAAATAAGGAGTTAACTGATTCAATTTGAGTAGAAAAATGAGTTAACTGATTTAACTCATTTTTGATCAATAGTGAACATGAAATTTCCTTTTTTTAACTGAAGAGAGATTTTTTTGTGATATTTAATTTAATAAAATGAGATATGCTCTCATAATTACTTTTTCTATTTAATTAAATAATCTTTAATTAATTAGAGACACTTTTCTTATTTGATTAAATAATTTTATTTAATTAATTAGGAATAGCTTCTCATTTAATTAAATAACTTTGTTTAATTAATTAGAAGTAAGTACTCTATTTAATTAAATAATTTCTTTTAATTATTTCAAAATTCTTTTCGAAACTAGTCAACTCAAGTCAAGCGTGGTTAAATCTGTTCAACTTATGGTCAAACTTCATCTTTGAGTATGTGAATATGAGAAAATTTGAGTGTGAATTCTAGCAACAATTCGATGCAAATTCTCATTCAACCTTTCAAAATGAAGAGATGAGGGCCTGTTAAATAGACTTTCTTAGAATTCATCAATGGTTGAGATCGATTTCAATCAACTGTTAGGATTAAAAGTGAAGTTCAGTCATAAAGGGAGATTTACAAATTAAAGGGAGTTAAAAGATTTAATTTGAATAAAATAAGGAGTTAGCTGATCCAATTTGAGTAGAAAAAGGAGTTAACTAATTTAACTCATTTTTTATTAATAGTGAACTAGAAATTTCCCTTTTTGAAATAAAGAGAGATTTTGTTGAGATATTTAATTTAATAAAATGAGATATGCTCTCATAATTACTTTTTCTATTTAATTAAATAATCTTTAATTAATTAGAGACACTTTTCTTATTTAATTAAATCATTTCATTTAATTAATTAAGAATGACTTTTCATTTAATTAAATAACTTTGTTTAATTAATTAGAAGTAAGTACTCCATTTAATTAAATAATTTTGTTTAATTATTTCAAAATTATTTTTGAAACTAGTCAACTCAAGTCAACCGTGGTTAAATTAAAGGGACTTAACAGATTTAATTTGAGTAAAATAAGGAGTTAACTGATTCAATTTGTGTAGAAAAAGGAGTTAAATGATTTAGCTGATTTTTGATCAATAGTGAACTGAAAATTTCCCTTTTTGAACTGAAGACAGATTTTGTTGAGATATTTAATAAAATAAAATGAGATATGCTCTCATAATTACTTTTTCTATTTAATTAAGTAATCTTTAATTAATTAAAGACACTTTTCTTATTTAATTAAATAACTTCATTTAATTAATTAGGAATGACTTCTCATTTAATTAAATAACTTTGTTTAATTAATTAGAAGTAAGTACTCCATTTAATTAAATAATTTCATTTAATTATTTTAAAATTCTTTTCAAAACTAGTCATCTCAAGTCAACCGTTGTTAAATCTGGTCAACTTTTGGTCAAACTTTATGTCTGCGTATATGAATATGAGCAAATGTGAGTATGAATTTCAGCAACAATTTGATGCAAATTCTCATTCAACCTTTCAAAATGAAGAGATGAGGGCCTCTTAAATAGACTTGCTTGGAATTCATCAACGATTGAGATCGATTTCAATCAACAGTCAGGATTAAAGGTGAAGTTCAGTCATAAAGGGAGATTTACAAATTAAAGGGAGTTAACAGATTTAATTTGAGTAAAATAAAGAGTTAACTGATTCAATTTGAGTAGAAAAAGGATTTAACTGATTTAACTCATTTTTTATTAATAGTGAACTGAAAATTTCCCTTTTTGAACTAAAGAGAGATTTTCTTGAGATATTTAATTTAATAAAATGAGATATGCTCTCATAATTACTTTTTTTATTCAATTAAATAATCTTTAATTAATTAGAGACACTTTTCTTATTTAATTTTTCATGCCCAAAACTCAAGGCAAAAAAACACACACAATTTTTTTATTTTTTTTGAAATTAATAATTAAACATGCCCTAAGTTTGAAATAATTGTGATAACAGTTTAAGTAAAGGTTCTCTACATTATGTCTTAAGATTAGAACATGAGGACGATCACATCGCTAAGATATTAAAACTTTTTCTATAAGATTTATATCAATCTTAAGTTACGTTATTACATTAACTTCACAATAACATACCAAAGTTATTTAAATGACAATCTAAATAAATTTTAGGTTAAAATTAATTGGAATAGCTAATCAAGGTCTAATTACCCAAAAAAATCATTTCTTCCCGATCATATATCTATACTAAAATTTACTTAATGCAAAACTCAATTTTTTGTTTTTTGTTAAACTAACTTAGTTCTAACAACAAAGGCGACTTATTAATTTTAAAACTAGCATTACATAAAATATAATTACCTTAAAACTTAACTAATTAAAACAATATACAATAACACTAAACTAACTTAAAATAAATACTAACTAAACATTAAAACTAACAACATAACTTAATCTAACCCTATCCTAACCTCCCTACAGCCCCCTACATCCCTACACCCCCTACTGCCACATTACCCCCCCTTCTACTTAGGGCTTGCTCTTTCCCAAGCGCTGAGAGGGCGCGCTGCCCTATACTATCCCTGCGTCAGTCATAGTACGTGGGCGCCTAGAAATGGTGGCAATTTATTAATTTTGGCTGAAACAACCCAAGGCTATCTTAATGCCCCTCCTTCTAGCTTGAGCGCTCACATGAGAGGAATAAGGGGATGTGACATGGGGACAGGGTGACATCACCCTCCCCCATGTACAAATATTTTATTTGTTTAAAAAAAAACTTCTTGAAGACTCTTCCAAGTTGACGCCCACCAAGAAGGAACCATAATAATGACAAAAAGTTAAATAGGTTAGGAATGATGAGATGTTGCATATGTATATATATATATTTTTTTAAATCCTTTTTAAGACTTTATCATGTGTAAAATGCCTAAATTTGATTTTTTTGTTTTATCACAAAATTTAAATTGAAAGAATATTTAAAAGAATATTCTCTGTTGCTTCCATACAAAATTAAAAGATCTCTCATACAAATTCTAGCATCCTATAGGTGGGTGTTTTGGAAGTTTTTCTTAGGGATGGTATGAAAAGTAGATTTAATCCTTTTAAAGTTGGATTAAATTTTGAAGAGCTACATATTGCAAACATTATCTCAAGTTAATTCTTAAAATTCCTATGGCTTACAAAACTAATAGAGCATCTCTTAAATCTATTAGATGATCAAGGTAGGATTCAATACAATTTCTATCACATCTAAAATAGATTGATTCGAGGACTAAATTCATCATTAATCTCCCCTTTTTTTTTGGCAACTCTATAATGACTTGATACAACCATATCCTATCAAGAGTTTGAATTATTCATTTCATTCAATAATGCAATACTTTATCATTAGGATCTAACAATCATAAAAGGTAAATCTGCATGCATGATCATAGTTTTCATTTTCAACATATATGAAAGCTTGGAAATTTTGTCAATTTTAACATCATAAATTTCTTCCTATTTGGTTTCCTACTCCAATAGTCTAAGTTACTTGTGATAAGATATTACAATGATAGTGTGAGTTACTCATTGGACTAAGTATAGTTTAGGATGATAATTCATATAACAATCAATGTAAAACTTAATGCAGCCGATAAGCAATCCATGGCAAGGTTAAAGATAACTAACTGATTTATGCTTTTGAATATTTAAGGAGATACAAAATCTCTTAGTCCAATTGATTCGTTCATAAGGAAATTTAACAAAGAAGAGATAATTTGAGTTCTCAAGGTAGGAATCCCAATTCACCTAATACTTATACATCAACTTGGAAATTTCATTCTATCAGATTGCTCTTCCTTAACAATTTAAAACTTGAAATATCACAATTCATGACATTATCCGATATTCTTAATTTTTTTTTTATGTGCAACCATATTAAATTTAATACGCAATTAAAACACATGATAACCAAATATGCTCAACACCAATTTTATTGGCAAACCTAATTCAAAGGCTCAGTCGGGAAAGAATGAGGAAGAAAACCCAGCTTCGTTGGCATTTACAATATGGTTTAAAAATACTATTTACAATAGGATCTCAATCCCAAATTTCAACAATTAAATCAAATTTTTCCTCATGACCAAAATCAAGAAATTTGTAATGTTTTCTGAATCTCATTTCAAGAACCATGGAGGAAACTAATATCTGATCGGGTGATGACCAAGCAGAACCAAAAGAAAATCAAACATGCATAATCATACATGGTCTATGAATATGAGAAAATGTGAGTATGAATTCCAGCAACAATTTGATGCAAATTGTCATTCAACCTTTCAAAATGAAGAGATGAGGGTCTCTTAAATAGACTTTCCTGGAATTCATCAACGGTTGAGATCGATTTCAATTAGCGGTCAAGATTAAAGGTGAAGTTTAGTCATAAAGGGAGATTTCCAAATTAAAGGGAGTTAACAGATTTAATTTGAGTAAAATAAGGAGTTAACTGATTCAATTTGATTAGAAAAAGGGGTTAACTCATTTAACTCATTTTTGATCAATAGTGAACTAAAAATTTCCCTTTTTGAACTGAAGAGAGATTTTGTTGAGATATTTAATTTAATAAAATGAGATATGCTCTCATAATTACTTTTTCTATTTAATTAAATAATTTTTAATTAATTAGAGACACTTTTCTTATTTAGTTAAATAACTTCATTTAATTAATTAGGAATGGCTTCTCATTTAATTAAATAAGTTTGTTTAATTAATTAGAAGTAAGTACTCCATTTAATTAAATAATTTCGTTTAATTAGTTCAAAATTCTTTTCGAAACTAGTCAACTCAAGTCAACCGTGGTTAAATTTAGTCAACTTTTGGTCAAATTTGATCTTTGTGTATGTGAATATGAGCAAATGTGAGTATGAATTGCAGCAACAATTCGATGCAAATTCTCATTCAACCTTTCAAAATGAAGAGATGAGGGTCTCTTAAATAGACTTTCTTGGAATTCATCAATGGTTGAGATCGATTTCAATCAGCGGTCAAGATTAAAGGTGAAGTTCAGTCATAAAGGGAGATTTTCAAATTAAAGGGAGTTAACAGATTTAATTTGAGTAAAATAAGTTGTTAACTGATTCAATTTGAGTAGAAAAAGGAGTTAACTAATTTAACTCATTTTTTATCAATAGTTAACTGAAAGTTTCCCTTTTTGAACTGAAGAGAGATTTTGTTGAGATATTTAATTTAATAAAATGAGATATGTTCTCATAATTACTTTTTCTATTTAATTAAACAATCTTTAATTAATTAGAGACACTTTTCTTATTTAATTAAATAACTTCATTTAATTAATTAGGAATTGCTTCTCATTTAATTAGATAACTTTATTTAATTAATTAGAAGTAAGTACTCCATTTAATTAAATAATTTCATTAATTGAGATAGGTGTGATTGGAGGTGAACGCGATGGGTTTCTATGCGAGTTTGACGAGCTAGGGCTATCATGCCCTAGCTCCGTTTTGAGTCTTTTGTGTATGCATCTGTAGAGGAAGGTGTTCCAGTTGTCATGAGGGTGGGTGCCTGGTCTTTTGCGCCATTTTTTGTAGGTTTTTTTTTGGTCTTGGGTTTGTCTGCGGGTTGTGAGGACGATGGGGTGCGCGATGCCTGGTTTGTGGTCCCCTACTGTATTTTCTCCAGGCTGGGGGTAGAATGACAAGGGGTGAGCCGTCAAGGGTCTCACCTGACATTGTTTTGCATGATGCAGAGGACATGCATCTGCCAAATCAAGGGGTGAGGGTGTTTGGTAATGCCCTTTTTTCTCAGAGTTTAGGAGTTATAGCATCAAATCTGTCAAGCAGTTCCCAGACCACAAAGATTAACGGGTGCTTGGAGTGGTGCAAAGAAAGACCTAAATTGGTAATTTGTTACAAGTTGATTGCTGAGGATGTGGAATACTATTCAAAGCATTCACTGTACTATAAATTTTTGGGTTTAAGAGTATCCCTTCAATTTTTAGAAAACTAGGCTTAGAGAGTCTAGGAGCCAGAGGTTGAAATGGATGTTACGTTGCTTGCAAACAACTTTTTCATGGTTACATTCACCTGCATGGCAGATCATAGTAGGGTTTTTTAGGGTAGGCCCTATTTTTACAACCAGGTTGGATTATTTGTTAAGCCATGACATGCAGGCTTTAACCCCTCTGAGGAGCTTTCGAATCGGGTTGTAGTGTAGGTTTAGCTACCCAGATTTCCAATAGAGTGTTGTCGAGAAGATGTTTTCCATATGCTCACTTCGATGTTGGGGAAACCGGTTGGGTCCTCAACCCAAACCCTTGGGAAAAGGGTTATGACTTTTTCTCGAATCTGTGTGGAGCTTGATTTGAGTAGAACATTGCCAGATGAAGTTGAATTGTGCGTGGGCTCACATTCTTGGGTGTAGGAACTTGATTATGAGACCCTTCCCTTCCGGTGCTGACTTTGTCATGAATATGGTCACCTGCTGTGTAGGTGCCCAAAGGCCAAGCTGGTTGATTAGCAGCCTATGCCCCCTCCTCGTCACAATCTTGGGGCTGATAAAGGGAAGAAGCCAAATTTAGGAGAGGAAAAGGATGTTGAGGGCTTTGTACAGGTCAAGGCTTGCAGCCATAATAGAGGTCAAAAGAGGACTTTGATGGAGAGACAGAAGGAGGATACCTTTAATAGATTTGAAGTCCTAGATGAGTTGGGGCAGCAAGAAGTTATTCCGAGATCTAGTAGCTTAGCTCAATTGGTTGTGGAGCATGATCAGGAGATTGTCTTTTTTGACCCTCCTCCTACTCCACAGGTTGAACCTACTATGCCTATGGTCACTGATGGGCAGGCAGGGGCTCAGGTGTCTATGGGGTTAAATGTTGGTTGGGATCAAGAAGCAGGAGGCGCAGCCCTTCCTACAAGGAGTGTAGTTTCAGATATGGATAAGCATGGAAAGTCTTCTCCTCACTTGGGTATTCTTCAGAAGGATGGCAAGAAGGGGGTTTCTGAGAAAAGTGGTAAAAGTGGGTGTAAGAAGGAAATGGAGAAGATTAAGATGATTGGTGAGAATTTGGTGGAGTCAGGAGCTATCAAGACCTTGGATTCTCATTTCTCGGCTTCCTAGAAATGATCATTATTTCATGGAATGCAAGGGGCTTGAACAATGGCCCTAGACAAAAAGCTATTTGAGATTTGGTTAGAATTCATTCTCCTGATGTTCTTTTTCTTTAGGAGACCAAAGTTTCTATTGAGAGTATGATGAATATAGCTCCTAAATTGTGGAAGAATGGTCAATGTCAGTGCATTAGAGTGCAGGGATCTTCAGGGGGGGTAGCTTGCCTCTGGAACCCTCAAAAGATTCAGCCTATGTGGTGAATATCCTTTAGATCTTCTATTTCCTTGGTCTCTCTATGCTACGAATCAGGAGAGTCTGTTCTTCTCTCCAATGTCTATGCCCCTATTGAGCTCCAAGGTAAGATCCTTACATGGAATAATATTCATTTTGTTCGTGGGTTTTTTCCTTATCTACCATGGATTATTGCTGGAGATTTTAATGCTATTCTAGATCTCTCTGAAAAATGGGGGGGTATCGCAAGACTTGAGCCCTCCTCTGTGCTTCTTTGGGATAACATTTTGGCACTCAATCTTGTTGATATCAAGCCTAGTAATGGCCAGTTCACCTGGAATAATAGAAGAATAGGAGATAATTGCATTGCAGAAAGACTAGATCGCTTCATGGTGTCCTATTTTTGGGTGGGTGGATTATGGTCATCCAGGTCTGAGATTTTAGATTGCAGAGGCTCGGATCACTGGCCCATTAAGTTAGTTATTTCCTCCAACCGGTTGCCTTAGAAGCCACCTTTTAAATTCCAGCTTATGTGGTTAAGGGACCCTGAACTATATGGCTATGTTGTTGAGTGGTGGAAGGATGGTAGACCTGCCTTTGGTACAACAATGTATATCTTTGCTAAACTCCTACAATATGTTAAATTTTAGCTTAAAAGATGGAACAGGTATTGCTTTGGTAATATTTTCCAAGAGAAATATGCGGCCTAGGCTAAGTTGAATGATATTACCAGGTTGTTAAGGGAAGAGGGAGTGTCAGATTATTTGTTGCAGGAGGAAGCTAGGGCTCTGAAAACTTTGGAGGAGTGGGAACTGAGAGAGGAAATCTACTGGAAACAAAAAGATCATATTGTATGGCTTCAAGAAGGTGATAAGAATACTACTTTCTTCTTCAATTCAGTTAAGGCCAAACAACATGGTAACTCCATATCAACCTTGGTGAATGCTAGGGGAGAGATGCTCTCTTCTTCTCAGGATATTTTCAGCGAACCTGTACAGTATTTTGAGTCTTTATTTAGGGAGGTTTCACAAGGGGACTTGGTTGAAGAGGTCTAGGTCCTTTCTTGTATTCCTTCTTTAGTCTCTTTGGAAATGAAAGAGCATCTTATGAGTGCCATCTCTTTGGAGGAATTAGAGGGGACTGTTTTCCAAATGAAGAGAGGAAAAGCTCCAGGTCTGGACGGCTTTCCGATTGAGTTCTTTCAAGAATTTTTGGATATTATCAAGATAGATTTACTAGCAGTTGTTCAGGAATCCTAGAGAAACAAGCAAATGCTTCGAGCTCTGAATTCTACTTTCCTTGCTCTCATCCCCAAGGAGGAAGTGGATGATCGGATTAGTCAATTTTGCCCTATCTCTCTATGCAATGTTGTTTATAAATTTATATCTAAGCTAATAGCTAACAGGTTAAAAAAGTGGCTTCCCAAGTTAATTTCTAAAGAATAGAGTGGCTTTGTGACGGGGCGTCAGATCCTGGATGGGGTGGTTGTGGCGACTGAGACTATTCACTCTATGGCCAATTCTAAAGACAAGGCTATGTTCATTAAGTTGGACATGGGTAAGGCATATGACAGAGTTTGTTGGTCCTTTCTCCAAAGGATTCTGGGTTCCTTTGGTTTTGAGGAGGAATGGATTCGGTGGGTTTTGAGTTGTGTGAATTCGACTTCTTTCTCAGTCTTGATTAATGGGGAACACTCTAATTTCTTTGGTGCTTCTCAGGGTTTATGACAGGGCGATCCCCTATCTCCTTATTTGTTTCTTCTTTTGGCAGAAGGTCTGGGTCGGTTGATAAATAATAATGTGGAAGGGGGCTTTATTCAAGGATGGCAATGGGGTGGAGGTCTCCTTGTGCAATCTCACCTACAGTTTGTGGATGATACAACCTTGATGGGTGTGACTACCGTTCAGGAGGCTTCTAATATACACAGAGTGTTGGATGTTTATCTTGCTACTTCAAGTTAGATGATTAATGAGGACAAATCTTCCATTTATTTCTTTAATACTCCACCTTCTATTCAGAGGAGAATCACTCATATTCTTAGATTCCAAATTGGAAGTCTTCTGATGTTCTACCTCAGCATTCCTATCTCTGGTGGTAGGCATTCTAAGGAATCATGGCAGGTTATTCTTGATAAGTTTTGGGCCAAAGTTACTCATTGGACTCACCGCTGGCTTTCCTTTGCAGGACGGGTCCAACTAATTCAATCTGTGGTTCAAGCTCTTCCTCTCTATAGGAGTATGGTTCAGGTGGCGCTGTTGAGCTTTGTTAGGGAATTGGATTCCTTAGCAAGACAATTTTTATGGGCTGGTAATCTATCTTCAACCAAGTGGAGTCTTGTCAAATGGGAGGTTGTTTGTAGTCCAAAACGGTTTGGTGGTCTTGGCTTACAACAATCAGTGCTGACTGGTACTGCTCTGGCTGCAAAATTGTATTGGTGTTGGTGTGTGGAAAAGGAACAGGTCTGGGTTAGGATTTTGTCTTTGACGTACCTTCCAGGGATCCCCCATAATGATATTCCTCGGTATGGCTTGTGTGGGAAAGGCTCTGTGATTTGGAGTACTCTCAAGAAAGGAGAAGCGCTCATTAAGGGTGGCTTACACTGGATCTACAAGAGTGGCTTAGAGGCTCAGTTCTGGCATGATGCTTGGGATGGGTATCCTCCCTTGGTTGTTCAGTATCCTCATTTGCACAGGTTGGCTTAGAGTTTCTGTGATGCTGGATGGTCTAGAGTGTGCGACTTTAAATCCTTTTCCCCTCAGGGTCAGCTGGTGGAGGCAAGGTGGAAGAATCTGGAGGAGTGGCCTATTCTTGGTTCGAAAGCGGAGCGGGCTGAGCTCTAGTTCATTCTTTCGGGGTAGGACTGTAATGCCCTTTGGGGTGTGGATGTGTTGCCCTGGTCCCATAATCCCAAGGGCATTTATACTATTTCCTCTGGTTATCAGGAGTTGCTCTCCCAGCAGTTGGTTGGAGGGGAGGTTCATTGGTGGAAGAAAGTTTGGAATCAGTTTTCTTGGCCAAAATTTAACTACTTTATTTGGACCTTGGCTTGGAACAGTTGTCTGACATGGGGACAATATTCGGAAGAGGGGTTTTTCTGGCCTGTTGAGATGCATTCTATGTAGTAGTGGGGAAGAAGACTCTATGCATTTATTCTTCCAGTGCTCTTTCACTCTACAGTTATGGCATTTCTAGTGAGAGGTTTGGAAACGCCCATGCATTCACGCCTCCTCTCTGACAGATTTTTGGTTGAGACTGGGGAGGCCCCCATCCCTAGCTTCCTTTTTGTAGGATGTTTGGTATACTGGTCCTACCTTTTTGCTTTGGCAAGTCTGGCTAGAACGAAATCGGAGAATATTTCAGGGTGAAGCTTTGGGGATTCAGCAAGTTTGGAGTAGAATCCTGGGAATGATTCAGGACACAGTATTAGCTAAAAGAGAGGTGGTGATGCCTCTTGAGAGGGACGATGCTGTAATGGTTGACAAGTTTGGAATTCAAGGAATTTTTCCAGACTCGGCCTGTGTTAGGAGAGGCAGAAGGGGGAAACATAAAGTCCAAAGGATAGGGAAGTGGATGTCCCCTCCGGATGGAATTTTGAAAGTTAATACTAATGGTTCATCTAGGGGAAACCTAGAGCCTGCTGGTATAGGTGGGATTGGCAGGGACTCTTCTGGAAGGGTGGTTTTTATATTCTCAGTCAATAAAGGGATGCAAACTGTTAATAGAATGAAAGGTTTGGCTATTCTTTATGCGTTGCAAAGGGCATATGCTTTGGGGTGGTGCAAGGTGATTTGTGAATCTGACTCTCAGGTTCTTGTGAATCTTCTACTTGAGAGGAAGTGTTCGGATGTAAGTTGGGAGCTATCTTTGATAGTGCAAAAGATTTTACAGGTTAGTTCTATGATGGATTCAGTGTCTTATACCCATATTCCAAGGCAGTGGAATAGGGCAGCTGATAGTTTGGCAAAGTAGGCATCTGGAAATGTAGATGGTTGGCGGATTGATGAGTGGGAGCAGTTGCCAGGTGAGTTACATCAAGACTTGGAGAGAACATTGTCAGAGGATGTAAGTGGAATAAGGGAGAGTTGATTTTGCCTCTACAGTTTTTCTGTGGTTTCTAGTGTTTCCTAGGGTTTAGGCCCTATTCTGTTTTGTATTGATTTGATCTCATTTTTAATAAAGTTTTTACCTCTCTTTTTAAAAAAAAATAAAAAATAATTTCAATTAATTATTTCAAAATTCTTTTCGAAACTAGTCAACTCAAGTCAACCATGGTTAAATTTGATCAACATTTGGTCAAACTTGATCTTTGCGTATGTGAATATAAGCAAATGTGAGTATGAATTCTAGCAACAATTCGATGCAAATTCTCATTCAACCTTTCAAAATGAAGAGATGAGGGGCTCTTAAATAGACTTTCTTGAAATTCATCAACGGTTGAGATTGATTTCAATCAACGGTTAGGATTAAAGGTGAAGTTCAGTCATAAAACAAGATTTTCAAATTAAAGGGAGTTAACTAATTTAACTCATTTTTTATCAATAGTGAACTGGAAATTTTCCTTTTTGAACTGAAGAGAGATTTTGTTGATATATTTAATTTAATAAAATGAGATATGCTCTCATAATTACTTTTTCTATTTAATTAAATAATCTTTAATTAATTAGAGACACTTTTCTTATTTAATTAATTAACTTCATTTAATTAATTAGGAATGGCTTCTCATTTAATTAAATAACTTTGTTTAATTAATTAGAAGTAAGTACTCCATTTAATTAAATAATTTCGTTTAATTACTTCAAAATTCTTTTTGAAACTAGTCAACTAAAGTCAATCGTGGTTAAATCTGGCCAACTTTTGGTCAAACTTGATCTTTGCGTATGTGAATATGAGCAAATGTGAGTATGAATTCCAGCAATAATTCAATGCAAATTCTCATTCAACCTTTCAAAATGAAGAGATGAGGGTCTCTTAAATAGACTTTCCTAGCATTCATCAACAGTTGAGATCGATTTCAATCAACGGTCAGGATTAAAGGTGAAGTTCAGTCATAAAGAAAGATTTCCAAATTAAAGGGAGTTAACAGATTTAATTTGAGTAAAATAAGGAGTTAATTGATTAGATTTGAGTAGAAAAAGGAGTTAACTGATTTAACTCATTTTTGATCAATAGTGAACTAAAAATTTCCCTTTTTGAACTGAAGAGAGATTTTGTTGAGATATTTAATTTAATAAAATGAGATATGCTCTCATAATTCCTTTTTCTATTTAATTAAATAATTTTTAATTAATTAGAGACACTTTTCTTATTTAATTAAATAACTTCATTTAATTAATTAGGAATGGCTTCTCATTTAATTAAATAACTTTGTTTAATTAATTAGAAGTAAGTACTCTACTTAATTAAATAATTCGTTTAATTATTTTAAAATTATTTTCGAAACTAGTCAACTCAAGTCAACCATGGTTAAATCTGGTCAACTTTTGGTCAAACTTCACATTTGTGTATGTGAATATAAGCAAATGTGAGTATGAATTCCAGCAACAATTTGATGTAAATTCTCATACAACCTTTCAACATAAAGAGATGAGGGTCTCTTAAATAGACTTTCCTAGAATTTATCAACGGTTGAGATCGATTTCAATCAGTGGTCAGGATCAAAGGTGAAGTTCAGTCATAAAGGAAGATTTTCAAATTAAAGGGAGTTAACAGATTTAATTTGAGTAAAATAAGGAGTTAATTGATTCAATTTGAGTAGAAAAAGGAGTTAACTGATTTAACTCATTTTTTATCAATAGTGAACTAGAAATTTCCCTTTTTGAACTAAAGAGAGATTTTTTTGAGATATTTAATTTAATAAAATGAGATCTGCTATCATAATTACTTTGTCTATTTAATTAATTAATCTTTAATTAATTAGAGACACTTTTCTTATTTAATTAAATAACTTCATTTAATTAATTAGGAATGGCTTCTCATTTAATTAAATAACTTTGTTTAATTAATTACAAGTAAGTACTCCATTTAATTAAATAATTTCATTTAATTATTTCAAAATTCTTTTCGAAACTAGTCAACTCAAGTCAACCTTGGTTAAATCTGGTAAACTTTTGGTCAAACTTGATCTTTGCGTATGTGAATACGAGCAAATGTGAGCATGAATTCCAATAACAATTCGATGCAAATTTTCATTCAACCTTTCAAAATGAAGAGATGAGGGTCTCTTAAATAGACTTTCTTGGAATTCATCAACGGTTGAGATCGATTTCAATCAACGGTCAGGATTAAAGGTGATGTTCAGTCATAAAGGGGGATTTCCAAATTAAAGGGAGTTAACATATTTAATTTGAGTAAAATAAGGAAGAATTAACTGATTCAATTTGAGTAGAAAAAGGAGTAAACTGATTTAACTCATTTTTGATCAATAGTGAACTGGAAATTTTCCTTTTTAAACTGAAGAGAGATTTTGTTGAGATATATAATTTAATAAAATGAGATATGCTCTCATAATTACTTTTTCTATTTAATTAAAAAATCTTTAATTAATTAAAGATTATTTAATTAAATGAAAAAAGTAATTATCAGAGCATATCTCATTTTATTAAATTAAATATCTGAACAAAATCTCTCTTTAGTTCAAAAAGGGAAATTTCTAGTTCACTATTGATAAAAAATGAGTTAAATGAGTTAACTCCTTTTTCTACTCAAATTGAATCAGTTAACTCCTTATTTTACTCAAATTAAATCTATTAACTCCTTTTAATTTGGAAATCTCTTTTTATGACTGAACTTCACCTTTAATCTTGACCGTTGATTGAAATCGATCTCAACCATTGATGAATTCAAAAAAAGTCTATTTAAGAGACCCTCATCTCTTCATTTTTAAAGGTTGAATGAGAATTTGCATCAAATTGTTGCTGAAATTCATACTCACATTTGCTCATATTCACATATGCAAAGATCAAGTTTGACCAAAAGTTGACCAGATTTAACCACGATTGACTTGAGTTGACTAGTTTCGAAAAGAAGTTTGAAATAATTAAACAAAATTATTTAGTTAAATGAAGTACTTACTTCTAATTAATTAAACAAAGTTATTTAATTAAATGACAAGCCACTCTTAATTAATTAAATGAAGTTATTAATTAAATAAGAAAAGTGTCTCTAATTAATTAAAGATTATTTAATTAAAGAGAAAAAGTAATCATAAGAGAATATCTCATTTTATTAAATTAAATATCTGAACAAAATCTCTCTTCAGATCAAAAAGGGAAATTTCTAGTTCACTATTGATAAGAAATGAGTTAAATCAGTTAACTCCTTTTTCTACTAAAATTGAATCAGTTAACTCCTTATTTTACTCAAATTAAATTTGTTAACTCCTTTTAATTTGGAAATCTCCTTTTATGACTGAAATTCACCTTTAATCCTTCTAATGCCTTGCCAAGGGATCCAAATAATTTTACTAAGTTTGTCAAACAAATTTTTTTTTAAACATGAAAGATAAAACCATTCATAGCATTTGTGGAAACAATAGCAACAATTCAAATGAAAATAAACATAACATATATACATAACAGACTACATTCTTTAAAGATCCCTTAACGTTGTATCACATCTAAATTAACTATTCATCTAACATCTCATCCTTATGAAATAACAATGATACATCCAATGTACTTAAGCAATATACAAGTGTCTTTTTGTAATTATATTTTAGTTTAGCTCAATCATCCACTGTACATATCATAGTGTATGAAAAGCTTAAAAGAATAAACATCTAAGTAAATAAAGTACATCATCATCATCTAATATTAATCCATAATGCAATAACATAAATGAAACCACATATTATATATGATACATCATCACAAAAGATATAAACATCCATTACAAAAGATAATCATATATCACAAACATAAATAACTAAGTGCATGGTTCCTCCCAACCGTAAATAGAATCATTAGACCATCATGGATCTTAGTTATCCCTCCGTGCGTAACATTCCAAAGCACCGAAGGGATCATCGGTATTAACATAGTAAGAATGTCACTCTTAAAACATCCTACTAACATGCAAAGTAAAGCATAATAAATCATCAACTAACATATGCAAAGTAAAGCAAATCATCAATATAAGAAACATACCAATAAATACATCCATCATAAGGTATATTATCTATCATAATGCTCCAAGAACATAATGAAGAATAAATACCAACCAAGGATACTCCAGCCACAGTGTCTCAGACGGATCTCAAATGATAAGAGTGAAAATACACTACCACCCAACCGCGTGGAACCTAAGTGGTCCACTCCCACCGTGCTGAAGAGATAATCTCAAGTCCCAAATAAGATATCAATTCATGAAGCACAAATCTCTATAAGTCCAGGAATCTTAAAAGTATACTAACTCAAAGGTTTCATCACACAAAACTGACATCTAATTCTCAGAGGCACATAAAGACATGTAGGAAACCTACTCTGCAAGTGGGAAAGTGTCATCGCAATTATCACGTACAAGTTATCCTAGCAGTTAGCTAAACTCCATGGGTCCATACTGATCTCATGCAGCCACTAGTATCCTCTCATACTAACGAGGCATACTACGGAATGCACGGTCGCAACCATGCGTTCTCGCTACTCCCATCCTAGCCTGTACAACCAGTCAAGGCATGGGCGAGAACATCAAAACAATTATCTTTTTAGGTTCATTTAATCCCTATTTAGTATGTAAATGTTATCACTTATTAACCAAACTTACAATGAGTTACCCTAGCAACCACTTAGGGCCCCGGCCCCCATTGCAAGCCACTTCCCAACACTACAAGTAGATTTTCTACCCTAAGATCATGGAATCATAAATCTCAAAATCATAAAAAATAATCCATAATAAAAATCATCAAATATGCATAAAAACATCAAATATCCATAATAAGAATCATCAAATCTCTAAGATAGAAATCATTAAATCTCCATGAGCATTCTAAAAAGTATCCATAAAAAATCATGAGCACAACAGTTCTCTATTGGAAACTAAAGGCATCACTGATAATCATAAGTATCAATTGGTTCTCAATAACCAAAATATATCTCAAGATAAATGGTTCTCAACAAGCAACCAAGAATATCTCAAAATCATACTGATCGAAGACTTCAAAATAGTTGAGTCAAACATGTCACAATATGACATCATCAAAAAATAAATCTACATTTCAGTCCCATCACGGCGACTAGAAAGTAATCCAAGGATAATTGATCGATGACTAAAAAATGATTAGCTTAAGTGTCTCATACACATACATCTCAGCTTCACACATGAAAACTGATGAACAATAACAATCAGTAAATACAAACATTTCATAGAGCATACGATCACATTACCATGGTTGGGCTTATAAAGATCAAGACCAAATAAAATCAATATGCCATCACATCTCATAACCCCCAAGCCTCTGGTAACAACCTAGGACTAGTCAGCACTAGTCAACCCAAAACTCAAAACAAGAAGCATAAAGAATATACGATGCAAACACATGTTTTGGTTTACTAAATTCACATACTTGAATAATGTGTAGGGGTTTTCAGTTTTCAGTTTGCAAGTATATTTTCAAGTGTCTTAAGTTTCATCATTTGACCTACAAATCAACCCAATTGTTCTCCGATAGCATTACCCTTCCATTATTAAGAATTACATTCTAAAAATAACTTAAGGATAAAAACTGATCATCATTGACTTTAAGTCATCAGATTAAGACCTATCAACTTGATATCAATACTTTTAAAATTTCATTAAAAGAATTATATCAATTAAATCTCTATTACATAATTTAATTATTAATTAAATCTAATTAACTCTCATTAATTGATTTAATTAATAATTACATAACCATAGCAACGTTCCAATTAATATCAGTTGACTAATAATTAACTAGAATTCTGTAAGATAAAAGTCAATTACTCAAATGTTCATATTAATAATTCAATAATAATAATTTGTCAATATTTATTAGCAAGCTATATTGAGAATAAATCTATAATGACCTCATTCGTCTTCTTTCAAAGAATACCAACATTCTCTTAACAAATTCGTATTATCATTAATCTTTTCAAATAAGACTCTATCGCACAACTTAATTATTAATATCATAGTTATAATATCAACTCAATGAATATCAAGTGATTAAAAATTAATTATAATCCAAATCCAAAAATTATTATCTTTTACCAAACTTCAATCAATAAATAATCTCCACTAGATTAATTCTAATCAAATTTGTTGATATCTATTTAAATCATTATTTATTAATAGTTTGATAGTCCTTACAAAAATAATAAATAATAAATTCTTCAAACTATACATACTCGATCTATAGAATTCTTCCATAAACTCATTAGTTAATATTTGGCTAACTCTTAACTCCATTAAGGTATTCAAACGTATTAACTAATAATATAATAATTCAGTCTTAATCCAATATCATTCAGAGTTTCTAAATTTAAATCAACATAATATAAATTATCATCTTACAATTATTTAATCAATATTAAAATCAATCATTCGACTCCATTTTCTAATTGTTCTAATAATATTTTGTTTATATAAACGTTGTTTGAAAGAGATCCCTATCACAAACCAATAAGACTCATTGTAGATTTTAACATGAATAATCTCCAAATTCTTAACATTATCATCTTCATTAAACAACTCTAAAATTGTTTAATATATATTAAATAGTATTCAATATACATTATAAAAAGTTCACTATATAAACTATATTAAAATCTCTTTTCTTTTAATTTTCTCTCATTTAAAAATCTATTTACTTAGATTGACTAATAATTAATTACACTTCTTCTACTTTTAACTAATCTTAATTAAATTTGATTTAATTAGATTAAATAATAAATCATATAAAACTAATGCATATTAATAAAATTCTAATAAGGGAAGATTGCAATAATATCTTAATTCATTCCATGCTTTAATATATTATTTTTGTGAAGTTTAAGCATAAAGAACTCTTGGTTATGAGAAATGGATAAATATCTATTTTTGAATAAAACAGTCTCAGTACGATGGTCATATCTCCCTAATCAACCATTGGATCGGGCTGAAATTTAAATATGTTGAAGAGGGCCAAATTACACCAATTCTGACCAGAGTGATCGAATAAATTCGATCTCGATAAAAAGTTATGAATGACTGAGTTCGAGTCTATCCAAGGGGCAGCGACAGGACAATTTGTGATGAATTAAGAATTTTCTCTTAAAATAAATTTTTTTCTAAATTTAACCATAAAAGGGTTTGTTTATATGCATCTAAAAATATAATTGATAGAAAGATTACATCTAATCATTCGAATTTTCAACTTAGAATTTGTATTTTAATTTCAAATCTTGTCTATCTAATTTCACAATATAAATTCGAACCCAAACCCGATTAAGATCTAATTTCTTTCTCATTTGGAACTAGGGTTTTTCTATTTTTTTCTTCTCAACCAAATAAAATATCTAAATTCCAATTTCAAATAGTAGATTCAATCACAGAGAGTATTCAGACACATAAAATAGATATGATGAAGACAGGAAGAGAAAGAGTGCAAAGGGAATATGAGAATATCACGAGTGCACCTAGAAACTGATGCTAATTTGCCATGCCTCAGAAATCCATAGAAAATTCTTTCTTTCTCCATCATTCGCAATTCTTCCAAGAATCCAAGCCGATCGAATCCTCCAAGTGATTAGAAATGCTAGAAGGAGCATAAAAGCAAGTAGAAAATATATGAGCATATGAATCTTCTCCCATGCATGTAAGCTTTGAAGTTTCTATTTTAGCTTGTAGCTCATGGCTTCCATTAAGCTTGTAGCTTCCATTAAGCTTTTCATTTAAGCTTCTATGAATGCCTGAATATCAAGAGCTCTCAAGAAAACTTTGGAATGCTTTTGAAACTGCTGAAAGGTGTCACTAACTAAGTATGGATCTTTTTCAATTCTTTTTGATGAGTCATAGAATTGTAGACATATTGTGCTTAATTGATGCACTAACCCCCGTGTTGTTGACACATGTTAATTCTCATGCAAGCTTATAATTCCAATTTACTTTTTAAATAATCTCTATTTACATTTTATAACTTTCATTTTAATTTTTACAACTTTTATTATTATTATTTTATTTATTACTTTATTATTATTTTATAATTACTATTAATTTTAATTTCTAGTTTTCTTTTATTTAATTCTTTTTCTCCAATAATTCACATTTAATTAATTACAATTAAAATATCAAAGATCATGATATTTTATTAATTTTTTCAAATAAATAAATTTATTAATTAAATCTATTTATTAAGACTTAATTAATGGAAAATTCACCATAGACCTCCAAGATAAAATATGAAAACCCATCACAGAACAAATCATACAAAATAAATCTAAAGGGTTAAAAATCACGAAATATGTCATCAGACACATTCGGTGGGTATTCAACTCAGATACTTGTCCTAATTTTCCAATTAGGAAAAATGGCTCAAAAGGTTGGGATTTGGACTTGAGAATTTATCTCCCCTCTCTTATCATTGAGATAATGTGATAAGGTCCACTCATCTTGGCAATTCAGAAAAGTCGATACCCGGTACCTGCAACCTGCATAAAAATTATGCATGTACAAACACAATATATACTAAACTAAATAGGAAATGGCAGGAAGTGGTGCATCGTGTATATCCTGACTAGTAAGTGATTAAGACTCCCTTTCTTAACCACATCGTACATGCCATACAAAAGCAAATACACAAAGCAAACACGCACACCATACACATGCAAGTATGGGGTAAGTATCTATAAGAAAACACAAATGATAATAAATCATCTCAGTAATCATCATTAATAACTGAAAGCAATGTAATAATCATCATCAATAATTGTGAACACTAAAAATAATCATCATACATACATGAAATGTAGAATCTAAGTAATCTCATCACATAATAAACTAAATTCATAGCACAATATTTGATAATCTCAAAAGAATGCTGCTAACCAACAACATAAAACTAGTTTTAAAAGAGTTCAGCAATGATAACAAAATGTGAACCAGGGGTAGACACTACATCCACCCCCCTGGGATTAGGCTTACTCCTAGAAGCCTATAGGAATGAAAAATTAAGATACTCACTATGTGGGTCCCATTGAACCCTTTCCCTCTGTAGAGAAACATGTTTCTATTGAGGATATTAAAACATCCTTAGAGCAATATGATTTTAGTTTAATGGTAAATCGAAAATCATATCGATCCAACATTCATTCTTTTAACAACTACTAAAATAGATCCCTTAATTCATTCTAAACAAGAGCAACTTAATGATTGCAAATATAAACATAGGTTTACTACCTTACAACATAGATAAAAGATACATGTTTTACAGCTAGAATGAGTTTCAATTTATAGTTTTGCCTTCGTTTAGATTTTCAGTAAAATTTTTAGTTTTGAAAGCTAAGTGTTGAAATATAAAAAATATGCAAGTTACAGTTTTAAGTTCTGTTTTAGTTTACCTAGTTTCAAGTTTTTAGTTTGAAAAAGATACACATGATAGTTTTAAGTTTTCGTATTATTTAACTAGTTAATAACTAGTAGCATTCTAATATAACCATAGCTCCTAATGTTGAAACTCAGGCTCTGATAATCCTGACCGTTGATTGAAATCGATCTCAACTGTTGATGAATTCGAAAAAAATCTATTTAAGAGACCCTCATCTCTTGATTTTGAAAGGTTGAATTAGAATTTGCATCGAATTGTTGTTGAAATTCATACTCAAATTTGCTCATATTCACATACGCAAAGATCAAGCTTGACGAAAAGTTGACCAGATTTAACCACGGTTGACTTGAGTTGACTAGTTTCAAATTTTTTTTGAAAAATAATTAGAAATTATTTAATTAAATGGAGTAATTACTTCTAATTAATTAAACAAAGTTATTTAATTAAATGAGAAGCCATTCCTAATTAATTAAATGAAGTTATTTAATTAAATAAGAAAAGTGTCTCTAATTAATTAAAGATTATTTAATTAAATAGAAAAAGTAATTATGAGAGCATATCTCATTTTATTAAATTAAATATCTCAACAAAATCTCTCTTCAGTTCAAAAAGGGAAATTTTCAGTTCAATGTTGATAAAAAATGACTTAAATCAGTTAACTCCTTTTTCTACTCAAATTGAATCAGTTAACTCCCTATTTTACTGAAATTAAATCTGTTAACTCTCTTTAATTTAAAAATCTTCTTTTATGACTGAGCTTCACCTTTAATCTTGATCGTTGAATGAAATCGATCTCAACCATTGATGAATTCTAGGAAAGTCTATTTAAGAGACCCTCATCTCTTCATTTTGAAAGGTTGAATAAAAATTTGCATCGAATTGTTGTTGGAATTCATAATCACATTTTCTCATATTCACATATGCAAAGATCAAGTTTGACCAAAAGTTAACCAGATTTAACCACGGTTGACTAGTTTCGAAAAGAATTTTAAAATAATTAAACGAAATTATTTAATTAAATGGACTACTTACTTCTAATTAATTAAAGGAAGTTATTTAATTAAATGAGAAGCCATTCCTAATTAATTAAATGAAGTTATTTAATTAAATAAGAAAAGTGTCTCTAATTAATCAAAGATTATTTAATTAAATAGAAAAAGTAATTATGAGAGCATATCTCATTTTATTAAATTTAATATCTTAACAAAATCTCTCTTCAGTTCAAAAAGGAAAATTTTGAGTTCACTATTGATTAAAAATGAGTTAAATCAGTTGACTCCTTTTTCTACTCAAATTGAATCAGTTAACTCCTTATTTTACTCAAATTAAATCTGTTAACTCCCCTTAATTTGGAAATCTCCCTTTATGACTAAAGTTCACCTTTAATCCTGACCGTTGACTGAAATCGATCTCAACCATTGATGAATTCAAGGAAAGTCTATTTAAGAGACCCTCATTTCTTCATTTTGAAAGGTTGAATGAGAATTTGCATCAAATTATTGCTGGAATTCATACTCACATTTGCTCATATTCACATACACAAAAATCAAGTTTGACCAAAAGTTGACCAGATTTAACTAAAGTTGACTTGAATTAACTAATTTCGAATTTTTTTTTTGAAATAATTAAACAAAATTATTTAATTAAATGGAGTGCTTACTTCTAATTAATTAAAAAAAGTTATTTAATTAAATGAGAAGCCATTTCTAATTAATTAAATGAATTTATTTAATTAAATAAGAAAAGTGTCTCTAATTAATTAAAGATTATTTAATTAAAATAGAAAAAGAAATTATCAGAGCATATCTCATTTTATTAAATTAAATATCTCAACAAAATCTCTCTTCAGTTCAAAAAGAGAAATTTTCAATTCACTATTGAGAAAAAATGAGTTAAATGAGTTAACTCCTTTTTCTACTCAAATTGAATCAGTCAACTCCTTATTTTACTCAAATTAAATCTATTAACTCTCTTTAATTTGGAAATCTCCCTTTATGACTGAACTTCACCTTTAATCCTTACCGTTGATTGAAATCGATCTCAACCGTTGATGAATCTCAGGAAAGTCTATTTAAGAGACCCTCATCTTTTCAGTTTGAAAGGTTGAATGAGAATTTGAATCGAATTGTTGCTAGAATTCATACTCACATTTGCTCATATTCACATACGTAAAGATCAAGTTTGACCAAAAGTTTATCAGATTTAATCAAGGTTGACTTGAGTCGACTAGTTTCGAAAAGAATTTTGAAAAAATTAAATAAAATTATTTAATTAAATGGAGTACTTACTTCTAATTAATTAAACAAAGTTATTTAATTAAATGAGAAACCATTCTTAATTAATTAAATGATGTTATTTAATTAAATAAGAAAAGTGTCTCTAATTAATTAAAGATTATTTAATTAAATGGAAAAAGTAATTATGAGAGCATATCTCATTTTATTAAATTAAATATCTCAACAAAATCTCTCTTCAGTTCAAAAAGGGAAATTTCCAGTTCACTATTGACAAAAAAATGAGTTAAATCAGTTAACTCCTTTTCTACTCAAATTGAATTAGTTAACTCCTTATTTTACTCAAATTAAATCTGTTAATGCTCTCTAACTTGGAAATTTTCCTTTATGAATAAACTTCACCTTTAATCCTGACCGTTGATTAAAATCGATCTCAATCGTTGATGAATCCCAAGGAAGTCTATTTAAGAGACCCTCAACTTTTCATTTTGAAAGGTTGAATGAAAATTTGCATAGAATTGTTGCTGAAATTTATGCTCACATTTGCTCATATTTACATACACAAAGATAAATATTACCAAAAGTTGAACAGATTTAACCATGATTGACTTGAGTTGATTAATTTCAAAAATAATTTTGAAATAATAAAGCGAAATTATTTAATTAAATGGAGTACTTACTTCTAATTAATTAAACAAAGTTATTTAATTAAGTGAGAAGCCATTACTAATTAATTAGATGAAGTTATTTAATTAAATAAGAAAAGTGTCTCTAATTAATTAAAGATGATTTAAACAAATAGAAAAAGTAATTATGAGAGCATATCTCATTTTATTAAATTAAATATCTCAACAAAATCTTTCTTCAGTTCAAAAAGGGAAATTTTCAGTTCACTATTGATAAAAAATGAGTTAAATTAGTTAACTCTTTTTTCTACTCAAATTAAATCAGTTGACTCTTTATTTTACTCAAATTAAATCTATTAACTCCCTTTAATTTGAAAATCTCCCTTTATGACTGAACTTCAGCTTTACTCCTACCCGTTGTTTGAATTCGATCTCAACCGTTGATGAATTTCAAAAAAGTCTATTTAAGAGACCCTCATCTCTTCATTTTGAAAGGTTAGATGAGAATTTGCGTCAAATTGTTGCTGGAATTCATACTCACATTTGCTCATATTCACATATGCAAAGATCAAGTTTGACTAAAAGTTGACCAAATTTAACCATAGTTGACTTGAGTTGACTAGTTTCAAAAAAAAACTTGAAATAATTAAATAAAATTATTTAATTAAATGGAGCACTTACTTCTAATTAATTAAACAAAATTATTTAATAAAATGAGAAGCCATTCCTAATTAATTAAATGAAGTTATTTAATTAAATAAGAAAAGTGTCTCTAATTAATTAAAGATTATTTAATTAAATAGAAAAAGTAAATATGAGATCATATCTCATTTTATTAAATTAAATATCTCAACAAAATCTCTCTTTAGTTCAAAAAGGGAAATTTTCAGTTCACTATTGATCAAAAATGAGTTAAATCAGTTAACTCTTTTTTCTACTCAAATTGAATCAGTTAACTCCTTATTTTACTCAAATTAAATCTGTTAACTCCATTTAATTTGAAAATCTTCCTTTATGACTAAACTTCACCTTTAATCCTGACTGTTGATTGAAATCGATCTCAATCGTTGATGAATTCTAGGAAAGTCTATTTAAGAGACCCTCATCTCTTCATTTTGAAAGGTTGAATGAGAATTTGCATCGAATTGTTGCAGGAATTCATACTCACATTTTCTCATATTCACATACACAAAGATCAAGTTTGATCGAAAGTTGATCAGATTTAACCACGGTTGACTTGAGATGACTAGTTTCAATTTTTTTTTTTGAAATAATTAAACAAAATTATTTAATTAAATAGAGTACTTACTTCTAATTAATTAAACAAAGTTATTTAATTAAATGAGAAGCCATTCCTAATTAATTAAATGAAGTTATTTAATTAAATAAGAAAAGTGTCTCTAATTAATTAAAGATTATTTAAGTAAATAGAAAAATAAATTATGAGAGCTTATCTCATTTTACTAAATTAAATATCTCAACAAAATCTCTCTTCAGTTCAAAAAGGGAAATTTCCTGTTCACTATTGATCAAAAATGAGTTAAATCTGTTAACTCCCTTTAATTTGGAAATCTCCCTTTATGACTGAACTTCACCTTTAATCTTGACCGTTGATTGAAATCAATCTCAACCGTTGATGAATTCTAGGAAAGTCTATTTAAGGGACCCTTATCTCTTCATTTTGAAAGGTTGAATGAGAATTTGCATCGAATTGTTGCTGGAATTCAACTCACATTTGGTCATATTCACATACGCAAAGATCAAGTTTGACCAAAAGTTGATCAGATTTAACCACGGTTGACTTGAGTTGACTAGTTTCGAAAAGAATTTTAAAATAATTAAACTAAATTATTTAATTAAATGGAATACTTACTTCTAATTAATTAAACAAAGTTATTTAATTAAATGAGAAGCCATTCCTAATTCATTAAATGAAGTTATTTAATTAAATAAGAAAAGTGTCTTTAATTAATTAAAGATTATTTAATTAAATGGAAAAAGTAATTATGAGAGCATATCTCATTTTATTAAATTAAATATCTCAACAAAATCTCTCTTTAGTTCAAAAAAAAAAAATTTCAATTCATTATTGATAAAAAATGAGTTAAATCAGTTAACTCCTTTTTCTACTCAAATTGAATCAGTTAACTCTTTATTTTACATAAATTAAATCTGTTAACTCCCTTTAATTTGGAAATCTCCCTTTATGACTGAACTTCACCTTTAACCCTGACCATTGATTGAAATCGATCTCAACCGTAGATGAATTCTAGGAAAGTCTATTTAAGAGACCCTCATCTGCTCATTTTGAAAGGTTGAATGAGAATTCGCATCGAATTGTTGCTAGAATTCATACCCACATTTTCTCATATTCACAAATGCAAAGATCAAGTTTAACTAAAAGTTCACCAGATTTAACCATGGTTGACTTGAGTTCACTAGTTTGGAAAATAATTTTAAAATAATTAAACGAAATTATTTAATTAAATGGAGTATTTACTTCTAATTAATTAAACAAAGTTATTTAATTAAATGAGAAGTCATTGCTAATTAATTAAATGAAGTTACTTAATTAAATAAGAAAAGTGTCTCTAATTAATTAAAGATTATTTAATTAAATGAAAAAAGTAATAAGGAGAGCATATCTCATTTTATTAAATTAAATATCTCAACAAAATCTCTCTTCAGTTGAAAAGGAGAAATTTCCAGTTCACTATTGATAAAAAATCAGTTAAATCAGTTAACACCTTTTTCTACTCAAATTGAATCAGTTAACTCCTTATTTTATGATAATTAAATCTGTTAACTCTTTTTAATTTGGAAATTTCTCTTTATGATTGAACTTCACCTTTAATCCTGACGGTTGATTGAAATCGATCTCAACTGTTGATGAATTCTAGGAAAGTTTATTTAAGAGACACTCATCTCTTCATTTTAAAAGGTTGAATGAGAATTTGTATCGAATTGTTGCTGAAATTCATACTCATAGTTGCTCATATTCACATACACAAAGATCAAGTTTGACCAAAAGTTGATCAGATTTAACCACGGTTGACTTGAGTTGACTAGTTTCAAAATTTTTTTTAAATAATTAAACAAAATTATTTTATTAAATGGAGTACTTACTTTTTATTAATTAAACAAAGTTATTTAATTAAATGAGAAGCCATTCCTAATTAATTAAATGAAATTATTTAATTAAATAAGAAAATTGTCTCTAATTAATTAAAGATTATTTAATTAAATGGAAAAAGTAATTATGCGAGCATATCTCATTTTATTAAATTAAATATCTCAACAAAATATCTCTTTAGCTCAAAAAGGGAAATTTTCAGTTCACTGTTGATAAAAAATGAGTTAAATCAGTTAACTCTTTTTTCTACTCAAATTTTATTAGTTAACTACTTATTTTACTCAAATTAAATTTGTTAACTCCCTTTAATTTGAAAATCTTCCTTTATGACTGAACTTCACCCTTAATCCTAACCGTTGATTGAAATCGATCTCAACCGTTGATAAATTCTAAGAAAGTCTATTTAAGAGACCCTCATCTCTTCATTTTGAACGGTTGAATGAGAATTTGCATCAAATTTTTGCTCAAATTCATACTCACATTTGCTCATATTCACATACGCAAATATCAAGTTTAACCAAAAGTTGATCAGGTTTAACCACGGTTGACTTGAGTTGACTAGTTTCGAAATTTTTTTTGAAATAATTAAACAAAATTATTTAATTAAATGGAATACTTACTTATAATTAAATAAAAAAAGTTATTTAAATAAATGAGAAGCCATTCCTAATTAATTAAATGAATTTATTTAATTAAATAAGAAAAGTGTCTCTAATTAATTAAAGATTATTTAATTAAATAGAAAAAGTAATTATGAGAGCACATCTCATTTTATTAAATTAAATATCTCAACAAAATCTCTCTTCAGTTCAAAAAGAGAAATTTCCAGGTCACTATTGATAAAAAATGAGTTAAATCAGTTAACTCATTTTTCTACTCAAATTGGATTAGTTAACTCTTTATTTTACTCAAATTAAATCTGTTAACTTCCTTTAAATTGGAAATCTCCCTTTATGACTGAACTTCACCTTTAATCCTGATCGTTGATTGAAATCGATCTCAACCGTTGATGAATTCCAGGAAAGTCTATTTAAGAGACCCTCATCTCTTCATTTTTAAAAGTTGAATGAGAATTTGCATCGAATTGTAGCTGGAATTCATACTCACATTTGCTCATATTCACATATGCAAAGATCAAGTTTGACTAAAAGTTGACCAAATTTAACCACAGTTGACTTGAGTTGACTAATTTCAAAAAAAAATTTGAAATAATTAAATGAAATTATTTAATTAAATGGAGTACTTACTTCTAATTAATTAAACAAAGTTATTTAATTAAATGAGAAGCCATTCCAAATTAATTAAATGAAGTTATTTAATTAAATAAGAAAAGTGTCTCTAATTAATTAAAGATTATTTAAGTAAATAGAAAAATAAATTATGAGAGCTTATCTCATTTTACTAAATTAAATATCTCAACAAAATCTCTCTTCAGTTCAAAAAGAGAAATTTTCTGGTCACTATTGATAAAAAATGAGTTAAATCTTTTAGCTCCCTTTAATTTGGAAATCTCCCTTTATGACTGAACTTCACCTTTAATCTTGACCGTTGATTGAAATCAATCTCAACCGTTGATGAATTCCAGGAAAGTCTATTTAAGGGACTCTTATCTCTTCATTTTGAAAGGTTGAATGAGAATTTGCATCGAATTGTTGCTGGAATTCAACTCACATTTGGTCATATTCACATACGCAAAGATCAAGTTTGACCAAAAGTTGATCAGATTTAACCATGTTTGACTTGAGTTGACTAGTTTCAAAAAGAATTTTGAAATAATTAAATGAAATTATTTAATTAAATGGAGTACTTACTTCTAATTAATTAAAAAAATTTATTTAATTAGATGAGAAGCCATTCCTAATTAATTAAATGAAGTTATTTAATTAAATAAGAAAAGTGTCTATAATTAATTAAAGATTATTTAATTAAATGGAAAAGGTAATTATGAGAGCATATCTCATTTTATTAAATTAAATATTTCAACAAAATCTCTCTTTAGTTCAAAAAGGGAAATTTTCAGTTCACTATTGATCAAAAATGAGTTAAATGAGTTAACTCCTTTTTCTACTCAAATTGAATAAGTTAACTCCTTATTTTACTCAAATAAAATCTGTTAACTCCCTTTAATTTGGAAATCTCCCTTTATGACTGAACTTCACCTTTAATCCTGACTGTTGATTGAAATCGATCTCAACCGTTGGTGGATTCCAGGAAAGTCTATTTAAGAGACCCTCATCTCTTCATTTTGAAAGGTTGAATGAGAATTTGCATCGAATTGTTGCTGGAATTCATACTCATATTTTCTTATATTCACATACGCAAAGATCAAGTTTGACCAACAGTTGATCAGATTTAACCATGGTTGACTTGAGTTGACTAGTTTCGAAAAGAATTTTGAAAAATAAAAAGAAATTATTTAATTAAATGGAGTACTTACTTCTAATTAATTAAACAAAGTTATTTAATTAAATGAGAAGCCATTCCTATTTAATTAAATGAAGTTATTTAATTAAATAAGAAAAGTGTCTCTAATTAATTAAAGATTATTTAATTAAATAGAAAAAGTAATTATGAGAGCATATCTCATTTTATTAAATTAAATATCTCAACAAAATCTCTCTTCAGTTCAAAAAGGAAAATTTTCAGTTCACTATTGATCAAAAATGACTTAAATTAGTTAACTCCTTTTTCTACTCAAATTGAATCAGTTAACTCCTTATTTTACTCAAATTAAATCTGTTAACTCCCTTTAATTTGAAAGTTTCCCTTTATGAATGAACTTCACCTTTAATCCTGACCGTTGATTGAAATCGATCTCAACCGTTGATGAATTCTAAAAAAATCTATTAAAGAGATCCTCATCTCTTCATTTTGAAAGGTTGAATGAAAATTTGCATCGAATTGTTGTTGGAATTCATACTCACATTTGCTCATATTCACATACGCAAAGATCAAGTTTGACCAAAAGTTGACCAAATTTAACCACAGTTGACTTGAGTTGACTAGTTTCGAAAAGAATTTTAAAATAATTAAACAAAATTATTTAATTAAATGGAGTACTTAGTTATAATTAATTAAATGAAGTTATTTAATTAAATAAGAAAAGTGTCTCTAATTAATTAAAGATTATTTAATTAAACGAAAAAAGTAATTATGATAGCATATCTCATTTTATTAAATTAAATATCTCAACAAATTCTCTCTTCAGTTGAAAAAGGGAAAATTTCAGTTCACTGTTGTGTAACGCGCTGCCAAGGGATCCAAAAGAAATAACCTAAAGTTTGACTAAGTTTGATAGCATTTTAAAAAAGAAGAAGAAGAAAGAAAGTATAACATACACATCAAAGACAAAGTAGCGGAAGCAATAACATACATAACAGATTGCATTCCTTAAAGATCCCATGATGTTGAATCACATTTAAAATCTAATCTAAAACCAAGTCCATCATTTAATACATCTACATGAAGGAATAATGAAAAGTTCAATGTTCGTAAAATATACAATTATTTCGAATGCCTCTTGGCAAATTAATTTGGAATGCTCATTCATCCACTATACATGTCACAGGGTATGAAAGGCTTAAAATAATATACATAACCAAGATAAATATACATCATCCTCATCGGATCCATGATACATGTACAATAAAATAAATGAAACCATCCATTATACATAATAAATCCATACATCAAGAGATATACATCCATCATAAAATATAACCATCTATCATAATGATCCATGAACAGAATGATGGTATATGCCAATACGAATACTCCAGCCACGGTGTCTCGGACGAATCTCAATGGTAAGAGTATAAAGCACTACCACCCAACCACGTGGAACCTAAATGGTCCACTCCCACCGTGCTGAGGAGATAGTCTCAAGTTTCAATAGGATAACAAAACATGTAACATAAATACTCTCTAAGTCCAGGAAATCCTATAAGTATGCTAACTCAAAGGTTCCTAAAATAGATCGACATCTAAACCCAGAGGCACCACAAAGACACGTAGGTATCTACTATGTAAGCGAGAAAGTGTCATCGCACAAATCACGTTCGGAGTTACCTGAGCAGTCCCTTAGGACTCTCGAGTCCCTAGTGATCCTTGCGGCCACTAGTATCCTCTCGCATTGACAAGGCATACTACGGAATGCAAGTTCATAACCAAGCGCTCTCTCTACTCCCATCCTAGTCTGTAATAGCACTCATGGCATGGGCGAGAACATACAATTATCTCTTATTAGGTTCATTTAAGTTAGTATTAAGTGTAAAGTTATCACTTATTAAACAACTTACAATGGGTTACCCCCAGGACCATTTAGGGTCCCCAGCCCCCATTGCAAGCCACTTTTCGACACTGCATAAAGATAACCTACCCTAAGCTCATGAAAACACAAATCACATAATCATAGCAAAATCACCTTAGTCCTATACAAGTGACTAGAAAGCATCGTAAAGATAATCATAATAATCACATCAGTTCTCTACGAGCAACTGGGAAGCAACAAGATAAATCAAAGTATTCATTGGCTCTCAATAAGCAACCGACAATAATCCAACAATACTAATCAATGACTCATAATGGTTATTCAAGTATCTCATAGCATATCTTCCACTATTTCACCAAGACACTGAGACATAATAATCAACAGAACAAATATACTCATCATAAACATACCATCACATACATGGTTGAGCAATAATGATCAAGATCGAGTCGACACGATACCACACTCACAAAACTCCCAACCCTCTGGTAGACATCCTATAACTGGTCAACACTCTAGACAACCTTGAAAATCTCAAACATATAAAGTATAAGGATAAACAAGGTACAAGCACATGTTTTCAGTTTTAAGTTGAATGTGGGGTTTTGGTTTCCATTTCAGATTTTACTAACAAGTAATGGAATATATTTTCATCATTTTTCCTAATAGTAAAATCTAAATAATAGCTTAAGTATAAAATAAATATCTACCCCAAGATCATTTTCCCAAATTTACTAAGGTAAATATTATTATATATTGACTCTAAGCTGATGTTGATAAGATTCTCATTGATTTTCATTAATCTCGACATTAAATTAAATGATCACCTAATTAAAAACAATTAATTAATATCTTTAATTAATTATTCATAATATATATATTATAAACAAAATATTATTAAATAATATTTTATTTATATATATATATATATAAAGTATTACAAATATTAATCTTATTAATAATTAAAAATTTTATACATATTAAAAAAAAACTATTAACAAATGTTAATAATTTAAAAATGATAAGAAAAAAAAAAGTTAAAACAATTCACAGCGTTTATGGCCCGCGTGGCTTTAAATTGGAGGCTACCGGCCGCAGCAACAGTAACCCCCCCCCCCCCCCCCCCCCTTCCCAGGCCATTTCATTATTAATATATTTTTTATAAATGAAACAAATTTTTAAGAAATGACGTTTTTATAAAAAAAAATGTGTTTTTATAAAAAAAATGTTTCAACCACAGATTTTGTAAATAAAGAATTGGATTATTATCCAATCTATTTTAAAATGAATATATATATATTTACTGCGTAAATTTATATATATTCATTTATTGAAAGTTTAGAAATAAATCTGATAGATATATAAAAAAAACTAGATCCCCATTTCTCATTTCCTTATCAATATTTTTAAGAAGAGATTTTTCAATAAGAATTTTACCCTTTCTGATAAGTTTTCACAATTTCCAATCTATTGGAAAAATGTTATATTGATCAATTAAAACAACCCATATACAGAATCATTTTCCAATATCTAGAATTCACAAGCGTGATATATATTCTTTACCAGAATTATCCAGACAATAATTTAGCAAACACGAAGAAGACAGAAATTAAAAGAACGTATTTGAATTATGCAAATCTTCACAAGTGTTTACCTAGACACTGATGCTAATCTGCTATGCTCCAAAAATCTGTAGAAAACAATTCCCCTTTCAAAACTTTCCCTTCTCTGAAATTCTTCCTTCTTCTTCTCCAAAATTTTCAGCACCCCAAAAAATGAACCCCCAATTGTGATAAAGGAGTTCTCTCCCTAAAATCGGGGCACTAATTGTGCATTCCTCTCAGAGAACTCTTTGCTCACACCTTTTTAACTCTTTATTAACTTTCATTTATCTTTCTTTTATCTTTTTCATGCACATACAATAATCTATTAAATTTATTTATTTAATCTTTACTTGACCTCTTTTAAATCGATTTATTTAATTTAATCTCATGCACGTATTATGCAATCATAAAACTTTTAATAAATTAATTTTCTTTTCCCACTTCTAAATTTATTTTTGAATAATAATTTTGATAACTATCTATTAACTTTAATAATATTATTATTTAGCATTTATTTAAAAATGCACTCCAAATATATATATATATATATATAAAACTAAATTAATTAAATATTATCATGTTCAAATTTAATCTTATAGATTTATTCTCAAATTTAATTCTCTTATAGGACTCTTTTATATAATTAATTTATCAATTAATTAAATAAAATATTAACATAACAAATAATTTTTCATTAAATTTAATTATTAATTAAATATTTTTTTAATTAGACTTAATTAACAGAAAATTCACCAAAACTCACAAAGTAAAAATATGAAAACCCATCATAGTTAAACACATACAAACTACAACTAAGGTTTAAAATCATGAATTAACATCATCTGACGCATTCGAAAGGTACATGACTCAGATACTTGTCCTAATTGTTAATTAGGACGAATGGCTCAAAGGTTTGGGATTTGGACTTAAGAATTTATCTCCCCTCTCTTACCATTGAGATAATGCGATAGGGTACGCTCAACCTGGCAATTTAGGGAAGTCGATACCCGGTACTTACAACCTGCATAAAATCCATGCATGTACACAATATTTACTAACCTAAACAGACACTGACAAGAACTGGTGCATTGTGTAGATCCCAACTAGCAGGTGACTGCAACTCCCTTCCTTAACCATATCATAAACATCATACATAAAGAAAATAAACACGCACACCATACACATGCAGTATGGGGTAAGTATCCATCAGAAAAGACATAGGATAATCCATCTAACTAAACATCATCAATAATCTAACAGAATTGTAGTAATCATCATGCAAACATGAAGTATAGAGTACCAAGTAATCTCATCATATATCAACTGAGTTTGAAATAATAGCTAATAATCTCAAGATAAAGCTACTAATTATCAAATATAAAACTTGGCCTAAAAGAGTTTGGCAATGATATCAGAAATGTAACTAGAAAAATGTAGACTAGGGGCAAGCACTACATATTGATAAAAAATGAGGTAAATCAGTTAACTCTTTTTTTTACTCAAATTGAATCAGTTAACTCCCTATTTTACTCAAATTAAATCTGTTAAATCCCTTTAATTTGAAAATCTCCTTTTATGACTGAACTTCACCTTTAATCCTGACCGTTGATTGAAATCGATCTCAACCGTTGATGAATTCTAGGAAAGTCTATTCAAGAGACCCTCATCTCTTCATTTTGAAAGGTTGAATGAGAATTTGCATCAAATTGTTGCTAAAATTCATACTCACATTTGCTCATATTCACATACGCAAAGATCAAGTTTGACCAAAAGTTGACCAGATTTAACCATGGTTGACTTGAGTTGACTAGTTTTGAAAAGAATTTTGAAATAATTAAATGAAATTATTTAATTAAATGGAGTACTTACTTCTAATTAATTAAACAAAGTTATTTAATTAAATGAGAAGCCATTCCTAATTAATTAAATGAAGTTATTTAATTAAATAAAAAAAGTGTCCCTAATTAATTAAAGATTATTTAATTAAATGGAAAAAGTAATTATGAGAGCATATCTCATTTTATTAAATTAAATATTTCAACAAAATCTCTCTTCAGTTCAAAAAGGGAAATTTTCAGTTCACTATTGATAAAAAATGAGTTAAATAAGTTAACTCCTTTTTCTACTCAAATTGAATCAGTTAACTCCTTATTTTACTCAAATTAAATCTGTTAACTCCCTTTAATTTGGAAATCTCCCTTTATGACTGAACTTCACCTTTAATCTTGACCGTTGATTGAAATCGATTTCAACCGTTGATGAATTTTAGGAAAGTCTATTTAAGAGACCCTCATCTCTTCATTTTGAAAGGTTGAATGAGAATTTGCATCGAATTATTGCTGGAATTCGTACTCACATTTGCTCATATTCACATACGCAAAGATCAAGTTTGACAAAAAGTTGACCAGATTTAACCACGGTTGACTTGAGTTGACAAGTTTCGAAAAGGATTTTGAAATAATTAAACAAAATTATTTAATTAAATGGAGTACTTACTTCTAATTAATTAAACAAAGTTATTTAATTAAATGAAGTTATTTAATTAAATAAGAAAAGTGTCTCTAATTAATTAAACATTATTTAATTAAATAGAAAAAGTAATTATGAGAGCATATCTCATTTTATTAAATTTAATATCTCAACAAAATCTCTCTTCAGTTCAAAAAGGAAAATTTCTAGTTCACTATTGATAAAAAATGAGTTAAATCAGTTAACTCTTTTTTCTGCTCAAATTGAATCAGTTAACTCCTTATTTTACTCAAATTAGATCTATTAACTCTCTTTAATTTGGAAATCTCCTTTTATGACTGAACTTCACCTTTAATCCTGACCGTTGATTGAAATCGATCTCAATCGTTGATGAATTCTAGAAAAGTCTATTTAAAAGACCCTCATCTCTTCATTTTGAAAGGTTGAATGAGAATTTGCATCAAACTTTTGCTGGAATTCATACTCACATTTGCTCATATTCACATACGGAAAGATCAAGTTTGACCAAAAGTTGACCAGATGTAACCACGGTTGACTTGAGTTGACTAGTTTCGAAAAAAAATTTGAAATAATTAAACCAAATTATTTAATTAAATGGAGTACTTACTTCTACTTAATTAAACAAAGTTATTTAATTAAATAAGAAGCCATTCCTAATAAATTAAGTGAAGTTATTTAATTAAATAAGAAAAGTGCCTCTAATTAATTAAAGATTATTTAATTAAATAGAAAAAATAATTATGAGAGCATATCTCATTTTATTAAATTAAATATCTTAACAAAATCTCTCTTTAGTTCAAAAAGGAAAATTTTCAGTTCACTATTGATAAAAAATGAGTTAAATCAGTTGACTCCTTTTTCTACTCAAATTGAATCAGTTAACTCCATATTTTACTCAAATTAAATTTGTTAACTCCTTTTAATTTGAAAATCTTCCTTTATGACTAAACTTAACCTTTAATCCTGATCGTTGATTGAAATCGATCTCAACTGTTGATGAATTCCAAGAAAGTCTAATTAAGAGACCCTCATCTCTTCATTTTGAAAGGTTGAATGAGAATTTGCATCGAATTGTTGTTGGAATTCATACTCACATTTGCTCATATTCACATACGCAAAGATCAAGTTTGACCAAAAGTTAACCAGATTTAACCACGGTTGACTTGAGTTGACTAGTTTCGAAAAGAATTTTGAAATAATTAAACGAAATTATTTAATTAAATGGAGTACTTACTTCTAATTAATTAAACAAATTTATTTAATTAAATGAGAAGCCATTCCTAATTAATTAAATGAAGTTATTTAATTAAATAAGAAAAGTGCCTCTAATTAATTAAAGATTATTTAATTAAATAGAAAAAGTAATTGTGAGAGCATATCTCATTTTATTAAATTAAATATCTCAACAAAATCTCTCTTCAGTTCAAAAAGGGAAATTTTCAGTTCACTAGTGATCAAAAATGAGTTAAATTAGTTAACACCTTTTTCTACTCAAATTGAATCAGTTAACTTCTTATTTTACTCAAATTAAATCTGTTCGCTCCCTTTAATTTGAAAATCTCCCTTTATGACTGAACTTCACCTTTAATCCTGACTGTTGATTGAAATCAATCTCAACCGTTGATGAATTCTAAGAAAGTCTATTTAAGAGACCCTCATCTCTTCATTTTGAAAGGTTGAATGAGAATTTGCATCAAATTGTTGCTAGAATTCATACTCACATTTGCTCGTATTCACATACGCAAAGATCAAGTTTGACCAAAAGTTGATCAGATTTAACCACGGTTGACTTGAGTTGACAAGTTTTGAAAAGAATTTTGAAGTAATTAAATGAAATTATTTAATTAAATGTAGTACTTACTTCTAATTAATTAAACAAAGTTATTTAATTAAATGAGAATCCATTCCTAATTAATTAAATGAAGTTATTTAATTAAATAAGAAAAGTGCCTCGAATTAATTAAAGATTATTTAATTAAATAGAAAAAGTAATTATGAGAGCATATGCCATTTTATTAAATTAAATATCTCAACAAAATCTCTCTTCAGTTCAAAAAGGGAAATTTCCAGTTCACTATTGATAAAAAATGAGTTAAATCAGTTAACTCCTTTTTCTACTCAAATTGAATCAGTTAACTCCTTATTTTACTCAAATTAAATCTATTAACTCCCTTTAATTTGGAAATCTCCCTTTATGACTGAACTTCACCTTTAATCCTGACCATTGATTGAAATCGATCTCAACCATTGATGAATTCTAGGAAAGTCTATTTAAGAGACCCTCATCTCTTCATTTTGAAAGTTTGAATGAGAATTTGCATCGAATTGTTGCTGGAATTCATACTTGCATTTGCTCATATTCACATACGCAAATATCAAATTTGACCAAAAGTTGACCAGATTTAACCATAGTTGACTTGAGTTGACTAGTTTCGAAAAGAATTATGAAATAATTAAACAAAATTATTTAATTAAATCGAGTACTTACTTCTAATTAATTAAACAAATTTATTTAATTAAATGAGAAGCCATTCTTAATTAATTAAATGAATTTATTTAATTAAATAAGAAAAGTGCCTCTAATTAATTAAAGATTATTTAATTAAATAGAAAAAGTAATTATGAGAGCATATCTCATTTTATTAAATTAAATATCTCAACAAAATCTCTCTTCAGTTAGAAAAGGGAAATTTTCAGTTCACTATTGATCAAAAGTGAGTTAAATCAGTTGACTCCTTTTTCTACTCAAATGAGTTAAATCTTTCCCGGCTGAGCCTTTGAATCAGGTTTGCCAATAAAATTGGTGCTTTGAGTATAATTGCTTGTCATGTGATGTAGTTGTAAATTTTAAATTTAGATGGATGAATTTTAAAATTTGGATAGAATTGATGATGTATAAATTGGTAAAAATTTCAAGGTTTTCCTTTATGTTGAAAATGAAAAATTATACCATGGAAGTAGATTCAGTTGATTTGAGCAAAATTTTCAAGTTCTTTATATGTTCATTATATGATTAAAATGACATTTATGTTAAAGAAAGAAAAGAGGATTATAGTTAATAGTTCTATTCAGGATGTAAGGAGATCAAACTTAATCATGTATTTTTTTAGACATAAACTATTGTATCAATGTTTAAAGCTTGTCAAAAAGAAATATATAAACACCTTAAAAAAAAATAATACATGACTTTAAATCTATACTTAGATAAATTTCAAAAAAAAAGTTGTATCCAAGAGCCATATAGTCTCTAAAATTTGTATGGGAAAACAACTTAAATGCCCCTTTCATTACAGAGAATATTCTTTAAAATATCTTCTTTTAAATCATATGTTAAATCTTGTAAAATTAAATTAAAATTATAATGATTATAGAAATTTGTGTATTTTTGCCCTCGTAGTTTGGGCATGACATAAATGGAGTAGTTACTTCTAATTAATATTTAATTAAATGAGAAGCCATTCCTAATTAATTAAATGAAGTTATTTAATTAAATAAGAAAAGTGTCTCTAATTAATTAAAGATTATTTAATTAAATAGAAAAAGTAATTATGAGAGCATATCTCATTTTATTAAATTAAATATCTCAACAAAATCTCTCTTCAGTTCAAAAAGGGAAATTTTCAGTTCACTATTGATCAAAAATGAGTTAAATCAGTTAACTCCTTTTTCTACTCAAATTGAATCAGTTAACTCCTTATTTTACTCAAATTAAATCCGTTAACTCCCTTTAATTTTGAAATCTCCCTTTATGATTGAACTTCACCTTTAATCCTGACCGTTGATTGAAATCAATCTCAACCGTTGATGAATTCCAGAAAAGTCTATTTAATAGACCCTCATCTCTCCATTTTGAAAGGTTGAATGAAAATTTGTATCGAATTGTTGCTGAAATTCATCCTCACATTTGCTCATATTCACATACGCAAAGATCAAGTTTGACCAAAAGTTGACCAGATGTAACCACGGTTGACTTGAGTTGACTAGTTTCGAAAAAAAATTTGAAATAATTAAACCAAATTATGTAATTAAATGGAGTACTTACTTCTACTTAATTAAACAAAGTTATTTAATTAAATAAGAAGCCATTCCTAATAAATTAAGTGAAGTTATTTAATTAAATAAGAAAAGTGCCTCTAATTAATTAAAGATTATTTAATTAAATAGAAAAAAAAATTATGAGAGCATATCTCATTTTATTAAATTAAATATCTTAACAAAATCTCTCTTTAGTTCAAAAAGGAAAATTTTCAGTTCACTATTGATAAAAAATGAGTTAAATCAGTTGACTCCTTTTTCTACTCAAATTGAATCAGTTAACTCCATATTTTACTCAAATTAAATTTGTTAACTCCTTTTAATTTGAAAATCTTCCTTTATGACTGAACTTAACCTTTAATCCTGATCGTTGATTGAAATCGATCTCAACCGTTGATGAATTCCAAGAAAGTCTAATTAAGAGACCCTCATCTCTTCATTTTGAAAGGTTGAATGAGAATTTGCATCGAATTGTTGTTGGAATTCATACTCACATTTGCTCATATTCACATACGCAAAGATCAAGTTTGACCAAAAGTTAACCAGATTTAACCACGGTTGACTTGAGTTGACTAGTTTCGAAAAGAATTTTGAAATAATTAAATGAAATTATTTAATTAAATGGAGTACTTACTTCTAATTAATTAAACAAATTTATTTAATTAAATGAGAAGCCATTCCAAATTAATTAAATGAAGTTATTTAATTAAATAAGAAAAGTGCCTCTAATTAATTAAAGATTATTTAATTAAATAGAAAAAGTAATTGTGAGAGCATATCTCATTTTATTAAATCAAATATCTCAACAAAATCTCTCTTCAGTTCAAAAAGGGAAATTTCCAGTTCACTAGTGATCAAAAATGAGTTAAATCAGTTAACACCTTTTTCTACTCAAATTGAATCAGTTAACTTCTTATTTTACTCAAATTAAATCTGTTCGCTCCCTTTAATTTGAAAATCTCCCTTTATGACTGAACTTCACCTTTAATCCTGACTGTTGATTGAAATAAATCTCAACCGTTGATGAATTCTAGGAAAGTCTATTTAAGAGACCCTCATCTCTTCATTTTGAAAGGTTGAATGAGAATTTGCATCAAATTGTTGCTAGAATTCATACTCACATTTGCTCGTATTCACATACGCAAAGATCAAGTTTGACCAAAAGTTGATCAGATTTAACCACGGTTGACTTGAGTTGACAAGTTTTGAAAAGAATTTTGAAGTAATTAAATGAAATTATTTAATTAAATGTAATACTTACTTCTAATTAATTAAACAAAGTTATTTAATTAAATGAGAAGCCATTCCTAATTAATTAAATGAAGTTATTTAATTAAATAAGAAAAGTGCCTCGAATTAATTAAAGATTATTTAATTAAATAGAAAAAGTAATTATGAGAGCATATGCCATTTTATTAAATTAAATATCTCAACAAAATCTCTCTTCAGTTCAAAAAGGGAAATTTCCAGTTCACTATTGATAAAAAATGAGTTAAATCAGTTAACTCCTTTTTCTACTCAAATTGAATCAGTTAACTCCTTATTTTACTCAAATTAAATCTGTTAACTCCTTTTAATTTGGAAATCTCCCTTTATGACTGAACTTCACCTTTAATCCTGACCATTGATTGAAATAGATCTCAACCGTTGATGAATTCCAGGAAAGTCTATTTAAGAGACCCTCATCTCTTCATTTTGAAAGTTTGAATGAGAATTTACATTGAATTGTTGCTGGAATTCATACTTGCATTTTCTCATATTCACATACGCAAAGATCAAATTTGACCAAAAGTTGACCAGATTTAACCACGGTTGACTTGAGTTGACTAGTTTCGAAAAGAATTATGAAATAATTAAACAAAATTATTTAATTAAATCGAGTACTTACTTCTAATTAATTAAACAAATTTATTTAATTAAATGAGAAGCCATTCTTAATTAATTAAATGAAGTTATTTAATTAAATAAGAAAAGTGCCTCTAATTAATTAAAGATTATTTAATTAAATAGAAAATGTAATTATGAGAGCATATCTCATTTTATTAAATTAAATATCTCAACAAAATCTCTCTTCAGTTAGAAAAGGGAAATTTTCAGTTCACTATTGATCAAAAGTGAGTTAAATCAGTTAACTCCTTTTTCTACTCAAATGAGTTAAATCTTTCCTGGCTGAGCCTTTGAATCAGATTTGCCAATAAAATTGGTGCTTTGAGTATAATTGCTTGTCATGTGATGTAGTTGTAAATTTTAAATTTAGATGGATAAATTTTAAAATTTGGATAGAATTGATGATGTATAAATTGGTAAAAATTTCAAGGTTTTCCTTTATGTTGAAAATGAAAAATTATACCATGGAAGTAGATTCAGTTGATTTGAGCAAAATTTTCAAGTTTTTATATGTTCATTATATGATTAAAATGACATTTATGTTAAAGAAAGAAAAGAGGATTATAGTTAATAGTTCTATTCAGGATGTAAGGAGATCAAACTTAATCATGTATTTTTTTAGACATAAACTATTGTATCAATGTTTAAAGCTTGATAAAAAGAAATATATAAACACCTTAAAAAAAAAAAATACATGACTTTAAATCTATACTTAGATCAATTTCAAAAAAAAAGTTGTATCCAAGAGCCATATAGTCTCTAAAATTTGTATGGGAAAACAACTTAAATGCCCCTTTCATTACAGAGAATATTCTTTAAAATATCCTCTTTTAAATCATATGTTAAATCTTGTAAAATTAAATTAAAATTATAATGATTATAGAAATTTGTGTATTTTTGCCCTCGTAGTTTGGGCATGACATAAATGGAGTAGTTACTTCTAATTAATATTTAATTAAATGAGAAGCCATTCCTAATTAATTAAATGAAGTTATTTAATTAAATAAGAAAAGTGTCTCTAATTAATTAAAGATTATTTAATTAAATAGAAAAAGTAATTATGAGAGCATATCTCATTTTATTAAATTAAGTATCTCAACAAAATCTCTCTTCAGTTCAAAAAGGGAAATTTCCAGTTCACTATTGATCAAAAATGAGTTAAATCAGTTAACTCCTTTTTCTACTCAAATTGAATCAGTTAACTCCTTATTTTACTCAAATTAAATCTGTTAACTCCCTTTGATTTGGAAATCTCCCTTTGTGACTGAACTTCACATTTAATCCTGATCGTTGATTGAAATCGATCTCAACCGTTGATGAATTCCAGGAAAGTCTATTTAAGAGACCTTCATCTCTTTATTTTGAACGGTTGAATGAGAATTTGCATCGAATTATTGCTGGAATTCATACTCACATTTGCTCATATTCACATGCGCAAAGATCAAATTTGACCAAAAGTTGACCAGATTTAACCACGGTTGACTTGAATTGACTAGTTTCAAAAAGAATTTTGAAATAATTAAACCAAATTATTTAATTAAATGGAGTACTTACTTCTAATTAATTAAACAAAGTTATTTAATTGTAAGGTCTCATCCAAGTAAGGACTAGAAGGATTGTTAATTTGTCTACAATATAATTTGATTAGAAATAAATATTAAGTTTCTCATTAGAGAACATTGTATAGCTTATGCAATAACATGATTAGGAAGAATACTTATGTGACTTGCAATGATTAGTATTGTTTAAATAAGATTGACTTATCAATTGTAACCATCTCAATATTAGGTGCAAATGTGTATGTGATACTTTGTATAGTAGAATTCTACTTATTTAATTAATGTGCAAAGTTAGGCTCAACTTATGATCAACTATGGATTTTGTTCATATAATTGACAATAATTATAAATAGAAATGGTCGGACCTCTTTACATGTGATACAATAGTTTAGATAGTTTATGAGTCTGGTAGCATTAGAACTAATTCACACTATGATGAATTGTCTAATTTATGTTAACATCTTGATTAGCTAATGTGAGTTACCTTATGGATAAATACCTTATATTATTCATCTTATATCATCATGATGATTAGATAGTTTTAGTAATTGAAATTATGACCAATTGAATAGAATAGATATTGTGTTGTGGTAAATACATTCTACATAAGGTGGCTATGAAAATGGAAATCAAGTTTGCGTTATGTGATTATTGTTTTGAAGTAAATTATGTATCATTTTAATTCAAAATAAAGAAGTACAGAAATGAATAGAATATAGATAACACAATGAATACTAGTGATACTTGTTATGTTATTCTAAGAGATATTATGATTTGAATCCTATAATTAGTGAGAGTAAGTACTTATGCTTGATAAATTTGATTAATGTATGTGTAAGGTGTAAGGTGTTTTGATACATATGCTATGAATTATTAATGTGGTTATTATTCTTGAAAAGTTTGTAATTAGAGCAATTAAAGTAAAAAGAATTATACTTATTTGTAAATGAATTTCATATGTAAATGATTCTGAAGAAATGATGTTGGAATATGATATTGATCTAATGGGTTGATCTATGGTTAATTCAAGGATATGTATTAATGTTTACAGTCTTATATTTATATGTTTTAGTTACTGATGTTAAATTTGAATTTGTACAGCGGATGATTATGAAGGCCTAATCGAATGATTATGAAGACCTTTGAGAAGACTATGCCAACTCTTGTACAACAATCAAAGTCGACCTCAATGTAAACCTTTTGTAAAATCGGATATGAACAAAAGTTGGACTTTAGAGGGGTTAAAATGGATCCTAGAATGCATTCTAGGTTAAAATAACCTAACCCACTTATACTACCTAAGGTTGGGGGTTAGTTGAGGGTCAAATCATGGTTAAAATTCACATTATGACACCTCAAAAGGGCCCCACTTCAAATGTGACGAAAATGAATAGTGGGAGACAATGGGTTATGACACATTGATAAGAAAGCCATGTGCCTTCATTAAATAAGGGAGGATTTTAGAAGAAGAGGGAAGAAGACTTTGGAGGATGGACCATTATTTTTTTCACCATTGTTGGAGATAAAAAGGGGAAGTTATATGCAGAATAAGGGAATGGAGAAGGGAGGAGAGGATGGTAGAACAGTATGAGGAGAAGAAGACCAAGAGGGGACTTGAGAGAGAGATGAGTCTTTCTATCCCTTTTCTTTTGTAGTATTTCTTTTTGAGTTGGATTCATGTAGGTCTGAAATGTGTAACAAGTGTAGTTAAAAATGTTGTTCTTGTATTAGGAACTCACTCTTATGATAACATCTATGATCCTTAGATGCAGTGAGTTCTTGCTCGGGGGTATGGCTAGGGCACCAGAGGCCTCATGATGCCATTAATTGGTAGGGTGGGAAACGAGCATTGTTTGAGTATTAGTAGTTTTCTTTATTGTATCTTGCAAAGAAATGAAAATGAAACTTATAAAAGCTAAGCCTTGCTACTTGATTTAAGATTGTGTATATGATTCAATGCAAAAGAGAAGTTTGTGATCTTACATTTGTGATGTATGAAAGGTTTCCCATTTGAATACAAGAAAACAAAGAAAATAAAAGAAATAATTCTATGTCTTATTAAGATGCATATTTGAAAGACTATTAAATGGAAATCTAATTCTCTTTTGAGTTCAAATCAATTAGTTAATCAAAGTTTCATTTCCTTATAGTGTGGATCTGAAATTTGTAGTTGAAAATAGTTATCTTAAACATGTCTTCCTTTAAAGAAATTTATTTCTTATTTTGGGCAGGAAAATATGGGCATGACATTTGGTATCAGAGCATGGTTGCAACATTGGGACATTGTTTGGGACCATTATAGACATGGGAAAATATAAGAAAATTTCTTCATGACTTAGTGCAATAAGAAAAGTCTATTAAAATTACATTATAATAGAAAAAAAGAAAAGAAAAACCAGTTTATTAGGTTCATGTTTGATCATGTTTTAATTTCATTTTATAGGTTAAGAGATTCCTAATGGATTCATTGATTTAGATATTGCTTTGAAACATTAAAATACCCTCCTATTAATACCATTCACAACATCATAGTTGATGGAGAAAATAAATCAAACAAATACTAGAATTTTTTTTTTTTTTTAAATCTAAAAAGAAACACAATGGCAAGATGAAAACTAAAGGCAGGAAGAGAGTATTAACTCTCTAGAATTTGTATGGGAAGTTGAAAATATCCTACTCCCAATTACAGAGTAATAAAATAATAAAAAGCATATTCTAAGCATCTTGACCCATTAAGTCCATTGATAATAAGAGCCTATAAATGTAACATATATTATTGTGTGATTCAAAAACAAATAGTAAAATAAACAAGAAGCTAGATGCACAATAAATGGTATGTCACCATCAATTGGTGGAATTATTAAACTAATGGCTAATATGGGTGCCGATTCCCATGCGGGACTTATACTATTATTTTGAATCTTTCCATTCAATTCATGATAAGATTGAACAGTATACTTCCGTAATCATGTTTCATCTTTCTTGAGAAAAGAATGAAAATGTCATTTCATGCATGTGCAGAACAATAATCCATAACGGATGAACTGCTGCCAAGCGTGGTAATGAGAGTTAAATCCTAACACGTATCATCATTGTCTTCATTGAATGCCCTCCACTCATCCACACAAAGTGCAGGGTTGCACATGGCTGATATCTTCAAGTAAGATGAACAAAGACTCTAATTTTCAAAGTCATGCCGAGACACAGCTGGGTCATTGCCTTGAAAGGAGTGTATGCTAATACAAGAAGGATAACTTTTTAAAAAATAACCTTTCTTCCTTCCATGCCTTATTCTAGGCACTCAAAAAGGCTGCCAAGGATGGGACATCCCATCCCATCTTCTACTCGTGTGCCACTTAGGCACTCAGTCTTTGAGACAACAGATTTTAGGAGGGGTGCAGAACAAGTAATGTGGTTGTGATTCGAGCTAGGGAAGAGACAAGTCGCCTAGCCTTCACATAAATTTAGATGGAGGACTTTTCATAGGATTCTCGTGACTCCAATGTCCCCATATGTGGCACCTCCCAAAGCCCCTCCAAAGGACACTAGTATTCAGGTTGGTAGGTGGTATTGAATGGTAGTGTTAATATAGTTATCTATTGTAAAGCTAGTGAGAGAGGAGGTAGGAATAGGGTTAGCATTTAAGGATTTTGTGGATTAAGTAATTATTTGGTAACATCTATACATTTCGGTCATTTTTATATATGATTTTGGTAGTAGATTCAATATCTTCAAATACAATAGTATAGAACTAAAACATAATGTCAAAAAAATAATTAATTAATTATCAGCATAGTAGTAATAATTTTTTTTTTTAAAGTATGTAAGTAAATGATATAAAAGAGTATTGAAAATCCAAGTTATTCTTAAAATATCTCAACACATATAATAAAATGATTAGTGTATTAGTATACTTTGACTGTATATATCATTGGTATTGTTATTTAAAAAAAAAGAAACAAAGATTGATTCTTCATGTAATCATATGTCTAGATTAGAGAAAATAGAGAATGATTAATATGAATAAAGTTCAGTAATAAATGTCCATAGTCGAGGGCATACAAACAAAATTTGCAAACTTGCAAAATAAAAATATGGATATTATAATGTCATAAAATGGATAAGCATGGCTCTCTGCTCAAATCTGCAACTCTAATGGATGTATAGAGATGAAAAGAATGCTAAATCTCTTTCATTGAGCTCTTGAATCTAAACCTGCAACACAAACAAATAAGAGCAAGAAACAACAATGAATAAGAACAACACGCATTAGGGTTAGAATATGAAAGGAAAAGATGAGAAAAAAAACAAAAGAAACAAGATTGAAATGAAAATAATGAAAGAGTAGATTTAGTTTTCTTTCTTTAAATTTTTTTTTGGAGAACTCTAATTAGGATTGTGATTATTTTATTTATTTCCTTGTTGACTTTTGGTTTTCTATTGGAAAGTGAATTTAAACTTCAGATTTAAAATAAAAAGAAAGTGTTTTCATTTTAAATGTTGAAGTGGGCTTTTAATAAAAGATTCCTTTCTAATTTCAATATTAGCAAGTTAGTAAAGTAGTGAGCTTTTAATCTAAAATGATTTCCTTCTAAGTTCAATATTTAAGTGGTGTAAAGTGAATTTATTGACTTATTATGAGGGAAACATGATTTTTCTCTTTTAGTAAATAGTAGAATTTATAAAGTGCTTTAAATTTAATAAATGCAAGTTTTGTTTCTAAACAAAATTTTAGAAATTGGATTTTAAATTTAGTATTATTGTAATATTAATTAATAAATTAAAGAGAGTAATTAATTAGAATATTTCATTACTATCTTTAGTATTTCTTAAATTTAAGAGTGAGCTTAAAAAGGAGGATTGTTAGATTAAATATTTGTGTCCATTTAATTAATAAAAGTAATAATGTTGTTTTAAAAGATTCATTATGATGTGAAGGAAATAATTAATAGTTTATATTCAATAATGTAATGGAATCAATTAATCCATTTAGATATTAAGTCATTAAAATGAAAATAACATTGGGGATAAAAAATTTATATATATATATAATTTCACTTTATTAAAGTTAGTCTAAAATCTATAAATGAAAATTTATTGCTATGTTGTAAACCAAAGTGAAGGGGGGCAATAAGTTTATACCTAATGGCATCTCATATTGGTTTTAAAGAAATACAACTCATATTATGTCGAATGCAAATATTTTGCTTAGGACATTTTATCTTTTGGTTTATCATTTACTTTCAAAAGTGAAATTAAACTCAATAATAAATAAATAAATAAATAAATAAAATTGGTAATTAGATAAAAATAAATAAAATCCTATATTAAGTAATAGTTGGAAGTGAAGACACTGGATGTTCAAGTTTGTTTGAATTTTAAGATATTGAATGTCGTATAATTAGTCAAGCATGAATTTTATTAAATTGTTTTCTTTGAAATAAAATCTTGGGATTAATGTTTTAAGAATAATCTTATACAACAAAAGGGTAGTTTAAAAATAAAATTGTTATACTCAAGCAACTACTGAATATAAGATTTCACATTTAACCTACGAGATTATCAAAATTAGTAGATATCATGAGAACTCTAGTTCAAATGCTAAAAGTCTAAACTATGAGAAACAAATCAATTTTTTATGTTTTTACAAAGAAACATAATCTCAAGGAGTATAATTGAATTAGGATTGGTACATTTAGAAGATTTATGATGTTGACTTGTGAAGAGATTACTTTTAACCTTGTGCTAGTTTTGAAGTAGGTAAGAGAGTCACTGATTTTGTGTTACAATTTAAGCAAGAGGGTTTTTTTTTAAATTTGGGTCGCAATCTATTAAATATGAGACTTTACATGAGGCATTTTATTTATGATTATGTTTTGTTAAATAAGTCATTCATAGTTTTTAAATTTTGAAGGATGTAATAAGAAACTTCTTATAGGAATTAGATTGCTAAATGTACTTAAAACCTTCAGTAAGGCCTTAGTATGAGGATAATCAATACCTATAGAGGAATTGGAATATAAGTTATATATCGTTTTCACTCTCAAATCTGAAATTAGTGATATACCGTGTTATTTGGTTAATTTTCTCTATTTTTCCCTATTTAAGCGTGTATTCAAAAATTGAATGTTCATGTGTACCATCTTATATTAGTGATTGAAAATGTTGATTATGCATGTTCCCAATAGATGCTCCTTGCTTAATTTAAGGTATGTATTGTAAGAGAAGAAAATTTATATGTATGTGGATAGCTTGTATGTTATGGTAATGACAATGTGAGCTATTTTGTTCAATAATAAACTAGTGGATGGAATAAAGAGTAGAGTAGAGATCCAATGAAAAATGAAATCGTGCAATGATGTACATGGGCTAATATGTTCTTGTGTTGATAAGATTTTTTTTTAATGTTGTGGGAATATCTTATGTGGCTATAAATATTGTTTGATGTCCTCATCTAGGGAAGATTAGATAAGCATTGTGGTTAATGCTAATATTACATGTGGTTATGTAGATGCAAGCGTATGGGTTCATGAAGCAATATAATATATCATACCTTCCTTTATATATGTTAGTAACCTATGTGAAGCCATGACTCATGACATCTTGTGTTTCCTCATCCATGTGATTAAACCAGTGTTTCCATTTGTGTTGAAGTTTTGTATAAAACCAACAATTGTCATGTGTGCCCATTTAAATTAAAAACAAATGTTCTTGGAAATTATGTTTGTACATAAGTATGTGGAAGTCATACCTTGTATGAGTTATTGCTTGGTTGTAACCCTACTAAATACCACCTTTAAGGATGTTTACAAAGGATAATGTTGTTACCTATTCCCATAGTTGAAAACAAAATACCAGTACTCAGAATAAGACTCCTTAGACATATTTGTGTATATTCTCCTATGAGATCCAACATGTGGAAGGAGGATTTTCCCATGTTGTGATAGATACCATTTCTGCACATGTTCCAACATGATGCAATGGGTAATGATGTCGTGTTGCTAATGGTAGCGAGCCGAGCTCAAGAACACGATGCCATGTATATAGTTACCTGAAGGTGCTATTGTATTTGTATGTTTCAGTTCCCACTTGATGCAGAGCATATAGGAGATGCTTGCATTCTTGTGGAGGGGTACCCATGGATGCTCGGTCATGTGTACGCGAAAGTGCATATGGGTGGACCCTAGCCATGTATACCTTTAGCTATGGCAATGCTTACATGAGATCGCTATGCGGAGTGTGTCCTACACGTGCTTTCTTCATGAGGAACACTGCCATGCGACATATGACTAGAGTGGGTGTTCTCCACCTGGTGTATGGTCATGCCGGGTGAGTCGACGTGCTTAGTCTATACCACTCAATGCGAGGTGTTGCCGAGGTGAGCACCCCATGCCATGTGGTTAGTGCACCTAGAGTTCCCACATGAAGGGCTACTACGCTAGCCAGACATTGTTCCCTCCTTCCTCGTGAGGTGGCTAGATATAGTCACATAGTGATGTAATGTGCACTTTATGATTTATTTTATTGTGTAGACCAACAAGTTTATTTACTTTGTCTTTGATAGTCTAGCTACAACCTTAATCTTCATTTTTCTTTACTTAGCTTATTGTTGCAATAAATTGAAATTTTCTTGTTTTATTGTTGTTGAATTATATGATTTAACTTCTTTCATTGGAAATTTTTTTTGTGTGGCTAGACTAGTTTCCTTGGTGTTTGTGGATGTTGGTCTTGTGTTGTAATGTGATTCCTCATCAAGGACGATGGAGATGAACTTGATGAGTGTATACGAGGAAGTAGACGCAGGGAACCCTCGAGGATGGGGGTATGTGAGGCTGTTATGCAGCTATTATCCACGACCTTCCTATGTGTGTGGTGTGTATTCCTTGGGGGCTAACCACCTTACATAATCAAGGGATATGACACGTGGTTTCGTATGGATGACCTCTTGTGTGATGGGTTTTTTTACCATCGAGCCACCAAGTGAGGCTTGGATCACAAATTATTGATTTTGGACTATGGATATGTATGTGGGTTTAGACAGTTATATGGTACAGTGCACTTCAAACCTAGATGAGATTAACATTTTACCTCTATGGTCATTCATGAACCTTGTGATGTGTTTATCCCAGTGATGTGGCTTGTGTATGAGCATATAGGATGTCAATGGGTGTGAAGGCTTCACTCACCCTTGGGAGGGAATAGATGCCTTGGGTGAAGGGCTTAGTTGGACTCAACATTGAAGTTGAGAGATTCTCCTCCTTGGAGAGCCCACCTTCACCCATTGCTTCATGATTCCAATGGTGAATCATTGTGTTAATCCTTGGAAGGGAGTTTATGTGTTGTTATGATGTGTTGTATGCCTTGTTGGTGCTTGAGTGTAACTCGTTTGAGCCTTGTTTCCCCAATTAAGTGTTTCAATTTTGTTTAATATATCATGTTTTATGTATGCTCATACAATTATAAACTGCTAATTGTTGGAAAGGTCACTTACATGAGTAGGAATTGATAGATTTAAAAAAAAAAAAAAAAACATTGGTGACTTCCAGGAGGAAGTCAAAGATTAGTGGAGGGGAATGTAAGGTCTAATCCAAGTAAGGACTAGAAGGATTGTTAATTTGTCTACAATATAATTTGATTAGAAATAAATATTAAGTTTTTCATTAGAGAACATTGTATAGCTTATGCAATAACATTATTAGGGAGAATACTTATGTGACTTGCAATGATTAGTATTGTTTAAATAAGATTGACTTATCAATTGTAACCATCTCAATATTAGGTGCAAATGTGTATGTGATACTTTGTATAGTAGAATTCTACTTATTTAATTAATGTGAAAAGTTAGGCTCAACTTATGATCAACTATGGATTTTGTTCATATAATTGACAATAATTATAAATAGAAATGGTCGGACCTCTTTACATGTGATACGATAGTTTAGATAGTTTATGAGACTGGTAGCATTAGAACTAATTCACACTATGATGGATTGTCTAATTTATGTTAACATCTTGATTAGCTAATGTGAGTTACCTTATGGATAAATACCTTATATTATTCATCTTATATCATCATGATGATTAGATAGTTTTAGTAATTGAAATTATGACCAATTGAATAGAATAGATATTGTGTTGTGGTAAATACATTCTACATAAGGTGACTGTGAAAATGGAAATCAAGTTTGCGTTATGTGATTATTGTTTTGAAGTAAATTATGTATCATTTTAATTCAAAATAAAGAAGTACAGGAATGAACAGAATATAGATAACACAATGAATACTAGTGATACTTGTTATGTTATTTTAAGAGATATTATGATTTGAATCCTATAATTAGTGAGAGTAAGTACTTATGTTTGATAAATATAATTAAGGTATGTGTAAGGTGTAAGGTGTTTTGATACATATGCTATGAATTATTAATGTGGTTATTATTCTTGAAAAGTTTGTAATTAGAGCAATTAAAGTAAAAAGAATGATACTTATTTGTAAATCAATTTCATATGCAAATGATTCTGAAGAAATGATGTTGGAATATGATATTGATCTAATGGGTTGATCTATGGTTAATTCAAGGATATGTATTAATGTTTATAGTCTTATATTTATATGTTTGAGTTATTGATGTTAAATTTGAATTTGTACAGTGGATGATTAGGAAGGCCTAATCGAATGATTATGAAGACCTTTGAGAAAACTATGCCAACTCTTGTACAACAATCAAAGTTGACCTCAATGCAAACTTTTTGTAAAATCGGATATGAACAAAAGTTGGACTTTAGAGGGGTTAAAATGGATCCTAGAATGCATTCTAGGTTAAAATAACCTAACCCACTTATACTACCTAAGTTTGGGGGTTAGTTGAGGGTCAAATCAAGGTTAAAATTCACATTATGACACCTCAAAAAGGCCCCACTTCAAATGTGACGAAAATGAATAGTGGGACACAATGGGCTATGACACATTGATAAGAAAGCCATGTGCCTTCATTGAATAAGGGAGGATTTTGGAAGAAGAGGGAAGAAGACTTTGGAGGATGGACCATTATTTTTTTCACCATTGTTGGAGATAAAAAGGGGAAGTTATATGCATAATAAGGGAATGGAGAAGGGAGGAGAGGATGGTAGAACAATATGAGGAGAAGAAGATCAAGAGGGAACTTGAGAGAGAGATGAGTCTTTCTATCCCTTTTCTTTTGTAGTATTTATTTTTGAGTTGGATTCATGTAGGTCTGAAATGTATAACAAGTGTAGTTAAAAATGTTGTTCTTGTATTAGGAACTCACTCTTATGATAACATCTATGATCCTTAGATGCAGTGAGTTCTTGCTCGGGGGTATGGCTAGGGCACCAGAGGCCTCATGATGCCATTAATTGGTAGGGTGGAAAACGAGCATTGTTTGAGTATTAGTAGTTTTCTTTATTGTATCTTGCAAAGAAATAAAAATGAAACTTATAAAAGCTAAGCCTTGCTACTTGATTTAAGATCGTGTCTATGATTCAATGCAAAAGAGAAGTTTGTGATCTTACATTTGTGATGTATGAAAGGTTTCCTATTTGAATACAAGAAAACAAAGAAAATAAAAGAAATAGTTCTATGTCTTATTAAGATGCATATTTGAAAGACTGTTAAATGAAAATCTAATGCTCTTTTCAGTTCAAATCAATTAGTTAATCAAAGTTTCATTTCCTTATAGTGTGGATCTGAAATTTGTAGTTGAAAATAGTTATCTTAAACATGTCTTCCTTTGAAGAAATTTATTTCTTATTTTTGGTAGGAAAATATGGGCATGACATTAATTAAATGAGAAGCCATTACTAATTAATTAAATGAAGTTATTTAATTAAATAAGAAAAGTGTCTATAATTAATTAAAGATTATTTAATTAAATAGAAAAAGTAATTATGAGAGCATATCTCATTTTATTAAATTCAATATCTCAACAAAATCTCTCTTCAGTTCAAAAAGGAAAATTTCCAATTCACTATTGATCAAAAGTGAGTTAAATCAGTTAACTCCTTTTTCTACTCAAATTGAATCAGTTATTTCCTTATTTTACTCAAATTAAATCTGTTAACTCCCTTTAATTTGAAAATCTCCCTTTATGACTAAACTTTACATTTAATTCTAACCGTTGATTGAAATCAATCTCAACCGTTGATGAATTCCAAGAAAGTCTATTTAAGAGACCCTCATCTCTTCATTTTGAAAGGTTGAATGAGAATTTGCATCGAATTATTGCTAGAATTCATACTCATATTTTCTCATATTCACATACGCAAAGATCAAGTTTGACCAAAAGTTGACCAGATTTAAATCTCAACAAAATCTCTCTTCAGTTCAAAAAGGTAAATTTCCAGTTCACTATTGATAAAAAATGAGTTAAATCAGTTAACTCCTTTCTCTACTCAAACTGAATCAGTTAACTCCTTATTTTACTCAAATTAATTCTGTTAACTCCCTTTAATTTGGAAATCTCCCTTGATGACTGAACTTCACCTTTAATCCTGACCGTTGATTGAAATCGATCTCAACCGTTGATGATTTTAGGAAAGTCTATTTAAGAGACCCTCATCTCTTAATTTTGAAAGGTTGAATGAGAATTTGCATCGAATTGTTGCTGGAATTCATACTCACATTTGCTCATATTCACATACGTAAAGATCAAGTTTGACCAAAAGTTGACCAGATTTAACCACAGTTTACTAGTTTCGAAAAGAATTTTAAAATAATTAAACAAAATTATTTAATTCAATGGAGTACTTACTTCTAATTAATTAAACAAAGTTATTTAATTAAATGAGAAGCCATTCCTAATTAATTAAATGAAGTTATTTAATTAAATAAGAAAAGTGTCTCTAATTAATTAAAGATTATTTAATTAAATAGAAAAAGTAATTATGAGAGCATGTCTCATTTTATTAAATTAAATATCTGTAATGCCCCGCCAAGGGATCCAAAGATTTTTACTAAGTTTGCCAAACAATTTTTTTTTTTAACATGAAAGATAAAACCATTCATAACATTTGTGGAAGCAATAGCAACAATTCAAATGAAAATAAACATAACATATATACATAACAGGCTACATTCTTTAAATATCCCTTAACGTTGTATCACATCTAAATTAACTATTCATTTAACATCCCATCCTTATGAAATAACAATGATACATCCAATGTACTTAATATACAAGTGTCCTTTTGTAATTATATTTTAGTTTAGCTCAATCATCTACTGTACATATCACAGGGTATGAAAAGCTTAAAAGAATAAACATCCAAGTAAATAAAGTACACTATCATCATCTAATATTAATCTATGATGCAATAACATAAATGAAACCACATATCATATATGATACATCATCACAAAAGATATAAACATCCATCACAAAAGATATTCATATATCACAAACATAAATAACTAAGTGCACAGTTTCTCCCAACCGTAAATAGCATCATTAGACCATCACGAATTCTAGCCATCCCTCCATGCGTAACATTCCAAAGCACCAAAGAGATCATCGGTATTAACATAGTAGGAATGTCACTCCTAAAACATCCTACTAACATGCAAAGTAAAGCATAATAAATCATCAACTAACATATGCAAAGTAAAGCAAATCATCAATATAAGAAACATATCAGTAAATACATCCATCATAAGGTATATTATCTATCATAATGCTCCAAGAACATAATGAAGAATAAATACCAACCAAGGATACTCCAGCCACGGTGTCTCGAACGGATCTCAAATGATAAGAGTGAAAATACACTACCACCTGACCACGTGGAACCTAAGTGGTCCACTCTCACCGTGCTGAGGAGATAATCTCAAGTCCCAAACAGGATATCAATACACTTAGCATAAAAAATTCAGGAATCCTAAAACTATACTAACTCAAAGGTTCTATCACACAAAACTGACATCTAATTTTCAGAGGCACACAAAGACATGTAGGAAACCTACTATGCAAGTGAGAAAGTGTCATCGCAATTATCACGTACAAGTTACCCTGGCAGTTAGCTAAAATCGACGGGTCCATACTGATCTCATGTGGCCACTAGTATCCTCTCATACTGACGAGGCATACTACGAAATGCACGGTCGCAACCATGCATTCTCACTACTCCCATCCTAGCCTATACAAGCACTCAAGGCATGGGTGAGAACATCAACAATTATCTTTTTAGATTCATTTAATCCTCATTTAGTGTGTAAATGTTATCACTTATTAACCAAACTTACAATGAGTTACCCTGACAGCCACTTAGGGCCCCAACCCCCATTGCAAGCCACTTCTCGACACTACAAGTAGATTACCTACCCTAAGCTCATGGAATTATAAATCTCAAAATCATAAAAGATAATCCATAATAAAATCATCAAATATACATAAAAGTATCAAATATCCATAATAAGAATCATCAAATCTCCATGAGCATCTGAAAAAACATCCATAGAAAATCATGACCACAACAGTTCTCTATTGGCAACTGAAGGCATCACTGATAATCATAAGTATCAATTGGTTCTCAATAACCAAAATATATCTCAAGATAAATGGTTCTCAACAAGCAACCAAGAATATCTCAAAATCATACTGATCGAAGACTCCAAAATAGTTGAGTCAAACATGTCACAACATGACATCATCAAAAAATAAATCCACATTTCAGTCCCATCACGGCGACTAGAAAGTAATCCAAGGATAATTGATCGATGACTCAAAAATGATTAGCTTAAGTGTCTCATACACATACATCTCAGCTTCACACATGAAGACTGATGAATAATAACAATCAGTCAATACAAACATTTCATAGAGCATACGATCACATTACCATGGTTGGGCTTATAAAGATCGAGACCAAATAGAATAAATATGCCATCATATCTCATAACCCCAAGCCTCTGGTAACAACCTAGGACTAGTCAGCACTAGTCAACCCAAAACCCAAAACAAGAAGCATAAAGAATACACGATGCAAACACATATTTTGGTTTACTAAATTCACATACTTGAATAATGTGTAGGGGTTTTCAGTTTTCTGTTTGCAAGTATATTTTCAAGTGTCTTAAGTTTCATCATTTGACCTACAAGTCAACCCAATTGTTCCCCGATAGCATTACCCTTCCATTATTAAGAATTACATTCTAAAAATAACTTAAGGATAAATATTCACTAAACTGATCATCATTGACCTTAATTAAATTGTCCTTTATATTTAACCATGATTCATATTCTAATTTATTAACCTTTCAATTTTTTTAGGATCATTATTCGTTATATTATAAGAGGACCAATTATCATTCTTTGAATAAGAGATTATAACTTTGTTAAAATGATCAATTAACATAGGTACACCATCCATGACCTATTAGATTCTAATAGTTTTCAATTAGAAACTTAATTAACTATTACTAAAGTTTGATTCTTTTAATTTAATCGTTATCATCATTGACAACCATATAATATCTGAAGTCATAATTCAAGTCATAAGACTTATCAACTTCGATATAGATAATCTACAATCTCGTTAAAAGAATTATATCAATTAAATCTCTATTACATAACTTAATTATTAATTAAATCTAATTAACTCTCATTAATTGATTTAATTAATAATTGCATAATCATAGCAACGTTCCAATTAATATCAGATGACTAAAAACTAAATATAATTTTGTATGATAAAAGTCAACTATAATTCAATACTCAAAAGATCATATTAATAATTCAATAATAATTATTGAAAATCTTAAATGATCATATTCGTCATCTTTCAAATAATACCAACATTTCCTTAACAAATTCGTATTATCATTAATCTTTTCAAATAAAACTCTATCGCACAACTTAATTATTAATATCATAATTATAATATCAACTTAATGAATATCAATTGATTAAAAATCAATTATAATCCAACTCCAAAAATTATTATCTTTTACCAAACTTCAATCAATAAATAATCTCCACTAGATTAACTCTAATAAAATTTGTTGATATCTATTTAAACCATTATTTATTAATAGTTTGCTAATCCTTACAAACATTAATAAATAATAAACTCCTCAAACTATACATACTCGATCTATAAAATCCTTCCATAAACTCATTAATTAATATTTGACTAACTCTTAACTCTATTAAGGTATTCAAACGTATTAACCAATAACATAATAATTCAGTCTTAGTCCAATATCATTCAGAGTTTCTAAATTTAAATAAACATAATATAAATTATCATCTTACAATTATTTAATCAATATTAAAATCAACCATTAGACTCCATTTTTTAATTGTTCTAATAATATTTTGTCTATATAAACGTTGTTCGAAAGAGATCCCTATCACAAACCAATAAGACTCATTGTAGATTTTAACATGAATAATCTCCAAATTCTTAACATTATCATCTTCATTAAACAACTCTAAAATTGTTTAATATATATTAAATAGTATTCAATATACATTATAAAAAATCCACTATATAAACTATATTAAAAAAAAAATTTCTTTTAATTTTCTCTCATTTAAAAATCTATTTACTTAGATTGACTAATAATTAATTACACTTCTTCTACTATTAACTAATCTTAATTAAATTTGATTTAATTAGATCAGATAACAAACCATATAAAACAAATGCATATTAATAAGATTCTAATAAGGAAAGATTGTAATAATATATTAATTTATTCCATGCTTTGATATATTATTTTTGTGAAGTTTAAGCATAAAGAACTCTTGGTTATGGGAAATGGAAAAAATCTGTCCTTGAATAAAACAGTCTCAGTACGACGGCTATATCTCCCTAATGAACCGTTGGATCGGGCTGAAATTTAAATATGTTGGAGAGGGTCAAGTTGCACCACTTCTGACGAAACGATCCAATAAATTTGATCACGATAAAAAGTTATGAATGACTGAGTTCGGGTCTATCCAAGGGGCAGCAATAGGACAATTTGTGATGAATTAAAAATTTCCTGTTAAAATAATTGTTCTCTAAATTTAACCATAAAAGGGTTTGTTCATATGCATCTAAAAATATAATTGATAGACAGATTACATCTAATCATTCAAATTTTCACCATAAAATTTTTATTTTTATTCCAAATCTTGTCTTTCTAATTTAAAATAAATTTGAACCCAAACTCGATTAAAATCTAATTTCTTTCTCATTTGGAACTAGAGTTTTTCTATTATTTTCTTCTCATCCAAATAAAATATTTAGATTCCAATTTCAAATAGTATATTCAATCACAGAGAGTATTCAGACACATAAAACAGATATGATGAAGACACGAAGAGAAAGAGTGCAAAGGAAATATGAGAATATCACGAATGCACCTAGACACTGATGCTACTTTGCCATGCTTTAGAAGTCCATAGAAAATTCTTTCCTTCTCCATCATTCACAATTCTTCTAAAAATCCAAGCCGATTGAATCCTCCAAGTGATTAGAAGTGCTAGAAGGAGCATAGGAGCAAGTAGAAAATATATGAGCATATCAATCTTCTCTCATGCATGTAAGCTTTGAAGCTTCTATTTTTTTTTTAGCTTGTAGCTCGAGGCTTCCATTAAGCTTGTAGCTTCCATTAAGCTTTTTCATTTAAGCTTCTATGAATGCTTGAATATCAAGAGCTCTCAAGAAACCTTTGGAATGCTTCTTGAAATCGCTGAAAGGTGTCACCAACTAAGTATGGGTCTTTTCCAATTCTTTTTGATGAGTCATAAAATTGTAAACACCTTGTGCTTAATTGATGCACTAACCCCCGTGTTGATGACATATGTTAATTTCCATGCAAGCTTATAACTCCAATTTACTTTTTAAATAATCTCTATTTAAATTTTATAACTTTCATTTTAATTTTTATAACTTTTATTATTATTATTTTATTTATTACTTTATTATTATTTTATAATTATTATTAATTTTAATTTCTAATTTTCTTTTATTTAATTCCTTTTTCCCAATAATTCACATTTAATTAATTACAATCAAAATATCAAAGATCATGATATTTTATTAATTTTCTCTAATAATTAATTTATTAATTAAATCTATTTATTAAGACTTAATTAATGAAAAATTCACCATAGACCTCCAAGATAAAATATGAAAACCCATCATAGAACAAATCATACAAAATAAATCTAAAGGGTTAAAAATCACGAAATATGTCATCCGACACATTCGATGGGTATTCAACTTAGATACTTGTCCTAATTTTCCAATTAGGACAAATGGCTCAAATGGTTGGGATTTGGACTTGAGAATTTATCTCTCCTCTCTTATCATTGAGATAATATGATAGGGTACGCTCATCCTGGCAATTCAAGGAAGTCGATACCTGGTACCTATAACCTGCATAAAAACCATGCATGTACAAACACAATATATACTAAACTAAACAAACAATGGTAGGAAGTGGTGCATCGTGTAGATCCTGACTAGCAGGTGACTACGACTCCCTTCCTTAATCACATCAGACACACCATACAAAAGCAAACACGCAAGGAAAACATGCACACCATACACATACAAGTATGGGGTAAGTATCCATAAGAAAGCACATATGATAATAAATCATCTTACTAATCATCATTAATAATTGAAAGCAATGTAATAATCATCATTAATAATTGTGAACACTAAAAATAATCATCATACATACATGAAATGTAGAGTCTAAGTAATCTCATCACATAATAAACTAAATCCATAGCACAATATCTGATAATGTCAAAAGAATGCTGCTAACCAACATCATAAAACTAGTTCTAAAAGAGTTCAGCAACAATAACAAAATGTGAACCAGGGGCAGGCTCTACAATATCTCAAAAAAATCTCTCTTCAGTTCAAAAAGAAAAAATTTCAGTTCACTATTGATAAAAAATGAGTTAAATAAGTTAACTCCTTTTTCTACTCAAATTGAATCAGTTAACTCCTTATTTTACTCAAATTAAATCTGTTAACTCCCTTTAATTTGGAAATCTCCCTTTATGACTGAACTTCACCTTTAATCCTGATTGTTAAATTGAAATCGATCTCAACCGTTGATGAATTTCAGGAAAGTCTATTTAAGAGACCCTCATCTCTTCATTTTGAAAGGTTGAATGAGAAATTTCATCGAATTGTTGCTGGAATTCATACTCACATTTGCTCATATTCACATACCCAAAGATCAAGTTTGATCAAAAGTTGACTAGATTTAACCACGGTTGACTAGTTTCGAAAAGAATTTTGAAATAAATAAATGAAATTATTTAATTAAATGGAGTACTTCTAATTAATTAAACAAAGTTATTTAATTAAATGAGAAGCCATTCTTAATTAATTAAATGAAGTTATTTAATTAAATAAAAAAAGTGTCTCTAATTAATTAAAGATTATTTAATTAAATAGAAAAAGTAATTATGAGAGCATATCTCATTTTATTAAATTAAATATCTTAACAAAATCTCTCTTCAGTTCAAAAAGGAAAATTTTCAATTCAGTATTGATAAAAAATGAGTTAAATCAGTTGACTCCTTTTTCTACTCAAATTGAATCAGTTAACTCCTTATTTTACTCAAATTAAATCTGTTAACTCCCTTTAAGTTGGAAATCTCCCTTTATGACTGAACTTCACCTTTAATCCTAACCGTTGATTGAAATGGATCTCAACCATTGATGAATTCCAGGAAAGTCTATTTAATAGACTATTATCTCTTCATTTTGAAAGGTTGAATGAGAATTTGCATCAAATTGTTGCTGAAATTCATACTCACATTTGCTCATATTCACATATGCAAGGATCAAGTTTGACCAAAACTTGACCAGATTTAACCACGGTCGACTTGAGTTGACTAGTTTCGAAAAGAATTTTGACATAATTAAACTTAATTATTTAATTAAATGGAGTACTTACTTCTAATTTATTAAACAAAGTTATTTAATTAAATGAGAAGCCATTCCTAATTAATTAAATGAAGTTATTTAATTAAATAAGAAAAGTGTCTCTAATTAATTAAAGATTACTTATTTAAATAGAAAAAGTAATTATGAGAGCATATCTCATTTTATTAAATTAAATATCTCAACAAAATCTTTTTTCAGTTCAAAAAAGGAAATTTCCAGTTCACTATTGATCAAAAATGACTTAGATCAGTTAATTCCTTTTTCTACTCAAATTGAATCAATTCCTTTTTCTACTCAAATTGAATCAATTAACTCCTTATTTTACTCAAATTAAATCTATTAACTCCCTTTAATTTGGAAATCTCCCTTTATGACTGAACTTCACCTTTAATCCTGACCGTTGATTGAAATCGATCTCAACCATTGATGAATTCCAGGAAAGTCTATTTCAGAGACCCTCATCTCTTCATTTTGAAAGGTTGAATGAGAATTTGCATCGAATTGTTGCTGAAATTCATACTCACATTTGCTCATATTCACATATGCAAAGATCAAGTTTGACCAAAAGTTGACCAGATTTAACCACGGTTGACTTGAGTTGACAAGTTTTGAAAAGGATTTTGAAATAATTAAACAAAATAATTTAATTAAATGGAGTACTTACTTCTAATTAATTAAACAAAGTTATTTAATTAAATGAGAAGCCATTCCTAATTAATTAAATGAAGTTATTTAATTAAATAAGAAATGTGTCTCTAATTAATTAAAGATTATTTAATTAAATAGAAAAAGTAATTATGAGAGCATATCTCATTTTATTAAATTAAATATCTTAACAAAATCTCTCTTCAGTTCGAAAAGGAAAATTTCTAGTTCACTATTGATAAAAAAATGAGTTAAATCAGTTAACTCCTTTTTCTACTCAAATTGAATCAGTTAACTCCTTATTTTACTCAAATTAAATCTGTTAACTCCTTTTAATTTGGAAATCTCCCTTTATGACTGAACTTCACCTTTAATCCTGACCGTTGATTGAAATCGATCTAAATTGTTGATGAATTCTAGGAAAGTCTATTTAAGAGACCCTCATCTCTTCATTTTGAAAAGTTGAATGAGAATTTGAATCAAATTGTTGCTGGAATTCATACTCACATTTGCTCATATTCACATACGCAAAGATCAAGTTTGACCAAAAGTTGACCAGATTTAACCACGGTTGACTTGAGTTGACTAGTTTCGTAAAGAATTTTGAAACAATTAAACAAAATTATTTAATTAAATGGAGTACTTACTTCTAATTAATTAAACAAAGTTATTTAATTAAATGAGAAGCCATTCCTAATTAATTAAATGAAGTTATTTAATTAAATAAGAAAAGTGTCTCTAATTAATTGAAGATTACTTAATTAAATAGAAAAAGTATTTATGAGAGCATATCTCATTTTATTAAATTAAATATCTCAACAAAATCTCTCTTCAGTTAAAAAAGAGAAATTTCTAGTTCACTATTAATCAAAAATGAGTTAAATCAGTTAACTCCTTTTTCTACTCAAATTGAATCAGTTAACTCCTTATTTTACTCAAATTAAATCTGTTAACACCCTTTAATTTGGAAATCTCCTTTTATGACTGAACTTTACCTTTAATCCTGATCGTTGATTGAAATCAATCTCAACCGTTGATGAATTCTAGGAAAGTCTATTTAAGAGACCCTCATCTTTTCATTTTGAAAGGTTGAATGAGAATTTCCATCGAGTTGTTGCTGAAATTCATACTCACATTTGCTCATATTCACATATGCAAAGATCAAGTTTGACCAAAATTTGACTAGATTTAACTACAGTTGACTTGAGTTGACTAGTTTCGAAAAGAATTTTAAAATAATTAAATGAAATTATTTAATTAAATGGAGTACTTCTAATTAATTAAACAAAGTTATTTAATTAAATGAGAAGCCATTCCTAATTAATTAAATGAAGTTATTTAATTAAATAAGAAAAGTGTCTCTAATTAATTAAAAATTACTCAATTAAATAGAAAAAGTAATTATGAGAGTATATCTCATTTTATTAAATTAAATATCTCAACAAAATCTTTCTTCATTTCAAAAAGGGAAATTTCCAGTTCATTATTGATCAAAAATGAGTTAAATCAGTTAACTCCTTTTTCTACTCAAATTGAGTAGTTAACTCCTTATTTTACTCAAATTAAATCTGTTAACTCCCTTTAATTTGGAAATCTCCCTTTATGACTGAACTTCACCTTTAATCCTGACCGTTGATTGAAATTGATCTCAACCGTTGATGAATTCCAGGAAAGTCTATTTAAGAGTGATGGGGACACAACCCAAGAACAGAATGGACACAACAGAAAAGAAAAATTGTATTAATTGAGAAAATAAGCTATTACAAATAGTACAGAGAAAATAAACTTCAGAACATGCCCTAAGGGCTTACAATAGCATAAATCTGGAGATAATTTCTCCTTTCAGTACCTCCTCTCAAACTCCACTCCGAACTGCCTTTTACAATGCTAGAAATCTCCTTAAATAGACCCCGGAGGGTTAAGGACTAGGAGTACATTCTAGAAAGTGCTAGTAGGCATCCACCAACAAAATAGAAGGTTCCAGAAGCTGCGTTAGAAGTCGGTGCAAATCTAGAAGAATCCAAAAACGGTAACCGAACTTCTAGGAGGCATAACTTTTGAACCGTAACTCTGATTGACAAACTGTTTACATTTTTGAAAAGCTCTCAAAGCGCTCTATAGCCTATGGACCAGCTTTGCTTGTCCCCCATTTTTTGACCCTTTTCGAGGTCATTTAATGCCCCAAACCTAACTTTGAAGCATTCTTAGGAGGTGTCCAAAACTCGAAAAACTGCAATAACTTTCAAACTGTGGGGCCTATTGACCTGATTCTTTTTTTGGAATGCTCTAAAGTATGATTACATTCATCTGGCCAATTCACACCTTCTAGTTTACCAAAATGATGGCCCAAATACATGCTCCTATTTTTTTGGGATTTTCAAACGCACTGATAGTGGAACTGTGAGAGTTGGAACCTTTATTTGACCCAAATGGGTATCCAAAAATGAAAACACATCAAACAGAAACTAAGTCTAAGTACTTTTTTTGGGTGACACAGGATTGCCCTTATACCTCTGGATGCTCCTGCATCAAACACCCAGGGTAGATTTAAAAGTGACCTTGTCATTTTATAAATGGTAGAGGAAATCCCAAATGGGAAACCTCAGCTGCTGAAATCCAAGTTGAGTCCTCGATCGGCCGTCCTTTCCACTTCACCAAATACTCTTCATACTGCTTGTTTCTAGTACTCCACTTCACCAAATACTCTTCATACTGCCTGTTTCTAGTACTCCTACCCACACGATGATCTAGAATGTCTTCTATCTCCTCCTTCTTTGAAGCAGGAATTGGACATGGCTCTAACACCAACTCCTCATCTCCACCATCATTGTCATGCCCAAACTACGAGGGCAAAACACACAAATTTTTTTTTTTTTTTTTTTTCTAAAGGATAATTAAAATGCACTAAGATGATAAGGTTATGTTCACAGTTAGGTAAAGGTTTTCTATACTGTTAAATTAATACTCTCATTGTAAAGTTTGATATCAACATTAGTTTTGTTAATTTCTTTCTTATAACACCCTGTATTTAAAATCATTAAAAAGAAACATTTGAAATCTAACTTAAAGAATATAGCAAAACTATTTAACATTTTACAATAGTCTAATATTGACATAAAAATCGAGGCACTTGCTAGCTGACTATCACTCTAAAATTATTCATAATTTCTCTACTAATCTAATTTGGATATTATCTAAAACAATTCATATCTAAAATTTAATTACAAACAAAATAGACTGATTTAAATTATGGTTAAACTATCATAATAATAACATTAAACTAAAATTATATCAACCTAAACATGTTATTTAGGTAGATCCTAAGCAACTAACGACTAACCCCTAAATTAATTGATCATTAAATTAGCTTTTTCTAAAATAATGACACAACTAAAATAATTAAAACTATACTAACTAACTCTGAAGAACAAAACTTCTAACAATAACTAATAATAAAAGATGTAACAAGTTATACTAAACTAACCACATAAATAATAAACTAACTAAAGCAATGTTAATAAATTAACTAATTATACTAAAAAATTAAAATTTCACTTGAAACTAACTAATCAAAATTACTAACTAATGCTAATTTAAAAATCATCAACTAAATCTATAAATTTTAATCTAACAACAAAGTGGACTAAAACAATACTAACCACTTAATATATTAAACTAACTTAATTTAACTAAAATATAAATTCAACTATCTAACAAAATAAACTAACAAACATACTAAAACATAACTAAACCAACTTAACACAAAAACATCTTAAGTAAACTTAACTCTAACACTAAAAAAATTTTAAATCTAACTAAAACAAATAAATTAAACAATAAAATACATAACAACTAAACTAACCTACCTACTAACTACTCTAACCACTAACCCTCAACCCTACTAACCCTACAAAACCCACCTGCCTAGCCTAAATCCCACATGCCTGGGCGGCTTTCCAAGAGTGGTGTGCTGTTCCAAGTCTGCAACCACAGACTTGCCACCCTTCTCCTCCCCTTGCGTGCCAAATAGGCTTGAAGCTAGCGCAAGGTAAGTCTCAAAAAAAATAGAACATGCTAAGTTTCCACCCCCCCCTCTTACACACCCCACATTAAAACTAGCCAACCCAAGAAAAGGTACAGGAGAGGTGGCGACCAAAGGAAACAGGGGGCCAAAGATTTAGTCAAATAACATTTCAACTTGCTCCCTCCAAAGTTTGCTCACGTGAACCAAGGTGGCTGTGAAATCCATGAGGGGTGATAAGCATTTAACATATAAAGTTTTATAGGTGAAAGGGAGATATTTGGTTTATATTAGTTTTAAATTAGGTTATACAAAATTTCAAATATCATTATTATTATAATTTAATTTTGCAAGATTCAACATATGATTTAAAAGAGGATATTTAAAAGAATATTCTCTGTCCATAAAATTCTAAATGTCAAGCCCATACAAAAGGCAAAGAGTTTTCTTACTCTCTTGGGCCACATTTTTTTTGAAAATTTTCTAAGTGTAGAGTTTAAGTCATGCATTTTTTTAAAAAAAAATTGTATATAATTGGAATAGAATTAAAACATAGATTTAACCATTTACTCAATAATGCAAGTTTGATTAATATCCAATAATCATAAAACTAATTTTACATGAATGAACATAAATTTCCATTTTCAACATATATGAACAACTAGATATAATGCCAAACTGAACATCATCAATTCCATCCAAATTTTAAAATTCGTCCATCTAAAATTAAAATTTACAATTAAATCACATGACAAGCAATTATACCCAACACCAATTTTATTGGCCAACCTGATTCAAAGGCTCAGTCGGGAAAGAATTAGGAAGAAAACTCGGCTTCATTTCCATTACAACAAAGTTTGGATTGCAAATTTCATAGGATATCAATCCCAATTTACAACACTTAAATTAAATTTCTTTCATGAGCCTCATCAAGGGTTCCATATCAAATTCTGCAACACATTTCTACAAACCATGGAAGAAACAGAATCTGATCGGGTGACAATCAAGCATAACCAAGAGACAATCAAACATGCATATCATACATAGTTTACACAATAGGATTCACAATGAATCAAGACTAGGGAAAGGTGGATTCTTCCAATAGCAGAAGTCAATCACAACACCAATTTAGATGCCCGATCGGGGCTAATAACCAAGAACTCCCATTCTTTCATTTAAACATGCCATACTCATACCAGGTTTGTGCTGATGGATAGGGGCCCATAACACCCTACCCTTTATCCCTCTTCTCATCCTGAGAAGAGACTCTACACAGGTTGGAGTCCAACTAAATAGACCTTTCCCAAAATTGGTCACTTCTGCCCTCTCCAAGGGTGAGTAATACCAAAACACCCATGCAAGGGAAAAACTCAAAATTTCAAACATAAAGAAGAAAAGAAAACAACCAAAATAACATGGTTAGCAAATCTTCCCAACATACCCACAACCATAAAAATAGTGAAACAACAACATGGTAGCATGAACATGAAACAAAACATAAAAACTGAATAAGGGAGATGAGAATTTCCTACCTTCACAAAGAGGTAATGGCAATGAAAAAATTTGAGTAGAGTTTCCACTTCCTTCCTTCAATCTTCAAGAAATCTTCTCTAAATGTAGAGATTGGGTAACAACGAACTAGTCCAAGGAAGGCCTCTAAATAAGCCTCCAACTCAACCACCCAAAAGGAGCAATAACTATTTCCACCCACTAGCAACTCTAGAAACTCCTAACTCAACCTACGCTATGGTTAAACCCTAAGTGGAGATGAGGTGAGGTAACTCAAGATAACCATGGTAAATTTTCGCACAAAGGGAAAAAGGGACTTTATGAGTGACCTCAAAAGTCAAAAAAAGGGGCCTAGGGGTTGGAAAAGACCCCTAACCCATACCCATACCCTTTGGTTAGAATAATAACATGTTCAAATAAAATCTAGGAATAAAATAGGTCCATCTAACTACTCTAACTTGCAAATTAAGCACTAATCCAGATTAGGTATGACTAACCCTAATTAAGAACCTAATAGAAAACTGACACTAACTTAAACCAACTTGGTCCAAAGGTTAAACAATTAACCCTAAATAGCACACCAAAGCACATAAACATTTTACGAGTGTCAAGCGACATTGAAAGAACATAATTACGAACATTAACATTCACTGAACAAAGGAGATACATATATAAATCTCACAATACAATACGTGAATTACGAACAACAAGGCCTCCAAAAATTAGCACAAAGAGATCAATTATGTTCCTCTGTAGGGTTTCTCGACTAAATATCTACACACTCATTGCACACATCAGTAATCCCGTAAAATCACATCTAAATAAATGTATACGTATTCAAAAATTCACATAAATTAAAACATACATCAATAAAGGTTTCTTCATCCTACATAATTCTTAACCATTTAAAATATCTTAAATCAAAATCTCAATCCTACATTTATTGATTTCATCAACATACATATACATGAACATTAAATGACAATCATCAAATATCTCTGAAGTAACATCACACAACATGAAATAATAAAGTATGTTCTAAGCATCAGATAATGTCTCGACATCTCAAGTCGTGAATATCAAAAAAAATAATAGTAATGCATCACTATGCTATGATGGGTCGGGGCGAGGCCTCACAATCATCATGATACTCTGTTAAATCTGCAATGTTGAAAATGAGAGAAATGTGAATACCATCTGGCAGCTCCACTTCATATGCATTTCCTGAGTCATATTTCTTCAAAATTTTGCAGGGGCCAAATTTCTTCATTTTCAACTTGTTGTAAGTACCGGCTGGAAATATTTCTTTTCATAAGTGCATCATGACTAAATCTCCTACTTAGAATTCCTTATGTCTTCTCCTTTGATCCGCCTTAGCTTTATACTCTTGATTCATCTTGGTAATGTGTGCTTGAACCTCCTAATGTAGACGCTTGATATGTTCAACAAATTCCTTAGCTTCAACACTTGTCCTCTCCCCTTGTTCTATCTTCTTCAGCTCTGGTGCAGTCCTTAAGCTACTCCCATATACAATTTGGAATGGTGATTTTCCAGTACTCCTATTTATAGAGTTATTATAAGCAAACTCTACCTGTGGTAGAATCAAATCCCATCCCTTGGTCTTATCCCCAACTAAACATCTCAACAAATTGCCCAAACTCCTGTTTACCACTTCTGTTTGCCTGTCAGTTTGTGGGTGATGCGTGGAACTGAATTTCAAGTCTGTTCTCAACTTTTTCCACAATGTCCTCCAAAAATACCCCATAAATTTAGTAGCTCTGTCAGAAACTATACTCCTTGGAAGACCATTTAGTCTTACCACCTCTTTGAAAAATAAGTCTGCAATATGGACAGCATCATGAGTTTTGTGGCATGGAATGAAATGTGCCATTTTGGAGAACCTATCAACCACCACAAATACTAAGTCGTTACCCCTTTGTGTCCTTGGCAATCCAAGAACAAAATCCATACTTATGTCCTCCCATGGCCTTGATGGAATAGGCAATGGCTGATATAGTCCAGTATTATGGCTGAATCCCTTAGCAACTTGACAAACTTGACAATTCTGTACAAACTTCTTCACATCCTGTGAAATTTGAGGCCAAAAATAATGTTCTCTAAGAATGGAAATGGTCTTATCTCGACCAAAATGTCCTGCCATCCCTCCACTGTGTTTCTCCTTAATTAGATTTTCTCTCATAGAACTCCTAGGAATGCACAATTGACTACCTTTGAACAACATACCATCCTGAATCAAATAGTCTAACCACTTGGTTCTATCTACAGCAACAGGCTCTTTACAAAATTATTAGGCTTCAGCAAAATCAAGATCCTTAGGGTACAAATTCTTGAGTTTATCAAATCCAACTACTTCAACCTGCATTACTGTAAGCAACAACTGTCTCCTACTTAGCGCATCTAAAACCCTGTTAGATTTTCCACTTCTATGCTTCAACACAAATGTATAACTCTGCAAGAACTCTACCCACTTCATATGCCTATGATTCAATTTACCTTGACTATCTAGGTACTATAATGCCTGATGATCAGTATACAAAACAAATTCCTTTGGCAATAAATAATGCCTCCATTTCTTTAAAGCCTAAACTATTGCATAGAACTCTTGATCATAAATAGAATACTTCTTCTTTGCATCATTCAATTTTTTACTAAAATATGCAATAGGCTTACCTTCTTGGCTTAATACAACCCCAATAGCGCTGCCACTAGCATCACAATCCACCTGGAACACTTTTCTAAAATTTGGAAGTGCCAAGACAGGTTGTTCTGTCACCTTCTTCTTCAGCAATTCAAAACTTCTCGCCGCTAATGTAGTCCATTTGAACTCTTTTCTATCCCCTCTTATTGTATCAGTTAGAGGTGCACATATGCCATTGAAATTCTTAATAAACTTCTTATAAAAAATAAAAAGACCATGAAATGATCTTACCTCAGTAGCAGACCTTGGAATAGGTCATTCCAAAATGGCTTTTACCTTCTCTGGATCCATTTTGAGACCTTCAGGTGATATAACAAACCCCAAATAGACTAACTCCCTTTTTGCAAAGTTACACTTCTTTAGATTAATTAATAGTTTCTCTTCCCTTAGCCTTTAAAGGACACTACGAATATGCAGTAAATGTTCTTCCAAAATTTTGCTGAAAATTAAAATATCATCCAAATAGACAATAACAAATTTTCCCAAGAACTTCTTAAGTACCTCATTCATGAGCTGCATGAAGGTGCTTGGAGTATTCGTCAATCCAAAGGGCATGAATAACCACTCATAAAGACCCTCCTTGGTCTTGAAGGCTATTTTCCACTCATCTCCTTCTTGAATCCGTATCTGGTGATAACCACTCTTCAGATCTATCTTTGTGAAGTACTGAGCTCCACTCAAGAAATCCATAATATCATCCATCCTTGGCAAAGGAAACCGGTACTTGATGGTGATCCTATTTATAGTTCGAGAATCTGTACACATCCTCCACTCTCCATCCTTGTTTGGTGCGAGTACTGTAGGTACTGCACATGGACTTAGGCTCTCTCGAATCAAGTCCTTCCTCAACAACTCCTGAACATGTCTATTTAGCTCCTCTGTTTCAGTAGGAGTCATCCTGTGAGCAGCCTTGTTAGGAAAACTAGCTTCTGGAATTAGATCTATCTGATGACTGATTTGCCTTACTGGTGGCAATCCATCTTGAACATTATCAGAGATAATATCTCCAAACTCCCCTAGTAAATCTGAAACTTCAACTGGTATTTCACTACTACCTTCTTTATCTTTCCTAGGAATCAAAGCATAGCACATATGCTGATGTTTCATGCCATCTAAGAACTTCCTTCCATCAACAAGACAAATCCTAGCACTGCTACATACCTTTTCACCTTCCTTTTTCATGGGCTTCAATTTGTGGTGAACTCCATCCTTTGTAAGAGAGTATGTGTTTGCATGTCCATCATGCATTGCATGTCTATCAAACTGCCATGGTCTACCCAACAATAGATGGCAAACATCCATCGAAATAACATCACAGAGAACTTCATCATGGTAACTCCCAATTTTGAATTTCACTAAACATTGTTCACTTACCAAGACCTTATGATCATCTTTTACCCACGCAATCCGATAGGGCTAGGGATGTTTCTTCCTCTTGAGCTTCAGCTTAGAGACCATCTCTTCTGATACCAAGTTATCAGTGCTACCTCCATCAATGATCACGTCACAACACTTATCCTCACGCTTGCATCTGGTATGGAACAAACTCCTCCATTGTCCTGGTTCAATCTCACCACTTAGTAGGACTCTTTCATTTACCAAGGTCTCTCCTCTTTCTGTATCCTCTGAATGCGATGATTGTGCATCCTCATCCACATGAGCAACCCTAGCTTGGCCCTCAGCTCTCCTATCTGTCCTTCCTTGTCATTGAGGGAATTCAAAGGCACGATGACCTTCTTCATTACAATGGAAATAGGTACCATGAAAGCCTCCTCTTCTTTGTCCATGTCCTCTACCACTTCCTCTCTGATTTCCAAAGTCTTGGTCACGGGAGCAGTTGAAACCCTCATTCCTTTGGTTCCTGCTAGTACCCTCATCTTCATTTTTCTTTTGGGTTTCATTACGGCCTCCAGATGATCTACTACTTCCCCTTCCTCCTTGACCGTGTCCTCTTTTTTTTCCTTCAAACTTTTTATTCAGCTTCTCTTCAACTCGTAGGGAAAACTGGTATGCCTCTTCAACACTGGTCTTTCTTACCAGACTTAATTCCTCCTGGATGCTAGGTCGCAACCTACTGATATAACGAGCAACCTTCTCCTTATTTGCTTTTGCATTTCCCACTCTAATCAAGAGTCGATAAAATTCCTCTGTATATTCTTGGACTGATCTTCTTTCTTGCTTTAACCCATGCATCTTCTTAAACAAATCAAGCTCATAGTCCACAGGAATGAACTGCTTCTTCAATTTGTCCACCATGCGATCCCATATTGTGATCTTCTCCTTTCCTCTTCTGTTTCTTTCCAATTGGACCTCTTGCCACCATATTTTGGCATGGCCTTTCATTTTGGCCTTTGCAAACTTAACCCTATCTAGGTCCCTGATATCCTCATACTCAAAGTATTCTTCCAGTTCATTGATCCAATCTATCAACTCATCTGGTATCAGATTTCCTGAAAATACACTCACTTCAATTGTGGGTCTTTTCCCAAACTTAGTAATGGCCCTAAAAATCCTTTCCTCTGCATGATTCAGAACTTCCCCATCAAATTCCTCTTTTGGTCCCATTACTTCTTCTTCATTGTCATCCTCACTGTCGTCACCTGTGGCAACATTTTCTCCTCTACGGAGCACCTCTTGCAATGCCTGCACCTGTCTTTGGAGGGCTCTAACCTCCTAAGGATTAATAGCTCTGGCCCTTCCACCACGCTCTCTTCATCGAGGCATCTTCTAACTCGATCCCACAACCACACAGTCCTGGTGCAAACTGCCTCACATTCGGTGCTCTGTCTACACACTTAGGAAAAGTAGGCTTTGATACCACTTGATGGGGACACAACCCAAGAACAGAATGGACACAACAGAAAAGGGAAATTGTATTAACTGAGAAAATAAGCTATTACAAATAGTATAGAGAAAATAAACTTTAGAACATGCCCTAAGGGCTTACAATAGCATAAATCTTTAGATAATTTCTCCTTTCAGTACCTCCTCTCAAACTCCACTCCGAACTGCCTTTTACAATGCCAGAAATCTCCTTAAATAGACCTCAGAGGGTTAAGAACTAGGAGTATATTCTAGAAAGTGCGTTCCAAGTCGTTGCAAATCTAGAAGAATCCAAAAACGGTAACTGAACTTCCGGGAGGCATAACTTTTGAACCGTAGCTCTGATTGACGAACCGTTTACATTTTTGGAAAGCTCTCGAAGTGCTCTATAGCCTTATGGACCAACTTTGCTCGCCCCCCATTTTTTGACCCTTTTTGAGGTCATTTAATGCCCCAAACCTGACTTTGAAGTATTCTTAGGAGGTCTCCAAAACCCGAAAAACCATAATAACTTTCAAACTGTGGGGCCTATTGACCTGATTCTTTTCCTGGAATGCTCTAAAGCATGATTACATTCATCTGGCCAATTCACACCTTCTAGTTTACCAAAATGATGGCCCAAATACATGCTCCTATTTTTTTGAGATTTTCAAACTCACTGATAATGGAACTGTGAGAGTTGGAACCTTTATTTGACCCAAATGGGTATCCAAAAATGAAAACACATCAAACAGAAACTAAGTTTAAGTACATTTTTTTGGGTGACACAGGATTGCCCTTATACCTCTGGATGCTCCTGCATCAAAGAGACCCTCATCCCTTCATTTTGAAAGGTTGAATGAGAATTTGCATCGAATTGCTGTTGGAATTCATACTCACATTTGCTCATATTCACATATGCAAAGATCAAGTTTGACCAAAAGTTGACCAGATTTAACCACGGTTGACTTGAGTTGACTAGTTTCAAAAATAATTTTGAAATAATTAAGCGAAATTATTTCATTAAATGGAAGACTTACATCTAATTAATTAAACAAAGTTATTTAATTAAATGAGAAGCCATTCCTAATTAAATAAATGAAGTTATTTAATTAAATAAGAAAAGTGTCTCTAATTAATTAAAGATTACTTAATTAAATAGAAAAAGTAACTATGAGAGCATATCTCATTTTATTAAATTAAATATCTTAACAAAATCTCTCTTCAGTTCAAAAAGGAAAATTACCAGTTCACTATTGATAAAAAATGAGTTAAATCAGTTAACTCCTTTTTCTACTCAAATTGAATCAGGTAACTCCTTATTTTACTCAAATTAAATCTGTTAACTCCCTTTAGTTTGGAAATCTCTCTTTATAACTGAACTCCACCTTTAATCTTGACCGTTGATTGAAATCGATCTCAACCGTTGATGAATTCCAGGAAAATCTATTTAAAAGACCCTCATCTCTTCATTTTGAAAGTTCGAATGAGAATTTTCATCGAGTTGTTGCTAGAATTTATACTCACATTTGCTCAAATTCACATACGCAAAGATCAAGTTTGACCAAAAGTTGACCAGATTTAACTACGGTTGACTTGGTTGACTAGTTTCGAAAAGAATTTTGAAATAATTAAATGAAATTATTTAATTAAATAGAGTACTTCTAATTAATTAAACAAAGTTATTTAATTAAATGAGAAGCCATTCCTAATTAATTAAATTAAATTATTTAATTAAATAAGAAAAGTGTCTCTAATTAATTAAAGATTATTTAATTAAATAGAAAAAGTAATTATGATGAGAGCATATCTCATTTTATTAAATTAAATATCTCAACAAAATCTCTCTTCAGTTCAAAAAGGAAAATTTCTAGTTCACTATTGATAAAAAATGAGTTAAATCAGTTAACTCCTTTTTCTACTCAAATTGAATCAGTTAACTCCTTATTTTACTCAAATTAAATCTTTTAACTCCCTTTAATTTGGAAATCTCCCTTTATGACTGAACTTCACCTTTAATCCTGACCGTTGATTGAAATCGATCTCAACCGTTGATGAATTCCAGAAAAGTCGATTTAAGAGACCCTCATCTCTTCATTTTGAAAGGTTAAATGAGAATTTGCATCAAGTTGTTGCTGAAATTCATACTCACATTTGCTCATATTCACATACGAAAAGATCAAATTTGACCAAAAGTTCACCAGATTTAACCACGGTTTATTTGAGTTGACTAGTTTCAAAAAAAAATTTAAAAATAATCAAACGAAATTACTTAATGAAATGGAGTACTTACTTCTAATGAATTAAACAAAGTTATTTAATTAAATGAGAAGCCATTCCTAATTAATTAAATGAAGTTATTTAATTAAATAAGAAAAGTGTCTCTAATTAATTAAAAATTATTTAATTAAATAGAAAAAGTAATTATGAGAGCATATCTCATTTTATTAAATTAAATATCTCACCAAAATCTCTCTTCAGTTCAAAAAGGAAAATTTTCAGTTCACTATTGATCAAAGATGAGTTAAATCAGTTAACTCCTTTTTCTACTCAAATTGAATCGGTTAACTCCTTATTTTACTCAAATTAAATCTGTTAACTCTCTTTAATTTGGAAATCTCAATTTATGACTGAATTTCACCTTTAATCCTAACCATTGATTGAAATCGATCTCAACCATTGATGAATTTCAGGAAAGTCTATTTAAGAGACCCTCATCTCTTCATTTTGAAAGGTTGAATGAGAATTTGCATCGAATTGTTGCTGGAATACATACTCACATTTGCTCATATTCACATACGTAAAGATCAAGTTTGACCAAAAGTTGACCAGATTTAACAACGGTTGAGTTGAGTTGACTAGTTTCGAAAAGAATTTTGAAATAATTAAACCAAATTATTTAATTAAATGGAGTACTTACTTTTAATTAATTAAACAAAGTTATTTAATTAAATGAGAAGCCATTCCTAATTAATTAAATGAAGTTATTTAATTAAATAAGAAAAGTGTCTCTAATTAAGTAAAAATTATTTAATTAAATAGAAAAAGTAATTGTGAGAGCATATCTCATTTTATTAAATTAAATATCTCAACAAAATCTCTCTTCAGTTCAAAATGGAAAATTTCCAGTTCACTATTGATAAAAAATGAGTTAAATCGGTTAACTCATTTTTCTACTCAAATTGAATCAGTTAACTCATTATTTTACTCAAATTAAATCTATTAACTCTCTTTAATTTGAAAATCTCCCTTTATGACTGAACTTCACCTTTAATCCTGACCGTTGATTGAAATCGATCTCAACCGTTCATGAATTTCAGGAAAGTCTATTTAAGAGACCCTCATCTCTTCATTTTGAAAGGTTGAAAGAGAATTTGCATCAAGTTGTTGCTAGAATTCATACTCACATTTGCTCATATTCACATACCCAAAGATAACGTTTGACCAAAAGTTGATTAGATTTAACCACGGTTGACTAAAGTTGACTAGTTTCAAAAAAATTTTTGAAATAATTAAAAGAAATTATTTAATTAAATGGAATACTTACTTCTAGTTAATTAAACAAAGTAATTTTGTTTAAATGAGAAGTCATTTCTAATTAATTAAATTAAATTATTTAATTAAATAAGAAAAGTGTCTCTAATTAATTAAAGATTATTTAATTAAATAGAAAAAGTAATTATGAGATCATATCTCATTTTATTAAATTAAATATCTCAACAAAATCTCTCTTTAGTTGAAAAAGGGAAATTTCTAGTTCACTATTGATAAAAAATGAGTTAAATCAGTTAACTCCTTTTTCTACTCAAATTGAATCAGTTGACTCCTTATTTTACTCAAATTAAATCTGTTAACTCCCTTTAATTTGGAAATCTTCCTTTATGACTTAACTTCACCTTTAATCGTAACCGTTGATTGAAATCGATCTCAGCTTTTGATGAATTCTAGGAAAGTCTATTTAAGAGACCCTCGTCTCTTCATTTTGAAAGGTTGAATGAGAATTTGCATCGAGTTGTTGCTGGAATTCATAGTAACATTTTCTAATATTCACATAGGCAAAGATCAAGTTTGACCAAAAGTTGACCAGATTTAACCACGGTTGACTTGAGTTGACTAGTTTCAAAAAGAATTTTGAAATAATTGAATGAAATTATTTAATTAAATGGAGCACTTACTTCTAATTAACTAAACAAAGTTATTTAATTAAATGAGAAGCCATTCCCAATTAATTAAATGAAGTTATTTAATTAAATAAGAAAAGTGTCTGTAATTAATTAAAGATTATTTAATTAAATAGAAAAAGTAATTATGAGAGCATATCTCATTTTATTAAATTAAATATCTCAACAAAATCTCTCTTTAGTTCAAAAAGGGAAATTTCTAATTCACTATTGATCAAAAATGAGTTAAATCAGTTAACTCCTTTTTCTACTCAAATTGAATCAGTTAATTCCTTATTTTACTCAAATTAAATCTGTTAACTTCCTTTAATTTGAAAATCTCCCTTTATGACTGACCTTCACCTTTAATCTTGACCGCTGATTGAAGTCGATCTCAACCGTTGATGAATTTCAGGAAAGTCTATTTAAGAGGCCCTCATCTCTTCATTTTGAAAGGTTGAATGAGAATTTGAATCGAGTTGTAGCTGGAATTCGTACTCACATTTGTTTATATTCGAATACACAAAGATCAAGTTTGACCCAAAGTTGACCAGATTTAACCATAGTTGACTTGAGTTGACTAGTTTCAAAAACAATTTTGAAATAATTAAACAAAATTATTTAATTAAATGGAGTACTTAGTTCTAATTAATTAAACAAAGTTATTTAATTAAATGAGAAGCCATTCCTAATTAATTAAATGAAGTTATTTAATTAAATAATAAAAGTGTCTCTAATTAATTAAAGATTATTTAATTAAATAGAAAAAGTAATTACGAGAGCATATCTCATTTTATTAAATTAAATATCTCAAATTAAATATCTTAAATCTGTTAACTCATTTTCTACCCAAATTGAATTAGTTAACTCCTTATATTACTCAAATTAAATTTGTTAACTCCATTTAATTTGGAAATCTCCCTTTATGACTGAACTTCACTTTTAATCCTGACCGTTGATTGAAATCGATCTCAACCGTTGATGAATTCTAAGAACGTCTATTTGAGAGACCCTCATCTCTTTATTTTGAAAGGTTGAATGAGAATTTGCATCGAATTGTTGCTAAAATTCATACTCACATTGGCTCATATTCACATACGCAAAGATCAAATTTGCCCAAAAGTTGACCAGATTTAACCACGGTTAACTTTAGTTGACTACTTTCGAAAAGAATTTTGAAATAATTAAACAAAATTATTTAATTAAATGGAGTACTTACTTCTAATTAATTAAACAAAGTTATTTAATTAAATGAGAAGCCATTCCTAATTAATTAAGTGAAGTTATTTAATTAAATAAGAAATGTGTCTCTAATTAATTAAAGATTACTTAGTTAATTAGAAAAAAGTAATTATGAGAGCATATTCTCATTTTATTAAATTACATATCTCAACAAAATCTCTCTTCAGTTCAAAAAAGGAAAATTTTCAGTTCACTATTGATCAAAAATGAGTTAAATCAGTTAACTCCTTTTTCTACTCAAATTGAATCAGTTAACTCCTTATTTTACTCAAATTAAATCTGTTAACTCCCTTTAATTTAGAAATCTCCCTTTATGATTGAACTTCACGTTTCATCCTGACCGTTGATTAATTCCAAAAAAGTCTATTTAAGAGACACTTATCTCTTCATTTTGAAAGGTTGAATGAGAATTTGCATCGAATTGTTGCTGGAATTCATACTCACATTTGCTTATATTCACATACGCAAAGATCAAGTTTGACCTTAAAGTTGAATAGATTTAACTACAGTTGACTTGAGTTGAATAGTTTCGAAAAGAATTTTAAAATAATTAAACAAAATTATTTAATTAAATGGAGTACTTCTAATTAATTAAACAAAGTTATTTAATTAAATGAGAAGCCATTCCTAATTAATTAAATGAAGTTATTTAATTAAATAAGAAAAGTGTCTCTAATTAATTAAAGATTATTTAATTTAATAGAAAAAGTAATTATGAGAGCATATCTCATTTTAGGAAATTAATTATCTGGACAAAATTTCTCTTCAGTTGAAAAAGGGAAATTTCTAGTTCACTATTAATAAAAAATGAGTTAAATCAGTTAACTCCTTTTTCTACTCAAATTGAATCAGTTAACTCCTCATTTTACTCAAATTAAATCTGTTAACTCTCTTTAATTTGAAAATGTTCCTTTATGATTGAACTTTACCTTTAATCCCGACCGTTGATTGAAATCAATCTCAACTGTTGATGAATTCTAGAAAAGTCTATTTAATAGACCCTCATCTCTTCATTTTAAAAGGTTGAATGAGAATTTGCATCAAATTGTTGCTTGAATTCATACTCACATTTGCTCATATTCACATACGCAAAAATCAAGGTTGACCAAAAGTTGATCAAATTTAACCAAAGTTGACTTGAGTTGACTAGTTTCGAAAAGAATTTTGAAATAATTAAACGAAATTATTTAATTAAATGGAGTACTTAATTCTAATTAACTAAACAAAGTTATTTAATTAAATGAGAAGCCATTCCTAATTAATTAAATGAAGTTATTTAATTAAATAAGAAAAGTGTCTCTAATTAACTAAAGATTACATAATTAATTAGAAAAAAGTAATTATGAGAGTATATGTTATTTTATTAAATTAAATATCTCAACAAAATCTCTCTTTAGTTCAAAAAGGGAAATTTCTAGTTCACTATTAAACAAAAATGAGTTAAATGAGTTAACTCTTTTTTCTACTCAAATTGAATCAGTTAACTCCTTATTTTACTGAAATTAAATCTGTTAACTCCCTTTAATTTGAAATCTCTTTTTATAATTGAACTTCACCTTTAATCTTGATTGGTGATTGAAATTGATCTCAACTGTTGATGAATTTCAGGAAAGTCTATTTAAGAGACCCTCATCTCTTCATTTTGAAAGGTTGAATGAGAATTTGCAATGGATTGTTGATGAAATTCATACTCACATTTGCTCATATTCACATATACAAAGATCAAGTTTGACCAAAAGTTGACCAAATTTAACTACGGTTGACTTGAGTCAACTAGTTTTAAAAAAAAAATTGAAATAATTAAACAAAATTATTTAATTAAATGGAGTACTTACATCTAATTAATTAAACAAAGTTATTTAATTAAATGAGAAGCCATTCCTAATTAATTAAATGAAGTTATTTAATTAAATAAGAAAAGTGTCTTGAATTAATTAAAGATTACTTAATTAAATAGAAAAAATAATTATGAGAGCATATCTCATTTTATTAAATTAAATATCTCAACAATATCTATCTTCAGTTCAAAAAAGGAAATTTCCAGTTCACTATTGATAAAAAATGAGTTAAATCTGTTAACTCTTTTTTCTACTCAAATTGAATCAGTTAACTCCTTATTTTACTCCAATTAAATTTGTTAACTCCCTTTAATTTGGAAATCTCTATTGATGACTGAACTTCAATTATAATCCTGGCTGCTGATTGAAATTGATCTCAACCGTTGATGAATTCCAAGAAAGTCTATTTAATAGACTCTCATCTGTTCATTTTGAAAGGTTGAATGAGAATTTGCATCGAATTGTTGCTGGAATTCATACTCACATTTGCTCATATTTACATACGCAAAGATCAAGTTCGACCAAAAGTTGACCAGATTTAACCATGGTTGACTTGAGTTGACTAGTTTCAAAGAGAATTTCTAAATAATAAAACGAAATTATTTAATTAAATGGAGTACTTACTTCTAATTAATTAAACAAAATTATTTAATTAAATTAAAAGCCATTCCTAATTAATAAAATTTAGTTATTTAATTAAATAAGAAAAGTTTCTCTAATTAATTAAAGATTACATAATTAAATAGAAAAAGTAATTATGAGAGCATATCACATTTTCTTAAATTAAATATCTCAACAAAATCTCTCTTCAATTCAAAAAGGAAAATTTTTAGTTCATTATTGATAAAAAATGAGTTAAATCAATTAACTCTTTTTTCTATTCAAATTGAATCAGTTAACTCCTTATTTTACTCAAATTAAATCTGTTAACTCCTTTTAATTTGGAAATCTCCCTTTATGACTGAACTTCTCCTTTAATCCTGACCGTTCATTGAAATCGATCTCAATTGTTGATGAATTTCAGGAAAGTCTATTTAAGAGACTCTCATCTCTTCATTTTGAAAGGTTGAATGAGAATTTGCATCAAATTGTTGCTGAAATTCATACTCACATTTGCTCATATTCACATACGCAAAGATTAAGTTTGACCAATAGTTCACCAGATTTAACCACGGTTGACTTGAGTTGACTAGTTTCGAAAAGAATTTTGATATAATTAAAAAAAATTATTTAATTAAATGGAGTACTTACTTCTAATTAATTAAACAAAGTTATTTAATTAAATGAGAAGCCATTCCTAATTAATTAAATGAAGTTATTTAATTAAATAAGAAAAGTGTCTCTAATTAATTAAAGATTACTTAATTTAATAGAAAAACTAATTATGAGTGCATATCTCATTTTAGGAAATTAATTATCTTGAAAAAATTTCTCTTTAGTTCAAAAAGGGAAATTTCTAGTTCACTATTGATCAAAAATGAGTTAAATCAGTTAACTCCTTTTTCTACTGAAATTGAATCAGTTAACTACTTATTTTACTCAAATTAAATCTGTTAACTCCCTTTAATTTGGAAATCTCCCTTTATGACTGAACTTCACCTTTAATCCTGACCGTTGATTGAAATCAATCTCAATCGTTGATGAATTTTAGAAAAGTCTATTTAATAGACCCTCATCTCTTTATTTTGAAAGGTTGAATGAGAATTTGCATCAAATTGTTGCTTGAATTCATACTCACATTTGCTCATATTCACATACACAAAAATCAAGTTTGACCAAAAGTTGACCAGATTTAACCACAGTTGACTTGAGTTGACTAGTTTCAAATTTTTTTTTGAAATAATTAAACAAAATTATTTAATTAAATGGAGTACTTACTTCTAATTAACTAAACAAAGTTATTTAATTAAATGAGAAGCCATTCATAATTAATTAAATGAAGTTATTTAATTAAATAAGAAAAGTGTCTCTAATTAACTAAAGATTACTTAATTAATTAGAAAAAAGTAATTATGAGAGCATATCTCATTTTATTAAATTAAATATCTCAACAAAACCTCTCTTTAGTTCAAAAAGGGAAATTTCCAGTTAACTATTGAACAAAAATGAGTTAAATGAGTTAACTCCTTTTTCTACTCAAATTGAATCAGTTAACTCCTTATTTTACTCAAATTAAATCTGTTAACTCCTTTTAATTTGGAAATCTCCCTTTATGACATAACTTCACCTTTAATCCTGACCGCTGATTGAAATCGATCTCAACCGTTGATGAATTCTAGGAAAGTCTATTTAAGAGACCCTCATCTCTTCATTTTGTAAGGTTGAATGAGAACTTGCATCGAATTGTTGCTGAAATTCATACTCACATTTGCTCATATTCACATACGCAAAGATCAAGATTGACCAAAAGTTGACCAGATTTAACCACGGTTGACTTGAGTTGACTAGTTTCGAAAAGAATTTTGAAATAATTAAAAGAAATTATTTAATTAAATTGAGTACTTACTTCTAATTAATTAAACAAAGTTATTTAATTAAATGGGAAGCCATTCCTAATTAATTAAATGAAGTTATTTAATTAAATAAGAAACGTGTCTCTGATTAATTAAAGATTACTTAATTAATTAGAAAAAAGTAATTATAAGAGCATATCTCATTTTATTAAAATAAATATCTCAACAAAATCTCTCTTCAGTTCAAAAATGAAAATTTTCAGTTCACTATTGATCAAAAATGAGTTAAATCAGTTAACTCCTTTTTCTACTCAAATTGAATAAGTTAACTCCTTATTTTACTCAAATTAAATCTATTAACACCCTTTAATTTAGAAATCTCCCTTTATGATTGAACTTCACCTTTAATCCTGACCGTTGATTGAAATCGATCTCAATCGTTGATGAATTTCAGAAAAGTTTATTTAAGAGACCCTCATCTCTTCATTTTGAAAGGTTGAATGAGAATTTGCATAGAGTTGTTGCTCAAATTCGTAATCACATTTGCTCATATTCACATACGCAAAGATCAAGTTTGACCAAAAGTTGACCAGATTTAACCACGGTTGACTTGAGTTGACTAGTTTCAAAAATAATTTTGAAATAATTAAACGAAATTATTTAATTAAATAGAGTACTTACTTCTAATTAATTAAACAAATTTATTTAATTAAATGAGAAGCCATTCCTAATTATTTAAATTTAGTTATTTAATTAAATAAGAAAAGTGTCTCGAATTAATTAAAGATTACTTAATTAAATAGAAAAAGTAATTATGAGAGCATATCACATTATATTAAATTAAATATCTCAACAAAATCTCTCTTCAATTCAAAAAGGAAAATTTTTATTTCACTATTGATAAAAAATGAGTTAAATTAGTTAACTCCTTTTTCTACTCAAATTGAATTAGTTAACTCCTTATTTTACTCCAATTAAATCTGTTAACTCCCTTTAATTTGGAAATCTCCCTTGATGACTAAAATTCAATTTTAATCTTGACCGCTGATTGAAATCGATCTCAACCGTTGATGAATTCCAAGAAAGTCTATTTAAGAGACCCTCATCTCTTCATTTTGAAAGGTTGAATGAGAATTTGCATCAAATTTTTGCTGGAGTTCATACTCACATTTGCTCATATTCACATACGCAAAGATTAAGTTTGACCAAAAGTTGACCAGATTTAACCACGGTTGACTTGAGTTGACTAATTTTGAAAAGAATTTTTAAATAATTAAATAAAATTATTTAATTAAATGGAGTACTTACTTGTAATTAATTAAACAAAGTTATTTAATTAAATGAGAAGCTATTCCTAATTAATTAAATGAAGTTATTTAATTAAATAAGAAACGTGTCTCTAATTAATTAAAGATTACTTAATTAAATAGAAAAAGTAATTATGAGAGCATATCTCATTTTATTAAATTAAATATCTCAACAAAATCTCTCTTCAGTTCAAAAAGGGAAATTTCCAGTACACTATTGAACAAAAATGAGTTAAATCAGTTAACTCCTTTTTCTACTCAATTTGAATCAATTAACTCTTTATTTTACTCAAATTAAATCTGTTAACTCCCTTTAATTTTGAAATCTCCCTTTATGACTGAACTTCACCTTTAATCCTGACCACTGATTGAAATCAATCTCAACCATTGATTAATTTCAGGAAAGTCTATTTAAGAGACCCTCACCTCTTCATTTTGAAAGCTTGAATGAGAATTTGCATCGAATTGTTGCTGGAATTCATACTCACATTTGCTCATATTCACATACGCAAAGATCAAGTTTGACCAAAAGTTGACCAGATTTAACCACGGTTGACTTGTGTTGACTATTTTTGAAAAGAATTTTGAAATAATTAAACAAAATTATTTAATTAAATAGAGTACTTACTTCTAATTAATTAAACAAAATTATTTAATTAAATGAGAAGCCATTCCGAATTAATTAAATTTAGTTATTTAATTAAATAAGAAAAGTGTCTCTAATTAATTAAAGATTACATAATTAAATAGAAAAAGTAATTATGAGAGCATATCACATTTTCTTAAATTAAATATCTCAACAAAATCTCTCTTCAATTCAAAAAGGGAAATTTTCAGTTCATTATTGATAAAAAATGAGTTAAATGAGTTAGCTCTTTTTTCTACTCAAATTGAATCAGTTAACTCTTTATTTTACTCAAATTAAATTTGTTAACTCGCTTTAATTTGGAAATCTCCCTTTATGATTGAACTTCACCTTTAATCTTGACTGTTGATTGAAATCGATCTCAATTGTTGATGAATTTCAGGAAAGTCTATTTAAGAGACTCTCATCTCTTCATTTTGAAAGGTTGAATGAGAATTTGCATCGAATTGTTGCTGGAATTCATACTCATATTTGCTCATATTCACATATGCAAAGATCAAGTTTGATCGAAAGTTGACCAGATTTAACTACGGTTGACTTGAGTTGACTAGTTTTGAAAAAAAAATTGAAATAATTAAACAAAATTATTTAATTAAATGGAGTACTTACTTCTAATTAATTAAACAAAGTTATTTAATTAAATGAGAAGCCATTCCTAATTAATTAAATGAAGTTATTTAATTAAATAAGAAAAGTGTCTCGAATTAATTAAAGATTACTTATTTAAATAGAAAAAATAATTATGAGAGCATATCTCATTTTATTAAATTAAATATCTCAACAAAATCTCCCTTCAGTTCAAAAAGGGAAATTTCCAGTTCACTATTGATCAAAAATGAGTTAAATGAGTTAACTCCTTTTCCTTTATGCACATTTTTAGCATGTTTTAGGTTTGTGAAATCTTTTTCGTGCGAGACCAATCTCTTCTCGCGTGAATATCTTCTTTCTTCGCACGAAGAAACAGGATGTGCTGTTTCTTCGCACGTGGCCGGAATATCTTCGCACGGGGCGATTTTGGTTTCGTGCGTAGGTGGAGATTCTTCGCGTGAGGCAATTCGTGTTTCACGCGAGAACCTCTTTTCTCGCGCGAGGAGATCTTTTTTTGCGCAAAGGCTAGATTCTTCGCGCGAAGAAAGAACTATTTCGTGCGAAACTGTATGTCTTCACGTGAGATTTCACGAGTCTCGCCCGAAATTCTGTGCCAGTTTTGTGATTTTCGCATTTAGAATTTGCATTTTATTTCATTTGGATGCTTCGATTCGTCTTGATACTGATCATTTGTTTGTCATTTTTTGTTGTGTGTGCAGGAGGTCTTTGGAGATGTGTCATTTAGATCTCATTATTTGCCTTATCAAGAGTTATTGCGAAGTTTGGATGACGCAGATTGGGCACACATTGCCCGATTGGGTTTGTCTTCACTATGCCAAATTCCAGCCGTGATGGTGAATCACGGTTTACTGACTGCATTGGTAGAGTGTTTCCATTCGGAGATGAACATATTTCATTTGCCGATGGGTGAGATGACCATCACACCAGAGGACATATGGAGGATCTTGAGGATTCCATTTCACGGTGCCTGGGTCGTGTATGATACAGTGCCTCGATTAGGGATAGAGGCACTTTCCATTGTATTTGAGAGAGAGCTACCAAGAGGCAGAGCCATCAGTTGGGATGAGATGATGCATACTTATGGACCCACACAGAGGTTGGCATCCGTGCTTGGTATTTTCTTGAGCTACTTCCTATGTCTTGATAGGGGACAACATGGATTGGAGTGTGGATGGGGTGTCATGCTCCGTAGGATGGTTAAGGCACCCGAGATCTTTGGGTGGGGTCAGTGCATGTTGGCCCATCTTTTTCATGAGATGCATGAGGTCGTCTTCCACAAGAAGAAGACCATGGCAGTAGGTGTTTACGTGCTATAGATCTAGGCCTGGGAGCATCTCCCTGTATGTAGGCCATTTTTTTAGGATTCTTGGGAGCCCATGGAGCCCTACATCTATAGATATCGAGGGCATATTACTCAGGCCCACCTGGGTAAGATTGAGCACTGGTGGACTCATCTTGATGACCTGGTGTCTATTATATGGCGACCCTGGAGAGAGATAGAGGACTGGGATGATGCCCCGAGAGAGTTACCTTGGATGTTTAGTTCTTGACTGCTAGTAGGCAGGACAACATCCATTATAGAGAGATTCGTGATCTCACGAGTGTGGCGGCAGTACGGCCGACCACAGGACATTTCAGCTGAGTACTGTGCCTATGCCAGGGTGCAGAAGGATATAGAGTGGGGATGGCCTCCACGGATGGATCCAGGACAATCCATGATAGATATTAGCATCTTAGTTGTAGTTCAGTGGGACTACCTGCCAGAGGTAGTAGATGCCGGGATGATGCTTGCATATCAGGCATTTTTGATGAGCCATCCATTCCCACACTTCACGGATCCACTAGGGATGGCAGGGCAGGTACAGGGATAGAGACAGGTGCCCCAGCAGTAGCAGGCACAGCCACAGATGCCACCACAGGTCTAGCACCGAGTACAACAGATACCTATTCCTCCATGTCAGATGGGATCAAACCCAGGTGCTGGGGGTAGTGGGGCAGGACATAGTCGGCGGAGGAGGCAGAGGACAGAGGAGCAGGCTCCTCAGCAAGAGGTCCCACAGCAGCAGGTGCCTCCATAGCCACAGGTACCCCCACTAGAGATGGTTGATGAGGATATGCTGGATCAGCCAGTAAGTGGGGTACAGGATGCAGTACGGCGGTATTGAGAGTGAGTTCGTGCGGCCTCCTGACAGTTGGGAGAGTTGCAGATTGCATTGGCAGTCAAGGATGCGTAGCTGGTAGAGCGACAATGAGAGACAGATTGTCAGAGAGAGCATGTGGAGGCTGGAGCTGGCACAGCATGAGATCCACTTCCAGTCTGCTCGAGCTGCATATTATTATGTTGCATACACCAGTGTCATACCTAATATTGTAGGTGCAACAATTCTCTTAGTATGCGCGAGACTCTGGAGGTGCACGACCTCCTGTCAGGCCAGATATGCCACCACCGCCTCCACCACCTGCTGCCCTGCTCCTCTTGCTTTTCCTAGAGGCAAGAGTTCGGGACAGAGTTAGATGCTCTATGCCTAATTTTTTATTTTGATCTCTAGCTATGTATCGATTGCTGTGCCAGCATCACATGTATCATTTTTTATCGATTGCGCTCGAGTAGCGCCCATTTTTGTACTGACCCATTCTTTGATATATATATATATATATATATATATATATATATATATATATATATATATATATATATATATATATATATATATATATATATATATATATATATATATATATATACGAGATTTTGAGTCGAGTATTCCTGTGTACATGCCATTGTCTATTTTTTTTTTCTTTGATGTACATGAGATGTATGTTTAGATAGAATGCATATGTATGAGATGACATCTGACGTAGTGTTGTGTGTTTTTGTTTGATAGTCACAGGTATTCTATTGACAAGCGTGAATAGACAAATCAAATGCTTGTGCAGCCGTGGAAGAATTTGATGCATGTGGAGTATGAACATAATTACCATCGAATTGCGTGCTAATGCAAATGGAGTATGTAATGCAAGACTATGTTAAATGCAACCCTAGGTCTGGTTACCAAGCCTCAATGATTTATCATCATTGGATATAAAATAAAGCTCGTGTGTTATACAATTTCCACTATCATTGCAATTATGAAAATATGAATATAACATACGTTATTGGGATGTCGGGATTAAATGTAAGCATTCGAGGCACAAGAAGCCAGAATGACCAGAACATTTGTCCCTTTTAATGTAGCAAGTTAACATAAGCATCAAAGCATGAATGCTAGGATGACCTGAATGTTGCTTGCATGACAAGCACACCAAACACGCGGGAGATTCCTCTTAATGTAAGTATTCAGTATTCATTCTATCCGCAACGACCTTTGCATTCGTAACCTAAGACAGAAGTGTGCTAGATATACTCGCAGTGACCCGTATGTTCACTTAATAGGATGAGTATCAATATTTACTGTAGCATGAAGAGTTCACTCCAACAAACAAGGAGAAGAACCAATGTCATTGACGTATCTGTATAAAAGGAGTCGAGGTACACACGACCATCCAATACAAGATGGAGGCTCTTATAGTGGACACCCCTCTTATAGGAATAGATCAACTTATTAGAACTAAACCGCAAACAGAAAGCAAAGAAAAAGATCATGCCCCCAGTCATTACTTCTCTAGTCGAAGATGACATCATCGAGTTACTCGAGGAGATATGATAAAGCAAAATAAAGCAAACAAAGAAAATGCTCAGCATATCCAAACAAGTATATCATTGAGTTTAATGTTTTCGGGATTGATGTCAAGTGTCAATGTCCAGAATATGTAAGAAAGAAATCTCTTCAGCAGGGTGAAAACAATAGGCAGACGCAGTCAGAACAACTGGTGACTGAGGTCAAAGAGGAATCTTCATGATGAAGAACCTAAGAAGGACTAAGAAATAGTAGACAGACACAGCTAGGACAACTGGTGACTAACGCAAAAGAGATCTTCCATAAAGGAATCTTGAGACATGACCTGAGCAATGGTAGCTAGACATAGCTGAAACAGCTGGTGACCGTTGCGAAAGAGATTCTATGAGGAGAATCTCGAAAAGAGTCACACTGGTGATAGTAGGCAGATGCAGTCAGAATGACTGGTGACTATCGCATAGGAGATTCTTATGAGGAGAATCTCAAAAAAGAGTGACACTGGCGACAGTAGGCAGACGCAGTCAGAATGATTGGTGACTGTCGCATAGGAGATTCTTATGAGGAGAATCTCGAAAAGGTAACACTAAGGGAGGAATGTGCCCAAGCTATGACAAGACTCAATCCATGGATACATGAGCAAGAAAAGAAGGAAAGCGAAAGCATGAAAGTGACTATACAGAGTAGCCAGAAGATGCGCTACAAGATGGAGCATTGGAAACAAGAGGCGCCTGTTTACCATGTTTTCACCTTCTTGGCAGGATTTTCCTTTATTTTCTACCATGATACCTATTTCTAGATTTTCATCAATGGTGCTTTTCTTGTTTTTCAATTTTTTTGTGTCTTTTTTTTTTTTTTGTTATGAAGGCACCTATTGCTAAGTTTTCACTAGGGTAACAATTTTTTTCAGGACTTTTTCAGATTTTTAGGATATCTTTTCAGGACATTTATATATGTACAGAGAGTTTGCTGAGATTGAATCAACTATAAAATCGCTTTAGGTGGAGAGTGTTCATAGGCCCTTTAAGCACTTCTCCTTCGGTTGTGGAAAGTTGATAGGTGCCAGATCCATATACTGTAGTAATGATGTAAGGACCTAGCCAGTTTGGTTCAAACTCTCCCTTTTGCATTCGTTGTTGTTGATTCTTAGGATTCTCTCTTAGGACGAGATCACCTAGCTGGAAGTCATGTGGCCTAATTCTCCTATTGTAGCTTCGTGCCATTCTTTGTTGATATGCTCATACATGATCACAAGCCACTTGTTGTCGTTCATCTAGCAACACAAGCTCTTGAAGCCGGGCTATCCTGTAGTCATCATCTGTGATAAGACCTTTCATAGAGATTCTCAAGGTAGGAATCTCGACCTCTATCGAAAGCACAGCATCCACCCCATATACCAATGCAAAAAGAGTCATGCCCGTTGGAGTTCTAATGCTTGTTCTATATGCCCACAGGGCTGGATTGATCTGGAGATGCCAGTCTCGCCCCGATTTACTGACTGTGCGATGAAGAATTTTGAGGATCGCCTTATTGGATGCCTCAGCTTGGCCATTACCCTGGGGGTAATAAATGGAAGACCAATGTTGTGTAATTTTGAATTTCTCGCACAGTTCCTTAAAGTCTTTATTTTTGAACTGTCCTCCATTGTTAGTAATGATTGAGGATGGTATACCATATCTACAGATGATGTAGTTTTTAATAAAAAGCGCTACAGCTTTGCCATCAACAATTGTGAGAGGGACTGCCTCTACCCATTTTGTGAAATAATCTGTAGCGGTGATAATGAACTTATGTCCATTAGAAGAGGTTGGGTGAATCTGCCCCACCAAGTCAAAGGCCCATTGTTGAAATGGCCATGTTGTAGTAGAGGGAATCAACTCTCTAGCTGGAGTGTGAATGAGATTCCCATGTAGCTGACACTGTTTACAGGACCTAGCATATTTAATAGCTTCTTGCTCCATTTTAGGCCAGTAGTAACCAACACGAAGGAGTTTACGAGCTAGTGTTAGGCCATTGGAATGAGATCTGCAAATGCCTTCATGAACGTCAATTAGTGCGCATTTTGACTCGTCGGGTTCTAAACACCTAAGGAGTGTTCCGTCAAGACCTCTCCTCTATAGATCGTCAGCAATAATGACATAATGTGAAGCGTTATGGATTATGTAACGTTTCTCATTCTGGGTTAGACCTTCCGAAATGGTTTGATTATGAAGGTAGGAATAGATGTGATGGTAGTGAGATGATTCTTGTCCTATAATAGAACAGATCATCTTGAAATCAGGTGTGTCATAGGCTGGGTAGTGTAACGCTTCCACCAAGAACTTGTGTCGTAGATCATTTTCAGGCATTTGGAGAAGGGAGGCCAGAGTGGCCATGGCATCAATCGCTTTATTATCTACACATGGAACTTGTTGGAAGGTGATGTGTGCAAAATATTTTGTCAAGTCATCAATCATGCATTTGTAAGGAATTATTTTTTCATCCTTTGTTTGATTCACATCATTTACTTGGTTGATGACAAGCTGAGAGTCACCGAAGATATCCAACTGATCTACTCTTCATTCAGCTACAATTTTCATACCATTGATCAAAGCTTCATATTCAAAAATGTTATTTGTACAAGGAAACATAATCTTGTATGCTTTGGGCAATGAGTATTTCTGTGGTGTGATGAAAAGTAATCCAGCACCTGATCCTTGTTGTGTGAAGGATCCATCGAAGAGCATAACCCATGTATGGTGAGTGAGTGTTAGAATTGACTCATCTGGGAAATCAATGTTTATTGGTAGAAGACTCTGTATGGGTGCCTCAACCAGTTGGTCTGCAATTGCCTATCCTTTTATAGCTTTGTGTTCAACATATTGGATGTCAAACTCACTTAGTATCATGACCCATTTAGCCAATCTTCCTATAAGAGCTGCCTTACTGAGAAAATACTTTAATGGATCTATTTTAGCCACAAGCTGTGTAGTGTGGGCAAGCATGTAGTGTCTCAACTTTTGGGAAGCAAAGACAACTGCCAAGCAAGCTTTCTCAATAATACTATAGTTTTTCTCATAAGAGACCAATGTTCGACTCAAGTAATAAATAGCTCTTTCTTTGTTATCATTGTCTTCCCGAGCCAACAGGATTCCCAAAGATGTTTTAGTGGTTGAAATGTATAAAAGCAAAGGCTTCCCATGCATAGGAGGCATCAGGATTTGTGGATTGACAAGATATTGTTTAATCTGTGTTAAGCTTTGCTCATAATCCTGGCTCCAATTGAATTTCACACCCTCATGTAAGGTCTTTGTGAAGGGTTGTGATTTATCCACCAATTGTGAAATAAATCTGCGAATAGATTGAAGCCTTACCTATAGTCCTCTCATCTGAATGATGTTTCGAGGTGGTGGCATGTCCATTATTGCTTGTACTTTTTCTGGATCTACTTCAATTCCCTTTGCAGAAACAATATATCCTAATAGTTTTCTTGATGTGACACCAAATGGGCATTTCTTAGGATTGAGCCGAAGACTAAACTTTTCCATACGATCTAGGATTGGTCCGAAATTGTGCAAATGGGTATTGCGTTTAGCGCTTTTGACCAAAGTATCATCAACATAGTCCTCCATGGTTCTATGCATCATGTCATGGAAAATTGTAGTAACAGCCCGCTGATATGTAGCTCCAGCATTCTTTAAACCAAATGGCATCACATTCCAATAAAAGGTTCCCCATGCACATGTGAAGGCTATTTTCTCTTGATCTTCTGGTGCAATTTTTATCTGATTATATCCAGAAAAACCATCCATAAGTGAGTACATCTCATAGCCAGTCATCATGTCCACAATCATATCAATATTAGGGAGTGGGAAGTCGTCTTTAGGACATGCCAAGTTAAGATCATGGAAATGTGTACAAACTCTGATAGATTTATCATGTTTGGACATAGGGACAATATTGGATATCCATTCAGCATAATCAATTGCATGAATGAAACCAACCTTCAGAAGTTTCTCCAATTCAGCTTTGACTAGCAATGCAACATGAGGATGCATTTTTTGAAGCTTCTGTTTAACTGGTTTTATGCCGGGTGTTATGGACAAGTGATGCATAATAAGATCAGGATCCAATCCTGGCATGTCAGAATATGTCCAGGAAAATTTTATTTTCTTTCCCTTGAAAAAGGAAATGAATTGTTCTTTCTCTTCAGCCAACAATGATTGTGCCAGATGTATCACATGAGGATGTTCTTCTGTGCCCAGGTTAATCGGCTGTGTTGGCTCTATTAACACTGATGATCTCTCCTGAAAGTGACTGGGAAGGACATCAAATATCTCATCCACGGGTACCTTAGAGAGGTTTTCACCCTTGGATATGTCTTTTATTTTTACTTTATTTTTATTTTTTTTTAAATTATGTGACTGAGATATTTGATGTCAGCCTCAGTCATGTTGACGCTCTGCTCATTGGTGGAAGACATTACAGGTTCAATAGTGTTTAGGTAATAGGCAAGAGTATAGTCATTCTGAAATGTGGGGACTTTGTTAGATGCACTGGGGTTCTAGTCTATAAGCTCGGGATGTGCGAGTGAGAGAGTAGTGGCTGGTTCAATTGCATTCACAGTATAGTTATTAAATGTGTGGAACAACACTTCGAGACCTACGGTGACCTCACCCATAGGTGTATTCAAACATCTCAGAGTATGAACATTAGTATTTGATGACTCTAAGACACTAGTTGGATCAGACCCCTATGACCTATCCCTAGATGTTTCACTCACTTCGATTTGATTTTCATAGAATTGCACTTGGTCAATGTCTTTATTAGTAGTTGCTTCTGAAAGATTGTCAAATTCATATTCATGAGAATCGGTGCTACATGGTGAGAGGCTATAGAACTCCCCAACAGTGATAGGGACATACTCTCCTTTAGCCTCTGGATTCTTACACAAATACTCAATATGGCATGACTAACTAGATTCCCCCTTTTCTGAATGATATTTGAGTTGCTCAGTATTGTCCTCAGAAGAATCACTAGTATCATCCACAGTGCTAACATGTGGCACAAAGTCATCTAGCTCAGAAAAGAATTTAGCAAGATCATAAGGAATAGGATGAGGGTAAGAATCCTCATCATCAGATTCTTCCTCTCGAGTACCTGATTCAGATTGTGACTCATTTTTAGATGAACTCTCAGGTACGGGTATGAATTTATTGGATCCCAAATGGAAAGGGACCTTCTTGAACCCTAGGCCAGTTGTGTCACTATTGCTTCAAGTTGTTTCTTTGACAAGATCTATTAAACCATTGTTATTGCACCCAATAGGGCCGGTTCCCTTGTAGCCAAAACGCTTCACAAGCTTAAGACCAGGTCCATACTTCTTAGGAGTTATTTCTTGAGCTTGTTCTGTTAGGTCTACTGGAGACTCTTCTTTGTAAAGCCATGCAGCAATGGCTCTGTTTTCACTTTCATCTTCTAAGGGAACTGTAGCTTTGATAAAAGAGCCATTAAAATTGGTCTGAGGGGTCAACACGAATGGCTTCTTTGCTACTGAGGGTCTCCCAAAATGTCGAGTGGACTCTGGAATTGATGTTAATGATAACACTGGTTCCATGTGGTACTCTCCCATACCAGTTTCTTTCAATTTAAATGACTACTCAATTTTTTTTAGCTTATTGTTGTGACAATCAGTAGACTCACGGTTAGCAGGGACGAAAGAATCAACAACTTTGAGCATATTGCGAGTGTAGCTAGTAGTTGCAGGAATAGTAACTTTAGAGCCATGAAATGGAAATTTAATGCATTGGTGGTATGTGGATGGCATAGCGCGCATCTCATGTATCCATGGCTGTCCCAACAGAATGTTGTAGGCTAAGGGAATGCCAAGCACCTAACATGTGACATCCCTTTTGACAGGATCGACGCGAATTGGTAAAGTCACAAGACCTAGTGACTTTCGTTCTACTTCATCGTATGCTTTAATAATGATATTTCATCGAGGATCAACAGAGTCCTCAGAATAATCCAATTGTCTAAGCAGAGGAGCAAAAACAATGTTTAGGCTAGCGCCATTGTCAATGAGTACTCGATGAACACGTGTCTGGTGGATCATAACCTCAATGTGTAGAGGCTGATTGTATGGGTGATTCAGTGAGTTGTCATCCTCCTTGGAGAAGGTCATAAGATGAGGTGAGGTCAAGTGACCTACCATGGATTGAAATCACTCAAGATCAAGATCTTGAGGAACGTTTGCCTCAGTGAGGGCTTTGTCCAGAATTTGCCTATGAGCAGGCGAGATTTTAAGCAGCCCAAATATGGAAATGTGAGCATTGGTTCATTTCAATTGATCTAGAACACTATAATTGGTTGCAGTCAAGTTTGTCGTGTGTTTTGCACCTTTACTGGATGGACCAGTAAAGGCTTTGTCCTTGTGTTTTTCAAGATTTGAAGTAGGAGGTGTAGGGCCTTTGAGCACCAATTTTGCATGAGAGCGAGTAACAGCGTTAGCACAGTGTTGCGAAGATGCATTATCCATGTTATTGGAAGTAGGGCCTCTCAAGACAAATGGTGTCTTGGGTTTATCATTATCTTTCTTCCCCTTTATAGCAATAATGTCACAGTATTCAAAATCTACAGGTTCAACCATGTGAATGACATTGTCATCATTGGAATATGTATAGTTGACCTTATTGTAGGGTTCTAGTTTTGAAGTCTCTCCTTTTTCATAAGCTAGGAAAGGCTCTTTGAATGCCTTGTGGTCCAAGTTTTTGTTATGTCCATCTACCACAAGTTTACCAACATCAATCATGTCTTGGACTTTATGACGTAAGTTTATACAGTTGCTAGTTTTGTGTCCCTTGTTTTGGTGATACTTACAGAATGAGGTCTCATTCCACCATGGTGGACGTGGTTGTGGATCATAGGGACGAGGGTTATCCATTGGTGAGATAAGCTTGTGTTGTAGCAATGTTTTGTAAACCACATCCAAAGGTTCTCCTAAAGGCATATACTCTCGCTTGGGTCGTGCTGCCCATGAGTTTCTCGATTTGTTCCCAGATGCCTTATTGTCAGGAGGAGGCTTCTCAGCACTTTTGGCCACTTTGAAGCAGTCTGTGAGATTAAATGCTGCTTTAGCAGGTTTTGGTGTGACATTATCAACAACCCCATCATGTACAATTTCTTGATTCTTGTTGACATGTTTGGTTTTACCCCTGTTGGAAGTGGAACCTTGTTTTGAGTCTCTCTGAAGAGTGAGCTCACCTTTCTTGACCATAAATTCTTCGATACGGATAGCCTGTGTAATCATGTCTTCAAAGGTACGTGGACCTTGTAGTTGGACTCTATACCCAAAATCAGGTAAGAGGTTATTAGTGAAAATGTCAAGCTTCTCCGTTTCTGGGATTTTACGGGAGTACTTAGTATAAAGTTGTCTCCACCATTGGAGGAAAGTGAGAAAAGGTTCACCAACCTTCTGTTTAAGGTTGCATAGATCTCGAATATTTACATGATGTTGAATGTTATGAGAATATTGCTGAACAAATGAATTAGCAATTTCTACCAGGAGGAAAATGTGAGAACTACTCCAAAGCTTCACCACCTAGGCTTCTAGGCAATAAACGCATGAGGTACGTTTGATTGTGTATAAACTCCATAGACAAAGCACCAAATTCCTGCAAGTGATCTTGGAGATCAGTAGTACCAAAGTACTTGTCATATTTGGGTAGTTCTACACCTCTTGGAAAAGGCGGCATGTTTATACTTTTGTCAAATGGAAATGAACAAAGAGCGTCCAATGTGTATGTCTTTTTGGGTTTCTCTTCCTCATGCATCATCTGAGCCAATTGGTCTTGCATAATTTTCAGTTGTTTTTGGAGTTTAGTGGTCTCAGTTTCTTCTTCATGTGTGATAATGGTCTCCACATCGAAATGTGTGGGAAGTTTAGCTCCCTCTTGGGCGAGTTTGAGAAAGTACTTTTCTTTCTCTTCGTTGATTAGGATTCCCATGACCTTCTGAAAGTTTTTGTCTCTTAGAAAACTTGCTATGTGTTCAGGAAGGATTTCCACCTCTTCTTGTTCTTCATCAGTGTCATTTTCTTTCTCTTTCTCTTTGTCATCCCTAGGTTGTTCTTGATATCGACTATGGCTACCCCGTTTAGGTTCACGATTAGTCATTATAAGAACTTGTTCAGTTTCCGTATGTTGTGTTTCAAAAGGGTCCGTAGAGAAAGAATCATACATTGTGTTTGAGGATGCAGGACTCCTACCTGTCTTGGTATCCTTTTGGTAAAAAGGATTCCTAATTTGTTGCAAATTGGAAAATGTTCGTTGAACTTGAGATGACCTTGCAGGTGAGGAAGACCGTGAAGACACCTCACTAGCCAAACTGGATATAGATTGCATAGTGAAAGGTAAGCTACCTCTACCACGATTATGACCCCTAGCACGACCACATCTAATGTTATCAAGATAAAACACGTTGCTGCTTCTGGTTGTGATAGTCATAGGCAAGGACAAGAAGCTAGAATCTGGACAAGGACTATACTAAGACTGAGTCTCAAAAAGGATAGGATAATAGCAAGAATGTTGTTCACTAAGGCACAAATGGTCTGATTTAAAGGCTAGAATAGCCAGAGATTATGACCACTACGGCACAAAGTATGACAAGCATTAGGATGAGGACCAAGATTACGTATGAGACGAGACTAGTCAAGGTATAAGACACAAGTTTTAGTTAAGTGAAGTGTCACTGTTCCAGGACTGTTTGCGAATAGAGAGTGATAAACGGACGCAGAAAAGGATAGCGTGCAGGCCACATATAGCTATAAAAGACCCAGATTGTAAACGCTGATACAAAATCTCGCGTGAGAAATCTTTACAGTCTGTACGAAGAAGTTTTATGGGCCGTACGAAGATGTTTCTATCTCGCGCGAAGGTTAGTAACAGTTTTTAATTTCGCACGAGGATGTTTTCTAGACCGCACGACGATGCGCAACAGAACTTTTAATTTCGCGCGAGAACAAAATGGCTTCGCACAAGAGCCAAATGATTTTGCGCGAGAGACAAATGATTTCGCACGAGACTAAAATGATTTTGCATGAAAGGATAGAACAGTTTCACAACAACGACTGATTTTGACAAAATTTTAGATCGATCCAATAATCAGGCAGATAAACAGGCATGTAGAACAGCAAGCAAGTGATTTCAAGCACGTCTGAAAATAATGAGCAAGGGCAAAAGCAACCTTGTGCATGAACAATCAAGTGACTTAGTTTGTGCTAGTCCCTAAGAGTGCTATTTGTGTACATTTTCAAAGATTTTTGCAATCATTGCACACATTCCTAAAAAATAAAAGTTGGCTTCTCTAAGGTATTTAGTAATGGTTTGACTCTGCAACTTTTATGACTCACAGGGGTGACCTCCAATCCCGATGCACTGAGGTTTTGACACAGTCTGAGAACTTAATCTTCAAGAGTTACTAGGGAGATCTGAAAACCCATAATGAACCACACCCATGGAGATTTCTTCCACAAGGACATTTATATAGCGGTTGTCACTACCATGGCAAAAATGGCTATTACCGCTTGAGGTTCCGTCATCATAGTTTTCCCTGTAGAGGGATTGTCTGCTACGGTTAACCCTCTCTAAAGGTGACCGACTCACAATAGTATACCACAAGGGGACTTAGCTTCCAGATTCAAAGTTTTGACACCTTTTCGCATTTAGCCCAATCAAAACAAACAGATTAATCTGACACGCTAGACTAAGATTATCTCTTAAAGATCTATGATATCATCTTCCTGTGATCTATCAACCTCTCCGGAGAAAGGATGCCTTAATCAAAAAGTCAGAGATTCATCTATCTACGAGATGCTCAAAGTATCCTCCCCACCCATAAGGAATCCGTCTTAGAGAGGAGTTTCACTAGGAACCCACTCCCTCAAGATCCACGAATAGTGTTCATGGGGGCTTAATTACTATGTGTGTACAGATGTTAATTCCTGAAAACAAATCTATCTAAAAGCAATCAAAAAGAACAAGGTGGTACACTTAACGCTTTAACTAATGTGAGGTGAGTCCAAAGATGTGGAACATTTAACCCCTCACACAAGCCAAAATGAGTCCACAACTTAGAAATTAGTGAGTTCTAGAAAGCACAAAAGGGTTGCCTTGTGGAGCCTTTAATACTTATGTCCCGTAGACCCCTCCCCTATTTAACGTGGTGTTGAGCTTGCAACCACAGGGTGGAACGAGGGGCCAGCGGATTAGCGAGTCCAATAACCCAAGATAGCTAATTAGATCTATCACTAAAGACTAAGCCTGCTAAATGAAACTAATAGAGATCGTAACCTAGTATCAAATTATGCATGTGTTGTAAAATGAAAATACAGAAGGAAACACACAAGCTCAACATGAAAGATGTTTGTTTTAGATCCAAATGAAGTGTTATCAACTGAGGAAGATTACCTGGTGATCCTTGCAACATGCTTAGTAGATTTTTACTTATTTTCGAAAACTTTAGCACGCTTTTCCCATTGTTCCACAAACCGCTGCTATGCTGTTCAAAAAAATTAGAAAACACAAAAAATACTAGAAACCGCAAACAGTCAGCAAAAAAATTAGAAAACATGCAAATCAATGCAAAAAATTCACCTCTGTCAGCAGAGTTTCACGCGAAATTCCTGACAGTCCGCGCGAAGAAGTTTTATGGCCCACACGAAATCAAATTCGGCTTGCGTGAAATCAAATTTGGCTCATGCGAAATTAAACTCGGCTCACGTGAAATTAAAATTGGCTTGCGCGAAGAAACAGGTCTCATGCGAAGCTTCGTGCACCAAAAAACTTTTTTGCGCGATGCAGAAAGAATCATCGCGCGAAGATTCTAGATCCTCACGCAAAAATTAAGAGTTTCACGCAAAGATTCCCAAATTTGTACGGAACAGTAGGCAGAGAGAAAAAAAAAATGATTAAAAAATATAGAAAGAGGCCAAAAAAATTGATTTTTCATGCCCCACGGTGGGTGCCAGAAATGTATATGTGGAAATGCAGCTTATGCTAACACACACACTTCAACATGGTCCTTATTTGCAGATTCATCGTGGAATGAACATTGAATTGTTCATCCGAAATTTGCCCTGCAAAGCGACCTGTTGCCTTTTATCTAAAGGGATTTTGCCTGTTAATATCCTTAGAATCGAGGTGTAGGAAACTAGACCCTCTAAGAACAAAGGATTTGACAATGGAATTAAGCTAAGAATGAGTATACAGATTAATCCAAAAAATGAAAGATGCAATGTAATCTAAGAACAAATGAAGCAAACTAGATTAAGCATATGCATGATTAAACTAAAATGAGATTAAACTAACAATGAGAATGTATGCAAGAAATGTAAGTAAATATGAGCATGAATTTTAATAGCAATTCGATAGCAAATCAATTCATCCTCCAAAAATGAAGAGATGAGAGTCTCTTAAATAGAGTCTCTTCGAATCCATCAACGGTTGAGATCGATTCAGATCAATGGTCAGGATTGAAGACGAGTTTCAGTCATAAACGGAGATTCCTAAATTAAAGGGAGGTAACAGACTTAATTTGAGTAAAATAAGGAGTTAATTGTTTTAATTTGAGTAGAAAAAGGTGTTAACTGAGTTAACTCATTTTTGATCAATAGTGAACTGGAAATTTTTCTTTTTGAATTGAAGAGAGATTTTGTTGAGATATTTAATTTAATAAAATGAGATATCCTCTCACAATTACTTTTTCTATTTAATTAAATAATCTTTAATTAATTAGAGACACTTTTCTTATTTAATTGAATAACTTTATTTAATTAGTTAAGAATGGCTTCTCATTTAATTAAATAACTTTGTTTAATTAATTAAAAGTAATTAATCCATTTAATTAAATAATTTTGTTTAATTATTTCAAAATTCTTTTCGAAACTAGTCAACCGTGGTTAAATCTGGTCAACTTTTGGTCATACTTGATCTTTGCGTATGTGAATATGAGCAAATGTGAGTATGAATTCTAGCAACAATTCGATGCAAATTCTCATTCAACCTTTCAAAATGAAGAGATGATGGTCTCCTAAATAGACTTTCTTGAAATTTATCAACGGCTGAGATCGATTTCAATCAACGGTTAGGATTAAAGGTGAAGTTCAGTCATAAAGGGAGATTTCCAAATTAAAGAGAGTTAACAGATTTTATTTGAGTAAAATAAGGAGTTAACTGATTCAATTTGAGTAGACAAAAGAGTTAACTGATTTAACTCATTTTTTATCAATAGTGAACTGAAAATTTTCCTTTTTGAACTGAAGAGAGATTTTGTTAAGATATTTAATTTAATAAAATGAGATATGCTCTCATAATTACTTTTTCTATTTAATTAAATAATCTTTAATTAATTAGAGACACTTTTCTTATTTAATTAAATAACTTCATTTAATTAGTTAGGATTGGCTTCTCATTTAATTAAATAACTTTGTTTAATTAATTAGAAGTAAGTACTCCATTTAATTAAATAATTTCATTTAATTATTTCAAAACTCTTTTCGAAACTAGTCACCTCAAGTCAACCGTGGTTAAATATGGTCGACCTTTGGTCAAACATAATCTTTGTCTATGTGAATATGAGCAAATGTGAGTATGAATTCCAGCAACAATTCAATGCAAATTCTCATTCAACCTTTCAAAATGAAGAGATGAGGGTCTCTTAAATAGACTTTCTTGGAATTCATCAACGGTTGAGATCCATTTTAATAAACGGTCAGGATTAAAGGTGAAGTTCAAACATAAAGGGAGATTTCCAAATTACAGGGAGTTAACAAATTTAATTTAAGTAAAATAAAGAGTTAACTGATTCAATTTGAGTAGAAAAAGGAGTTAACTCATTTAACTCATTTTTGATCAATAGTGAACTAGAAATTTCCCTTTTTGAACTGAAGAGAAATTTTGTTGAGATATTTAATTTAATAAAATGAGATATGCTCTCATAATTACTTTTTCTATTTAATTAGATAATCTTTAATTAATTAGAGACACTTTTCTTATTTAATTAAATAACTTCATTTAATTAGTTAGGAATGGCTTCTCATTTAATTAAATTACTTTCTTTAATTAATTAGAAGTAAGTACTCCATTTAATTAAATAATTTTGATAAATTATTTTAAATTTTTTTTCGAAACTAGTCAACTAAAGTCAACCGTGGTTAAATCTAGTCAACTTTTGGTCAAACTTGATCTTTGCGTATGTGAATATGAGCAAATGTGAGTATGAATTCCAGCAACAATTCGATGCAAATTCTCATTCAACCTTCAAAATGAAGAGATGAGGGTGTCTTAAATAGACTTTCTTGGAATTCATCAACGGTTGAGATCGATTTCAATCAACGATTAGGATTAAAGGCGAAGTTCAGTCATAAAGAGAGATTTCCAATTTAAAGGGAGTTAATAGATTTAATTTGCGCAAAATAAGGAGCTAATTGGTTCAATTTGAGTATGAAAAGGAGTTAACTGATTTAACTCATTTTTTATCAATAGTGAACTGAAAATTTTCCTTTTTGAACTGAAGAGAGATTTTGTTGAGATATTTAATTTAATAAAACGAGATATGCTCTCATAATTACTTTTTCTATTTAATTAAATAATCTTTAATTAATTAGAGATACTTTTCTTATTTAATTAAATAACTTCATTTAATTAGTTAGGATCGGATTCTCATTTAATTAAATAACTTTGTTTAATTAATTAGAAGTAAGTACTCCATTTAATTAAATAATTTCATTTAATTATTTCAAAATTTTTTTTGAAAGTAGTCAACTCAAGTCAACCGTAGTTAAATCTGGTCAACTTTTGGTCAAACTTGATCTTTGCGTATGTGAATATGAGCAAATGTGAGTATGAATTCTAGCAACAGTTCGATGCAAATTCTCATTCAACCTTTCAAAATGAAGAGATGAGGGTCTCTTAAATAGACTTTCCTAGAATTCATCAATGGTTGAAATCGATTTCAATAAGCGGTCAGGATTAAAGGTGAAGTTCAGTCATAAATGGAGATTTCAAAATTAAAGGAAGTTAACAGATTTAATTTGAGTAAAATAAGGAGTTAACTGATTCAATTTCAGTAGAAAAAGGAGTTAACTAATTTAACTCATTTTTGATCAATAGTGAACTAGAAATTTTCCTTTTTGAACTGAAGAGAGATTTTGTTGAGATATTTAATTTAATAAAATGAGATATTCTCTCATAATTACTTTTTCTATTTAATTAAATAATCTTTAATTAATTAGAGACACTTTTCATATTTAATTAAATAACTTCATTTAATTAGTTAGGAATGGCTTCTCATTTAGTTAAATAACTTTGTTTAATTAATTAGAAGTAAGTACTTCATTTAATTAAATAATTTCGTTTAATTATTTCAAAATTCTTTTTGAAACTAGTCAACTCAAGTCAACTGTGATTAAATCTAGTCAAATGTTGGTCAAACTTGATCTTTGCGTTTGTGAATATGAGCAAATGTGAGTATGAATTCTAGAAACAATTCAATACAAATTCTCATTCAACCTTTCAAAATGAAGGGATGAGGGTCTCTTAAATAGACTTTCCTAGAATTCATCAACGGTTGAGATCAATTTCAATCAATGGTCGGGATTAAAGGTGAAGTTCAGTCATAAAGGGAGATTTCCAAATTAGAGGGAGTTAACAAAATTAATTTGAGTAAAATAAAAATTTAACTGATTCAATTTGAGTAGAAAAAGGAGTTAACTGATTTAACTCATTTTTTATCAATAGTGAGTTAGAAATTTCCCTTTTTGAACTGAAGAGAGATTTTGTTAAAGATATTTAATTTAATAAAATGAGATATGCTCTTGTAATTACTTTTTTTATTTAATTAAATAATCTTTAATTAATTAGAGACACTTTTCTTATTTAGTTAAATAACTTCATTTAATTAGTTAGGAATGGCTTCTCATTTAATTAAATAACTTTGTTTAATTAATTAGAAGTAAGTACTCCATTTAATTAAATAATTTTGTTTAATTATTTCAAAATCCTTTTCGAAACTAGTCAACTCAAGTCAAATGTGGTTAAGTATGGTTAGATTTTGGTCAAACTTGATCTTTGCGTTTGTGAATATGAGCAAATTGGAATATGAATTCCAGCAACAATTCAATGCAAATTCTTATTCAACCTTTCAAAATAAAGAGATGAGGGTCTCTTAAATAGACTTTCCTGGAATTCATCAACGGTTGAGATCGATATCAATCAATGGTCAGAATTAAAGGCAAAGTTCAATCATAAAGGGAGATTTTCAAATTAAAGGGAGTTAACAGATTAAATTTGGGTAAAATAAAGAGCTAACTGATTCAATTTGAGTAGGAAAATGAGTTAACTAATTTAACTCATTTTTTATCAATAGTGAATTGGAAATTTCCCTTTTTGAAATGAAGAGAGATTTGGTTGAAATATTTAATTTAATAAAATGAGATATGCTCTCATAATTACTTTTTCTATTTAATTAAATAATCTTTAATTAATTAAAGACATTTTTCTTATTTAATTAAATAACTTCATTTAATTAGTTAAGAATGGCTTCACATTTAATTAAATAACTTTGTTTAATTAATTAGTAAGTACTCATTTTAATTAAATAATTTTGTTTAATTATTTTAAAAAAAATTTCGAAAGTAGTCAACTCAAGTCAACCGTGGTTAAATCTGGTCAACTTTTGGTCAAACTTGATCTTTGCGTATGTGAATATGAGCAAATGTGAGTATAAATTTCAGCAACAATTCGATGCAAATTCTCATTCAACCTTTCAAAATGAAGAGATGAGGGTCTCTTAAATAGACTTTCCTGGAATTCATCAACGGTTGAGATCGATTTCAATAAGCGGTCAGGATTAAAGGTGAAGTTCAGTCATAAATGGAGATTTCAAAATTAAAGGAAGTTAACAGATTTAATTTGAGTAAAATAAGGAGTTAACTGATTCAATTTCAGTAGAAAAAGGAGTTAACTAATTTAACTCATTTTTGATCAATAGTGAACTGGAAATTTCCCTTTTTGAACTGAAGAGAGATTTTGTTGAGATATTTAATTTAATAAAATGAGACATTCTCTCATAATTACTTTTTCTATTTAATTAAATAATCTTTAATTAATTAGAGACACTTTTCATATTTAATTAAATAATTTCATTTAATTAGTTAGGAATGGCTTCTCATTTACTTAAATAATTTTGTTTAATTAATTACAAGTAAGTACTTCATTTAATTAAATAATTTCGTTTAATTATTTCAAAATTCTTTTTGAAACTGGTCAGCTCAAGTCAACTGTGATTAAATCTAGTCAAATTTTGGTCAAACTTGATCTTTGCGTATGTGAATATGAGCAACTGTGAGTATGAATTCTAGAAACAATTCAATGGAAATTCTCATTCAATCTTTCAAAATGAAGGGATGAGGGTCTCTTAAATAGACTTTTTTGGAAATCATCAACGGTTGAGATCAATTTCAATCAATGATCGGGATTAAAGGCGAAGTTCAGTCATAAAGGAAGATTTCCAAAGTAGAGGGAGTTAACAAATTTAATTTGAGTAAAATAAAAATTTAACTGATTCAATTTGAGTAGAAAAAGGAGTTAACTGATTTAACTCATTTTTTATCAATAGTGAGCTAGAAATTTCCCTTTTTCAACTGAAGAGAGATTTTGTTGAGATATTTAATTTAATAAAATGAGATATGCTCTTGTAATTACTTTTTCTATTTAATTAAATAATCTTTAATTAATTAGAGACACTTTTCTTATTTAATTAAATAACTTCATTTAATTAGTTAGGAATGACTTCTCATTTAATTAAATAAATTTATTTAATTAATTAGAAGTAAGTACTTCATTTAATTAAATAATTTTGTTTAATTACTTTAAAATTCTTTTCGAAACTAGTCAACTCAAGTCAAACGTCATTAAATCTGGTCATGTTTTGGTCGAACTTGATCTTTGCGTTTGTGAATATGAGCAAATTCGAGTATGAATTCCGGCAACAATTCGATGCAAATTCTTGTTCAACCTTTCAAAATGAAGAGATGAGGGTCTCTTAAATAGACTTTCCTGGAACTCATCAACGGTTGAGATCGATATCAATCAACGGTCAGGATTAAAGGCAAAGTTCAATCATAAAGGGAGATTTTCAAATTAAAGGGAGTTAACAAATTAAATTTGAGTAAAATAAGGAGTTAACTGATTCAATTTTAGTAGGAAAATGAGTTAACTAATTTAACTCATTTTTTATCAATAGTGAACTGGAAATTTCCCTTTTTGAACTGAAGAGAGATTTTGTTGAGATATTTAATTTAATAAAATGAGGTATGCTCTCATAATTACTTTTTCTATTTAATTAAATAATCTTTAATTAATTAAAGACACTTTTCTTATTTAATTAAATAACTTCATTTAATTAGTTAAGAATGGCTTCTCATTTAATTAAATAACTTTGTTTAATTAATTATTAGTAAGTACTCCATTTAATTAAATAATTTCGTTTAATTTTTTTAAAATTCTTTTCGAAACTAGTCAACTCAAGTCAACCGTGGTTAAATATGGTCAACTTTTCGTCAAACTTGATCTTTGCGTATGTGAATATGAGCAAATCTGAATATGAATTCTAGCAACAATTCGATACAAATTCTCATTCAACCTTTCAAAATGAAGACATCGAGGTCTCTTAAATAGACTTTCCTGAAATTCATCAACGGTTGAGATCGATTTCAATCAACAGTTAGGATTAAAGGTTAGGTTCAGTCATAAAGGGAGATTTCCAAATTAAAAAGAGTTAAAAGATTTAATTTGAGTAAAATAAGGAATTAACTAATTCAATTTGAATAGAAAAAGGAGTTAACTGATTTAACTCATTTTTGATCAATAGTGAACTAAAAATTTTCCTTTTTGAACTGAAGAGAGATTTTGTTGAGATATTTAATTTAATAAAATGAGACATGCTCTCATAATTACTATTTCTATTTAATTAAATAATCTTTAATTAATTAGAGACACTTTTCTTATTTAATTAAATAACTTCATTTAATTAGTTAGGAATGGCTTCTCATTTAATTAAATAACTTTTTAAAATTAATTAGAAGAAAGTACTCCATTTAATTAAATAATTTTATTTAATTATTTGAAAATTCTTTTCGAAACTAGTCAACTCAAGTCAACTGTGGTTAAATCTAGTCAACTTTTGTTCAAACTTGATCTTTGCATATGTGAATATGAGCAAATGTGAGTATGAATTCCAGCAACAATTTGATGCAAATTCTCAGTCAGCCTTTCAAAATGAAGAGATGAGGGTCTCTTAAATAGACTTTTTTGGAATTCATCAACGGTTGAGATCGATTTCAATCAACGGTGAGGATTAAAAGTGAAGTTTACTCATAAAGGGAGATTTCCAAATTAAAGGGAGTTAACAGATTTAATATGAGTAAAATAAGGAGTTAACTGATTCAATTTGAGTAGAAAAAGGAGTTACCTGATTTAACTCATTTTTATCAATAGTGAACTGAAAATTTCTCTTTCTGAACTGAAGAGAGATTTTGTTGAGATATTTAATTTAATAAAATGAGATATGCTCTCATAATTACTTTTTTCTATTTAATTAAATAATCTTTAATTAATTAGAGACACTTTTCTTATTTAATTGAGTAACTTCATTTAATTAATTAGGAATGGCTTCTCATTTAATTAAATAACTTTGTTTAATTAATTAGAAGTAAGTACTCCATTTAATTAAATAATTTTGTTTAATTATTTTAAAATTCTTTTTGAAACTAGTCAACTCAAGTCAAACGTGGTTAAATCTGGTCAGATTTTGGTACAACTTGATCTTTGCGTTTGTGAATATGAGCAAATTCGAGTATGAATTCCAGCAACAATTCGATGCAAATTCTTATTCAACCTTTCAAAATGAAGAGATGAGGGTCTCTTAAATAGACTTTCCTAGAATTCATCAATGGTTGAGATCGATTTCAATCAACGGTCATTATTAAAGGTGAAGTTCAGTCATCAAGGGAGATTTCCAAATTAAAGGGAGTTAACAGATTTAATTTGTGTAAAATAAGGAGTTAACTGATTCAATTTGAGTAGAAAAAGGAGTTAACTGATTTAACTCATTTTTGATCAATAGTGAACTGAAAATTTCCCTTTTTGAACTGAAGAGAGATTTTGTTGAGATATTTAATTTAATAAAATGAGATATGCTCTCATAATTACTTTTTCTATTTAATTAAGTAATCTTTAATTAATTAGAGACACTTTTCTTATTTAATTAAATAACTTCATTTAATTAATTAAAAATGGCTTCTCATTTAATAAAATAACTTTGTTTAATTAATTAGAAGTAAGTACTCCATTTAATTAAAAAATTTAATTTAATTATTTAAAAATTCTTTTCAAAACTAGTCAACTCAAGTCAACCGTGGTGAAATTTGGTCAACTTTTGGTCAAACTTGATCTTTGCGTACATAAATATGAGCAAATGTGAGTATGAATTCTAGCAACAATTCAATGCAAATTCTCAGTCAACCTTTCAAAATGAAGAGATGAGGGTCTCTTAAATAGAGTTTCTTGGAATTCATTAATGGTTGAGATCGATTTCAATCAATGGTTAGGATTAAAGGTGAAGTTCAGTCATAAAGGGATATTTCCAAATTAAAGGGTGTTAACAGATTTAATTTGAGTAAAATAAGGAGTTAACTGATTCAATTTGAGTAGAAAAATGAGTTAACTGATTTAATTCATTTTTTATCAATAGTGAACTGGAAATTTTCCTTTTCGAACTAAAGAGAAATTTTGTTTAGATATTTAATTTAATAAAATGAGATATGCTCTCATAATTAATTTTTCTATTTTATTAAGTAATCTTTAATTAATTAGAGACACTTTTCTTATTTAATTAAATAACTTCATTTAATTAATTAGGAATGGCTTCTCATTTAATTAAATAACTTTGTTTAATTAATTAGAAGTAAGTAATCTATTTAATTAAATAATTTCGTTTAATTATTTCAAAATTCTTTTCGAAACTAGTCAACTCAAGTCAACCGTGGCTAAATCTGATCAAATTTTGGTCAAACTTGATCTTTGCGTATGTGAATATGAGCAAATGTGAGTATGAATTCCAGTAACAATTCGATGCAAATTCTCATTCAACCTTTCAAAATGAAGAGATGAGGGTCTCTTAAATAGACTTTCTTGGAATTCATCAACGGTTGAGATTGATTTCAATCAACGGTTAGGATTAAAGGTGAAGTTCAGTCGTAAGGGGAGATTTCCAAATTAAAGGGAGTTAATAGATTTAATTTGAGTAAAATAAAAATTTAACTAATTCAATTTGAGTAGAAAAAGGAGTTAAATGATTTAACTCATTTTTTATCAATAGTGAACTGGAAATTTTCCTCTTTGAACTGAAGAGAGATTTTGTTGAGATATTTAATTTAATAAAATGAGATATGCTCTCGTAATTACTTTTTCTTTTTAATTAAATAATCTTTAATTAATTAGAGACACTTTTATTATTTAATTAAATAACTTCATTTAATTAATTAGGAATGACTTCTCATTTAATTAAATAACTTTGTTTAATTAATTAGAACTAAGTACTCCATTTAATTAAATAATTTCGTTTAATTATTTCAAAATTATTTTTGAAACTACTCAACTCAAGTCAACTGTGGTTAAATCTGGTCAACTTTTGGTCAAACTTGATCTTTGCGTATTCGAATATGAGCAAATGTGAGTACGAATTCCAGCAACAACTCGATTCAAATTCTCATTCAACCTTTCAAAATGAAGAGATGAGGGCCTCTTAAATAGACTTTTCTGAAATTCATCAACGATTGAGATCGACTTCAATCAGCGGTCAAGATTAAAGGTGAAGGTCAGTCATAAAGGGAGATTTTCAAATTGAAGGGAGTTAACAGATTTAATTTAAGTAAAATAAGGAATTAACTGATTCAATTTGAGTAGAAAAATGAGTTAACTCATTTAACTCATTTTTGATCAATAGTGAATTAGAAATTTCCCTTTTTGAACTGAAAGAGATTTTGTTGAGATATTTAATTTAATAAAAAGAGATATGCTCTCATAATTACTTTTTCTATTTAATTAAATAATCTTTAATTAATTATAGACACTTTTCTTATTTAATTAAATAACTTCATTTAATTAATTGAGAATGGCTTCTCATTTAACTAAATAACTTTGTTTAGTTAATTAAAAGTAAGTGCTCCATTTAATTAAATAATTTCATTCAATTATTTCAAAAAAAAATTTCAAACTAGTCAACTCAAGTCAACCGTGGTTAAATCTGGTCAACTTTTGGTCAAACTATATCTTTGCCTATGTGAATATTAGAAAATGTTACTATGAATTTCAGCAACAACTCGATGCAAATTCTCATTCAACCTTTCAAAATGAAGAGACGAGGGTCTCTTAAATAGACTTTCCTGGAATTCATCAAAAGCTGAGATCGATTTCAATCAACGGTAAGGATTAAAGGTGAAGTTCAGTCATAAAGGAAGATTTTCAAATTAAAGGGAGTTAACAGATTTAATTTGAGTAAAATAAGGAGTCAACTGATTCAATTTCAATAGAAAAAGGAGTTAACTGATTTAACTCATTTTTTATCAATAGTGAACTAGAAATTTCTCTTTTTTAACTAAAGAGCGATTTTGTTGAGATATTTAATTTAATAAAATGAGATATGATCTCATAATTACTTTTTCTATTTAATTAAGTAATCTTTAATTAATTAGAGAGACTTTTCTTATTTAATTAAATAATTTAATTTAATTAATTAGAAATGACTTCTCATTTAAACAAAATTACTTTGTTTAATTAATTAGAAGTAAGTATTCCATTTAATTAAATAATTTCTTTTAATTATTTCAAATTTTTTTTGAAACTATTCAACTCAAGTCAACCATGGTTAAAACTAATCAACTTTTGGTCAAACGTTATCTTTGGGTATGTGAATATGAGCAAATGTGAGTATGAATTCCAGCAACAACTCGATGCAAATTATCTTTCAACCTTTCAAAATGAAGAGATGAGGGTCTCTTAAATAGACTTTCCTGAAATTCATGAACGGTTGAGATCGATTTCAATCAACGGTCAGGATTAAAGGTGAAGTTCAGTCATAAAGGGAGATTTTCAAATTAAAGAGAGTTAACAAATTTAATTTGAGTAAAATGACGAGTTAACTGATTCAATTTGAGTAGAAAAATGAGTTAACCGATTTAACTCATTTTTTATCAATAGTGAACTGGAAATTTTTCATTTTGAACTGAAGAGAGATTTTGTTGAGATATTTAATTTAATAAAATGAGATATGCTCTCACAATTACTTTTTCTATTTAATTAAATAATTTTTACTTAATTAGAGACACTTTTCTTATTTAATTAAATAACTTCATTTAATTAATTAGGAATGGCTTCTCATTTAATTAAATAACTTTGTTTAATTAATTAGAAGTAAGTACTCCGTTTAATTAAATAATTTGGTTTAATTATTTCAAAATTCTTTTCAAAACTAGTCAACTCATCTCAACCGTTGTTAAATCTGGTCAACTTTTGGTCAAACTTGATATTTGCGTATGTGAATATGAGCAAATGTGAGTATGAATTTCAGCAACAATTCTATGCAAATTCTCATTCAACCTTTCAAAATGAAGAGATGAGGGTCTCTTAAATAGACTTTCCTGAAATTCATCAACGGTTGAGATCGATTTCAATCAATGGTTAGGATTAAAAGTGAAGTTCAGTCATAAATGGAGATTTCCAAATTAAAGAGAGTTAATAGATTTAATTTGAGTAAAATAAGGAGTTAACCGATTCAATTTGAGTAGAAAAAGGAGTTAACTGATTTAACTCATTTTTGATCAATAGTGAACTGGAAATTTCCCTTTTTGAACTGAAGAGAGATTTTGGTGAGATATTTAATTTAATAAAATGAGATATGCTCTCATAATTACTTTTTCTATTTAATTAAATAATTTTTAATTAATTAGAGACACTTTTCTTATTTAATTAAATAACTTCATTTAATTAATTAGGAATGACTTCTCATTTAATTAAATAACTTTGTTTAATTCATTAGAAGTAAGTACTCCATTTCATTAAGTAATTTCGTTTGATTATTTCAAAATTCTTTTTGAAACTAGTCAATTCAAATCAACCGTGGTTAAATCTGGTGAACTTTTGGTCAAATTTGATCTTTTCGTATGTGAATATGAGCAAATGTGAGTATTAATTTCAGCAACAACTTGATGCAAATTCTCATTTAACCTTTCAAAATGAAGAGATGAGGGTCTCTTAAATAGACTTTCCTAGAATTCATCAACGGTTGAGATCGATTTCAATCAACGGTCAGGATTAAAGGTGAAGTTCAGTCATAAAGGGAGATTTCCAAATTAAAGAGAGTTAACAGATTTAATTTGAGTAAAATAATGAGTTAACTGATTCAATTTGAGTAGAAAAAGGAGTTAACTAATTTAACTCATTTTTCATCAATAGTGAACTGGAAATTTTCCTTTTTGAACTGAAGAGAGATTTTGTAATGCCCCGCCAAGGGATCCAAAGAATTAACCTAGAATTTCACTAAGATTAGTAGCATTTTTTTTTCTATAGAATTACATACATGAATCCATCTAGTACATCATCCACTTGATATAATAATGATACATCCACTATAGAAATGTCCTTTCTGAATTACATTCCAGAATGCACAATCATCCACTGTACATGTCACAGGGTATGATAGGCGCAAAGAATATACATATATAGAATAAGGTACATCATCCTATTCTAATCCATGATACATCAAAGTAGAGATAATCACATCATACAGCATCATAGAAGACATATACATCCATCATAAAGATCAAACATAATAAACTAAGTGCACAGTTCCTCCCAACCGTTAATAGCATCATTAGACCATCGTGGATCCTAGCCATCCCTCCGTGCATAACATTCCAAATCATCGAAGAGATCATCGATACTAACATAGTAGGAATGTCACTCCTAATATATACAACATCATATGTAGAAAGTAATCTAACATGCAAATAAAAGCATAAGATAACATCATCTAACATATTCTAATCATCAATCAAAAAGGATACACATCCACCATCATGAAGGACGCATCAACCACAGTGTCTCAATGAATCTCAAAATGATAAGAGTGGAAAATACACTACCACCCGACCACGTGATACCTAAGTGGTCCACTCCCACCATGCTGAGGAGATAATCTCAATTCCCAAGCAGGCTATCAAAATCACATAGCACAAATCTCCATAAGTCCAGGAATCTTAAAATTATACTAACTCAAAGGTTCCTAACACAAAATTTGACATCTAATCTCCAGAGGCACACAATGACATGTAGGAACCTACTATGCAAGCGAGAAAGTGTCATCGCAATTATCATGTACAAGTTACCCTAGCAGTTAGCTAAACTCCATGGGTCCATACTAATTTCATGCGGCCACTAGTATCCTCTCATACTGACGAGGCATACTACTCACTACTCTCATCCTAGCCTGTACAAGCACTCAACTCATGGGAGAGAAAAAAACACTTATCTTTTTAGGTTCATTCAGTTAGTATTAGGTGTGAATGTTATCACTTATTAATCCAACTTACAATGAGTTAACCCGACAGCCTCTTAGGGCCCCGGCCACCATTGCAAGCCACTTCCTATCACTACATGCAGATATCCTACCATAATGCTCATGGACTCATAAATCTCAAAATCACAAAAGATAATCCATACAATCATCAAATATGTATAAAAGCATCAAATCTCCATGAGCTAACATCCATAGAAAATCATGAACTCAACATCTCTCTATTGGCAACTGAAGTATCACTGATAATCAAATATCCAATGGTTCTCAATAACCAAAATACATATCTCAATCATACTGATCAAAGACTCCAAAAATGGTTGAGTCAAACATGTCACAACATGACATCATCAAGAATAAATTCACTTCTCAGTCCCATCATGGCGATTAGAAAATAATCAAGGATAACTGATCGATGACAAAAATAATGGTTAGGTTAAGAGTCTCATACAAAAGAATCTCAACTATAACAATCAGCAATCACATCCAATACATAGAGCATTCCATCACAAACCATGGTTGGGTTTATAAAGATCGAGATTAAAACATCATCATGTCACCACAATCACATAACCCCCAAGCCTCTGGTACACGTCCTATACTGGTCAACACTAGTCAACCCAAAATCCAAAACAATAGCATAAAGAATACACAATGTAAACACATGTTTTGGTTTTGCTAAGTTTTCAAATTTGAATTTAAAAGTCTCAGTTTACATTTTTCCAAATTATATTAAGTAGATAAATTTCACGTTTTTTCTAACCCATGTATTTGTTTGATAGATAAAAGTTTCTCCCCAAAACTACTAGACTCAATTTTCTAATTGATCTAATAATATTTTGTTTATATAACATTATTTGAAAATTGACACTCTCAATGAATCAAAACTTCAATTATATATTCTAATAACTAATCTTAATTAAACTGAGTTTAATTAAATTAATTATTAATATCTCTTCATAATTGACAAGCTCAATATCAATATTTTAAATCATTAAAAGAGTGATCCATTAATTTAGAACTTTATAATATTCACTTATAATTAATTATATATACATATATACTTATATATATATATATATATACATACATAAATATATATATATAATAACATTTAATAATTAATGATATTGCAACAAAATCGAGATTCATATCCAAATCTCAAATGAAATAACGTTGCAAATAAAATTTTATATAATTTAAAACCAAACTCAAATCGCAATGCGATTTTAAAATTGCACGGCCCAATACACTGTGGATCGCAGGTACACTGCGGTCGCAGGCATCCTGCGATCTCACAAGCCTGTGGTGGGTGGGGTATATAATACCCGCCCAACATCATATATATATTTTTTAATGCAATTTTCAATAACATTTTTTATAAAAATGCTCCCATGCGATATGAAATACCATTAACATGAAACTCTCTCGCGATTTGACATTCGATTACTATATATGTATATATATACATATGTATGTATATATATATATGGGTATATATATGTATATACATATATATATATATGCAAAATTTATCACCATCACAACACACACACACACACACACACACACACATATATATATGTATATAATGATATATACGTATATGTGTATGCAGATTCAAGAATATACACAGTTTACTTAGAAATTCTAATTTTCAAAATTTTTCTTTAAATCTTTGATCTTCAAATTTATCCAATAAATAATCTAATGGGTTTGGCTATGATTTTAAACCCTAGCCCCGTTTTCTTTCAGATCTATGCATATAAAAATTTCCATGTAAATTCAATTGCCCATATTGAGAATGCATACAATAAAAATATGAAATTCCTCAGAAGACATATAAAAGACACGAAGAAGATAGGGAATGCAAGATACAAAAATAGCATAAGTAAAATCACAAGAATCTACCCGGATTCTAATGCCAATTCGCTCTTCCTCAGAATACCCGCAGAGCAAGCTCCCTTCTTCAAAATTCTCGAATCCTCCAATGCTCCAATTGCACTCCAAACGCTATGTCTAAGCTTCTAGGGATGCCTGAATATAAAGAGCTCTCAGGAAACCTCTAGAATGTTTTTTAGAAACAGCTAGAAGGTGTCACCAACTAAGCATGGGTCTTTTCCAACCTTCAAGATGAGTCATAGGGTTGTAGACACCATGTGCTTTATTAATGCACTAACCCTCGTGTTGTTGACACATGAGAAATAGAAAAGTGCGTTAACTCCCATGCAAGCTTATAACTCCAATTTACTTTTTATATAATTTCTATCTAAATATTTATAACTTTCATTTTAATTTTTATAACTTTTATTATTATTATTTATTTATTACTTTATTATTATTTTATAATTACTATTAATTTTAATTTCTAATTTTCTTTTATTTAATTCATTTTCTTCAATAATTCTCATTTAATTAATTACAATCAAAATATCAAATAAAATGATATTTTATATTAATCTTCTCAAATAATTAATTTATTAATTAAATCCATTTATTAAGACTTAATTAATAGAAAATTCACCATAGACCTCCAAGATAAAAGATGAAATCCCATCATAGAGCAAATCACTAAAAATCAGTCTAAAGGGTTAAAAATCACGAAATATGTCATCTGACACATTCGGTGGGTACTCAGCTTTGATACTTGTCCTAACTCACTAGGACAAATGATTTAAGGGTTTGGGATTTGGACTTGAGAATTTATCCCCCTTCTCTTATCATTGAGATAGTATAATAGGGTATGCTCATCTTGGCAATTAAAGGAAGTCGATACCCAATACTTGCAACCTGCAAAAAAATCATACATGTACATACAATATATATAATGCTAAGCTAAACAGACAATGGCAGGAAGTGGTGCATCATGTAGATCTCGACTAAGCAGGTGACTACGACTCCCTTCCTTAACCACATCAGAAACGTCATACAATAAAAAAACACGCACACCATACACATGAAAGTATGGGGTAAGTATCAATAATAAAACACATAAGATAATAAACAATCCATCTAATCATCAATAATAACTGAAAACAATATAATGATCATCATGTATGCATGAAATGTAAAGTCTAAATGATCCCATCTTATAACCATTGAATCCATAACATAATGTCTGATAATGTCAAAACAATACCACTAATCTATTAACATAAAACTACTCTATCATAGTCTGATAATATTAACAATGTCCAGAAAGGATGTGAACGAGGGTAGGCACTACAAGAGAGATTTGTTGAGATATTTAATTTAATAAAATGAGATATGCTCTCATAATTACTTTTTCTATTTAAATAAATAATCTTTAATTAATTAGAGACACTTTTCTTATTTAATTAAATAACTTCATTTAATTAATTAGGAATGGCTTCTCATTTAATTAAATAACTTTGTTTAATTAATTAGAAGTAAGTAATCCATTTAATTAAATATTTTCGTTTAATTATTTCAAATTTTTTTTCGAAACTAGTCAACTCAAGTCAACCGTGGTTATATCTGGTCAACTTTTGGTCAAACTTGATCTTTGCGTATGTCAATATGAGCAAATGTGAGTATGAATTCCAGCAACAATTCGATGCAAATTCTCATTCAACTTTTGAAAATGAACAGTTGAGGGTCTATTAAATAGACTTTCCTGGAATTGATCAACGGTTGAGATCGATTTCAATCAATGGTTAGGATTAAAGGTGAAGTTTAGTCATAAAGGGAGATTTCCAAATTAAACGGAGTTAACATATTTAATTTGAGTAAAATAAGCAGTTAACTAATTCAATTTGAGTAGAAAAAAGAGTTAACTGATTTAACTCATTTTTGATCAATAGTGAACTGGAAATTTCCCTTTTTGAACAGAAGAGAGATTTTGTTGAGATATTTAATTTAATAAAATGAGATATGCTCTCATAATTACTTTTTCTATTTAATTAAATAATCTTTAATTAATTAGAGACACTTTTCTTATTTAATTAAATAACTTCATTTAATTAATTAGGAATGGCTTCTCATTTAATTAAATAAATTTGTTTAATTAATTAGAAGTAAGTACTCTATTTAATTAAATAGTTTCGTTTAATTATTTCAAAATTCTTTTCGAAACTAGTTCACTCAAGTCAACCGTGGTTAAATTTGGTCAACTTTTGGTCAAACTTGATCTTTGTGTATGTGAATATAAGCAAATGTGAGTATCAATTCCAGCAACAATTCGATGCAAATTCTCATTCAACCTTTCAAAATAAAGACATTAGGGTCTCTTAAATAGACTTTCCTAGAATTCATTAACGATTGAGATCGATTTCAATCAACGGTCAGGATTAAAGGTGAAGTTCAGTCATAAAGGAAGATTTCCAAATTAAAGGGAGTTAAGAGATTTAATTTGAGAAAAATAAGGAGTTAGCTGACTCAATTTGAGTAGAAAAGGATGTAAATGATTTAACTCATTTTTTATCAATAGTGAACTGGAAATTTTCCTTTTTCAACTGAAAAGAGATTTTGTTGAGATATTTAATTTAATAAAATGAGATATGCTCTCATAATTACTTTTTGTATTTAATTAAATAATCTTTAATTAATTAGAGATACTTTTCTTATTTCATTAAATAACTTCGTTTAATTAATTAAGAATGGTTTCTCATTTAATTAAATAACTTCTTTTAATTAATTAGAAGTAACTAATCCATTTAATTAAATAATTTTATTTAATTATTTAAAAATTCTTTTCGAAGCTAGTCAACTCAAGTCAATCGTGGTTAAATCTAGTCAACTTTTGGTAAAACTTGATCTTTGCGTATGTGAATATGAGCAAATGTGAGTATGAATTCCAGCAACAATTCGATGCAAATTTTCATTCAACCTTTCAAAATGAAGACATGAGGGTCTCTTAAATAGACTTTCTTGAAATTCATCAACGGTTGAGATCGATTTCAATCAACGGTCATGATTAAAGGTGAAGTTCAGTCATAAAGGGAGATTTCCAAAGTAAAGAGAATTAACAGATTTAATTTGAGTAAAATAAGGAGTTAACTGATTCATTTTGAGTAGAAAAAGGAGTTAAATGATTTAACTCATTTATGATCAATAGTGAACTGGAAATTTCCTGTTTTGAATTGAAGAGAGATTTTGTTGAGATATTTAATTTAATAAAATGAGAAATGCTCTCAAAATTACTTTTTCTATTTAATTAAGTAATCTTTAATTAATTAGAGGCACTTTTCTTATTTAATTAAATAACTTCATTTAATTAATTAGGAATGGCTTCCCATTTAATTAAATAATTTCGTTTAATTATTTCAAAATTCTTTTCAAAACTAGTGAACACAAGTCAACCGTGGTTAAATCTGGTCAACTTTTGGTCAAACTTGATATTTGCGTATGTGAATATGAGCAAATGTGAGTATGAATTCTCGCAACAATTCGATGCAAATTCTCATCCAACCTTTCAAAATAAAGAGATGAGGGTCTCTTAAATAGACTTTCCTGGAATTCATCAACGGTTGAGATCGATTTCAATCAACGGTCAGGATTAAAGGTGAAGTTCAGTCATAAAGGGAGATTTCAAAATTAAAGGGAGTTAACAGATTTAATTTGAGTAAAATAAGGAATTAACTGATTCAATTTGAGTAGAAAAAGGAGTTAACTGATTTAACTCATTTTTTATCAATGGTGAATTAAAAATTTACCTTTTTGAATTGAAAAGAGATTTTGTTGAGATATTTAATTTAATAAAATGAGAAATGGTTTCATAATTACTTTTTCTATTTAATTAAATAATTTTTAATTAATTAGAGTCACTTTTCTTATTTAATTAAATAACTTTATTTAATTAATTAGGAATGGCTTCTCATTTAATTAAATAACTTTGTTTAATTAATTAGAAGTAAGTACTCAATTTAATTAAATAATTTTGTTTAATTATTTCAAAATTCTTTTCGAAACTAGTCAACTCAAGTCAACTATGGTTAAATTTGGTCAACTTTTGGTGAAACTTGATCTTTGCGTATGTGAATATAAGCAAATGTGAGTATGAATTTCAGCAACAATTCGATACAAATTCTCACTCAATCTTTCAAAATGAAGAGATGAGGGTCTCTTAAAGAGACTTTCTTGGAATTCATCAACGGTTGAGATCGATTTCAATCAATGGTTAGGATTAAAGGTGAACTTCAGTCATAAACGAAGATTTTCAAATTAAAGGGAGTTAACAGATTTAATTTTAGTAAACCAAGGAGTTAACTGATTCAATTTGAGTAAAAAAAGGAGTTAACTGATTTAACTCATTTTCTATCAATAGTGAACTGGAAAATTTCCCTTTTTGAACTGAAGAGAGATTTTGTTGAGATATTTAATTGAATAAAATGAGATATGCTCTCATAATTACGTTTTCTATTTAATTAAATAATCTTTAATTAATTAGAGGCACTTTTTTTATTTAACTAAATAACTTCATTTAATAAATTAGGAATGGCTTCTCATTTAATTAAATAAATTTGTTTAATTAATTAGAAGTAAGTACTCCATTTAATTAAATAATTTTGTTTAATTATTTTAAAATTCTTTTCGAAACTAGTCAACTCAAGTCAATCGTGGTTAAATATGGTCAACTTTTGGTCAAACTTGATCTTTGCGTATACGAATATGAGCAAATGTGAGTATGAATTCCATCAACAATTTGATGCAAATTCTCATTCAACCTTTCAAAATGAAGAGATGAGGGTCTCTTAAATAGACTTTCGTAGAATTCATCAACGGTTGAGATCGATTACAATCAACAGTGAGGATTAAAGGTGAAGTTCAGTCAGAAAGGGAGATTTCCAAATTAAAGGGAGTTAACAGATTTAATTTGAGTAAAATAAGGAGTTAACTGATTCAATTTGAGTAGAAAAAGGAGTGAACTGATTTAACTCATTTTTTATCAATAGTGAAAAGTAAATTTCCCTTTTTGAACTGAAGAGAAATTTTGTTGAGATATTTAATTTAATAAAATGAGATATGCTCTCATAATTACTTTTTCTATTAAATTAAATAATCTTTAATTAATCAGAGGCACTTTTCTTATTTAATTAAATAACTTCATTTAATTAATTTGGAATGAATTCTCATTTAATTAAAAAACTTTGTTTAATTAATTAGAAGTAAGTACTCCATTTAATTAAATAATTTTGTCTAATTATTTCAAAAAATAATTGAAACTAGTCAACTCAAGTCAACCGTGGTTAAATCTGGTCAACTTTTGGTCAAACTTGATCTTTGTGTATGTGAATATGAGCAAATGTGAGTATAAATCTCAGCAATAATTCGATGCAAATTCTCATTCAACCTTTCAAAATGAAGGGATGAGGGTCTCTTAAATAAACATTCCGTGAATTCATCAACGGTTGAGATTGATTTCAATCAACGGTCAGGATTAAAGGTGAAGTTCAGTCATAAAGGGAGATTTCCAAATTAAAGGAAGTTAATAGATTTAATTTCAGATAAATAAGGAGTTAACTGATTCAATTTGAGTAGAAAGAGGAGTTAATTGATTTAACACATTTTTGATCAATAGTGAACTGAAAATTTCACTTTTTGAGCTGAAGAGAGATTTTGTTGAGATATTTAATTTAATAAAATGAGATATGCTCTCATAATTACTTTTGCTATTTAATTAAATAATTTTTAATTAATTCAAGGCACTTTTCTTATTTAATTAAATAACTTCATTTAATTAATTAGGAATGGCTTCTCATTTAATTAAATAACATTGTTTAATTAATTAGAAGTCAGTACTCCATTTAATTAAATAATTTTGTTTAATTATTTCAAAATTATTTTCGAAACTAGTCAACTCAAGTCAACTGTGGTTAAATCTGGTCAACATTTGGTCAAACTTGATCTTTGCGTATGTCAATATGAGCAAATGTGAGTATGAATTCTAGCAACAATTCGATGCAAATTCTCATTCAACCTTTCAAAATGAAGAAATGAGGGTCTCTTAAATAGACTTTCCTAAAATTCATCAACGATTGAGATCGATTTCAATCAACGGTCAGGATTAAAGGTGAAGTTCAGTCATAAAGGGAGATTTTCAAATTAAAGGGAGTTAACAGATTTAATTTGAGTAAAATAAAGAGTTAAAAGAGTTAACTGATTTAACTCATTTTTTATCAATAGTGAACTAAAAAATTTCTCTTTTTCAACTAAAGAGAGATTTTGTTGAGATATTTAATTTAATAAAAAAAGATATGCTCTCATAATTACTTTTTCTATTTAATTAAATAATCTTTAATTAATTAGAGGCACTTTTCTTATTTAATTTAAAAACTTCATTTAATTAATTAAGAATGGCTTCTCATTTAATTAAATAACTTTGTTTAATTAATTATAAGTAAGTACTCCATTTAACTAAATAATTTCATTTAATTATTTTAAAAAAAAATTCGAAACTTGTCAACTATGGTTAAATCTGGTCAACGTTTGGTCAAACTTGATCTTTGCGTATGTGAATATGAGAAAATGTGATTATGAATTACAGTAACAATTCGATGCAAATTCTCATTCAACCTTTCAAAATGAAGAGATGAGGGTCTCTTAAATAGACTTTCCTAGAATTCATCAACGGCTGAGATCGATTTCAATCAACGGTCAGGATTAAAGTAGAAGTTCAGTCATAAAGGTAGATTTCCAAATTAAAAAAAGTTAACAAATTTAATTTGAGTAAAATAAGTAGTTAACTAATTCAATTTGAGTAGAAAAAAGAGTTAACTGATTTAACTCATTTTTTATCAATAGTGAACTGAAAATTTCCCTTTTTGAACTGAAGAGAGATTTTGTTGAGATATTTAATTTAATAAAATGAGATATGCTCTCATAATTACTTTTTCTCTTTAATTAAATAATCTTTAATTAATTAGGAAAACTTTTCTTATTTAATAAAATAACTTCATTTAATTAATTAGGAATGGCTTCTCATTTAATTAAATAACTTTGTTTAATTTATTAGAAGTAAGTACACAATTTAATTAAATAATTTTGTTTGATTATTTTAAAATTCTTTTCAAAACTAGTCAACTCAAGTCAACCGTGGTTAAATTTGGTCAACGTTTGGGCAAACTTGATCTTTGCGTATGTGAATATGAGCAAATGTGAGCATGAATTCTAGCAACAATTAGATGCAAATTCTCATTCAACATTTCAAAATGAATAAATGAGGGTCTCTTAAATCGACTTTCATGAAATTCATCAACAGTTGAGATCGATTTCAGTCAACGGTCGGGATTAAAGGTGAAGTTCTGTCATAAAGGGAGATTTCCAAATTAAAGGGAGTTAAAAGATTTAATTTGAGTAAAATAACGAGTTAACTGATTCAATTTGAGTAGAAAAAGGAGTTAACTCATTTAACTCATTTTTTATCAATAGTGAACTGGAAATTTCCCTTTTTGAACTGAAGAGAGATTTTGTTGACATATTTAATTTAATAAAATGAGATATGATCTCATAATTACTTTTTTTATTTAATTAAATAATCTTTAATTAATTAGAGGCATTTTCTTATTTAATTAAATAACTTTATTTAATTAATTAGGAATGGCTTTTCATTTAATTAAATAACTTTGTTTAATTAATTAGAAGTAAGTACTCCATTCAATTAAATAATATCGTTTAATTATTTCAAAATTCTTTTCGAAACTAGTCAACTCAAGTCAACCGTGGTTAAATCCGGTCAACTTTTGGTCAAACTTGATCTTTGCATATGTGAATATGAGCAAATGTGAGTATAAATTTTAGCAACAATTCGATGAAAATTCTCATTCAACTTTTCAAAATGAAGAGATGAGGGTCTCTTAAATAGATTTTCTTGGAATTCGTCAACGGTTGAGATCGATTTCAATCAACGGTCAGGATTAAAGGTGAAGTTCAGTCATAAAGGGAGATTTCTAGATTAAAGGGAGTTAACAGATTTAATTTGAAATAAATAAGGAGTAATCTAATTCAATTTGAGTAGAAAAAGTAGTTAACTAATTTAACTCATTTTTTTATCAATAGTGAACTGGAAATTTCTCTTTTTGAACTGAAGAGAGATTTGGTTGAGATATTTAATTTAATAAAATGAGATATGCTGTCATAATTACTTTTGCTATTTAATTAAATAATCTTTAATTAATTAGAGGCACTTTTCCTATTTAATTAAATAACTTTATTTAATTAATTAGGAATGGCTTCTCATTTAATTAAATAGCTTTGTTTAATTAATTAGAAGTAAGTACTCCATTTAATTAAATAATTACGTTTAATTATTTCAAAAAAAAATTCGAAACTAGTCAACTCAAGTCAACCGTGGTTAAATCTGGTCAACTTTTAGTCAAACTTAATCTTTGCGTATGTGAATATGAGAAAATGTGAGTATGAATTCTATCAATAATTCGATGCAAATTCTCATTCAACCTTTCAAAAAGATGAGATGAGCGTCTCTTAAATAGACTTTCCTGAAATTTATCAACGGTTGAGATCAATTTCAATCAACGGTCAGGATTAAAGGTGAAGTTTAGTCATAAAGGGAGATTTTTAAATTAAAGGGAGTTAACAGATTTAAATTGAGTAAAATAAGGAGTTATCTGATTCAATTTGATTAGAAAAGAGAGTTAACTGATTTAACTCATTTTTGATCAATAGTGAACTGGAAATTTCCCTTTTTGAACTTAAGAGAGATTTTGTTGAGATATTTAATTTAATAAAATGAGATATGCTCTCATAATTACATTTTTTATTGAATTAAATAATCTTTAATTAATTAGAGACACTTTTTTTATTTAATTAAATAACTTTATTTAATTAATTAGGAATGACTTCTCATTTAATTAAATAACTTTGTTTAATTAATTAGATGTAAGTACTCCATTTAATTAAATAATTTCATTTAATTATATCAAAATCATTTTCGGAACTAGTCAACTCAAGTCAACAATGGTTAAATTTGGTCAACTTTTGGTCAAACTTGATCTTTGCGTATGTGAATATGAGCAAATGTGAGTATGAATTCCAACAACAATTCGATGCAAATTCTCATTCAACCTTTCAAAATGAAGAGATGAGGGTCTCTTAAATAGACTTTCCTGAAATTCATCAACGGTTGAGGTCGATTTCAATAAACGGTCAGGATTAAAGGTGAAGTTCAGTCACAAAGGGAGCTTTTCAAATTAAAGGAAGTTAATAGCTTTAATTTGAGTAAAATAAGGAGTTAACTGATTCAATTTGAGTAGAAAATGGAGTTAACTGATTTAACTCATTTTTGATCAATAATGAACTAGAAATTTCCCTTTTTGAACTGAAGAGAGATTTTTTTGAGATATTTAATTTAATAAAATGAGATATGCTCTCATAATTACTTTTTATATTTAATTAAAAATCTTTAATTAATTAGAGACACTTTTCTTATTTAATTAAATAACTTCATTTAATTAATCAGGAATGGCTTCTCATTTAATAAATAACTTTGTTTAATTAATTATAAGTAAGTACTTGATTTGATTAAATAATTTCGTTTAATTTTTTCAAAATTCTTTTTGAAACTAGTCAACTAAAGTCAACCATGGTTAAATCTGGTCAACTTTTGGTCAAATTTTGAGCTTTGCATATGTGAATATGAGCAAATGTGAGTATCAATTCTAGCAACAATTCGATGCAAATTCTTATTCAACCTTTCAAAATGAAGAGATGAGGGTCTCTGAAATAGATTTTTCTGAAATTCATCAATGGTTGAGATCAATTTCAATCAACGGTCAGGATTAAAGGTGAAATTCAATCATAAAGGAAGATTTCCAAATTAAAGGGAGTTAACAGATTTAATTTGAGTAAAATAAGAAGTTAACTAATTCAATTTGAGTAAAAGGAGTTAATGGATTTAAGTCATTTTTGATCAATAGTGAACTGAAAATTTCCCTTTTTCAACTAAAGAGAGATTTTGACGAGATATTTAATATAATAAAATGAGATATGCTCTCATAATTACTCTTTCTATTTAATTAAATAATCTTTAATTAATTAGAGACACTTTTCTTATTTAATTAAATAAATTCATTTAATTAATTAGGAATGGCTTCTCATTTAATTAAATAGCTTTGTTTAATTAATTATTAGTAAGTACTCCATTTAATTAAATAATTTTGTTTAATTTTTTTAAAATTCTTTTTGAAACTAGTCAACTCAAGTCAACCATGGTTAAATCTGGTCAACGTTTGGTCAAACTTGATCTTTGCGTATGTGAATATGAGCAAATGTGAGTATGAATTCTAGCAACAATTCGATGCAAATTCTCATTCAACCTTTCAAAATGAAGAGATGAGGGTCTCTTAAATAGACCTTCTTAGAATTCATCAACGGTTGAGATCGATTTTAATCAACGGTAAGGATTAAAGGTGAAGTTCAGTCATAAATGAAGATTTTCAAATTAAAGGGAGTTAATAGATTTAATTTGAGTAAAATAAAAAGTTAACTGATTCAATTTGAGTAGAAAAATGTGTTAACTGATTTAACTCATTTTTTATCAATAGTGAACTAGAAATTTTCCGTTTTCAACTAAAGAGAGATTTTGTTGAGATATTTAATTTAATAAAATGAGATATGCTCTCATAATTACTTTTTCTATTTAATTAAATAATCTTTAATTAATTAGAGGCACTTTTCTTATTTAATTTAAAAAATTTATTTAATTAATTAGGAATGACTTCTCATTTAATTAAATAACTTTGTTTAATTAATTAGAAGTAAGTACTCCATTTAACTAAATAATTTCATTTAATTATTTCAAAATTCTTTTCGAAACTAGTCAACTCAAGTCAACCGTGGTTAAATCTGGTCAACTATTGGTCAAACTTGATCTTTACGTATGTGAATATGAGCAAATTTGATTATGAATTCTAGCAACAATTCGATGCAAATTCTCATTCAACCTTTCAAAATGAGAAAAAAGAGTTAACTCATCTCTTCATTTTAAAAGGTTGAATGAGAATTTGCGTCGAATTGTTGTTGGAATTCATACTCACATTTGCTCATATGCACATATGCAAAGATCAAGTTTGACCAAAAGTTGACAAGATTTAACCACGGTTGACTTGAGTTGACTAGTTTTCAAAAAAAATTTGAAATAATTAAATAAAATTATTTAATTAAATAGAGTACTTACTTCTTATTAATTAAACAAAGTTATTTAATTAAATGAGAAGTCATTCCTAATTAATTAAATGAAGTTATTTAATTCAATAAAAAAAGTTTCTCTAATTAATTAAAGATTATTTAATTAAATAGAAAAAGTAATTATGAGAGCATATCTCATTTTATTAAATTAAATATCTCAACAAAATCTCTCTTCCATTCAAAAAAGGAAATTTCCAGTTCTCTATTGATCAAAAATGAGTTAAATCAGTTAACTCCTTTTTCTACTCAAATTGAATATGTTAACTCCTTATTTTACTCAAATTAAATCTGTTAACTGCCTTTAATTTGGAAATCTCCCTTTATGACTGAACGTCACTTTTAATTCTAACCGTTGATTGAAATCGATCTCAACCGTTGATGAATTCCAAAAAAGTCTATTTAAGAGACCCTCATCTCTTCATTTTGAAAGGTTGAATGAGAATTTGCATCGAATTATTGTTGGAATTCATACTCACATTTGCTTATATTCACATACGTAAAGACCAAGTTTGACCAAAAGTTGACCAGTTTTAACCACGATTGACTTGAGTTGACTACTTTCGAAAAGAATTTTGAAATAATTAAACAAAATTATTTAATTAAATGAAGTACTTACTTCTAATTAATTAAACAAAGTTATTTAATTAAATGAGAAGCCATTCCTAATTAATTAAATGAAATTATTTAATTAAATAAGAAAAGTGTCTCTAATGAATTAAAGATTATTTAATTACATAGAAAAACTAATTATGAGAGCATATATCATTTTATTAAATTAAATATCTCAACAAATTTTCTCTTCAGTTCAAAAAGGTAAATTTTCAGTTCACTATTAATAAAAAATGAGTTAAATCAGTTAAATATTTTTTCTACTCAAATTGAATTAGTTAACTCCTTATTTTACTCAAATTAAATTTGTTAACTCCCTTTAATTTTGAAATCTCCCTTTATGACTGAACTTCACCTTTAATCCTGATTATGTATTGAAATCAATCTCAACAGTTGATGAATTTCAGGAAAGTCTATTTAAGAGACCCTCATCTCTTCATTTTGAAAGGTTGAATGAGAATTTGCAATGAATTGTTGCTGGAATTCATACTCACACTTGCTCATATTCACATACGCAAATATCAAGTTTGACCAAAAGTTTACCAGACTTAACCACTGTTGACTTGAGTTGACGAGTTTTGAATTTTTTTTTGAAATAGTTAAACAAAATTATTTAATTAAATGGAGTACTTACTTCTAATTAATTAAACAAAGTTATTTAATTAAATGAGAAGCCATTCCTAATTAATTAAATAAAGTTATTTAATTAAATAAGAAAAGTGTCTCTAATTAATTAAAGATTATTTAATTAAATAGAAAAAGTAATTATGAGAGCATATCTCATTTTATTAAATTAAATATCTCAACAAAATCTCTCTTCAATTCAAAAAGAGAAATTTCAAATTCACTATTGATCAAAAATGAGTTAAATGAGTTAACTCCTTTTTCTACTCAAATTGAATCAGTTAACTCCTTATTTTACTCAAATTAAATCTGTTAAGTCCCTTTAATTTGGAAATCTCCGTTTATGACTGAACTTCACTTTTAATCCTGACCGTTGTTTGAAATCGATCTCAACCGTTGATGAATTTCAAGAAAGTCTATTTAAGAGACCCTCATCTCTTCATTTTGAAAGGTTGAATGAGAATTTGCATCGAATTGTTGCTGGAATTTATACTCACATTTGTTCATATTCACATACGCAAATATCAAGTTTGACCAAAAGTTGACCAAATTTAACCATGGTTGACTTGAGTTGACTAGTTTCGAAAAGAATTTTGAAATAATTAAATGAAATTATTTAATTAAATAGAGTACTTACTTCTAATTAATTTAACAAAGTTACTTAATTAAATGAGAAACCATTCCTAATTAATTAAATGAAGTTATTTAATTAAATAAGAAAAGTGTCTGTAATTAATTAAAGATTATTTAATTAAATAGTAAAAATAATTTTGAGAGCATATCTCATTTTATTAAATTAAATATCTCAACAAAATCTCTCTTCAGTTCAAAAAGGAAAATTTCCAGTTCACTATTGATAAAAAATGAGTTAAATTGGTTAACTCATTTTTTTACTCAAATTGAATCAATTAACTCCTTATTTTACTCAAATTAAATCTGTTAATTCTCTTTAATTTGAAAATCTCCCTTTATGACTGAACTTCACCTTTAATCCTGACCGTTGATTGAAATCGATCTCAACCGTTGATGAATTCCAAGAAAGTCTATTTAAGAGACCCTCATCTCTTCATTTTGAAATGTTGAATGAGAATTTGCATCAAATTGTTGTTGGAATTCATACTCATATTTGCTCATATTCACATATGCAAAGATCAGTTTTGACCAAAAGTTGACCAGATTTAGCCACAGTTGACTTGAGTTGAGCAGTTTCGAAAAGAATTTTGAAATAATTAAACGAAATTATTTATTTAAATGGAGTACTTAATTCTAATTAATTAAACAAAGTTATTTAATTAAATGAGAAGCCATTCCTAATTAATTAAATGAAGACATTTAATTAAATAAGAAAAGTGTCTCTAATTTATTAAAGATTATTTAATTAAATAGAAAAGTAATTATGAGAGCATATCTGATTTTATTAAATTAAATATCTCCACAAAATCTCTCTTCAGTACAAAAAAAAAAATTTCCAGTTCACTATTGATCAAAAATGAGTTAAATCAGTTGACTCTTTTTTCTACTCAAATTGAATCAGTTAATTCCTTATTTTACTCAAATTAAATTTGTTAACTCTCTTTAAGTTGGAAATCTCCCTTTATGACTAAACTTCACCTTTAATCCTAGCCGTTGATTGAAATCGATCTCAAACGTTGATGAATTCTAGGAAAGTCTATTTAAGAGACCCTGATCTCTTCATTTTGAAAGGTTGAATGATAATTTGCATCAAATTGTTGCTCGAATTAATAATCACATTTGCTCATATTCACATATGCAAAGATCAACTTTGACCAAAAGTTGACCATATTTAACCACGGTTGACTTGAGTTGACTAGTTTCAAAAAAAAATTTAAAATAATTAAACAAAATTAGTTAATTAAATGGAGTACTTACATCAAATTAATTAAATAAAGTTATTTAATTAAATGAGAAGCCATTCGTAATTAATTAAATGAAGTTATTTAATTCAATAAGAAAAGTGTTTCTAATTAATTAAAGATTATTTAATTAAATAGAAAAAGTAATTATGAGAGCATATCTCATTTTATTAAATTAAATATCTCAACAAAATCTCTCTTTAGTTCAAAAAGGAAAATTTCCAGTTCACTATTGATCAAAAATGAGTTAAATCAGTTAACTCCTTTTTCTACTCAAATTGAATCAGTTAACTCCTTATTTTGCTCAAATTAAATCTGTTAACTCCCTTTAATTTGGAAATCTCCCTTTATGACTGAACTTCACCTTTAATCCTGACCGTTGATTGAAGTCGATCTCAACCGTTGATGAATATCAAGAAAGTCTATTTAAGAGACCCTCATCTCTTCATTTTGAAAGGTTGAATGAGAATTTGCATCAAATTGTTGCTGGAATTCATACTCACATTTGCTCATATTCACATATGCAAAGATCAAGTTTGACCAAAAGTTGACTAGATTTAACGACGGTTGACTTGAGTTGACTAAATTCGAAAAAACATTTGAAATAATTAAATGAAATTATTTAATTAAATAAGACAAGTGTCTCTAATTAATTAAAGATTATTTAATTAAATAGAAAAAGTAATTATGAGAGCATATCTCATTTTATTAAATTAAATATCTCAACAAAATCTCTCTTCAATTCAAAAAGTGAAATTTTCAGTTCACTATTAATAAAAAATGAGTTAAATCAGTTAACTCCGTTTTCTACTCAAATTGAATCAGTTAACTCCTTATTTTACTCAAATTAAATTTGTTAACTCCCTTTAATTTGGAAATCTCCTTTTATGACGGATCTTCATCTTTAATCCTGACTGTTGATTGAAATCGATCTCAACCATTAATGAATTTCAGGAAAGTTTATTTAAGAGACTCTCATCTCTTTATTTTGAAAGGTTGAATGAGAATTTGCATCGAATTGTTGTTGAAATTCATATTCACATATGCAAATATCAAGTTTGACCAAAAGTTGACCAGATTTAACCACGGTTGACTTGAGTTGACTAGTTTCAAAAATAATTTTGAAATGATTAAACGAAATTATTTAATTATTGAAATGATGAAGGACTAGCTGAAGTAGGCATTAATGTGCATGAAGGCTTAGGCTCTTTAGGTTTAGCATTGTCAAAGGTATTTGTAGCCAAGTGAAGGTTAGCTTGAGTTTCTTTAAGAGATAGCCCTTGAGGATAACTATAAGGAACTGCATGAAAAGCATTAGGATCTTTGTGGGATGAATGATTGGTAGAAGATTTGAGAGTCTTAGAATCTTTAGGGAATGTATGGATAGTGGAGGAAGTAGAAGATGGAAGGGGAGCATCAGAAGACAAATGTTCAACATTAACATGATCTTGCTCAAGAGTGTAATCTTTATTTTCAGCATGAGGGTTCTTAGAAGAGGAACTCTTATCCCGTTGATGTTGTATTTTAGCACAAAAAAATGCTTTCTCTTCATCAAAAAATGTAGATTTATCATTTAATTATTGTTCACAAAATTTATTAATGTTGTTTTCAAGATTTGATTCATGTGAATTACCATCAATATCTTTTCGTGACTCATCCCCTTTAAGCACAAGCATAGGACTAGGAGGACTTTTAGGAACTGTTGGAATGTAATAATCATCGCTATCATAATCATTATCACTAGAAGAATTATAGATAGGCATATCACAATACTTTTCATGTTGTTCATTATCATATGTCTTAATAAGAGGAATAAGACTCTTGGTAGAAGTAGAAGAAGAATGATATCATGAAAAAGAGGTAGGTGAAGACCTAGATGGATGATATCTAGAAGAGTCATGGTAAGATTAAGAAGATGAAGTATGTGAATGATATTTAGAAGAATTATCGTAAGACTTAGAAGATGAAGAATATGAAGGATATTTAGAAGAATCATGATAAGACTTGGAAGATAAGGAATTTGAACGATATTTAGAAGAATCATGACAAGACTTGGAGGATGAAGAATCTGTATGATATTTAGAAGAATCATGATAAGACTTGGAAGATGGAAAATATTTGGAAGAAGTATATTGTGATTTAATCTTGCACATGATCATAGCAAAAGTAATGATTTATCCATTTTTTAAATCATTTTTGTTGCAACGTTAGCATCCATGCATCTATTGGAGTGACAACACTTTTCAAATTCAAGAAGGAGGTGGATTTCATCTAAGCTCAAATGAGGATCTCTAAAAAGATATCCAAGATCGATGGTTCTAGAAGAAGAAGAATCAAGTATGGAAGGAGAGAAATAATAAATAGAAGAAGGTAGACTATATGATAATAGGAGGAAAAGAATCAAGAAGACATGAAGAAGAGAAAGAGTGGAAATGATAGATTAGAAAGACATGGAAGATAAAGAAAAAAGAAGACTAAGAGTCATTTTGGAAAATTTGATACCATTTGAGATCATTTGAATGTTGAGCAACATGTAATAGCACTTGTAATCAACATGAAAGAAAAGGCACTAGTTGATAGGATAACCCTAAGAAACGTTGGTACCAAACTAGGATAGTAAAAGCTCTCACTTGTCCAAAAGAGATGTGATAAGATAGAATTTTGCAATAGGTGTAAATCAACACTGCCACAGAGGTGCCCACAACTTTGGGTGAATACCCTAGCACATATGGACCAAGAGGATGATTGACCCAAATTATAAATAATTAAAATTGAACTTGGATGAAAGTGAATGGACAAGAGATTCATAAGACTCTCCAAGTGTAATATCAAAAGATCCAAGTGTATATCTTTCTCAATAAGGACGGTTTCTAACTTACCAACTCCAAACAAGGTCTCTTGTGAAATCAATGATTACTAATTCAAGAGATCAAAGCACAATAACCTAAGGTGCAAAAAAAAGCTTCTAACAATGGGTTAAGTAGCCTAATCCAAATAGGATCAATCTAGGGAGACTCGAAATAATGGAACAACAAAGTTATTTGATCATGAAGTCTCAACTTAGGAACCCATATTTGTTTTAAAAGATCAAGTAAGCACATCAATAGGTTTTCATCATTGAATAGGCACATAAGACAGCAATCATAGAGTTCAAGCAAGCAATCTTCAAACAATGAGCAAGGGCAAAAGCAACCTTGCGCATGAGCAATCAAGTGACTTAGTTTATGCTAATCCCTAGGAGAGCTAATTATGTATGTTCTCAAAGAGTTTCACAATCATTGCATACATCCCTAGAAAATAAAAGTTGGCCTCTCTAACATTTTTAGTAATGGTTTGACTCTGCAACTTTTATGATTCACAGGGGTGACCTCCAATCCTGGCTCATCGAAGTTTTGACACAGTCTGAGAACTTAATCTTCAAGAGCTGCTAAGGAGATCTGACAACCCACAATGAACCATACCCCATGGAGATTTCTTCCACGAGGACATTTATATAGCGATTGTTGCAACCACGATAGAAGTGGCTATTACCGCTTGAGGTTCCGTCCACAGTTTTCCCTGTATAGGGATTGTCTGCTATGGTTAACCCTCTTTAAAGGTGACCAACTCACAATAGTAGACCACAAGGGGACTTAGCTTTCAGATCCAAGGTTTTGACACCTTTTCACTTTTAGCCCAATCAAAGCAAGCAGATTAATCCGACATGCTAACTAAGATTATCTCAAGATCTATGATATCAACCCCTAGTGATCTATCAACCTCTCCGAAGAAAGGATGCCTCAATCACCAAGTTGAAGATCCATCTATCTAAGAGATTCTCAAAGTATCCTCCCCACCTACAAAGAATCTATCTTTGAGAGGAATTTCACTAGGAACTCACTCCCTCAAGATCCACGAATAGTATTCATGGGGCCTAATTACTATGTGTGTACAAATGTTAATTCCTCAAAAGAAAATCTATCCAAGAATAATCAAAAAGCACAAGGTGGTACATTTAACGCTTTAACTAATGCAAGGTGAGTCTAAAGATGTGGAACACTTAACCCCTCACACAAGCCAAAACGAGTCCACAACTCAAAGATTAGTGAGTTTTAGAAAGCACAAGAGGGTTGACAAGTGGAGCACTTAACGCTTCTATCCTGTAGACCCCTCCCCTTTAATGTGGCGCTGATCTTGTAACCACGGGGTGGAATGAGGGGCTGACAGATTCAACGAGTCTAATAACCCAATATAGCTATCTAAATCTATCACTAATAATCAAGCTTGCTAAATAAAAATCAATAGAGATTACAACCTAGTATCAATTATGCATGTGTTTGAAAAATAAAAGCATAAGAAAAACACACAAGCTAGACACATGAGAGGTTCATTTTAAGGTTCCAAATCAAAGTGTTATCAGCCAAAGAAGAATACCTGAAGTCCTCGCAACGCGCTTAGTAGATCTTACCTATTTTTAACAACTTTAGCATATTTTTTCAATGAAATCACAACTTGCTGCTATGCTGTTCTAAAAAAATCAAAAAATACAGAAAAACCCAAAACAATGAGCAGTTAGCAGAAAAAACTAGAAAAACACGAAAATCCCTACAAAAAAAATACGAATAACCTAGTCAACATGATTAGACCTTTTTTTTGCTATGATTTCAGACCCAAAAATAGAAATGAAAAGAAGAGACCCCTACTAAAAACTAAAGAGCTTTCAAAAAATGTAAGAAATTCAAAAAAAAAAAAAAAAATCATTTGTGCCCTAGGGACCCAGTTTTTCAAAATAGGCCAGATTCATCAAATCGAGTTTTTGATCTTTAATACGGCCTCAAAATTCAAAACACAAAGAAAAAACCCCCCCTTAGAATTCAAAAAGTTTTCTGAAAATATATTTTTTTTTGAAAAACACGCTGATTTGTGATCAAAAATGGCTTTTTATGAAAAATAAAGAGAAATTCATAACTCACGCAAATCATGCCAAAATGCTCTAAAAATAGAAGTGGGACATGTTGGGCACATACCCAACTCACAAAAAAATTCAAAACCAAACTCTAAGTGGCTTAAAAGATATGATTGAATCTTTAAACCAACTAGATTTTTTGCCTGCAAACCAATCTATATATGGGTTGGCCTTAAAACCAAAGTGAAAAATTTACAAAAGCACTTGATTAGATCCAATATTCTGCTTAAAAAGCTAGAGATGAAAAATAAAAGCAAATGGAGTTAGAAACTTGATTCAAGCCCCACGGTGGGCGTCAAAAATGTGTGCTAAAATGTTGTCACACTTCTATGAATCATTACATGTAAGAAAACTCAAGAATGAGCTCTCACAAATTGATCCATAGCTCTCTACTCATAGAGTGCAAGGGTTTGCAATGGAGGCCCTCAGTTTGACCTATTTTTGTGCCCATGCAAGTACACCATGAGATGAGAGATTCAAAGAGGAAAAGCAAAAATGTTAGTCTCTATGATTTTCAAATATGCATGAAAATAAGATCTAATCTATGAAATCAAAATCTAATCTATAAATGCAAGATCTAAGCTAAAAGCCCATGATGGGTGCAAGAGAGAAAAAGACAAAAAAATAGAAGTTCTCCACAAAAAACTTTTGTATTCAAACTCTTTCAAAAATTGGTCTTCAAACCTGCAGCATAACGATAGCATAATCATGGGTGTCTAACATGAGGAGAGGGCTCTCCCTTATAAAGGAAATTATGGAAGTGAGAGGCTTCTCACAACCAATATGAGATAATAGAGCTTGATCCATGTGAGACAAAATTTCACCAATGAGAAAAGAGGAGTGGTTGAGAAGAAAGTGGTGATCCATGTGAGACAAGATTTCACAAATTAGAAAAGAGGAGTGGTTGAGGAGAAAGTGGAAAGATAAATCTTACTTAGATCACATTTTTAAGTGTAGAAAAATTAAATAAAAAGAATTTATTTTATTTCCTTTTTTCATCAAAAGAAATATTTAAGTGAGATTTTTATTTAATTAAAAGAGAGCAAGTTCCTTTTAATTAAATAGAAGATATTTAATTAAATTAAAAGAGAGGTTTTTCTCTTAATTAATTAAATGTGGATGACTTGTTTAATTAAAAGAGAGATTTTCTTTTAATTAAATGGGGATTTTATTTTATTTAATTAAAAGAGAAGATTTTCTTTTAATTAAATAAGACTTGGAATAAAATGATCAATCTTAGAAATGAAATAAATCGAATTTGATCAAGGAAATTGATTTAAATATATTACAAACCATTGATTTAGAAAATTTGATAAATTGATAAATTGAATAATGGGGGACCATAGTCTAGGCGACCATTTTTGGGTGCATACAGCAGTTAGCTAAACTCCACGGGTCCATACTGATCTCATGCGGCCACTAGTATCCTCTCATACTGATAACGCATACTACGGAATGCAAGGTCGCAACCATGCGTTCTCACTACTCTCATCCTAGCCTGTACAAGCACTCAAGGCATGGTCGAGAACCAAAACAATTATCTTTTTAGGTTCATTTAATCTCCATTTAGTGTGTAAATGTTATCACTTATTAACCAAACTTACAATGAGTTACCCTGGCAGCCACTTAGGGCCCCGGCCCCCATTGCAAGCCACTTCTCGACACTACAAGTAGATTACCTACCCTAAGCTCATGGAATCATAAATCTCAAAATCAAAAAAGATAATCCATAATAAAATCATCAAATATGCATAAAAGCATCAAATATCCATAATAAGAATCATCAAATCTTCATGAGCATCTGGAAAAGTATCTATAGAAAATCATGACCACAACAGTTCTCTATTGGCAACTGAAGGCATCACTGATAATCATAATAATCATTGGTTCTCAATAACCAAAATACATCTCAAAATAAATCACAATATCCATTGGTTCTCAACAAGCAACCAAGAATATCTAATAATCATATTGATCGAAGACTCCAAAATGGTTGAGTCAAACATGTCACAACATGACATCATCAAGAAATAAATCCACATTTCAGTCCCATCATGGCAACTAGAAAATAATCCAAGGATAACTGATCGATGACTAAAAAATCATTAGCTCAAGTGTCTCATACACATAAATCTCAGCTTCACAAATGAAGACTGATGAACAAATACAAATATTTCATAGAGCATACGATCACATAACCATGATTGGGCTTATAAAAATTGAGACAAAATAAGATCAACATGCCAACACATCTGATAACCCTTAAGCCTCTGATAATAACCTAGGACTGGTCAACACTAGTCAACCCAAAACCCAAAACAAGAAGCATATAGAATACACGATGCAAATACATGTTTTGGTTTACTAAATTCACATAGTTGAATAATGTGTAGGGGTTTCTAGTTTTCTGTTTGCAAGTATACTTTCAAGTTTCTTAAGTTTCATCATTTGACCTACACGTCAACCCATTTGTTTCTTCGATAGCATTATCTTTTTATTATTAAGAATTACATTCTAAGAATAACTTAAGGATAAATATTCACTAAACTGATCATCATTGACCTTTAATTAATTTGTTCTCTATATTTAACCATGATCCATATTCTAGTTGATTAACCTTTCAATTTTTCTAAGATCATTATTCATTTATAAAAGAACCAATTATCAATTTTCGAATAAGAAGAAGATAACTTTATTAGAATGATCAATTAATATCGGTTTACAATCTTTGACTTTTTATCATTCTAATAATTCTTAATTATATATTACTAAGTCATCACCATTAAAATATCTAAAGTCATTATTCAAGTCATCGGAATAAGACCTATCAACTTTGATATCAGTATTTCTACAATCTCATTAAAAAATTATATCAATTAAATCTCTATTACATAACTTAATTATTAATTAAATCCAATTAGCTCTAGTTAATTGATTTAATTAATAATTTCATAACTAAACCATCAACCCAATGAGTATTAGTTGACTAACAATAGTTTGTACGTCAAAGTCAACTTCAATCCAATAAATAAATATTAATATTTTAATAATAATAAAATTAACAAGTTATTTTAGAAATCTTATCCATAATGACTACATTCATCTTTTTTAACGATTTCGTATTAATGATAATCATTTCAAGTTAAAACTCTATCACATAATATAATTATATTGACAACTCAATGAATATCAATTGATTAAAATCAATTATAATCCAACTCCAAAAATTATTATCTTTTACCAAACTTCAATCAATAAATAATCTCCACCAAATTAACTTTAATCAAATTTATTGATATCTATTTAAACCATTATTTATTAATAGTTTGCTAATCTTTACAAACATTAATAAATAATAAACTCCTCAAACTATAAATACTGGATCTATAGAATCCTTCCATAAACTCATTAGTTAATATTTGGATAACTCTTAACTCCATTAAAGTATTTAACGTATTAACCAATAACATAATAATTTAATCTTAATCCAATATCATATAAATTATCATCTTACAATTATTTAATCAATATTAAAATCAACCATTAGACTCCATTTTTTAATTGTTCTAATAATATTTTGTCTATATAAACATTATTTGAAAAATATCTCTATCACAAACCAATAAGACTCATTGTAGATTTTAACATGAATAATCTCCAAATTCTTAACATTATCATCTTCATTAAACAATTCTACATATTAAATAGTATTCAATATACATTATAAAAGGTCCACTATATGAACTATATTAAAATCTCTTTTCTTTTAATTTTCTGTCATTAAAAAATTTATTTACTTAGATTGACTAATAATTAATTATACTTCTTCTACTATTAACTAATCTTAATTAGATTAGATAATATACCATATAAAACTAATGCATATTAATAAGATTCTAATAAGAAAAGATTACAATAATATCTTTAATTCATTCCATGCTTTGATATATTATTTTTGTGAAGTTTAAGCATAAAGAACTCTTGGTTATGGGAAATGGAGAAATATATGTCTTTGAATAAAACAGTCTCAATACGACGGCCATATCTCCCTAATGAACCATTGGATTGGCCTGAAATTTAAATATGTTGGAGAGATCCAAGTTGCACTAAGTCTGACTGGAGCGATCGAATAAATTCAATCATGATAAAAATTTATGAATGACTGAGTTCAGGTCTATTCAAGGGGCAGCGATAGGGCAGTTTGTGATGAATTGAAAATTCCTCTTAAAATAATTGTTCTCTAAATTTATCCAATAATTTCACTAATGGATTTGGTCATAAATCTTGAAACCATTTTCAAATCTATTTCAATTTGATTCTAATTCAAACCCAAATTCATTTAGATCTAATTTCTTCCTTAATTGGATCTAGGGTTTTCTATTATTTTCTTTGCAACCATACATATCTAGATTCCAATTTAATTGTAGATTCAATCACAAAGAGTATTCAGACACATATAACAAACATGATGAAGACAGGAAAAGAAATAGTGCAAAAAGAATATGTGAATATCACGAGTGCACCTGGACACTAATGCTAATCCGCCATGCCTTAGAAGTCCATAGAAAATCTCTTCCTTCTCTATCATTCGCAATTCTTCTAAGATCTAAGCCAACCGAATCCTCCAAGTGACTAGAAGTGCTAGAAGGAACATAGAAGCATGTAAAAAATATATGAGCATATGAACTTCTCCAATACATGTAAGCTTTGAAGCTTCCATTTTAAGCTTGTAGCTTGTAGCTTTCATTTAAGCTTGTAGCTTGTAGCTTTCATTAAGCTTTCATTTAAGCTTGCCAAAACACACTAGTAGAGTCTCTATTTAAAAGCCTCTAAGATGCATCTAGAGTGTCTGTAGAAACAACTAAAAGATAAGCATGACAAACAAGCATGGGTCTTCTTCAACCTTCTAGATAAGTCTTAAAGTTGTAGACACCATGTGCTAAAATAAAATGTTAACTTTTAAGTGTAGACAACTAGTGCATTCTTAGAGTGCAAACTCCTGTGTTGTCTACATGATAACTCCCGAAAACTTGTCAACTCCTATGTGCACAATAATTAATATAATATTTACTTTACTCTTTCGAATTTAATTTATTAATTTATTTATTATTAAATCTTATGCACTAACTTTAATAATTTCATTTTTCAATCTTAATATATTTATATTTTAATCACATGAGATTTAGAATCTTTTATTAATTTAAATATATTTTGCACTTTTAAATTTTATTTTTCAAAATTTAAATTGCTATAATATTTATTAGCTTTAATAATAATATTATTTAGTCATTTATTTAAAAATGAGCTCCAAATATATTATTATTAAAACAAATATTGTCACATTCCAAATTTAAACTTTTAACTTTTATTTTCAAATTTAATTATTTTATTTAATTAATTTTCTAATTAATTAAATAAAATAAATATTAAAATACCATATTAATTTTTTATTTAATTAAACCATTAATTAAATATTTTAATTAGGCTTAATTAATAGAAAATACATCAAGGACTCATAAGGTAAAAAAAAATGAAAAAATTCATCATAGCCAAAATACATACAAAATCAAACCAAGGGTTAATATCACGAATTACATTATCTGACGCATTCGGAGGGTACTCAACTTGGATACTTGTCCTAATTTTCTAATTAGAACAAATGTCTTAAAGGGTTGGGATTTAGACTTGAGAATTTATCTCCCCTATCTTATCATTGAGATAGTGTGATAGGGTACGCTCATCCTAGCAATTCAAAGAAGTCGATACTCGGTACCTGCAACCTGCATAAAAATCACACATGTACAAGCACAATATATATACTAAACTAAAAAGGCAATGGTAGGAAGTGGTGCATCGTGTAGATTTCAACTAGCAGGTGACTACGACTCCCTTCCTTAACCACATCAGACACGCCATACAAAAGCAAATACGAAAAGCAAACACGCACACCATACACATGCAAGTATAGGGTAAGTATCCATAAGAAAACACATACGATAATAAATCATCTTACTAATCATCATTAATAACTCCAAAATTGAAAAATAATCATCATGCATACATGAAATGCAAAATTTAAGTAATCTCATCACATAATAAACTTAATCCATAGCACAATATCTGATAATTTCAAAAGAATGCTGCCAACCAACAACATAAAACTAGCTCTAAAAGAGTTCAGTAATGATAACAAAAATACGACTTAGGGGCAGACATTACAAACTCTCTTTAATTTGAAAATCTTCCTTTATGACTGAACTTCACCTTTAATCCTGACCGTTGATTGAAATCGATCTCAACCGTTGATGAATTTCAAGAAAGTCTATTTAAAAGACCCTCATCTCTTCATTTTGAAAAGTTGAATAAAAATTTGCATCGAATTGTTGCTGGAATTTATACTCACATTTGCTCATATACACATATGCAAAGATCAAGTTTGACCAAAAGTTGACCAGATTTAACCACGGTTGACTTGAGCTAACTAGTTTTGAAATAAATTTTAAAATAATTAAATAAAATTATTAAATTAAATGGAGTACTTACTTCTAATTAATTAAACAAAGTTATTTAATTAAATGATAACCCATTCTTAATTAATTAAATGAAGTTATTTAATTAAATAAGAAAAGTGTCTCTAATTAATTAAAGATTATTTAATTAAATAGAAAAAGTAATTATGAGAGCATATCTCATTTTATTAAATTAAATATCTCAACAAAATCTCTTTTCAGTTCAAAAAGGGAAATTTTCAATTCACTATTGATAAAAAATGAGTTAAACCAGTTAACTCCTTTTTCTACTCAAATTGAATCAATTAACTCTTTATTTTACTCAAATTAAATATGTTAACTCACTTTAATTTGGAAATCTTCCTTTATGACTGAACTTCACTTTTAATCCTAACTGTTGATTGAAATTGATCTCAACTGTTGATGAATTCCATGAAAGTCTATTTAAGAGACCCTCATCTCTTCATTTTGAAAGGTTGAATGAGAATTTGCATTGAATTGTTGCTGGAATTCATACTCGCATTTGCTCATATTCACATACGCAAAGATCAAATTTGACCAGATTTAACCACGGTTAACTTGAGTTGACTGGTTTCGAAAAGAATTTTAAAATATTTAAATAAAATTATTTAATTAAATGGATTACTTACTTCTAATTAATTAAACAAAGTTATTTAATTAAATGAGAAGCCATTCCTAATTAATTAAATGAAGTTATTTAATTAAATAAGAAAAGTGTCTCTGAGTAATTAAAGATATTTAGTTAAATAGAAAAGGTAATTATGAGAGAATATCTCATTTTATTAAATTAAATATTTCAAAAAAATCTCTCTTCAGTTCAAAAATGGAAATTTCCAGTTCACTATTGATAAAAAATAAGTTAAATCAATTAACTCTTTTTTCTACTCAAATTGAATTAGTTAACTCCTTATTTTACTCAATTTAAATCTGTTAACTCCCTTTAATTTGTAAATCTCCTTTTATAACTGAACTTCATATTTAATTCTGACCGTTGATTGAAATCGATCTCAACCGTTGATAAATTCAAGGAAAGTCTATTTAAGAAACCCTCATCTCTTCATTTTGAAAGGTTGAATGAGAATTTGCATCAAATTATTGCTGTAATTCATACTCACATTTACTCATATTCACATACGCAAAGATCAAGTTTGACCAAAAGTAGACCATATTTGATCACGGTTGACTTGAATTGACTAGCTTCGAAAAGAATTTTGAAATAATTAAACGAAATTATTTAATTAAATGGAGTACTTACTTCTAATTAATTAAATAAAGTTATTTAATTTCACGAGAAGCCATTCCTAATTAATTAAATGAAATTATTTAATTAAATAAGAAAAGTGTCTCTAAATAATTAAAGATTATTTAATTAAATAAAAAAAGTAATTATGAGAGCATATATCATTTTATTAAATTAAATATCTCAACAAAATCTCTCTTCAGTTCAAAAAGGCAAATTTTCAGTTCACTATTGATCAAAAATGAGTTAAATCAGTTAACTCCTTTTTCTACTCAAATTGAATCAGTTAACTCTTTATTTTATTCAAATTAAATTTGTTAACTCTCTTTAATTTGGACATCTCCCTTTATGACTGAACTTCACCTTTAATCCTGACCGTTGATTGAAATCGATCTCAACCGTTGATGAATTCCAAAAAAGTTTAGTTAAGAGACCCTCATCTATTCATTTTGAAAGGTTGAATGAGAATTTGCATCGAATTGTTGCTGGAATTCGTACTCACATTTGCTCATATTCACATACGCAAATATCAAGTTTGACCAAAAGTTGACCAAATTTAACTACGGTTGACTTCAGTTGACTAGTTTCGAAAAGAATTTTGAAATAATTAAACGAAATTATTTAATTAAATAGAGTACTTACTTCAAATTAATTAAACAAAGTTATTTAATTAAATGAGAAGCCATTCTTAATTAATTAAATGAAGTTATTTAATTAAATAAGAAAAGTGTCTCTAATTAATTAAAAATTATTTAATTAAATAAAAAAAGTAATTATGAGAGCATATCTCATTTTATTAAAATAAATATCTCAACAAAATCTCTCTTTAGCTCAAAAAGAAAAATTTCCAGTTCACTATTGATAAAAAATGAGTTAAATCAGCTAACTCCTTTTTTTACTCAAATTGAATCAGTTAACTCCTTATTTTACTCAAATTAAATCTGTTAACTCCCTTTAATTTGAAAATCTTCCTTTATGACTAAACTTCACCTTTAATCTTGATCATTGATTAAAAACGATCTCAACCATTGATGAATTCTAGGAAAGTCTATTTAAGAGACCCTCATCTCTTTATTTTGAAAGGTTGAATGAAAATTTGCATCGAATTGTTGCTAGAATTCATTCTCACGTTTGCTCATATTCACATACGCAAAGATCAATTTTGACAAAAAGTTGAAAAGATTTAACCACACTTGACTTGAGTTGACTAGTTTCAAATTTTTTTTTGAAATAATTTAAAAAAATTATTTAATTAAATGGAGTACTTACTTCAAATTAATTAAATAAAGTTATTTAATTAAATGAGAAGCCATTCCTAATTAATTAAATGAAGTTATTTCATTAAATAAAAAAAGTGTCTCTAATTAATTAAAGATTATTTAATTAAAAAAAAATGTAATTATGAGAGCATATTCCATTTTATTAAATTTAAACATCTGAACAAAATCTCTCTTCAGTTCAAAAAGAGAAATTTCTAATTCACTATTGATAAAAAATGAGTTAAATGAGTTAACTCCTTTTTCTTCTCAAATTGAACCAGTTAACCCCTTATTTTACTCAAATTAAATCTGTTAACTCCCTGTAATTTGGAAATCTCCCTTTATGACTAATTAATTAAACAAAGTTATTTAATTAAATGAAAAGTCATTCCTAATTAATTAAATGAAGTTATTTAATTAAATAAGAAAAGTGTCTCTAATTAATTAAAGATTATTTAATTAAATAAAACAAGTAATTATGAGAGCATATCTCATTTTATTAAAATAAATATCTCAACAAAATCTCTCTTTAGTTCAAAAAAAAAAATTTTCAGTTCACTATTGATAAAAAATGAGTTAAATCAGTTAACTCATTTTTTTACTCAAATTGAATCAGTTAACTCTTTATTTTACTCAAATTAATCTGTTAACTCCCTTTAATTTAAAAATCTCCCTTTATGATTGAACTTCACCTTTAATCCTAACCATTGATAAAATCGATCTCAGCCGTTTATGAATTCCAGGAAAGTCTATTTAAGAGACGCTCATCTCTTCATTTTGAAAGGTTGAATGAGAATTTGCATTGAATTGTTGCTGGAATTCATACTCACATTTGCTCAGATTCACATATGCAAAGATCAAGTTTAAACAAAAGTTGACCAGATTTAGCCACGGTTGACTTGAGTTGCCATGTTTCGAAAAAAATTTTGAAATAATTAAACGAAATTATTTAATTAAATGGAGTACTTACTTCCAATTAATTAAACAAAGTTATTTAATTAAATGAGAAGTCATTCTTAATTAATTAAATGAAGTTATTCAATTAAATAATAAAAGTGTCTCTAATTATTTAAAGATTATTTAATTAAACAGAAAAAGTAATTATGAGAGCATATCTCATTTTATTAAATTTAAATATCTGAACAAAATCTCTCTTCAGTTCAAAAAGAGAAATTTCTAGTTCACTATTGATAAAAAATGAGTTAAATGAGTTAACTCTTTTTTCTACTCAAATTCAATCAGTTAACCTTTTATTTTACTCAAATTAAATCTGTTAACTCCCTGTAATTTGAAAATATCCCTTTATGACTAAACTTCACCTTTAATCCTGACCATTGATTGAAATCGATCTCAACTGTTGATGAATTGCAGGCAAGTCCAATATTTAAGAGATCCTCATCTCTTCATTTTGAAAGGTTGAATGAGAATTTGCATCAAATTGTTGCTAGAATTCATACTCACATTTGCTCATATTCACATACGCAAAGATCAAGTTTGACCAAAAGTTGAGCAGATTTAAACACATTTGACTTGAGTTGACTAGTTTCGAAAAGAATTTTAAAATAATTAAATGAAATTATTTAATTAAATGGAGTACTTACTTCTAATTAATTAAACAAAGTTATTTAATTAAATGAGAAGCCATTCCTAATTAATTAAATGAAGTTATTTAATTAAATAAAAAAAGTTTCTCTAATTAATTAAAGATTATTTAGTTAAATAGAAAAAGTAATTATGAGAGCATATCTCATTTTATTAAATTAAATATCTCAACAAAATCTCTCTTCAGTTCAAAAAGGAAAATTTTCAGTTCACTATTGATAAAAACTGAGTTAAATTAGTTAACTCATTTTTCTACTCAAATTGATTCAGTTAACTCCTTATTTTACTCAAATTAAATTTGTTAACTCTCTTTAATTTGTAAATCTCCCTTTATGACTGAACTTCACCTTTAATCTTGACCATTGATTGAAATCGATCTCAACCATTGATGAATTCTAAGAAAGTCTATTTAAGAGACCCTTGTCTCTTCATTTTGAAAACTTGAGTGAGAATTTGCATCAAATTGTTGTTAGAATTCATACTCACATTTGCTCATATTCACATACGCAAAGATCAAGTTTGACCAAAAGTTGACCAAATTTAACCACAATTGACTTGAGTTGACGAGTTTCGAAAATAATTTTAAAATAATTAAATAAAATTATTTAATTAAATATAGTATTTACTTCTAATTAATTAAACAAAGTTATTTAATTATATGAGAAGCCATTCCTAATTAATTAAATGAAGTTATTTAATTAAATAAGAAAAGTGTCTCTAATTAATTAAAAATTATTTAATTAAATAGAAAAAGTAATTATGAAAGCATATCTCATTTTATTAAATTAAATATCTCAACAAAATCTCTCTTCAATTCAAAAAGAAAAATTTCTAGTTCACTATTGATAAAAAATGACTTAAATCAGTTAACTCATTTTTCTACTCAAATTGAATCAGTTAACTCCTTATTTTAGTCAAATTAAAATTGTCAACTCCCTTTAATTTGGAAATCTCCCTTTTATGACTGTACTTCACCTTTTATCCTGACCGTTGATTGAAATCGATCTCAACTGTTGATGAATTTCAAGAAAGTCTATTTAAGGGACCCTCATCTCTTCATTTTGAAAGGTTGAATGAGAATTTGCATCGAATTGTTGCTGGAATTCATACTCACATTTGCTGATATTTACATACGCAAAGATCAAGTTTGACCAAAAGTTGATCAGATTTAACCATGGTTTACTTGAGTTGACCAATTTTGAAAAGTATTTTGAAATAACTAAACAAAATTATTTAATTAAATAGAGTACTTACTTCTAATTAATTAAACAAATTTATTTAATTAAATGAGAAGTCATTCCTAATTAATTAAATAAAGTTATTTAATTAAATAAGTAGTGTCTTTAATTAATTAAAAATTATTTAATTTAATAGAAAAAGTAATTATGAGAGCAAATCTCATTTTATTAAATTAAATATTTCAACAAAATCTCTCTTCAGTTCAAAAAGGGAAATTACCAGTTCACTATTGATAAAAAATGTGTTAAATTAGTTAACTCCTTTTTCTACTCAAGTTGAATCAGTTAACTCCTTATTTTACTCAAATTAAATCTTTTAACTCCCTTTAATTTGGAAATCTCCCTTTATGACTGAACTTCACCTTTAATCTTGACCGTTAATTGAAATCGATCTCAACCGTTGATGAATTTCAAGAAAGTCTATTTAAGATATCCTCATCTTTTCATATTGAAAGGTTGAATGTGTAGTGCCTGCGCCTAGTTCATATTTTTATATCATTGCTGAACTCTTTTAGAACTAGTTTTATGTTGTTGGTTAGCAGCATTCTTTTGAGATTATCAGATATTGTGCTATGGATTCAGTTTATTATGTGATGAGATTACTTAGACTCTACATTTTTTGTATGTATGATGATTATTTTTAGTATTCACAATTATCAATAATGATTATTACATTGCTTTCAATTATTAATGATGATTAGTAAGATGATTTATTATCATATGTACTTTCTTATGGATACTTACCCCATACTTGCATGTGTATGGTGTCTGTGTTTACCTTGTGTATTTGCTTTTGTATGACGTGTCTAATGTTGTTAAGGAAGGGAGTCGTAGTCACTTGCTAGTCGAAATCTACACAATGCACCACTTCCTACCATTGTCTGTTTAGTTTAGTATATATTGTGTTTGTACATGCATAGTTTTTATGCAGGTTGCAGGTACCAGGTATCGACTTTTCTAAATTGCTAAGATGAGCATACTTTATCACATTATCTCAATGATAAGATAGGGGAGATAAATTCTCAAGTCCAAATTCCAACCCTTTGAGCCATTTGTCCTAATTGGAAAATTAGGACAAGCATCTAAGTTGAATACCCACCGAATGTGTCAGATGACATATTTCGTATTTTTTAACCCTTTAGATTTATTTTGTATGATTTATTTTATGATGGATTTTCATATTTTATTTTGGAGGTCTATGGTGAATTTTTCATTAATTAAGTCTTAATAAATAGATTTAATTAATAAATTATTTATTTGAGAAAATTAATAAAATATCATGATCTTTGATATTTTAATTGTAATTAATTAAATGTGAATTATTGGAAAAAATGAATTAAATAAAAGAAAACTACAAATTAAAATTAATAATAATTATAAAATAATAATAAAGTAATAAATAAAAATAATTAAGCACAAGAGCATGAGACTTAACATTTGTGAACAACAGGGGGGTTAGTGCATCAATTAAGCATAAGGTGTCTACAATTCTATGACTCATCAAAAAGAATTGGAAAAGACTCATGCTTAGTTGGTGACACCTTTCAGCAGTTTCAAGAAGCATTCCAAAAGTTTCTTGAGAGCTCTTGATATTCAGGCATTCATAGAAGCTTAAATGAAAAGCTTAATGAAAGTTACAAGCTTAATGGAGGCCTTGAGATACAAGCTAAAAAAAGATAGAAACTTCAAAGCTTACATGCATGGGAGAAGATTCATATGCTCATATATTTTCTACTTGCTTCTATGCTCCTTGTAGCTCTTCTAATCACTTGGAGGATTCGATCGGCTTGGACTCTTGAAAAAATTGTGAATGATGGAGAAAGAAGGAATTTTCTATGAACTTCTGAGGCATGACAAATTAGCATCAATGTCTAGGTGCACTCGTGATATTCTCATATTCCCTTTGCACTCTTTCTCTTCCTATCTTCATCATATATGTTTTATGTGTTTGAATACTCTCTGTATTTGAAATTGGAATCTAGATATTTTTTTTGGATGAGAAGAAAATAATAGAAAATTTTTAGATCCAATTAAGGAGAAATAATTAGATCTTAATCGGGTTTGGGTTCGAATTTATATTATGAAATTAGATAGACAAGATTTGAAATTAAAATAGAAATTCTAAGTTAAAAATTCGTATGATTAGACGTAATCTTTCTATCAAATTATATTTTCAGATGCGTATGGATAAACCTATTAGATGGATGAATGGGTAAATTTAGAGAACAATTACATTTTAAGAAGAAATTCTTAATTCATCACAGATTGTCCTGTCACTGCCCCTTAGATAGACCCAAATTCAATCATTCATAACTTTTTATTGGGATCAAATTTATTCGATCGCTCTAGTCAAAATTGGCATAACTTGGCCCTCTCCAACATATTTAAATTTCAGCCCGATCCAAGAGTTTATTAAGAAGATATGACCGTCGTACTGAGACTGTTTTATTCAAGGATAGATATTTCTCCATTTTCCATAACCAAGAGTTCTTTATGCTTAAACTTCACAAAAATAACATATCAAAGCATGGAATGAATTAAAGATATTATTGAAATCTTCCCTGATTAAAATCTTATTAATATGCATTAGTTTTATATGATTTATTATCTAATCTAATTAAATCAAATTTAATTAAGATTAGTTAATAGTAGAAGAAGTGTAATTAATTATTAGTCAATCTAAGTAAATAGATTTTTTTAATGAGAGAAAATTAAAAGAATTTTTTTTAAAAATATAGTTTATATAGTAGACTTTTTGTAATGTATATTAAATACTATTTAATATATATTAAATAATTTAGAGATGGTAATTTTATATTACATTTTTAAATGAAGAGACTTTAATGATAATGGATTAAGATTTAATTGACATGAAGTCACTATTATAACATTGTTATAATTTAAATTACTATGGTATTATTAATACGTTATATATTATTAACTAAATTATTGATATACCTTAATGGTATTAAGAGTTAACTAATGAAGCTTATGTAAAGTTCTCTAGATCGATTAATAATAGTTTTGATGAGTTTATTATTTATTAATGTTTGTTAGGACTAACAAACTATTAATAAATAATAGTGTAAATAGTTTAAATAGTTATCAATTAATACGATCAGAGTTAATCTAGAGGAGATTAGTTAATGATTGAAGTATTGTAAAAGATATTAATCAAATTGAATTGGTTAATAATTTGGAGTAGTAATTAATTGAATTATCTTACATAGGGAAAACTTATTTGAGATAATAATACTTGGTATTGAAAATTTATTATAACTTGTTATTATTAAAATAAAATGGGAACATTGTTGAAACAATGACGAATGTGGTCATTATAGATTTATTAATAAGATTTCCAATATAGCTTGTTATTAAATATTAACAAGTTATTATTATTGAACTATGAATATGAATATTTGTATACTAAATTATAGATGACTTTTAACTTACAAAATTATAGCTAGTTATAAATCAACTGATATTAATTGGAATGTTTCCTTGGATATGTAATTATTAATTAAATTAATTAGAGTTAATTAGATTTAATTAATAATCAAGTTATGTAATAGTGTTTTAATTGATATGCTAATATCGATTCCTCTAGCAAAGTTGTGAAGTATTTACATCGAAATTGATAAGTCATACGCTCATGACTTGAATAATGACCTTAGATGTTTTAATGGTAAGACTTAGTATTATTGAATTGGAAACTATTAAATGTTAATAGGTCATGGATGGTGTACCTATGTTAATTGTTTGATTTAATTGATCATTTTAATAAAGTTATAATTAGTTTGATAATTGGTTCTTTTAAAAATGAATAATGATTCTTGATTTATGAAGGAGAGTTAATCAATTAGAATATGGATTTTAGTTAAATAAAGAAATTAATTTAATTAAAGGTCAGTGATGATCAGTTTAATGAGTAAAAAATTATCCTTAAGTTATTCTTAAAATAATGCTATCGGGGAACAAATGGGTTGACTTGTAGGTCAAATGATAACTTTATACACTTGAAAGTATACTTGCAAACATAAAATAGAAAATGACTACACATTATTCAACTATGTGAATTTAGTAAACCAAAACATGTGTTTGCATCGTGTATTCTATATGCTTCTTGTTTTGAGTTTTGGGTTGACTAGTGTTGACCAGTCTTAGGATGTTACAAAAGGCTCAGGGGTTATGAGATATGATGGCATGTTGATCTTATTTGGTCTCGATCTTTATAATCCCAACCATGGTAATGCGATCGTATGCTCCATGAAATGTTTGTATTTATTGATTGTTATTGTTCATCAGTCTTCATGTGTGAAGCTGAGAGGTATCTGTATGAGACACTTGAGTTAATTATATTTGATTCATCAATCAGTTATCTTTGGATTATTTTTTAGTCACCATGATCGGACTGAAATATGGATTTATTTCTTGATGATGTCATGTTGTGACATGTTTGACTCAACCATTTTGGAGTCTTCGATTAGTATGATTTTGAGATATTATTGGTTGCTTATTAAGAACCATTTATCTTGAGATATATTTTGGTTATTGAGAACCAATTGATACTTATGATTATCAGTGATGCCTTCAGTTGCTAATAGAGAACTATTGTGGTCATAATTTTCTATGGATGTTTTTTGGATGCTCATGTAGATTTGATGATTCTTATCTTGGAGATTTGATGATTCTTATTATGGATATTTGATGATTTTATTATGGATTATCTTTTATGATTTTGAGATTTATGATTTCATGAGCTTAGGGTAGGTAATCTACTTGTAGTGTCAGGAAGTGGCTTGCAATGGGGGTCGGGGCCCTAAGTGGCTGCCAAGGTAACTCATTGTAAGTTTAATTAATAAGTGATAACATTTATACACTAAATGAGGATTAAATGAACTTAAAAAGATAATTGTTTTGATGTTCTCACCCATGTCTTGAGTGCTTGTACAGGCTAGGATGGGAGTAGTGAGAACGCATAGTTGCGACCGTGCATTCTGTAGTATGCCTTGTCAGTATGGGAGGATAATAGTGGCCGCATGAGATCAGTATGGACCCGTGGAGTTTAGCTAACTGCCAGGGTAACTTGTACGTGATAAATGCGATGACACTTTCCCGCTTGCAGAGTAGGTTTCCTACATGCCTTTGTGTGCCTCTAAGAATTAGATGTCAATTTTGTATGATGAAACGTTTGATTTAGTATACTTTTATGATTTCTGGACTTATAGATATTTTTGCTTCATGAATTGATATCCTATTTGGGACTTGAGATTATCTCCTCAGCACAGTGAGAGTGGATCACTTAGGTTCCAAGCGGTCGAGTGGTAGTGTATTTTCACTCTTATCATTTAAGATCCGTTCGAGACACCGTGGCTGGAGTATCTTTGGTTGGTAATTATTTTTCATTATGTTCTTAGAGAATTATGATAGATAATATACCTTATGATGGATGTATTTACTAGTATGTTTCTTATATTGATGATTTGCTTTACTTTGCATATGTTAGTTGATGATTTATTATGCTTTACTTTGCATATTAGTAGGATGTTTTAAGAGTGACATTCCTACTATGTTAATACTGATGATATCTTCAGTGCTTTGAAATGTTACGCATGGAGGGATGGCTAGGATCCACGATGGTCTAATGATGCTATTTACGGTTGGGAGGAACCGTGCACTTAGTTATTTATGTTTGTGATATATGTTTATCTTTTGCGATGGATGTTTATATCATTTGTCATGATGTATCATGTATGATATGTGGTTTCATTTATGTTATTGCATCATGGATTAATATTAGATGATGATGATGTACTTTATTTACTTGGATGTTTATTCTTTTAAGCTTTTCATACCCTATGATATGTACAGCAGATGATTGAGCTAAACTAAAATATAATTACAAAAGGACACTTGTATATTGTTTAAGTACATTGGATGTATCATTGTTATTTCATAAGGATCGGATGTTAGATGAATAGTTAATTTAGATGTGATACAACGTTAAGCGATCTTTAAAGAATGTAGTCTATTATGTATATATGTTATGTTTATTTTCATTTGAATTGTTGCTATTGCTTCCGCAAATGTTATGAATGGTTTTATCTTTCATGTTTAAAAAAAAAAAAAACTGTTTGGCAAACTTAGTAAAATTCTTTGGATCCCTTGGCGAGGCATTACAGAATGAGAATTTGCATTGAATTGTTGCTGGAATTCATACTCACATTTGCTCATATTCACATACACAAAGATCAAGTTTGACCAAAAGTTGACCATATTTCACCACGGTTGACTTGAGTTGACCAATTTCGAAAAGAATTTTGAAATAATTAAATGAAATTATTTAATTAAATGGAGTACTTACTTTTAATTAATTTAACAAAGTTATTTAATTAAATGAGAAGCCATTCCTAATTAATTAAATGAAGTTATTTAATTAAATAAGAAAAGTGTCTCTAATTAATTAAAGATTATTTAATTAAATAGTAAAAATAATTTTGAGAGCATATCTCATTTTATTAAATTAAATATCTTAACAAAATCTCTCTTCAGTTGAAAAAGAGAAATTTTCAGTTCACGATTGATAAAAAATGAGTTAAATCGGTTAACTCTTTTTTCTACTCAAATTGAATCCGTCAACTCCTTATTATACTCAAATTGAATCTGTTAACTCCCTTTAATTTGGAAATCTCCTTTTATGACTGAACTTCACCTTTCATCTTGACCGTTGATTGAAATTGATCTCAACCGTTGATGAATTCCAAAAAAGTCTATTTAAGAAACCCTCATCTCTTCTTTTTGAAAGGTTGAATGAGAATTTCCATCGAATTGTTGCTGGAATTCATACTCACATTTGCTCATATTCACATACGCAAAGATCAAGTTTGACCAAAAGCTGACCATATTTAACCATGGTTGACTTGAGTTGAACAGTTTCAAAAAGAATTTTAAAATAATTAAACAAAATTATTTAATTAAATGGAGTACTTACCTCTAATTAATTAAACAAAGTTATTTAATTAAATGAGAAGCAATTCCTAATTAATTAAATGATGTTATTTAATTAAATAAGAAAAGTGTCTCTAATTAATTAAAGATTATTTAATTAAATAGAAAAATTAATTATGAAAACATATCTCATTTTATTAAATTAAATATCTAAACAAAATCTCTCTTCAGTTCAAAAAGGGAAATTTTTAGTTCACTATTGATAAAAAATGAGTTAAATTAGTTGACTCTATTTTCTACTCAAATTGAATCAGTTAACTCCTTATTTTACTCAAATTAAATTTGTTAACTCCATTTAATTTGGAAATCTCCTTTTATGACTGAACTTTACCTTTAATCTTGACCGTTGATTGAAATCGATCTCAACCGTTGATGAATTCCAAGAAAGTCTATTTAAGAGACCCTCATCTCTTCATTTTGAAAGGTTGAATGAGAATTTGCATAGAATTGTTTTTGGAATTCATACTCACATTTGCTCATATTCACATACACAAAGATCAAGTTTGACCAAAAGTTGACCAGATTTAACTACGGTTGACTTGAGTTGACTAGTTAAAAATTTTTTTTGAAATAATTAAACGAAATTATTTAATTAAATGGAGTACTTACTTCTAATTAATTAAACAAAGTTATTTAATTAAATGAGAAGCCATTCCTAATTAATTAAATGAAGTTATTTAATTAAATAAGAAAAGTGTTTCTAATTAATTAAAGATTATTTAATTAAATAAAAAAAGTAATTATGAGAGCATATCTCATTTTATTAAATTAAATATCTCAACAAAATCTCTCTTCAATTGAAAAAGGGAAATTTCCAGTTCACTATTGATAAAAAATGAGTTAAATCAGTTAACTCCTTTTTCTACTCAAATTGAATCAATTAACTCTTTATTTTACTCAACTTAAATCTGTTAACTCTTTTTAATTTGAAAATCTCGCTTTATGACTGAACTTCACCTTTAATCCTGACTGTTGATTGAGATCGATTTCAACCGTTGATGAATTCCAAGAAAGTCTATTTAAGAGACCCTCATCTCTTCATTTTGAAAGGATGAATGAGAATTTGCATCAAATTGTTATTGGAATTCATACTCGCATTTGCTCATATTCACATACGCAAAAATCAAGTTTGACAAAAAATTGACCAGATTTAACCGTGATTGACTTGAGTTGACTAGTTTCGAAAAGAATTTTGAAATAATTAAACAAAATTATTTAATTAAATGAAATACTTACTTCTAATTAATTAAACAAAGTTATTTAATTAAATGATAAACCATTCCTAATTAATTAAATAAAGTTATTTAATTAAATAAGAAAAGTGTTTCTAATTAATTAAAGATTATTTAATTAAATAGAAAAAGTAATTATGAGAGCATATCTCATTTTATAAAATTAAATATCTCAACAAAATTTTTAGTGATAAAAAATGAGTTAAATAAGTTAACTATTGATAAAAAATGAGTTAAATGAGTTAACTCCTTTTTCTACTCAAATTGAATCAGTTAACTCCTTATTTTACTCAAATTAAATCTGTTAACTCCCTTTAATTTGAAAATCTCCTTTTATTACTGAACTTCACCTTTAATCCTGACCGTTGATTGAAATCGATCTCATCCATTGATGAATTCTAGCAAGGTCTATTTAAGAGAGCCTCATCTCTTCATTTTGAAAGGTTGAATGAGAATTTGCATCAAATTATTGTTAGAATTTATACTCACATTTGCTCATATTCACATACGCAAAGATCAAGTTTGAGCAAAAGTTGACTAGATTTAACCACGGTTGACTTGAGTTGATTAGTTTCGAAAAAAATTTGAAAATAACTAAACGAAATGATTTAATTAAATTGTGTACTTACTTCTAATTAATTAAATAAAGTTATATAATTAAATGAAAAGCCATTCCTAATTAATTAAATGAAGTTATTTAATTAAATAGAAAATGTAATTCTGAGAGCATATGTAATTTTATTAAATTAAATATCTCAACAAAATATCTCTTCAGTTCAAAAAGGAAACTTTCCAGTTCACTATTGATCAAAAATGAGTTAAATCAGTTAACTCCTTTTTCTACTCAAATTGAATCAGTTAACTCCTTATTTTACTCAAATTAAATTTGTTAACTCCCTTTAATTTGAAAATCTCCCTTGATGACTGAACTTCACCTTTAATCCTGATCGTTGATTGAAATCGATCTCAACTGTTGACGAATTCTAAGAAAGTCTATTTAAGAGAACATCATCTCTTCATTATGAAAGGTTGAATGAGAATTTGCATCGAATTGTTGCTGGAATTCATACACACATTTGCTCATATTCACATACGCAAAGATCAAGTTTCACCAAAAGTTGACCAAATTTAGCCACGGTTGACTTGAATTGAATAGTTTCGAAAAGAATTTTGAAATAATTAAACAAAATTATTTAATTAAATAGAGCACTTACTTCTAATTAATTAAAAAAATTATTTAATTAAATGAGAAGTCATTCCTAATTAATTAAATGAAGTTATTTAATTAAATAAGAAAAGTGTCTCTAATTAATTAAAGATTATTTAATTAAATAGAAAAAGTAATTATGAGAGCATATATCATTTTATTAAATTAAATATCTCAGTAAAATCTCTCTTCAGTTCAAAAAGGAAAATTTTCAGTTCACTATTGATAAAAAATGAGTTAAATCAGTTAACTCTTTATTTTACTCAAATTAAATCCGTTAACTCTCTTTAATTTGGAAATCTCCCTTTATGACTGAACTTCACCTTTAATCCTGACCGTTGATTGAAATCAATCTCAACCGTTGATGAATTCTAATAAAGTGTATTTAATAGACCCTCATCTCTTCATTTTGAAAGGTTGAATGAGAATTTGCATTGAATTGTTGCTAGAATTCATACTCACATTTGCTCATATTCACATACGCAAAAATCAAGTTTGACCAAAAGTTGACCAGATTTAACCACAGTTGACTTGAGTTGACTAGTTTCAAAAAGAATTTTGAAATAATTAAATGAAATTATTTAATTAAATGTAGTACTTACTTCTAATTAATTAAACAAAGTTATTTAATTAAATGAGAAGCCATTCCTAATTAATTAAATGAAGTTATTTAATTAAATAAGAAAAGTGTCTCTAATTAATTAAAGATTATTTAATTAAATAGAAAAAGTAATTATGAGAGCATAACTCATTTTATTAAATTAAATATCTCAACAAAATCTCTTTTTAGTTCAAAAAGTGAAATTTCCAGTTCACTATTGATCAAAAATGAGTTAAATCAGTTAACTCCTTTTGCTACTCAAATTGAATCAGTTAACTCCTTATTTTACTCAAATTAAATCTGTTAACTCTCTTTAATTTGAAAGTCTCGCTTTATGACTAAACTTTATATTTAATCCTGACCGTTGATGAATTCCAAGAAAGTCTATTTAAGAGACCCTCATATCTTCATTTTGAAAGGTTGAATGAGAATTTGCATCGAATTGTTGTTGGAATTCATACTCACATTTGCTCATATTCACATACGCAAAGATCAAGTTTGACCAAAAGTTGACCAAATTTAACTACGATTGACTTAAGTTGACTAGTTTAACATTTTTTTTTGAAATAATTAAATGAAATTATTTAATTAAATGGAGTACTTACTTCTAATTAATTAATCAAAAAATTTTAATTAAATGAGAAGCCATTCCTAATTAATTAAATGAAGTTATTTAATTAAATAAGAAAAGTGTCTCTAATTAATTAAAATATTATTTAATTAAATAAAAAAAGTAATTATGAGAGCATATCTCATTTTATTAAATTAAATATCTCAACAAAATATCTCTTCAGTTCAAAAAGGGAAATTTTCAGTTCACTATTGATCAAAAATGAGTTAAATGACTTCACTCCTTTTTCTACTCAAATTGAATTAGTTAACTCCTTATTTTACTCAAATTAAATCTGTTAACTCTCTTTAATTTGGAAATCTCCTTTTATGACTAAACTTCACCTTTAATCTTGACCGTTGATTCAAATCGATCTCAACCGTTGATAAGTTCTAAGAAAGTCTATTAAAGAGACCCTCATCTCTTCTTTTTGAAAGATTGAATGAGAATTTGCATCGAATTTTTGCTGAAATTCATACTCACATTTTCTCATATTCACATATGCAAAGATCAAGTTTGACCAAAAGTTAACCTGATTTAACCACGGTTGACTTGAGTTGACTAATTTCAATTTTTTTTTGAAATAATTAAACGAAACTATTTAATTAAATAGAGTACTTACTTCTAATTAATTAAAAAATGTTATTTAATTAAATGTGAAGCCATTCCTAATTAACTAAATGAAGTTATTTAATTAGATAAGAAAAGTGTCTCTAATTAATTAAAGATTATTTAATTAGATAGAAAAAGTAATTATGAGAGCATATCTCATTTTATTAAATCAAATATCTCAACAAAATCTTTGTTCAGTTCAAAAAGAAAAATTTTCAGTTCACTATTGATAATAAATGAGTTAAATTAGTTAAATCTTTTTTCTACTCAAATTGAATCAGTTAACTCCTTATTTTACTCAAATTAAATCTGTTAACTCCCTTTAATTTTAAAATCTTCTTTTATGACTAAACTTCACTTTTAATCCTGACCGTTGATTGAAATCGATCTCAACCGTTGATGAGTTCCAAGAAAGTCTGTTTAAGAGACCCTCATCTCTTCATTTTGAAAGGTTGAATGAGAATTTGCATCGAATTGTTGCTAGAATTCATACTCACATTTGCTCCTATTCATATACGCAAAGATCAAGTTTGACCAAAAGTTGATCAGATTTAACCACGATTCACTTGAGTTCACTAGTTTAAATTTTTATTTTGAAATAATTAAACGAAATTATTTAATTAAATAGAGTACTTCTAATTAATTAAAAAAAGTCATTTAATTAAATGAGAAGCCATTCCTAATTAATTAAATGAAGTTATTTAATTAAATAAGAAAAGTGTCTCTAATTAATTAAAGATTATCTAATTAATTAATTATATTAATTAAATATTATCCTTAAGTTATTCTTAGAATAATGCTATCGGGGAACAAATGGGTTGACTTGTAGGTCAAATGATAACTTTATACACTTGAAAGTATACTTGCAAACAGAAAATAGAAAATGACTACACATTATGCAACTATGTGAATTTAGTAAACCAAAACATGTGTTTGCATCGTGTATTCTATATGCTTCTTGTTTTGAGTTTTGGGTTGACTAGTGTTGACCAGTCTTAGGATGTTACCAAAGGCTCGGGGTTATGAGATATGATGGCATGTTGATCTTATTTGGTCTCGATCTTTATAATCCCAACCATGGTAATGCGATCATATGCTCTATGAAATGTTTGTATTTACTGATTGTTATTGTTCATCAGTCTTCATGTGTGAAGCTGAGAGGTATTTGTATGAGACACTTGAGTTAATTATATTTGAGTCATCAATCAGTTATCTTTGGATTATTTTTTAGTCACCATGATGGGACTGAAATAGGGATTTATTTCTTGATGATGTCATGTTGTGACATGTTTGACTCAACCATTTTGGAGTCTTCGATTAGTATGATTTTGAGATATTATTGGTTGCTTATTAAGAACCATTTATCTTGAGATATATTTTGGTTATTGAGAACCAATTGATACTTATGATTATCAGTGATGCCTTCAGTTGCTAATAGAGAACTGTTGTGGTCATAATTTTCTATAGATGTTTTTTGGATGCTCATGTAGATTTGATGATTCTTATCTTGGAGATTTGATGATTCTTATTATGGATATTTGATGATTTTATTATGGCTTATCTTTTATGATTTTGAGATTTATGATTTCATGAGCTTAGGGTAGGTAATCTACTTGTAGTGTCAGGAAGTGGCTTGCAATGGGGGTCGGGGCTCTAAGTGGCTGCCAAGGTAACTCATTGTAAGTTTAATTAATAAGTGATAACATTTATACACTAAATGAGGATTAAATGAACCTAAAAAGATAATTGTTTTGATGTTCTCACCCATGTCTTGAGTGCTTGTACAGGCTAGGATGGGAGTAGTGAGAACGCATAGTTGCGACCGTGCATTCTGTAGTATGCCTTGTCAGTATGGGAGGATACTAGTGGCCGCATGAGATCAGTATGGACCCGTGGAGTTTAGCTAACTGCCAGGGTAACTTGTATGTGATAAATGCGATGACACTTTCCCGCTTGCAGAGTAGGTTTCCTACATGCCTTTGTGTGCCTCTAAGAATTAGATGTCGATTTTGTATGATGGAACGTTTGATTTAGTATACTTTTATGATTTCTGGACTTATAGAGATTTTTGCTTCATGAATTGATATCCTATTTGGGACTTGAGATTATCTCCTTAGCACAGTGAGAGTGGATCACTTAGGTTCCACGCGGTCGAGTGGTAGTGTATTTTCACTCTTATCATTTAAGATCCGTCCGAGACACCGTGGCTGGAGTATCTTTGGTTGGTAATTATTTTTCATTATGTTCTTAGAGCATTATGATAGATAATATACCTTATGATGGATGTATTTACTAGTATGTTTCTTATATTGATGATTTGCTTTACTTTGCATATGTTAGTTGATGATTTATTATGCTCTACTTTGCATATTAGTAGGATGTTTTAAGAGTGACATTCCTACTATGTTAATACTGATGATCTCTTCAGTGCTTTGAAATATTACGCATAGAGGGATGGCTAGGATCCACGATGGTCTAATGATGCTATTTACGGTTGGGAGGAACCGTGCACTTAGTTATTTATGTTTGTGATATATGTTTATCTTTTGTGATGGATGTTTATATCATTTGTCATGATGTATCATGTATGATATGTGGTTTCATTTATGTTATTGCATCATGGATTAATATTAGATGATGATGATGTACTTTATTTACTTGGATGTTTATTCTTTTAAGCTTTTCATACCCTATGATATGTACAGCAGATGATTGAGCTAAACTAAAATATAATTACAAAAGGACACTTGTATATTGTTTAAGTACATTGGATGTATCATTGTTATTTCATAAGGATCGGATGTTAGATGAATAGTTAATTTAGATGTGATACAACGTTAAGCGATCTTTAAAGAATGTAGTCTATTATGTATATATGTTATGTTTATTTTCATTTGAATAGTTGCTATTGCTTCCGCAAATGTTATGAATGGTTTTATCTTTCATGTTTAAAAAAAAAAAAAAAACTGTTTGACAAACTTAGTAAAATTCTTTGGATCCCTTGGCAGGGCATTACAGAATGAGAATTTGCATTGAATTGTTGCTAGAATTCATACTCACATTTGCTCATATTCACATACACAAAGATCAAGTTTGACCAAAAGTTGACCATATTTCACCACGGTTGACTTGAGTTGATCAATTTTGAAAAAAAATTTGAAATAATTAAATGAAATTATTTAATTAAATGGAGTACTTACTTTTAATTAATTTAACAAAGTTATTTAATTAAATGAGAAGCCATTCCTAATTAATTAAATGAAGTTATTTAATTAAATAAGAAAAGTGTCTCTAATTAATTAAAGATTATTTAATTAAATAGTAAAAATAATTTTGAGAGCATATCTCATTTTATTAAATTAAATATCTCAACAAAATCTCTCTTCAGTTGAAAAAGAGAAATTTTCAGTTCACTATTGATAAAAAATGAGTTAAATCGGTTAACTCTTTTTTCTACTCATATTCAATCCGTCAACTCCTTATTATACTCAAATTAAATCTGTTAACTCTCTTTAATTTGGAAATCTCCTTTTATGACTGAACTTCACCTTTCATCTTGACCGTTGATTGAAATTGATCTCAACCGTTGATGAATTCCAAAAAAGTCTATTTAAGAAACCCTCATCTCTTCTTTTTGAAAGGTTGAATGAGAATTTCCATCGAATTGTTGCTGGAATTCATACTCACATTTGCTCATATTCACATACGCAAAGATCAAGTTTGACCAAAAGTTGACCATATTTAACCATGGTTGACTTGAGTTGACCAGTTTCAAAAAGAATTTTAAAATAATTAAACAAAATTATTTAATTAAATGGAGTACTTACCTCTAATTAATTAAACAAAGTTATTTAATTAAATGAGAAGCCATTCCTAATTAATTAAATGATGTTATTTAATTAAATAAGAAAAATGTCTCTAATTAATTAAAGATTATTTAATTAAATAGAAAAATTAATTATGAAAACATATCTCATTTTATTAAATTAAATATCTAAACAAAATCTCTCTTCAGTTCAAAAAGAGAAATTTTTAGTTCACTATTGATAAAAAATGAGTTAAATTAGTTGACTCTATTTTCTACTCAAATTGAATCAGTTAACTCCTTATTTTACTCAAATTAAATTTGTTAACTCCATTTAATTTGGAAATCTCCTTTTATGACTGAACTTTACCTTTAATCTTGACCGTTGATTGAAATCGATCTCAACCGTTGATGAATTCCAAAAAAGTCTATTTAAGAGACCCTCATCTCTTCATTTTGAAAGGTTGAATGAGAATTTGCATAGAATTGTTTTTGGAATTCATACTCACATTTGCTCATATTCACATACGCAAATATCAAGTTTGACCAAAAGTTGACCAGATTTAACTACGGTTGACTTGAGTTGACTAGTTTAAAATTTTTTTAAAAAATAATTAAACGAAATTATTTAATTAAATGGAGTACTTACTTCTAATTAATTAAACAAAGTTATTTAATTAAATGAGAAGCCATTCCTAATTAATTAAATGAAGTTATTTAATTAAATAAGAAAAGTGTTTCTAATTAATTAAAGATTATTTAATTAAATAAAAAAAGTAATTATGAGAGCATATCTCATTTTATTAAATTAAATATCTCAACAAAATCTCTCTTCAATTGAAAAAGGGAAATTTCCAGTTCACTATTGATAAAAAATGAGTTAAATGAGTTAACTCCTTTTTCTACTCAAATTGAATCAGTTAACTCTTTATTTTACTCAACTTAAATCTGTTAACTCTTTTTAATTTGGAAATCTCGCTTTATGACTGAACTTCGCCTTTAATCCTGACTGTTGATTGAAATCGATTTCAACCGTTGATGAATTCCAAGAAAGTCTATTTAAGAGACCCTCATCTCTTCATTTTGAAAGGATGAATGAGAATTTGCATCAAATTGTTATTGGAATTCATTCTCGCATTTGCTCATATTCACATACGCAAAAATCAAGTTTGACAAAAAATTGACCAGATTTAACCGTGATTGACTTGAGTTGACTAGTTTCGAAAAGAATTTTGAAATAATTAAACAAAATTATTTAATTAAATGAAATACTTACTTCTAATTAATTAAACAAAGTTATTTAATTAAATGATAAACCATTCCTAATTAATTAAATGAAGTTATATAATTAAATAAGAAAAGTGTTTCTAATTAATTAAAGATTATTTAATTAAATAAAAAAAGTAATTATGAGAGCATATCTCATTTTATAAAATTAAATATCTCAACAAAATTTCTATTGATAAAAAATGAGTTAAATAAGTTAACTATTCATAAAAAATGAGTTAAATGAGTTAACTCATTTTTCTACTCAAATTGAATCAGTTAACTCCTTATTTTACTCAAATTAAATCTGTTAACTCCCTTTAATTTGAAAATCTCCTTTTATTACTGAACTTCACCTTTAATCCTGACCGTTGATTGAAATCGATCTCATCCATTGATGAATTCTAGCAAGGTCTATTTAAGAGAGCCTCATCTCTTCATTTTGAAAGGTTGAATGAGAATTTGCATCAAATTGTTGTTAGAATTTATACTCACATTTGCTCATATTCACATACGCAAAGATCAAGTTTGAGCAAAAGTTGACTAGATTTAACCACGGTTCACTTGAGTTGATTAGTTTCAAAAAAAATTTGAAAATAACTAAACGAAATGATTTAATTAAATTGTGTACTTACTTCTAATTAATTAAATAAAGTTATATAATTAAATGAAAAGCCATTCCTAATTAATTAAATGAAGTTATTTAATTAAATAAGAAAATTGTCTCTAATTAATTAAAGATTATTTAATTAAATAGAAAATGTAATTCTGAGAGCATATGTAATTTTATTAAATTAAATATCTCAACAAAATATCTCTTCAGTTCAAAAAGGGAACTTTCCAGTTCACTATTGATAAAAAATGAGTTAAATCAGTTAACTCCTTTTTCTACTCAAATTGAATCAGTTAACTCTTTATTTTACTCAAATTAAATTTGTTAACTCCCTTTAATTTGAAAATCTCCCTTGATGACTGAACTTCACCTTTAATCCTGATCGTTGATTGAAATCGATCTCAACCGTTGACGAATTCTAAGAAAGTCTATTTAAGAGAACATCATCTCTTCATTATGAAAGGTTGAATGAGAATTTGCATCGAATTGTTGATGGAATTCATACACACATTTGCTCATATTCACATACGCAAAGATCAAGTTTCACCAAAAGTTGACCAAATTTAGCCACGGTTGACTTGAATTGAATAGTTTCGAAAAGAATTTTGAAATAATTAAACAAAATTATTTAATTAATTGGAGCACTTACTTCTAATTAATTAAAAAAGTTATTTAATTAAATGAGAAGTCATTCTTAATTAATTAAATGAAGTTATTTAATTCAATAAGAAAAGTGTCTCTAATTAATTAAAGATTATTTAATTAAATAGAAAAAGTAATTATGAGAGCATATCTCATTTTATTAAATTAAATATCTCAGTAAAATCTCTCTTCAGTTCAAAAAGGAAAATTTTCAGTTCACTATTGATAAAAAATGAGTTAAATCAGTTAACTCCTTATTTTACTCAAATTAAATCCGTTAACTCTCTTTAATTTGAAAATCTCCTTTTATGACTGAACTTCACCTTTAATCTTGACCGTTGATTGAAATCAATCTCAACCGTTGATGAATTCTAATAAAGTCTATTTAATAGACCCTCATCTCTTCATTTTGAAAGGTTGAATGAGAATTTGCATTGAATTGTTGTTAGAATTCATACTCACATTTGCTCATATTCACATACGCAAAAATCAAGTTTGACCAAAAGTTGACCAGATTTAACCACAGTTGACTTGAGTTGACTAGTTTCAAAAAGAATTTTGAAATAATTAAATGAAATTATTTAATTAAATGTAGTACTTACTTCTAATTAATTAAACAAAGTTATTTAATTAAATGAGAAGCCATTCCTAATTAATTAAATGAAGTTATTTAATTAAATAAGAAAAGTGTCTCTAATTAATTAAAGATTATTTAATTAAATAGAAAAAGTAATTATGAGAGCATAACTCATTTTATTAAATTAAATATCTCAACAAAATCTCTTTTCAGTTCAAAAAGTGAAATTTCCAGTTCACTATTGATCAAAAATGAGTTAAATCAGTTAACTCCTTTTGCTACTCAAATTGAATCAGTTAACTCCTTATTTTACTCAAATTAAATCTGTTAACTCCCTTTAATTTGAAAGTCTAGCTTTATGACTAAACTTCATATTTAATCCTGACCGTTGATGAATTCCAAGAAAGTCTATTTAAGAGACCCTCATATCTTCATTTTGAAAGGTTGAATGAGAATTTGCATCGAATTGTTGTTGAAATTCATACTCACATTTGCTCATATTCACATACGCAAAAATCAAGTTTGCCCAAAAGTTGACCAAATTTAACTACGATTGACTTGAGTTGACTAGTTTCAATTGTTTTTTGAAATAATTAAACGAAATTATTTAATTAAATGGAGTACTTACTTCTAATTAATTAAACAAAGTTATTTAATTAAATGAGAAGCCATTCCTAATTAATTAAATGAAGTTATTTAATTAAATAAGAAAAGTGTCTCTAATTAATTAAAATATTATTTAATTAAATAGAAAAAGTAATTATGAGAGCATATCTCATTTTATTAAATTAAATATCTCAACAAAATATCTCTTCAGTTCAAAAAGGGAAATTTCCAGTTCACTATTGATCAAAAATGAGTTAAATGACTTAACTCCTTTTTCTACTCAAATTGAATTAGTTAACTCCTTATTTTACTCAAATTAAATCTGTTAACTCTCTTTAATTTGGAAATCTCCTTTTATGACTGAACTTCACCTTTAATCTTGACCGTTGATTGAAATCGATCTCAACCGTTGATAAGTTCTAAGAAAGTCTATTAAAGAGACCCTCATCTCTTCTTTTTGAAAGATTGAATGAGAATTTGCATCGAATTTTTGTTGAAATTCATACTCACATTTTCTCATATTCACATACGCAAAGATCAAGTTTGACCAAAAGTTAACCTGATTTAACCACGGTTGACTTGAGTTGACTAATTTTGAATTTTTTTTGAAATAATTAAACAAAACTATTTAATTAAATAGAGTACTTACTTCTAATTAATTTAAAAATGTTATTTAATTAAATGTGAAGCCATTCCTAATTAACTAAATGAAGTTATTTAATTAAATAAGAAAAGTGTCTCTAATTAATTAAAGATTATTTAATTAGATAGAAAAAGTAATTATGAGAGCATATCTCATTTTATTAAATCAAATATCTCAACAAAATCTCTGTTCAGTTCAAAAAGGAAAATTTTCAGTTCACTATTGATAATAAATGAGTTAAATTAGTTAAATCTTTTTTCTACTCAAATTGAATCAGTTAACTCTTTATTTTACTCAAATTAAATCTATTAACTCCCTTTAATTTTAAAATCTTCTTTTATGACTAAACTTCACTTTTAATCCTGACCGTTGATTGAAATCGATCTCAACCGTTGATGAGTTCCAAGAAAGTCTGTTTAAGAGACCCTCATCTCTTCAATTTGAAAGTTTGAATGAGAATTTGCATCGAATTGTTGCTAGAATTCATACTCACATTTGCTCCTATTCACATACGCAAAGATCAAGTTTGACCAAAAGTTGATCAGATTTAACCACGGTTGACTTGAGTTCACTAGTTTAAATTTTTTTTTTGAAATAATTAAACGAAATTATTTAATTAAATAGAGTACTTCTAATTAATTAAAAAAAGTTATTTAATTAAATGAGAAGCCATTCCTAATTAATTAAATGAAGTTATTTAATTAAATAAGAAAAGTGTCTCTAATTAATTAAAGATTATTTAATTAAATAGAAAAAGTAATTATGAGAGCATATCTCATTTTATTAAATTAAATATCTCAACAAAATCTCTCTTTAGTTCAAAAAGGGAAATTTCCAGTTCACTATTGATAAAAAATGAGTTAAATCAGTTAACTCCTTTTTCTACTCAAATTGAATCAGTTAACTCTTTATTTTACTCATATTAAATCTGTTAACTCCTTTTAATTTGAAAATCTTCTTTTATGACTGAACTTCACCTTTAATCCTAACCGTTGATTGAAATCGATCTTAACCGTTGATGAATTTCAAGAAAGTCTACTTAAGAGACTCTCATCTCTTCATTTTGAAAGGTTGAATGAGAATTTGCATCGAATTGTTGCTGGAATTCATACTCACAGTTGCTTAATATCACATACGCAAAGATCAAGTTTGACCAAAAGTTGACCAGATTTAACCACGATTGACTTGAGTTGACTAGTTTCAAATTTTTTTTAAAAATAATTAAATGAAATTATTTAATTAAATGGAGTACTTACTTCTAATTAATTAAACAAAGTTATTTAATTAAATGAGAAGCCATTCCTAATTAATTAAATGAAGTTATTTAATTAAATAAGAAAAGTGTCTCTAATTAATTAAAGATTATTTAATTAAATAGAAAAAGTAATTATGAGAGCATATCTCATTTTATTAAATTAAATATCTCAACAAAATCTCTCTTCAGTTCAAAAAGGGAAATTTTCAGTTCACTATTGATAAAAAATGAGTTAAATCAGTTAACTCATTTTTCTACTTAAATTGAATTAGTTAACTCTTTATTTTACTCAAATTAAATCTGTTAACTCCCTTTAATTTGGAAATCTTCCTTTATGACTGAACTTCACCTTTTATCCTGATCGTTGATTGAAATCGATCTCAACCGTTGATGAACTTCACAATTTTTTTTTAAACATAAAAGCAAAACCATTCATAATATTTGTGGAAGCAATAGTAACATTCAACTGAAAATAACATAAAAGATTACATTCTTTAAGGATCTCTTAACGTTGAATCACATCTAAATTAACTATTCATCTAACATCACATCCTTATGAAATAACAATGATACATCCAATGTTCTTAAACAATATTACATGTGTCCTTTTTAGTAATCCCATTTTAGATTGCTCAATCATCCACTGTACATGTTACAAGGTATGAAAAGCTTAAAAGAATAAACATCCGTGTAAGTAAAGTACATCATCATCCAATATTTATCCATGATGCAATTACATTAAATGAAACCACATATCATAAATGTTACATCATCACAAAAGATATAAACATCCATCATAAAAGATAACCATATATCACAAACATAATAACTAAGTGCATAGTTCCTCCCAACCGTTAATAGCATCATTAGACCATCGTGAATCTTAGCCATCCCTCCATGCGTAACATTTTAAAGTACCGAAAAGATCATTGGTATTAACATAGTAGGAATGTCACTCCTAAAAATATCCTACTAACATGTAAAGTAAAGCATAAGATAACATCATCTAACATATGCAAATCATCAATATAAGAAACATACCAATAAATACATGTATCATAAGGTATATCATCTATCATAATGATCCAAAAACATAATGAAGATAAATACCAACCAAGAAAGCATCTGCCACAGTGTCTCTGACGAATCTCAAATGATAAGAGTGATAAAACACTACCACTCGATCGCGTGGAACCTAAGTGGTCCACTCCCACCGTGCTGATGAGACAATCTCAAGTCCTAAATAAGCTATCAAAATCACAAAGTATAAATCTCTATAAGTCTAAGAATCTTAAAAGTATACTAACTCAAAGGTTCAAAGAACAAAATTGACATCTAATCTCAGAGGCACACAAAGACATGTAAGAAACCTACTATGCAAGCAGGAAAGTGTCATCACAATTATCACATACATGTTACCCTAGCAGTTAGCTAAACTCCACGAGTCCATACTGATCTCATACGGCCACTAGTATCTTCTCATACTAATGAGGCATACTACAGAATGCAAGGTCGCAACCATGTGTTTTCACTACTCCCATCCTAGCTTGTACAAGCACTCAAGGCATGAGCAAGAACATCAAAAAAATTATCTTTTTAGGTTCATTTAATTTCCATTTAGTGTGTAAATATTATCACTTATTAACCAAACTTACAATGAGTTACCCTGGTAGCCACTTAGGGCCCCGGCCCCCATTGTAAGCCACAATATAAGCATCAAATATCCATAATAAGAATCATCAAATCTCCAAAATAAGAATCATAAAATCTCCATGAGCATCTGAAAAACATCCATAGAAAATCATGACCACAACAGTTCTCTATTAGAAACTGAAGGCACCACTGATAATCATAATAATCATTGGTTCTCAATAACCAAAATATATCTCAAAATAAATCACAATATCCATTGATTCTCAACCAGCAACCAAGAATATCTCAAAATCATATTGATCGAAGACTCCAAAATGGTTGAGTTAAAACATTCACAACATGACATCATCAAAAAATAAATCCACATTTCAGTCTGATCAGGGTGACTAGAATATAATCCAAAGGTAACTGATCGATGACTCAAAAATAATTAGCTCAGATGTCTCATACACATACATCTCAGTTTCACACATGAAGACTGATGAACAATAACAATCAGTAAATACAAACATTTCATAGAGCATACGATCACATTACCATGGTTGGGCTTATAAAGATCAAGACCAATTAAAATCAACATGCCAACATATCTCATAACTCTCGAACCTCTGGTCACAAGCTAAGACTGGTCAACACTAGTCAACTCAAAATCCAAAATAAGAAGCATATAGAATACACGATGCAAACACATATTTTGGTTTACTAAATTCACATAGTTGAATAATGTGTAGGGGTTTCATATTTTCTATTTACAAGTATACTTTTTAGTGTCTTAAGTTTCATCATTTGACCTACAAGTCAACTCAATTGTTCTCTGATAGCATTATCCTTCCATTATTAAGAATTACATTCTAAGAATAACTTAAAGATAAATATTCACTAAACTGATCATCATTGAGTTTTAATTAAATTGCCCTCTATATTTAACTATGATCCATATTCTAATTGATTAACTCTTCTTTAATGTTACTTCAACTTTTCAACATAATCAAAGATCATTATTCGTTATATTATAAGAGGATCAATTATCATTCTTTGAATAAGAGATTATAACTTTATTAGAACGATCAATTAATATCAGTTCACAATCCTTGACTTTTTATCATCTTAATAATTCTCAATTATATATTACTAAGTCTACACCATTAAAATATCTAAAGTCATTATTCAAGTCATCGAAATAAGACCTATCAACTTTGATATCAGTATTTCTACAATCTTATTAAAAGAATTATATCAATTAAATCTCTATTACATAACTTAATTATTAATTAAAATTCAATTAGCTCTAGTTAATTGATTTAATTAATAATTGCACAACCAAACCATCAACCCAATGAGTATTAGTTGACTAACAATAGTTTGTACGTCAAAGTCAACTTCAATCCAATACACAAATATTAATATTTTAATAATAATAATATTAATAAGTTATTTTGGAAATCTTATCCATAATGACTACATTCATCTTTCTTAATGATTTCATATTAATGATAATCATTTCAAGTTAAAACTCTATCGCATAATATAATTATATTGACAACTCAATGAATATCAATTGATTAAAATCAATTATAATCCAACTCTAAAAATTATTATCTTTTACAAAATTTCAATCAATCAATAATCTCCACTAGATTAATTCTAATCAAATTTGTTGATATCTATTTAAACCATTATTTATTAATAATTTTCTAGTCCTTACAAACATTAATAAATAATAAACTCCTCAAACTATAAATACTCGATCTATAGAATCTTTCCATATACTCATTAGTTAATATTTGGCTAATTGTTAACTTCATTAAGGTATTCCAACGTATTAACCAATAACATAATAATTCAGTCTTAATCCAATATCATTTAGAGTTTCTAAATTTATAATCAACATAATATAAATTATCATCTTACAATTATTTAATCAATATTAAAATCAACCATTAGACTCTATTTTTTAATTGTTGTAATAATATTTTGTCTATATAAACGTTGTTTGAAAAAGATCCCTATCACAAACTAATAAGACTCATTGTAGATTTTAACATGAATAATCTCCAAATTCTTAACATTATCATCTTCATTAAACAATTCTAAAATTGTTTAATATATATTAAATAGTATTCAATATACATTATAAAAAGTCCACTATATAAACTATATTAAAATATCTTTTTTTTAAATTTTTTCTCATTTAAAAATCTATTTACTTAGATTGACTAATAATTAATTACACTTCTTCTACTATTAACCAATCTTAATTAAATTTGATTTAATTAGATTAGATAATAAATCATATAAAACTAATGCATATTAATAAGATTCTAATAAGGGAAGATTGCAATAATATCTTAATTCATTCTATGCTTTGATATATTATTTTTGTGAAATTTAAGCATAAAGAACTTTTGGTTATGGGAAATGGAGAAATATCTGTCCTTGAATAAAATAGTATCAGTACGACGGTCATATCTCCCTAATGAACCGTTAGATCGGGTTGAAATTGAAATATGTTGGAAAGGGCCAAGTTGTCTCACTTTTGACTGGAGCGATCAAATAAATTTGATCATGATAAAAAGTTATGAATGACTGAGTTCGGGTCTATTCAAGAGGCAGGGACAAGACAATTTGTGATGAATTAAGAATTTCCTCTTAAAATAATTGTTCATTAATTTTTAAATAGGTTTGACTATAGATTAAGAAATTTTTTTTTCAAATCTATTTATCAATTTGATTCTAATTCGAACCCAAATCCATTTATATCTAATTTCTTTCTTAATTGGATCTAGGGTTTTCTAATCTTTTCTTTACAACTCTACATATCTAGATTCCAATTTAATTGTAGATTTATTCACAAGAGTATACAGACACGTATAACAGACATGATGAAGATAGGAAGAGAAATAGTGCAAAGAGAATATGTGAATATCATGAGTGCACCTGGACACTGATGCTAATTCGCCATGCCTCAAAAGTCCATAAAAAATCTCTTCCTTCTCTATCATTCACAATTCCTCCAAGATCCAAGCCAACCGAATCCTCCAAGTGACTAGAAGTTCTAGAAGAAGCATAGAAGCATGTAGAAAATATATAAGCATGTAGAAACATATGATCTTTTCAATGAATGTAAGCTTTGAAGCTTCCATTTTAGCTTGTAGCTTCCATTCAGCTTGTCCAAACACACTAGGAGAGCCTCTATTTAAAAGCCTCTAAGATGCATCTAGAGTGTCTCCAGAAACAATTAGAAGATAAGCATGACAACCAAGCATGAGTCTTCTCCAACCTTCTAAATGAGTCATAAGGTTGTAGACACCATGTGCTCAAATAAAATGCTAACTCTTAAGTGTAGACAACTTATGCGTTCTTAGAGTGCAAACTCTTGTGTTGTCTATATGACATCTTTTAAGAATTCACCAACTCCTATGTGAGAAAATATTAATATAATGCACATTAACTAATTTAAAATTTACTTTTACTCTTTCCAATTTAATTTATTTATATATTAAATCTCATGCACTTATTTTAATAATTCAACTTTTCAATCTTAATATATTTATATTTTAATCACATGAAATTTAGAATCTTTTAATAATTTTAAATATGTTTTTCACTTTTAAATTTCATTTTCAAAACTTAATTGCTAAAATATTTGTTAGCTTTAATAATATTATTATTTAGTCATTTATTTAAAAATGAACTCCAAATATATTATTATTAAAATAAATATTGTCACATTCCAAATTTAAATTTTTAACTTTTTATTTTCAAATTTAATTATTTTATTTAATTAATTTTTTAATTAATTAAATAAAATAAATATTAAAATATCATGCTAATTTTTTATTTAATTAAATCATTAATTAAATTTTTTTAATTAGGCTTAATTAATAAAAAATACATCGAAGACTCATAAGGTAAAAATTTGAAAATCCATCATAGCCAAAATACATAAAAAATCAAACCAAAGGTTTAAATCATGAATTATGTCATCCAATGTATTCGGAGGGTACTCAACTCAGATACTTGTCCTAATTTTTCAATTAGAATAAATGGCTTAAAGGGTTGGAATTTGGACTTCAGAATTTATCTCCCTTCTCTTATCATTGAGATAGTGTGATAGGGTATGCTCATCTTGGCAATTCAGGGAAGTCGATACCCGGTACCTGCAATCTTCATAAAAATCATGCATATACAAATAGAATATACTAAACTAAACAGGCAATGGAAAGAAGTGGTGCATCGTGTAGATCTCGACTAGCAGGTGACTATGACTCCCTTCCTTAACCACATCAGACACGCCATACAAAAGCAAACACACAAAACAAACACGCACACCATATACATGCAAGTATGGGGTAAGTATCCATAAGAAAACACATATGATAATAAATCATCTTACTAATCATCATTAATAATAGAAAATACTAAAAATAATCATCATATATATATAAAATGAAAAATCTAAGTAATCTCATCACATATCAATTGAATCCATAGCACAATATCTGATAGTCTCAAAACAATGCTACTAATCAACAACATAAAACTAGCTCTAAAAGAGTTCAGCAAAGAATACAAAATGTGAAATAGAGGCAAGCACTATATTTGAAATAATTAAACAAAATTATTTAATTAAATGGAGTAATTTTAATTAATTTAAAAAAGTTATTTAATTAAATGAGAAGCCATTCCTAATTAATTAAATGAAGTTATTTAATTAAATAAGAAAAGTGTCTCTAATTAATTAAAGATTATTTAATTAAACAGAAAAAGTAATTATGAGAGCATATCTCATTTTAATAAATTAAATATCTCAACAAAATCTCTCTTCAGTTCAAAAAGGGAAATTTTCAGTTCACTATTGATAAAAAAATGAGTTAAATTAGTTAACTCTTTTTTCTACTCAAATTGAATCAGTTAACTCCTTATTTTACTCAACTTGAATCCATTAACTCCCTTTAATTTGAAAATCTTCTTTTATGACTGAACTTCACCTTTAATCCTGACCGTTGATTGAAATCGATCTCAACCATTGATGAATTCTAGGAAAGTCTATTTAAGAGGCCCTCATCTCTTTATTTTGAAAGGTTGAATGAGAATTTGCATCGAATTGTTGCTGGAATTTATACTCACATTTGCTCATATTCACATACGCAAAGATCAAGTTTGATCAAAAGTTGACCAAATTTAACAATGGTTAACTCAATTCAACCGTAATTAAATTTGGTCAACTTTTGGTCAAACTTGATCTTTGCGTATATGAATATGAGCAAATGTGAGTATGAATTTTAGCATCAATTCGATAATTCTCATTCAACCTTTCAAAACGAAGATATGAGAGTCTCTTAAATAGACTTTTCTAGAATTCATCAACGGTTGAGATCGATTTCAATCAACGGTCAGGATTAAAGATGAAGTTCAGTCATAAAGGTAGATTTCTAAATCAAAAGAAGCTAATAGATTTAATTTGAGTAAAATAAGGAGTTAACTGATTTAATTTGAGTAGAAAAAGGAGTTAACTGATTTAACTCATTTTTGAGCAATAGTGAACTGAAAATTTCCCTTTTTGAACTGAAGAGAGATTTTGTTGAGATATTTAATTTAATAAAATGAGATATGCTCTGATATTTACTTTTTCTATTTAATTAAATAATCTTTAATTAATTAAAGACACTTTTCTTATTTAATTAAATAACTTCATTTAATTAATTAGGAATGGCTTCTCATTTAATTAAATAACTTTGTTTAATTAATTAGAAGTAAGTACTTCATTTAATCAAATAATTTAGTTTAATTATTTCAAAATTCTATTTGAAACTAGTTAGCTCAAGTTAACCATGGTTAAATCTGGTCAACTTTTGGTCAAACTTGATATTTGCATATGTGACTTTGAGCAAATGTGAGTATGAATTTCAGCAACAATTCGATGCAAATTTTCATTCAACCTTTCAAAATGAAGAGATGAGGGTCTCTTAAATAGACTTTCTTGGAATTCATCAACGGTAGAGATTGATTTCAATCAATGGTCAAGATTAAAGGTGAAGTTCAGTTATCAAGGGAGATTTCCAAATTAAAGGGAGTTAACAGATTTAATTTCAGTAAAATAAAGAGTTAACTGATTCAGTTTGAGTAGAAAAATGAGTTAACTGATTTAACTCATTTTTGATCAATAATGAACTGAAAATTTCTCTTTTTAAACTGAAGAGAAATTTTGTTGAGATATTTAATTTTTTTAAATGAGATATGCTCTCATAATTACTTTTTCTATTTAATTAAATAATCTTTAATTAATTAGAGACAATTTTCTTATTTAATTAAATAACTTCATTTAATTAATTAGGAATGGCTTCTTATTTAATTAAATAACATTGTTTAATTGATTAGAAGTAAGTACTCCATTTAATTATTATTTTTTTTTTCAAAACTAGTCAACTCAAGTCAATCGTGGTTAAATCTGGTCAACTTTTGGTCAAACTTGATCTTTGCGTATGTGAATATGAGCAAATGTGAGTATGAATTTCAGCAATAATTTGATGCAAATTCTCATTCAATCTTTCAAAATGAAGAGTTGAGGGTCTCTTAAATAGACTTTTCTAGAATTCATCAATGGTTGAGATCGATTTCAATCAACGCTCAGGATTAAAGGTGAAGTTAAGTCATAAAGGGAGATTTCCAAATTAAAGATAGTTAACGAATTTAATTTGAGTAAAATAAGGAGTTAACTGATTCAATTTGAGTAGAAAATGGAGTTAACTGATTTAACTCATTTTTAATCAATAGTGAACTGAAAATTTCTCTTTTTGAACTGAATAAAGATTTTATTGAGATATTTAATTTAATAAAATGAGATATGCTCTCGTAATTACTTTTTCTATTTAATTAAATAATCTTTAATTAATTAGAGACACTTTTCTTATTTAATTAAATAACTTCATTGAATTAATTAGGAATGGCTTCTCATTTAATTAAATAACTTTGTTTAATTAATTAGAAGTAAGTACTCCATTTAATTAAATAATTTCGTTTAATTATTTTAAAATTCTTTTCGAAACTAGTCAACCATGGTTAAATTTGGTCAACTTTCGGTCAAACTTGATCTTTGCGTATGTGAATATGAGCAAATGTAAGTATGAATTCCAGCAACAATTCGATGCAAATTCTCATTCAACCTTTCAAAACGAAGAGATGAGGGTCTCTTAAATAGACTTTCGTGAAATTTATCAACGGTTGAGATCGATTTCAATCAACGGTCAGGACTAAAGGTGAAGTTCAGTCATAAAAGAAGATTTTCAAATTAAAGGGAGTTAATAGATTTAATTTGAGTAAAATAACGAGTTAACTGATTCAATTTGAGTAAAAAAAAGAGTTAATTGATTTAACTCATTTTTTTATCAATACTGAACTGAAAATTTTCTTTTTTGAACTAAAGAGATATTTTGTTGAAATATTTAATTTAATAAAATGAGATATGCTCTCATAATTACTTTTTCTATTTAATTAAATAATCTTTAATTAATTACAAACACTTTTCTTATTTAATTAAATAACTTCATTTAATTAATTAGGAATTGCTTCTCATTTAATTAAATAACTTTGTTTAATTAATTAGAAGCAAGTACTTCATTTAATTAAATAATTTTGTTTAATTATTTCAAATTTTTTTCAAAACTAGTCAACTCAAGTCAACTATGGTTAAATCTGGTCAACTTTTGGTGAAATTTAATCTTTGCGTATGTGAATATGAGCAAATGTGAGTATGAATTCTAGCAACAATTCGATGCAAATTCTCATTCAACCTTTCAAAATGAAGAGATGAGGGTCTCTTAAATAGACTTTTTTAAAAATTCATCAACGGTTAAGATCGATTTCAATCAACAGTCAGGATTAAAGGTGAAGTTCAGTCATAATGGGAGATTTCCAAATTAAAGGGAGTTAGCAGATTTAAGTTAAGTAAAATAAGGAGTTAACTGATTCAATTTGAGTAGAAAAGGGAGTTAACTAATTTAACTCATTTTTGATCAATAGTGAACTGGAAATTTCTCTTTTTGAACTGAAGAGATATTTTGTTGAGATATTTAATTTAATAAAATGAGATATGCTCTCATAATTACTTTTTCTATTTAATTAAATAATCTTTAGTTAATTAGAGACACTTTTCTTATTTAACTATTATAACTTCATTTAATTAATTAGGAATGGCTTCATGTAATGCCCCGCCAAGGGATCCAAAGAATTTTAGTAAGTTTGCCAAATAATTTTTTTTTTAAACATGAAAGATAAAATTGTTGATAACATTTGTGAAAGTAATAGCAACAATTTCAAATAAAAATAAACATAACATATATACATAACAGGCTACATTCTTTAAAGATTCCTTAACGTTGTATCATATCTAAATTAACTATTCATCTAACATCCCATCCTTATGAAATAACAATGATACATCCAATGTACTTAAGTAATATACAAGTGTCTTTTTGTAATTATATTTTAGTTTAGCTCAATCATCCACTGTACATATCACAGGGTATGAAAAGCTTAAAAGAATAAACATCCAAGTAAATAAAGTACATCATCATCATCTAATATTAATTCATGATGCAATAAAATAAATGAAACCACATATCATACATGATACATCACCACAAAAGATATAAACATCCATCACAAAAGATAATCATATATCACAAACATAAATAACTAAGTGGACGGTTTCTCCGAATCATAAATAGCATCATTAGACCATCGTGGATCCTAGCCATCCCTCCGTGCTTAACATTCCAAAGCACCAAAGAGATCATTGGTATTAACATAGTAGAAATGTCACTCTTAAAATATCCTAATAACATGCAAAGTAAAGCATAATAAATCATCAACTAACATATGCAAAGTAAAACAATTCATCAATATAAGAAACATACTAGTGAATACATCCATCATAAGGTATATTATCTATCATAATGCTCCAAGAACATAATAAAGAATAAATACTAACCAAGAATACTCCAACCATGGTGTCTCGGACAGATCTGAAATGATAAGAGTGAAAAATAAACTACCACCCGATCACGTGAAACCTAAGTGGTCCACTCCCACCGTGTTGAGGAGATAATCTCAAGTCTCAAAAAGGATATCAAAACAACCATAAAGTTTAAATCTCTAGAAGTTCAGGAATCTTAAAAGTATACTACTCAAAGGTTCCGACACACACAAAATCGACATTTAATTCCTAGAGACACATAATGACATGTAGGAAACCTACTCTGCAAGTGGGAAAGTTTCATCGCAATTATCACGTAGAAGTTACCCTGGCAGTTAGCTAAACTCCACGGGTCCATACTGATCTCATGTGGCCACTAGTATCCTGTCATACTGACGAGGCATACTACGGAATGCACGGTCGCAACCATGCGTTCTCACTACTCCCATCCTAGCTTGTACAAGCACTCAAAGCATGGGCGAGAACATCAAAACAATTATCTTTTTAGGTTCATTTAATCCCTATTTAGTGTGTAAATGTTATCACGTATTAACCAAACTTACAATGAGTTACCCTGGCAGCCACTTAGGGCCCCGGCCCCCATTGCAAGCCACTTCCCGACACTACAAGTAGATTACCTACCCTAAGCTCATGGAATCATAAATCTCAAAATCATAAAAGATAATCCATAATAAAATCGTTAAATATGCATAAAAGCATCAAATATACATAATAAGAATAATCAAATCTCCAAGATAAAAATCATCAAATCTGCATGAGCATCTGAAAAAGAATCCATAGAAAATCATGACCACAACAGTTCTCTATTGGAAACTGAAGGCATCACTGATAATCATAAGTATCAATTGGTTCTCAATAACCAAAATATATCTCAAGATAAATGGTTCTCAACAAGCAACCAAAAATATCTCAAAATCATATCGATCGAAGACTCCAAAATGGTTGAGTCAAACATGTTACAACATGACATCATCAAAAAATAAATTCATATTTCAGTCCCATCATGGTGACTAGAAAATAATCTAAGGATAACTGATCGATGACTCAAAAATGATTAGCTCAAGTGTCTCATACACATACACTCTCAGCTTCAAACATGAAGACTGATGAACAATAACAATTAGTAAATACAAATATTTCATAGACCATACAATCACATTACCATGGTTGGGCTTATAAAGATCGAGACCAAATAAGCTCAACATGCCATCACATCTCATAACCTCCGAGCCTCTGGTAACAACTTAGGACTGGTCAACACTAGTCAACCCAAAACCCAAAATAAGAAACATATAGAATACACGATGCAAACACATGTTTTGGTTTACTAAATCCACATAGTTGAATAATGTGTAAGGGTTTCCAGTTTTCTGTTTGCAAGTATACTTCAAGTGTTTTAAGTTTCATCATTTGACCTACAAGTCAAACCAATTGTTCCCTGATAGCATTACCCTTCCATTATTAAGAATTACATTCTAAGAATAACTTAAGGATAAATATTCACTAAACTGATCATCATTGACCTTAATTAAATTATCTTTTATATTTAACCATGATCCATATTCTAATTGATTAACCTTTCAACTTTTTTAGGATCATTATTCGTTATATTATAAGAAGACCAATTATCATTCTTCGAATAAAAGATTATAACTTTATTAAAATTATCAATTACATCAATCAATTAACATAGGTCCATATTCTAATAGTCTTCAATTAAATATTACTAAGTCTTCACTATCAAATATCTAAGGTCATCATTCAAGTCATAAGAATAAGACCTATCAACTTGATATCAATATTTCTACAATCTTAATAAAAGAATTATATTAATTAAATCTTCATTACTTAACTTAATTTTTAATTAAATCTAATTAACTCTCATTGATTGATTTAATTAATAATTACATAATCATAACAACGTTCCAATTAATATCAGTTGACAAATAAATAACTATAATTCTGTATGATAAAAATCAACTATAATTAAATACTCAATAGATCATTTTAATAATTCAATAATAATTATTGAAAATATTAAATGACTATATTCGTCATCTTTTAAAGAATACCAACATTCCCTTAACAAATTTGTATTATCATTAATCTTTTCAAATAAGACTCTATCGCACAACTTAATTATTAATATCATATTTATAATATCAACTCAATGAATATCAATTGATTAAAAATCAATTATAATCCAACTCTAAAAATTATTATCTTTTATCAAACTTCAATCAATAAATAATCTCCACTAGATTAACTCTAATCAAATTTGTTGATATCTATTTAAACCATTATTTATTAATAGTTTGCTAGTCCTTACAAACATTAATAAATAATAAACTCCTCAAACTATACATACTCGATCTATAGAATCCTTTCATAAACTCATTAGTTAATATTTGGCTAACTGTTAACTCCATTAAGGTATTCAAACGTATTAACCAATAACATAATAATTCAGTCTTAATCAAATATCATTCAGAGTTTCTAAATTTAAATCAACATAATATAAATTATTATCTTACAATTATTTAATCAATATTAAAATCAACCATTAGACTCCATTTTCTAATTGTTCTAATAATATTTTGTCTATATAAACGTTGTTTGAAAGAGATCCCTATCACAAAACAATAAGACTCATTGTAGATTTTTAACATGAATAATCTTCAAATTCTTAACATTATCATCTTCATTAAACAACTCTAAAATTATTTAATATATATTAAATAGTATTCAATATACATTATAAAAAGTCCACTATATAAATTATATTAAAATCTTTTTTCTTTTAATTTTCTCTCATCCATTTACTTAGATTGACTAGTAATTAATTACACTTCCTCTACTATTAATTAATCTTAATTAAATTTGATTTAATTAGATTAGATAATAAACTATATAAAATTAATGCATATTAATAAGATTATAATAAGGGAAGATTGTGCAATAATATCATTAATTCATTCCATGCATTGATATATTATTTTTGTAAAGTTTAAGCATAAAGAACTCTTGATTATGAGAAACGAAAAAAATTTGTTTTTGAATAAAATAGTCTCAGTACGAAGGTCATATCTCCCTAATGAATTGTTGGATTGGGCTAAAATTTAAATATGTTGGAGAGGGCCAAGTTGCACCAATTTTGATTGGAGTGATTGAATAAATTCGATCCCGATAAAAAGTTATGAATAACTGAGTTCGAATCTATCCAAGGGGCAGCGACAGGTCAATCTGTGATGAATTAAGAATTTTCTCTTAAAATATAATTGTTCTTTAACTAATTAAATAATTTTATCTAATTATTTTAAATTTTTTTTTGAAACTAGTCAACTCAAGTCAACCGTGGTTAAATTTGGTCAACTTTTGGTCAAACTTGATTTTTGCATATGAGAATATGAGCAAATGCGAGTATGAATTCCAACAACAATTCGATGCAAATTCTCATTCAACGTTTCAAAATGAATAGATGAGGGTCTCTTAAATAGACTTTCTTGGAATTCATCAATGGTTGAGATCGATTTCAATCATAGGTCAGGATTAAAGGTGAAGTTCAGTCATAAAGAAAGATTTCCAAATTAAAGAGAGTTAACGGATTTAATTTGAGTAAAATAAGGAGTTTAACTAATTTAATTTGAGTAGAAAAAGGAGTTAACTGATTTAACTCATTTTTGATCAATAGTGAACTGAAAATTTCCCTTTTTGAACTGAAAAGAGATTTTGTTGAGATATCTAATTTAATAAAATAAGATATCCTCTCATAATTACTTTTTCTATTTAATTAAATAATCTTTAATTAATTAGAGACCCTTTTCTTATTTAATTAAATCACTTCATTTAATTAATTAGGAATGGCTTCTTATTTAATTAAATAACTTTGTTTAATTAATTAGAAGTAAGTACTCCGTTTAATTAAATAATTTCATTTAATTATTTTAAAAAAAAATTCGAAACTAGTCAACTCAAGTCAACCGTGGTTAAATCTGGTCAACTTTTGGTCAAACTTGATCTTTGCGTATGTGAATATGAGCAAATGTGAGTATGAATTCCAACAAAAATTCAATGCAAATTCTCATTCAACCTTTCAAAATGAAGAGATGAAAGTCTCTTAAATAGACTTTTTTGGAATTTATTAGCTATTGAGATCGATTTCAATCAACGGTCAGGATTAAAAGTGAAGTTCAGTCATAAAGGGAGATTTCAAAATTAAAGGGAGTTAAAAAATTTAATTTGAGTAAAATAAGAAGTTAACTAATTCAATTTGAGTGAAAAAAGATGTTAACTGATTTAACACATTTTTTATCAATAGTGAACTGAATTTTTTTCTTTTTGAACTGAAGAGAGATTTTGTTGAGATATTTAATTTAATAAAATGAGATATGCTCTCATAATTACTTTTTCTATTTAATTAAATAATTTTTAATTAATTAGAGGCACTTTTCTTATTTAATTAAATAACTTCATTTAATTAATTAGGAATGGCTTCTCATTTAATTAAATAACTTTGTTTAATTAATTAGAAGTAAGTACTCCATTTAATTAAATAATTTTGTTTAATTATTTTAAAATTCTTTTCGAAACTAGTCAACTCAAGTCAACCATGATTAAATCTGGTCAACTTTTGGTCAAACTTGATCTTTGTGTATGTGAATATGAGCAAATATGAGTATGAATTCTCGCAACAATTCGATGCAAATTCTTATTCAACATTTCAAAATGGAGTGATGAGGGTCTCTTAAATAGACTTTTTTGGAATTCATCAACGGTTGAGATTGATTTCAATCAACGATCAGGATTAAAAGTGAAGTTCAGTCATAAAATGAGATTTTCAAATTAAAGAAAGTTAATAGATTTAATTTGAGTAAAATAGGGAGTTAACTGATTCAATTTGAGTAGAAAAAGGAGTTAACTGATTTAACTCATTTTTGATCAATAATGAACTGGAAATTTTCCTTTTTGAACTGAAGAGAGATTTGGTTGAGATATTTAATTTAATAAAATGAGATATGCTATCATAATTACCTTTTATATTTAATGAAATAATCTTTAATTAATCAGAGATAGTTTTCTTATTTATTTAAATAACTTCATTTAATTAATTAGGAATGGCTTCTCATTTAATTAAATAACTTTGTTTAATTAATTAGAAGTAAGTACTCCATTTAATTAAATAATTTTGTTTAATTATTTCAAAATTCTTTTTGAGACTAGTCAACTCAATTCAACCGTGGTTAAATCTGGTCAAACTTGATCTTTGCGTATGTGAATATGAGCAAATGTGAGTATGAATTCCAGCAATAATTCGATGCAAATTCTCATTCAACCTTTCAAAATGAAGAGATGAGGGTCCCTTAAATAGACTTTCTTGGAATTCATCAACGGTTGAGATCGATTTCAATGAACGGTTAGGATTAAAGGTGAAATTCAGTCATAAAGGGAGATTTCCAAATTAAAGGGAGTTGACAGATTTAATTTGAGTAAAATAAGGAGTTAATTGATTCAATTTGAGTAGAAAAAGGAGTTAACTCATTTAACTCATTTTTTATCAATAGCGAACTGGAAATTTCCCTTTTCGAACTCAAGAGAGATTTTGTTGACATATTTAATTTAATAAAATGAGATATGCTCTCATAATTACTTTTTCTATTTAATTAAATAATCTTTAATTAACTAGAGACACTTTTCTTATTTATTTAAACAATTTCATTTAATTAATTAGGAATAGCTTCTCATTTAATTAAATAAATTTGTTTAATTAATTAGAAGTTTGTACTCCATTTAATTAAATAATTTTGTTTAATTATTTTAAATTTTTTTTCGAAACTAGTCAACTCAAGCCAACTGTGGTTAAATATGGTCAACTTTTGGTCAAACTTGATCTTTTCATTTGTGAATATGAACAAATCTGAGTATGAATTCCAGCAAAAATTCGATGCAAATTCTCATTCAACCTTTCAAAATGAAGAGATGAGGGTTTCTTAAATAGACTTTCCTAGAATTCATCAACGGTTGATATCGATTTCAATCAACGGTCAGGATTAAAGGTGAAGTTCAGTTATAAAGGGAGATTTCCAAATTAAAGGGAGTTAACAGATTTAATTTGAGTAAAATAAGGAGTTAACTGATTCAATTTGAGTAGAAAAAGGAGTTCACTGATTTAACTCTTTTTTGATCAATAGTGAACTGGAAATTTTTCTTTTTGAACTGAAGAGAGATTTTGTTGAGATATTTAATTTAATAAAATGAGATATGCTCTCATAATTACTTTTTCTATTTAATTAAATAATCTTTAATTAATTATGGACACTTTTCTTATTTAATTAAATAACTTCATTTAATTAATTAGGAATGGCTTCTCATTTAGTTAAATAACTTTGTTTAATTAATTAGAAGTAAGTACTCCATTTAATTAACTAATTTCATTTAATTATTTTAAATTTTTTTCGAAACTAGTCAACTCAAGTCAACCGTAGTTAAATATGGTCAACTTTTGGTCAAACTTGATCTTTGCGTATGTGAATATGAGCAAATGTGAGTATGAATTCCAACAACAATTCGATGTAAATTCTCATTCAACCTTTCAAAATGAAGAGATGAGGGTATCTTAAATAGACTTTCCTAGAATTCATCAACAGTTGAGGTCGATTTCAATCAACGATCAGGATTAAAGGTGAAGTTCAGTCATAAAGGGAGATTTTTAAATTAAAGGGAGTTAACATATTTAATTTGAGTAAAATAAGGAGTTAACTGATTCAATTTGAGTAGAAAAAGGAGTTAACTCATTTAACTCATTTTTTATCAATAGTGAATTGGAAATTTCCCTTTTCGAATTGAAGAGAGATTTTGTTGAGATATTTAATTTAATAAAATGATATATGCTCTCATAATTACTTTTTTATTTGTTTAAATAATCTTTAATTAATTAGAGACACTTTTCTTATTTAATTAAATAACTTCGTTTAATTAATTAGGAATGGCTTCTCATTTAATTAAATAACTTTTTTTAATTATTAGAAGTAAGTACTCGATTTAATTAAATAAATTCTTTTAATTCTTTTTAAAAAAATTTTGAAACTAGTCAACTCAAGCCAACTATGGTTAAATCTAGTCAACTTTTGGTCAAACTTGATCTTTGCATATGTGAATATGAGCAAATGTGAGTATGTATTTCAGCAACAATTTGATGCAAATTCTCATTCAACCTTTCAAAATGAAGAGATAAGGGTCTCTTAAATAGACTTTTCTGGAATTCATCAACGGTTGAGATCGATTTCAATCAACGGTTAGGATTAAAGGTGAAGTTTAGTCATAAAGGGAGATTTCCAAATTAAAGGGAGTTAACAGATTTAATTTGAGTAAAATAAGGAGTTAACTGATTCAATTTGAGTAGAAAAAGGAGTTAATTGATTTAACTCATTTTTGAGCAATAGTGAACTGAAAATTTCTATTTTTGAGTTGAAGAGAGATTTTGTTGAGATATTTAATTTAATAAAATGAGATATGCTCTCATAATTACTTTTTCTATTTAATTAAATAATCTTTAATTAATTAGAGACACTTTTCTTATTTAATTATGTTATGCCCTAAATTTACCCTAAATGTTCATTAAGCACAATTTTTTTTTAAAAATTATTATTATTATTATTATTATTCTTAATTAATTAATTTCATAAGCCTAAATAACCTCCAAATGACATATGTTTCAGTGCCTACCCTCGTTCACATCTTTTCCTGACATTGATGCTATTATTATCAGACTATGATAGACTAGTTTTATGTTGATGGATTAGTGGTATTGTTTTGACACTAACAGACATTATGTTATGGATTCAGTGGTTATATGATGAGATCATTTAGATTTTACATTTCGTGCATACATGATCATTATACTGTTTTAAGTTATTATTGATAATTAGATGGATGGTTTATTATTTTATTTTTATTATGGATACTTACCCCATACTTGCATGTGTATGGTGTGCATATTTTCTTATTGCATGGCATTTCTAATGTGGTTAAGGAAGGGAGTCGTAGTCACTTGCTTAGTCGAGATCTACACGATGCACCACTTCCTGCCATTGTCTGTTTAGCTTATCATTATATATATGGTATGTACATGCATAATTTTTCTGCAGGTTGCAAGTATCAGGTATCGACTTCTTTGAATTATCAAGATGAGCGTACCCTATTATACTATCTCAATGATAAGAGAAGAGAGATAAATTCTCAAGTCCAAATCCCAAACCCTTAAACCATTTGTCTTAGTGAGTTAGGACAAGTATCAGAGTTGAGTACCCACTGAATATGTCGGATGACATATTTCGTGATTTTTAACCCTTTAGACTGATTTTGAGTGATTTGCTCTATGGTGGGTTTTTATATTTTATCTTGGAGGTTTATGGTGAATTTTCTATTAATTAAGTCTTAATAAATGGATTTAATTAATAAATTAATTATTTGAGAAGATTAATATAAAATATCATGTTATTTGATATTTTGATTGTAATTAATTAAATGAAAATTATTCAGAAAAATGAATTAAATAAAACAAAATTAAAAATTAAAATTAATAATAATAATAAAATAATAATAAAGTAATAAATAAATAATAAAAATAAAAGTTATAAAAATTAAAATAAAAGTTATAAATATTTAAATAAAAATTATATAAAAAGTAAATTGGAGTTATAAGCTTGCATGGGAGTTAACGCACTTTTCTATTTCTCATGTGTCAACAACACGGGGGTTCGTGCATTAATTAAGCACATGGTGTCTAAAACCCTATGGCTCATCTTGAAGGTTGGAAAAGACCCATGCTTAGTTGGTGAGACCTTCCAGCTGTTTCTAAAAATATTCTAGAGGTTTCCTGAGAGCTCTTTATATTCAAGCATCCCTAAAAGCTTATAGATAGTGTTTAGAGTGCAATTGGAGCATTGGAGGATTCGAGAATTCTGAAGAAGGGAGCTTGCTCTGCGGGTATTCTGAAGAAGAGCGAATTAGCATCAAAGTCTGGATAGATTCTTGTGATTTTACTTATGTGATTTTACTTATAAAGCTGAAGTTCAGTCATAAAGGGAGAATTTCAAATTAAAGGGTGTTAGCAGATTTAATTTGAGTAAAATAGGGAGTTAACTGATTCAATTTGAGTAGAAAAAGGAGTCAACTGATTAAACTCATTTTTGATCAATAGTGAATTGTAAATTTCCCTTTTTGAACTGAAGAGAGATTTTGTTGAGATATTTAATTTAATAAAATAAGATATGCTCTCATAATTACTTTTTTTATTTAATTAAATAGTCTTTAATTAATTATAGACACTTTTTTTATTTAATTAAATAACTTAATTTAATTAATTAGGAATGGCTTGTCGTTTAATTAAATAACTTTGTTTAATTAATTATAAGTAATTACTCCATTTAATTAAATAATTTTGTTTAATTATTTCAAAATTATTTTCAAAACTAGTCAACTCAAGTCAACCATGGTTAAATCTGGTCAACTTTTCATCAAATTTGATCTTTGTGTATGTGAATATGAGTAAATGTGAGTATGAATTCCAGCAACAATTCGATGCAAATTCTCATTCATCCTTTCAAAATGAAGATATGAGGGTCTCCTAAATATACTTTCTTAGAATTCATCAACGGTTGAGATCGATTTCAATCAACAGCTAGAATTGAAGGTGAAGTTCAATCATAAAGAGAGATTTTCAAATTAAAGGGAGTTAACAGATTTAATTTGAGTAAAATAACGAGTTAACTAATTCAATTTGAGTGAGAAAAGGAGTTAACCGATTTAACTCATTTTTGATCAATAGTGAACTAGAAATTTTTCTTTTTGAACTGAAGAGAGATTTTGTTGAGATATTTAATTTAATAAAATGAGATATGCTCTCATAATTACTTTTTCTATTTAATTAAATAATCTTTAATTAATTAGAGGCACTCTTCTTATTTAATTAACTTCATTTAATTAATTAGGAAGGGCTTATCATTTAATTAAATAACTTTGTTTAATTAATTAAAAGTAAGTACTCCATTTAATTAAATAATTTTGTTTAATTATTTCAAAATTCTTTTCGAAACTAGTCAACTCAAGTCAAACGTAGTTAAATCTGGTCATCTTTTGGTCAAACTTGATCTTTGCGTATGTGAATATGAGCAAATGTGAGTATGAATTCAAGCAACAATTTGACACAAATTCTCATTCAACCTTTCAAAATAAAGAGATGAGGGTCTCCTAATAGACTTTCCTAGAATTCATCAATGGTTGAAATCGATTTCAATCAATGGTCAGGATTAAAGGTGAAGTTCAGTCAGAAACGGAGATTTCCAAATTAAAGGGAGTTAACAGATTTAATTTGAGTAAAATAAGGAGTTAAGTGATTCAATTTGAGTAGAAAATAGAGTCAACTGATTTAACTCATTTTTTATCAATAGTGAAATGGAAATTTTCCTTTTTGAACTGAAGAGAGATTTTGTTGAGATATTTAATTTAATAAAATGAGATATGCTCTCATAATTACTCTTTTTATTTAATTAAATAATTTTTAATTAATTAGAGATACTTTTCTTATTTAATTAAATAACTTTATTTAATTAATTAGGAAAGGCTTCTCATTTAATTAACTAACTTTGTTTAATTAATGAGAAGTAAGTACTCCATCTAATAAAATAATTTTGTTTAATTATTTTAATTTATTTTCGAAACTAGTCAACTCAAGTCAACTGTGGTTAAATCTGGTCAACTTTTGGTCAAACTTGATCTTTGCGTATATGAATATGAGCAAATGTGAGTATGAATTTCAGAAACAATTCGATGCAAATTATCATTCAACCTTTCAAAATGAAGAGATGAGGGTCTCTTAAATACACTTTCTTGAAATTCATCAATGGTTGAGATTGATTTCAATCAACGGTTAGGATAAAAGGTGAAGTTCAGTCATAAAGGGAGATTTCCAAATTAAAGGGAGTTAACAGATTTAATTTGAGTAAAATAAGAAGTTAACTGATTCAATTTGAGTAGAAAAAGGAGTCAACTGATTTAACTCATTTTTTATCAATAGTGAACTGAAAATTTCCCTTTTTGAACTGGAAAGAGATTTTGTTGAGATATTTAATTTAATAAAATAAGATATGCTTTCATAATTGCTCTTTCTACTTAATTAAATAATCTTTAATTAATTAGAGACCCTTTTCTTATTTAATTAAATAACTTCATTTAATTAATAAGGAATGGCTTGTCATTTAATTATATAACTTTGTTTAATTAATTAGAAGTAAGTACTCCATTTAATTAAATAATTTTCTTTAATTATTTCAAAATTCTTTTCGAAACTAGTCAACTCAAGTCAACCGTGGTTAAATCTGGTCAACTTTTGGTCAAACTTGATCTTTTCGTATGTGAATATGAGCAAATGTGAGTATGAATTCCAGCAACAATTCGATGCAAATTCTCATTCAACCTTTCAAAATGAAGAGATGAGGGTCTCTTAAATAGAATTTTTTGATATTCATCAAAGGTTGAGATCGATTTGAATCAACGGTCAGGATTAAAAGTGAAGTTCAGTCATAAAAGGAGATTTGCAAATTAAAAGGAGTTAACATATTTAATTTGAGTAAAATAAGGAGTTAACTGATTCAATTTGAGTAGAAAGGGAGTTAACTGATTTAACTCATTTTTTACCAATAGTAAACTGGAAATTTCAATTTTTGAATTGAAGAGAGATTTTGTTGACATATTTATTTTAATAAAATAAGATATAATCTCATAATTACTTTTTCTATTTAATTAAATAATCTTTAAATAATTAGATGCACTTTTCTTATTTAATTAAATTACTTCATTTAATTAATTAGGTATGGCTTCTTATTTAATTAAATAATTTTATTTAATTAATTAGAAGTAAGTACTAAATTTAATTAAATAATTTCGTTTAATTATTTTTAAAATTTTTTTGAAACTAGTCAACTAAATTCAACCGTGGTTAAATTTGGTCAACTTTTGGTCAAACTTGATCTTTTCGTATGTGAATATGAGCAAATGTGAGTATGAATTCCAGCAACAATTCGATGCAAATTCTCATTCCACCTTTCAAAATGAAGAGATGAGGGTCTCTTAAATAGAATTTTTTGAAATTCATCAATGGTTGTGATCGATTTCAATCAACGGTCAGGATTGAAGGTGAAGTTCAGTCATAAAGGGAGATTTGCAAATTAAAGGGAGTTAATAGATTTAATTTGAGTAAAATAAGGAGTTAACTGATTCAATTTGAGTAGAAAAAGGAGTTAACAGATTTAACTCATTTTTTATCAGTAGTAAAATAGAAATTTCCCTTTTTGAACTGAAGAGAGATTTTATTCAGATATTTAATTTAATAAAATGAGATATGCAATTATAATTACTCTTTCTATTTAATTAAATAATCTTTATTTAATTAGAGACACTTTTTTTATTTAATTAAATAACTTCATTTAATTAATTAGGAATGGCTTCCCATTTAATTAAATAACTTTGTTTAATTAATTAGAAGTAAGTACTCCATTTAATTAAATAATTTTGTTTAATTATATCAAAATTCTTTTTGAAACTAGTCAACTCAAGCCAACCGTAGTTAAATCTGGTCAACTTTTGGTCAAACTTGATCTTTGCGTATGTGAATATGAGCAAATGTGAGTATGAATTCCAAAAACAATTCGATGCAAATTCTCATTCAACCTTTCAAAATGAAGAGATGAGGGTTTCTTAAATAGACTTTTCTAGAATTCATCAACGGTTGAGATCAATTTCAATCAACGGTCAGGATTAAAGGTAAAGTTCAGTCATATAGCGAGATTTCAAAATTAAAGAGAGTTAACAAATTTAATTTGAGTAAAATAAGGAATTAACTGATTCAATTTGAGTAGAAAAAGGAGTTAACTCATTTAACTCATTTTTGATCAATAGTGAACTGAAAATTTTCTTTTTTGAACTTAAGAGAGATTTTGTTGAGATATTTAATTTAATAAAATGAGATATGCTCTCATAATTACTTTTTCTATTTAATTAAATAATTTTTAATTAATTAGAGACACTTTTCTTATTTAATTAAATAACTTCATTTAATTAATTAGGAATGGCTTCTCATTTAATTAAATAACTTTGTTTAATTAATTAGAAGCACGTATTCCATTTAATTAAATAATTTTGTTTAATTATTTCAAAAAAAAATTTGAATCTAGTCAACCATGGTTAAATCTGGTCAACTTTTGGTCAAACTTGTTCTTTGTGTATGTGAATATGAGAAAATGTCAGTATGTATTCCAACAACAATTCGATATAAATTCTCATTCAACCTTTAAAAATGAAGAGATGAGGGTCTCTTAAATAAACTTTTTTATAATTCATCAATGGTTGAAATCAATTTCAATCAACGGTCAAGATTAAAGGTGAAGTTCAGTCATAAAGAGAGATTTTAAAATTAAAGGGAGTTAATAGATTTAATTTGAGTAAAATAAAGAGTTAATTGATTCAATTTGAGTAGAAAAAAGAGTTAACTGATGTAATTCATTTTTTATCAATAGTGAACTGGAAATTTCCCTTTTTGAACTGAAGAGAGATTTTATTGAGATATTTAATTTAATAAAATGAGATATGCTCTCATAATTACTTTTTGTATTTAATTATATAATTTTAAATTAATTAGAGACACTTTTCTTATTTAATTAAATAACTTAATTTAATTAATTAGGAATGGCTTCTCATTTAATTAAATAACTTTGTTTAACTAATTAGAAGTAAGTACTCCATTTAATTAAATAATTTTATTTAATTATTCCAAATTTTTTTCGAAATTAGTTAGCTCAAGTCAACCGTGGTTAAATCTGGTCAACTTTTGGTCAAACTTGACCTTTTTTTATGTGAATATGAGCAAACGTGAGTGTGAATTTCAGCAACAATTCAAAGCAAATTCTCATTCAACCTTTCAAAATGAAGAGATGAGAGTCTCTTAAATACACTTTGCTAAAATTCATCAACGGTTGAGATCGATTTCAATCAACTGTCAGGATTAAAGGTGAAGTTTAGTCAGAAAGGGAGATTTCCAAATTAAAGGGTGTTAAAAGATTTAATTTGAGTAAAATAAGGAGTTAACTGATTCAATTTGAGTAGAAAAAGAAGTTAACCGATTTAATTCATTTTTTATCAATAGTGAACTAGAAATTTCCTTTTTTGAACTGAAGAGAGATTTTGTTGAGATATTTAATTTAATAAAATGAGATATGCTCTCATAATTACTTTTTCTATTTAATTAAATAATCTTTAATTAATTAGAGACACTTTTCTTATTTTATTAAATAACTTCATTTAATTAATTAGGAATGGCTTCTCATTTAATTAAATAACTATGTTTAATTAATTAGAAATAAGTACTCTATTTAATTGAATAATTTCGTTTAATTATTTCAAAATTCTTTTCGAAACTAGTCAACTCTAGTCAACCGTGGTTAAATCTGTTCAACTTTTAGTCGAACTTGATATTTGCGTATGTGAATATGAGCAAATGTGAGTATGAATTCCAGCAACAATTTGACGCAAATTCTCATTCAACTTTTCAAAACGAAGAGATGAGGGTCTCTTAAATAGAGTTTCCTGGAATTCATCAACAGTTGAAATCGATTTCAATCAACGGTCAGGATTAAATGTGAAGTTCAGTCATAAAAAGAGATTTCCAAATTAAAGGGAGTTAACAGAATTAATTTCAGTAAAATAAGGAGTTAACTGATTCAATTTGAGTAGAAAAAGGAGTTAACTGATTTAATTCATTTTTGATCAATAGTGAACTAGAAATTTCCCTTTTTGAATTGAAGAGAGATTTTGTTGAGATATTTAATTTAATAAATGAGATATGCTCTCGTAATTACGTTTTCTATTTAATTAAATAATCTTTAATTAATTAAAGACACTTTTCTTATTTAATTAAATAACTTTATTTAATTAATTAGGAATGCCTTCTCATTTAACTAAATAACTATGTTTAATTAATTAGAAGTAAGTACTCTATTTAATTAAATAATTTCGTTTAATTATTTTAAAATTCTTTTCGAAACTAGTCAACTCAAGTCAACCATAGTTAAATCTGGTCAACTTTTGGTCAAACTTGATCTTTGTGCATGTGAATATGAGCAAATGTGAGTATAAATTCTAGCAACAATTCGGTGCAAATTCTCATTCAACCTTGCAAAATGAAGAGATGAGTGTCTCTTAAATAGACTTTCCTGGAATTCATCAACAGTTGATATCGATTTCAACCAATGGTCAGGATTAAAGGTGAAGTTCAGTCATAAAGAGAGATTTTCAAATTAAAGGGAGTTAACAGATTTAATTTGAGTAAAATAAGGAGTTAACTGATTCAATTTGAGTAGAAAAATGAGTTAACTCATTTAACTCATTTTTTTATCAATAGTGAACTGGAAATTTCCCTTTTTGAACTGAAGAGAGATTTTGTTGAGATATTTAATTTAATGAAATGAGATATGCTCTCATAATTACTTTTTCCATTTAATTAAATAATCTTTAATTAATTAGAGACACTTTTCTTATTTAAATAAATAACTTCATTTAATTAATTAGGAACGGCTTCTCATTTAATTAAATAACTTTGTTTAATTAATTAAAAGTAAGTACTCCATTTAATTAAATAATTTTGTTTAATTATTTCAAAATTCTTTTCGAAACTAGTCAACCGTGGTTAAATCTGGTCAACTTTTGGTCAAACTTGTTCTTTGCGTATGTGAATATGAGAAGATGTGAGTATGGATTTCAACAACAATTCGATGTAAATTCTCATTCAACCTTTCAAAACGAAGAGATGAGGGTCTCTTATATAGACTTTCCTATAATTCATCAATGGTTGAGATCGATTTCAATCAACGGTCAAGATTAAAGGTGAGGTTCAGTCATAAAAAGAGATTTTAAAATTAATGGGAGTTAATAGATTTAATTTGAGTAAAATAAAGAGTTAATTGATTCAATTTGAGTAGAAAAAAGAGTTAACTGATGTAATTAATTTTTTATCAATAGTGAACTGGAAATTTCCCTTTTTGAACTGAAGAGAGATTTTGTTAAGATATTTAATTTAATAAAATGAGATATGCTCGCATAATTACTTTTTGTATTTAATTATATAATTTTAAATTAATTAGAGACACTTTTCTTATTTAATTAAATAACTTCATTTAATTAATTAGGAATGGCTTCTCATTTAATTAAATAACTTTATTTAACTAATTAGAAGTAAGTACTCCATTTAATTAAATAATTTTATTTAATTATTCCAAAATTCTTTTCGAAACTAGTTAGCTCAAGTCAACCGTGGTTAAATCTGGTCAACTTTTGGTCAAAGTTGACCTTTTCTTATGTGAATATGAGCAAATGTGAGTGTGAATTCCAGCAACAATTTGATGCAAATTCTCATTCAACCTTTCAAAATGAAAAGATGAGAGTCTCTTAAATACACTTTCCTAGAATTCATCAACGGTTGAGATCGATTTCAATCAACTGTCAGGATTAAAGGTGAAGTTTAGTCATAAAGGGAGATTTTCAAATTAAAGGGTGTTAAAAGATTTAATTTGAGTAAAATAAGGAGTTAACTGATTCAATTTGAGTAGAAAAAGGAGTTAACTGATTTAATTCATTTTTGATCAATAGTGGATTAGAAATTTCTCTTTTTGAACTGAAGAGAGATTTTGTTGAGATATTTAATTTAATAAAATGAGATATGCTCTCGTAATTACTTTTTCTATTTAATTAAATAATCTTCAATTAATTAGAGACACTTTTCTTAGTTTATTAAATAACTTCATTTAATTAATTATGAATGGCTTCTCATTTAATTAAATAACTATGTTTAATTAATTATAAATAAGTACTCTATTTAATTGAATAATTTCGTTTAATTATTTCAAAATTCTTTTCGAAACTAATCAACTCTAGTCAACCGTGGTTAAATCTGTTCAACTTTTGGTCAAACTTGATATTTGCTTATGTGAATATGAGCAAATGTGAATATGAATTCTAACAACAATTCGATGCAAATTCTCATTCAACCTTTCAAAACAAAGAGATGAGGGTCTCTTAAATAGAGTTTCCTAGAATTCATGAATAGTTGAGATCGATTTCAATCAACTGTCAGGATTAAATATGAAGTTCAGTCATAAAGGGAGATTTCCAAATTAAAGGGAGTTAACAGAATTAATTTGAGTAAAATAAGGAGTTAACTGATTCAATTTGAGTAGAAAAAAGAGTTAACTGATTTAATTCATTTTTGATCAATAGTGAACTAGAAATTTCCCTTTTTGAACTGAAGAGAGATTTTGTTGAGATATTTAATTTAATAAAATGAGATATGCTTTCGTAATTACTTTTTCTATTTAATTAAATAATCTTTAATTAATTAGAGACACTTTTCTTATTTAATTAAATAACTTCATTTAATTAATTAGGAATGGCTTCTCATTTAACTAAATAACTATGTTTAATTAATTAGAAGTAAGTACTCTATTTAATTAAATAATTTCATTTAATTATTTCAAAATTCTTTTCGAAACTAGTCAACTCTAGTCAACCGTGGTTAAATCTGTTCAACATTTGGTCAAACTTGATCTTTGCGTATGTGAATATGAGCAAATGTGAGTATGAATTCCAGCAACAATTCGATGCAAATTCTCATTCAACCTTTCAAAACGAAGAGATGAGGGTCTCTTAAATGGACTTTCTAAGAATTCATCAACAGTTGAGATCGATTTCAATCAACGGTCAGGATTAAAGGTGAAGTTCAGTCATAAAGGGAGATTTTCAAATTAAAGGGAGTTAACAGATTTAATTTGAGTAAAATAAAGAGTTAACTGATTCAATTTGAGTAGACAAAAGAGTTAACTGATGTAACTCATTTTTTATCAATAGTGAATTGGAAATTTCGCTTTATGAACTGAACAGAGATTTTGTTGAGATATTTAATTTAATAAAATGAGATATGCTCTCATAATTACTTTTTCTATTTAATTAAATAATCTTTAATGAATTAGAGACACTTTTCTTATTTAATTAAATAACTTCATTTAATCAATTAGGAATGGCTTCTCATTTAATTAAATAACTTTGTTTAATTAATTAGAAGCAAGTACTCCATTTAATTAAATAATTTCATTTAATTATTTCATAATTATTTTCGAAACTAGTCAACCGTGGTTAAATCTGATAAAATTTTGGTCAAACTTGATCTTTGCATATGTGAATATGAGCAAATGTGAATATGAATTCCAGCAACAATTCGATGCAAATTCTCATTCAACTTTTCAAAATGAAGAGATGTGGGTCTCTTAGATAGACTTTCCTGAAATTCGTCAATGGTTGAGATCGATTTCAAACAACAGTTAGGATTAAAGGTGAAGTTCAGTCATAAAGGGAGATTTTCAAATTAAAGGGAGTTAACAAATTTAATTTGAGTAAAATAAGGAGTTAACAGATTCAATTTTAGTAGTAAAAGGAGTTAACTGATTTAAATCATTTTTGATCAATAGTGAACTGAAATTTTTCCTTTTTGAACTGAAGAGAGATTTTGTTAAAATATTTAATTTAGTAAAATGAGATGTGCTCTCATAATTACTTTTTCTATTTAATTAAATAATCTTTAATTAATTAGAGACACTTTTCTTATTTAATTAAATAACTTCATTTAATTAATTAGGAATGGCTTCTCATTTAATTAAATAACTTTGTTTAATTAATTAGAAGTAAGTACTCCATTTAATTAAATATTTTTGTTCAATTATTTTAAAATTCTTTATAAAACTAGTCAACTCAAGTCAACCGTGGTTAAATCTGGTCAACTTTTGGTCAAACTTGATCTTTGCATATGTTAATATGAGCAAATGTGAGTATGAATTCCAGCAAAAATTCGATGCAAATTCTCATTCAACCTTTTAAAAATGAAGAGATGAAGGTCTCTTAAATAGACTTTCCTGGAATTCATCAACGATTGAGATTGATTTCAATCAACGGTTAGGATTAAAGGTGAAGTTCAGTCATAAAGGGAGATTTCCAAATTAAAGGGAGTTAACAGATTTAATTTGAGTAAAATAAGGAGTTAATTGATTAAATTTGAGAAGAAAAAGGAGTTGACTGATTTAAGTAATTTTTGATCAATAATGAACTGAAAATTTTTCTTTTTGAACTGAAGAGAGATTTTGTTGAGATATTTAATTTAACAAAATGAAATATGCTCTCATAATTACTTTTTCTATTTAATTAAATAATCTTTAATTAAATAGAGACACTTTTTTTATTTAATTAAATAACTTCATTTAATTAATTAAGAATGGCTTCTCATTTAATTAAATAACTTTGTTTAATTAATTAGAAGTAAGTTGTGAGGCCTCGTCCTGACCCATTGTAGAATAGTGATACATTACCCTTATTTTGTTATTCACGACTCGAGATGTCGAGACATTATCTGATGCTTAGAACATATTTTATTATTTCATGTTGTGTGATGTTATTTTCAGATATATTTGATGATTGTCATATAATGTTTCATGTATATGTATGTTGATGAAATCAGTAAAGGTAGGATCGAGACTTTGATTTAAGATATTTTAAATGGTTAAGAATTAAGTAGGATAAAGAAACCTTTATTGATGGATGTTTTAATTTATGTGAATTTCTGAATACGTATACATTTATGTACATATGATTTTACGAGACTACTGATGTGTGCAATGAGTGTGCAGATATTTAGCCAAGAAACCCCACAGAGGAATAGAACTTATCTCCATGTGCTAAATTTGAAAACCTTGTTGTTCGTAATTCACGTATTTTTATTGTGAGATGTATGTATGCATCTTCCTTGCTCAGTGAATGTTAAATGTTCATAATTATGTTCTTTCAGTGTTGCTTGACACTCGTAAAATGGTTATGTGCTTCAGTGGCTGTTTAGGGTTAATTATTCAACCTTTGGACCAACTTGGTTTAAGTTAGAGTAGTAAGTTGGACCTATTTTATTCCTAGATTTTATTTGACTCTAAACCTCTTCTTAAGGCTTTAAAACTTATTTTTTTCTAACTAAAGGGTATGGGTATGGGTTAGGGGTCTTTTCCAACCCCTAAGCCCCTTGCTTTGACTTTTGAGGTCACTCAAAAAGTCCCTTTTTGCCTTTGTGCGAAAATTGATCATGGGTATCTTGAGTTACCTCACCTCATCTCCACTTGGGGTTTAACCATAGTGTAGGTTGAGTTAGGAGTTTTTAGAGTGGCTAGTGGGTGGAAATAGTTATTGCTCCTTTTGGGTGGTTGAGTTGGAGGCTTATTTGGAGGCCTTCCTTGGACTAGTGGGTTGTTACCCAATCTCTACTTTTAGAGAAGATTTTCTTGAAGCTTGAGGAAAGGAAAGGGATACTCTACTCAAACTTGTTTCATTGTCATTACCTCTTTGTGAAGGTAAGAAATTCTCATCTCCCTTATTCAGATTTTATGTTTGGTTTCATGTTCATGTTATCTTGTTGTTGTTTCACTGTTGTATGGTTGTGGGTATGTGGGAAGATTTGAAAATCATATCTTTTTGGTTGTTTTCCTTTCTTGTTTATGTTTGCAATTTTTGAGTTTCCCTTACATGGGTGTTTTGGTATTACTCACCCTTGGAGAGGGCAGAAGTGACCAATTTTGGGAAAGGTCTATTTAGTTGGACTCCAATCTATGTAGAGTCTCTTCTAAGGATGAGAAGAGGGATTAAGGGTAGGGTGTTATGGGCCCTTACCCGTCAGCACAAACCTGGTATGAGTATGGCAAGTTTAAATGGAAGAACGAAAGTTCTTGGTTATTAGCCCCGATTAGGAATCTGAATGGGTGTTGTGCTTGACTTCTCCTATTGGAAGAATCCATCTTTCCCTAGTCTTGATTCATTGTGAATCCTATTGTGTAAACCATGTATGATTATGCATGCTTGGTGTTCTTTTGGTTCTGTTTGGTTGTCACCCGATCAAATATTGGTTTCCTCCATGGTTCTTGAAATGAGATTCAGAAAATATTACAAACTCCTTGATTATGATCATGAAGAAAATTTGATAAAATTATTGAAAATTGGGATTGAGATCTTATTGTAAATTGTATTTTTAAACCTTATTGTATATGGCAACGAAGCTGGGTTTTCTTCCTGATTCTTTTCCAGCTGAGCCTTTGAATCAGGTTAGCCAATAAAATAATGGTTGAGTGTATTTGGTTCTCATAATATTTGATCATAATGTTCAGTCGTATGAGTGCTCATCAAAATAGAATAAATAAATTTTCATATATATAGATGGGAGAATAGAATCCTAGATAATGTCTTGAATTATGAATGTTCAAGTTTTAATTACGATAATGAAGAGTTGAATTGATATAGTGAGTTTCAATTATGATGTATAAGTATTATGATGAGATAAATCAAGAGCAAACCCTATATTACGAAATCAAAGATATTTCATTTCTTGATAAATTTCATGGTGGTTATAATCAAATTTGAATGAGAATAATCCACCACCTTTTTTTAAAATTATGTGTATAGTATCATTCACCTCCTAAGTTCCTCAAATATGATCAATTGGACTGAGAGGTTGTATTCTTGAAATCAATAAGAATAATAATCAGAATTTAGAACTCATACCATGTCCTTGAAGAATTAATATAAAACATGCATGTTTAAATAAGAGATTGAGAGACTATACCTAATGTACTCCTTTGCTTTGGAATACTTGTATTAAGGAAGAATGTTAATAATAGATTTATTCAAACCCTTAGTAACATAAAAGAAATGCAGAAAATGACATGACCATGCCTTGTTAAAATTTTGCTTCAAAAAAAAAAATATGCACTCCTAGGAGTAAAAACTCTCTGGAAAATACATGAGGAGAAATTTCATTCCTTCCAAGACCACAGAGCATATTCTTGCTCAGATTCCTTCCTAATGAAATAAGAAACAAATAAATATTATGTTAATCTCATGGGTGCATAATTTCAAATATATAAATATGTATATTTAAAAAAAAAAAAAAAAAAGTTAACATCATTATATCCTTCCACCAATAAAACTTTATGTATTCATTGCTCTCCTTGGCCTTAGACGTCAGTTAACCTTGTTTTAAAAGGGTCTTTAGTGTCTGTCTCAAGTCAAAGTGCATGGGATAGGTGGGTGACGTCATCCTGCCACCTTGTCCCATCCCCATTCTTCTCCATTCCTAGCGGCCAGTTTGGGGAAGGTGGCATTTATGTTGAGCAAGTACTCCATTTAATTAAATAATTTTATTTAATTATTTCAAAATTCTTTTCGAAACTAGTCAACTCAAGTCAATTGTGGTTAAATCTGGTCAACTTTTGGTCAAACTTGATCTTTGAATATGTGAATATGCGAAAATGTGAGTATGAATTCCAGCAATAATTCGATGCAAATTCTCATTCAACCTTTCAAAATGAAGAGATGAGGGTCTCTTAAATAGACTTTCTTGGAATTCATCAACGGTTGAGATCGATTTCAAACAACAGTCAGGATTAAAGGTGAAGTTCAGTCATAAAGGGAGATTTTCAAATTAAAGGGAGTTGACAGATTTAATTTGAGTAAAATAAGGAGTTAACTGATTCAATTTGAGTAGAAAAAGGAGTTAACTCTCTTTAATTTGGAAATCTCCTTTTATGACTGAACTTCACCTTTAATCCTGACCGTTGATTGAAATCAATCTCAACCGTTGATGAATTCCAAGAAAGTCTATTTAAGAGACCCTCATCTCTTCATTTTGAAAGGTTGAATGAGACTTTGCATCAAATTTTTGTTGGAATTCATACTCACATTTGCTCATATTCAAATACGCAAAGATCAAGTTTGACCAAAAGTTGACCAGATTTAACCACGATTGACTTGAGTTGACTAGTTTGAAAAAAAAATTAAAATAATTAAATGAAATTATTTAATTAAATAGAGTACTTAATTCGAATTAATTAAACAAAGTTATTCAATTAAATGAGAAGCCATTCCTAATTAATTAAATGAAGTTATTTAATTAAATAAGAAAAGTGTCGCTAATTAATTAAAGATTATTTAATTAAATAAAAAAAGTAATTATGAGAGCATATCTCATTTTATTGAATTAAATATCTCAAAAAAATCTCTCTTCAGTTCAAAAAGGAAAATTTTCAATTCAATATTGATAAAAAATGAGTTAAATGAGTTAACTCTTTTTTCTGCTCAAATTGAATGAGTTAACTCCTTATTTTACTCAAATTAAATCTGTTAACTCCCTTTAATTTGGAAATCTCCCTTTATGACTGAACTTCACCTTTAATCCTGACCGTTGATTGAAACCGATCTCAACCGTTGATGAATTCCAAGAAAGTCTATTTAAGAGACCCTCATCTCTTCATTTTGAAAGGTTGAATGAGAATTTGCATCAAATTGTTGCTGGAATTCATACTCACATTTGCTCATATTCACATACGCAAAGATCAAGTTTGACCAAAAGTTGACCAGATTTAACCATGGTTGACTTGAGTTGACTAGTTTCGAAAAGACTTTTGAAATAATTAATCAAAATTATTTAATTAAATGGAGTACTTACTTCTAATTAATTAAACAAAGTTATTTAATTAAATGAGAAGCCATTCCTAATTAATTAAATGAAGTTATTTAATTAAATAAGAAAAGTGTCTCTAATTAATTACTGATTATTTAATTAAATAGAAAAAGTAATTATGAGAGCATATCTCATTTTATTAAATTAAATATCTCAACAAAATCTCTCTTCAGTTCAAAAAGGAAAATTTCCAGTTCACTATTGATCAAAAATGAGTTAAATCAGTTAACTTGTTTTTCTACTCAAATTGAATCTGTTAACTCCTTATTTTACTCAAATTAAATATGTTAACTCTTTTTAATTTGAAAATCTCTGTTTATGACTGAACTTCACCTTTAATCCTGACCCTTGATTGAAATCGATCTCGACCGTTTATGAATTTCGGGAAAGTCTATCTAAGAGACCCTCATCTCTTCATTTTGAAAGGTTGAATGAAAATTTGAATCGAATTGTTGCTAGAATTCATACTCACATTTGCTCATATTCACATATGCAAAAATCAAGTTTGACCAAAAGTTGACCAGATTTAACCACAGTTAACTTGAGTTGACAAGTTTCGAAAAGAATTTTGAAATAATTAAACGAAATTATTTAATTAAATGGATTACTTACTTCTAATTAATTAAACAAAGTTATTTAATTAAATGAGAAGCTATTCCTAATTAATTAAATGAAGTTATTTAATTAAATAAGAAAAGTGTCTCTGATTAATTAAAGATTATTTAATTAAATAGAAAAAGTAATTATGAGAGCATATCTCATTTTATTAAATTAAATATTTCAACAAAATCTCTCTTCAGTTCAAAAAGAGAAATTTTCAGTTCGTTATTGATAAAAAATGAGTTAAATCAGTTAACTCATTTTTCTACTCAAATTGAATTAGTTAACTCTTTATTTTACTCAAATTAAATCTGTTAACTCTCTTTAATTTAGAAATCTCCCTTTATAATTGAACTTCACTTTTAATCCTGACCGTTGATTGAAATCGATCTCAACCGTTAATGAATTCTAGGGAAGTCTATATAAGAGACCCTCATCTCGTCATTTTGAAAGGTTGAATGAGAATTTGCATCGAATTGTTGCTGGAATTCATACTCACATTTGCTCATATTCACATACGCAAAGATTAAGTTTGACCAAAAGTTGACCAGATTTAACCACGGTTGACTTGATTTGACTAGTTTCAAATTTTTTTTTGAAATAATTAAATGAAATTATTTAATTAAATGGAGTACTTACTTCTAATTAATTAAACAAATTTATTAAATTAAATGAGAAGCCATTCCTAATTAATTAAATGAAGTTATTTAATTAAATAAGAAAAGTGTCTAATTAATTAAAGATTATTTAATTAAATAGAAAAAGTAATTATGAGAGCATATCTCATTTTATTAAATTAAATATCTCAACAAAATTTCTCTTCAGTTCAAAAAGGGAAATTTTCAGTTCACTATTGATAAAAAATGAGTTAAATCAGTTAACTCATTTTTTTACTCAAATTGAATTAGTTAGCTCCTTATTTTACTCAAATTAAATTTGTTAACTCCCTTTAATTTGGAAATCTCCCTTTATGACTGAACTTCACCTTTAATCCTGACTATTGATTGAAATCAATCTCAACCGTTAATGAATTCCAAGGAAGTCTATTTAACAGACCCTCATCTTTTCATTTTGAAAAGTTGAATGAGAATTTGCATCGAATTGTCGCTGAAATTCATACTCACATTTGCTCATATTCACATACGCAAAAATCAAGTTTGACTAAAAGTTGACCATATTTAACCACGGTTGACTTGTGTTGACTAGTTTCGAAAAGAATTTTGAAATAATTAAACGAAATTATTTAACTAAATGGAGTACTTACTTCTAATTAATTAAACAAATTTATTTAATTAAATGAGAAGCCATTCCTAATTAATTAAATGAAGTTATTTAATTAATTAAGAAAAGTATCTCTAATTAATTAAAGATTATTTAATTAAATAGAAAAAGTAATTATGAGAGCATATATTAAATTAAATATCTCAACAAAAATTTTCTTCAGTTCAAAAAGGAAAATTATCAGTTCACTATTGATAAAAAATGAGTTAAATGAGTTAACTCCCTTTTCTACTCAAATTGAATCAGTTAACTCCTTATTTTATTCAAATTAAATATGTTAACTCTCTTTAATTTTGAAATCTCCCATTATGACTAAACTTCACCTTTAATCTTTACCGTTGATTGAAATCGATCTCAACTGTTGATGAATTCCAGGAAAGTCTATTTAAGAGACCCTCATCTCTTCATTTTGAAAGGTTGAATGGGAATTTGCATCGAATTGTTGTTGGAATTCATACTCACATTTTCTCATATTCACATATGCAAAGATCAAGTTTGACCAAAAGTTGACCAGATTTAAGCACGGTTGACATGAGTTGACTAGTTTCAAAAATAATTTTTAAATAATTAAACGAAATTATCTAATTAAATGGAGTACTTACTTCTAATTAATTAAACAAAGTTATTTAATTAAATGAGAAGCCATTCCTAATTAATTAAAGATTATTTAATGAAATAGAAAAAGTAATTATGAGAGAATATCTCATTTTATTAAATTAAATATCTCAACAAAATCTCTCTTCAGTTCAAAAAGGGAAATTTCCAGTTCACTATTGATCAAAAATGAGTTAAATCAGTGAACTCTTTTTTCTGCTCAAATTGAATCAGTTAACTCCTTATTTTACTCAACCTAAATCTGTTAACTCCCTTTAATTTGGAAATCTCCCTTTATGACTGAACTTCACCTTTAATCCTGACCGTTGATTGAAATCGATCTCAATCATTGATGAATTCCAAGAAAGTCTATTTAAGAGACCCTCATCTCTTCATTTTAAAAGGTTGAATGAGAATTTGCATCAAATTTTTGCTAGAATTCATACTCGCATTTTCTCATATTCACATACGCAAAGATCAAGTTTGACCAAAAGTTGACCAGATGTAACCACAGTTGACTTGACTTGACTAGTTTTGAAAAGAATTTTGAAATAATTAAACAAAATTATTTAATTAAATGGAGTACTTACTTCTAATTAATTAAACAAAGCTATTTAATTAAATGAGAAGTCATTCCTAATTATTTAAATGAATTTATTTAATTAAATAAGAAAAGTGTCTTTAATTAATTAAAGATTATTTAATTAATTAAAGATTATTTAATTAAATAGAAAAATTAATTATGAGAGCATATCTCATTTTATTAAATTAAATATCTCAACAAAATCTCTCTTCAGTTCAAAAAGGGAAATTTCCAGTTCCCTATTGATCAAAAATAAGTTAAATTAGTTAACTCTTTTTTTTGTTCAAATTGAATCAGTTAACTCCTTTTACTCAACTTAAATCTGTTAACTTCATTTAATTTAGAAATCTCTCTTTATGACTAAACTTCACATTTAATCCTAACCGTTGATTGAAATCGATTTCAACCGTTGATGAATTCCAAGAAAGTCTATTTAAGAGACCCTCATCTCTTCATTTTGAAAGGTTGAATGAGAATTTGCATCAAATTGTTGTTGGAATTCATACTCACATTTGCTCATATTCACATACGCAAAGATCAAGTTTGACCAAAAGTTGACCAGATTTAACCATGGTTGACTTGATAAAGATTCAGTTGATATATAATGAGATCATTTAGACTTTACATTTCATGTATGTATGATGATCATTAGATCGTTTTCAATTATTAATGATTATTAGTTAGATTGTTTATTATCTCATGTGTTTTATTATGGTTACTTACCCCATACTTGCATGTGTATGGTGTGTGTGTGTGTTTTCTTATTGTATCGCGTTTCTGATGTGGTTAAGGAAAGGAGTCATAATCACCTGCTTAGTCGGGATCTACACGATGCACCACTTCTTGCCATTGTCTATTTAGCTTAGCATTATATATTGTGTGTACATGCATGGTTTTTGTGCAGGTTGCAGATACCGAGTATCGACTTCTCTAAATTGTGAAGATGAGCGTACCTTATTATACTATCTCAATGATAAGAGAAGGGAGATAAATTTTCAAGTCCAAATCCCAAACCTAAAAACCATTTGTCCTAGTGAGTTAGGACAAGTATCAAAGTTGAATACCCACCGAATGTGTTGGATGACATATTTCGTGATTTTTAACCCTTTAGATTTATTTTGTATGATTTGTTCTATGATGGGTTTTAATATTTTATCTTGGAGGTCTATGGTGAATTTTCTATTAATTAAGTCTTAACAAATAGATTTAATTAATAAATTATTTATTTGAGAAGATTAATAAAATATCATGATCTTTGATATTTTGATTGTAATGTGAATTATTGGAGATTAGGAATTAAATAAAAGAAAACTAGAAATTAAAATTAATAATAATTATAAAATAATAATAAAGTAATAAATAAAATAATAATAATAAAAGTTATAAAATATTAAAGTAAAAGTTATAAAATTTAAATATAAATTATTGGAGTTATAAACTTGCATGGGAATTTACATGTGTCAACAACACGGGGGTTAGTGCGTCAATTAAGCATAAGGTGTTTACAATTCTATGACTCATCATAAAGAATTGGAAAAAACCCATGCTTAGTTAGTGACACCTTTCAGCGGTTGCAAGAAGCATTCCAAAGGTTTCTTGAGAGCTCTTTGTATTCAGGCATTCATAAAAGCTTAGGGAGAGGGTGGAGAGCAATTGGAGCATTGGAGGACTGAAGAACTCTGAAGAAGGGAGCTTGCTCTGCGAGTTTTCTGAGGAAGAGAGAATTAGCATAAGAATCTGAGTAGATTCTTGTGATTTTACTTATGCTATTTCTGCATCATGCATTCTTATCTTCATCGTATTTGTTATATGTGTCTGAAAATTCGCTATGATTGAATCTGTAATTTGAAATTAGAATTTAGATATGCTATTTGGTTGAGAAGAAAACAATAGAAAAACCCTAGATCTAATTAAGGAGAAATAATTAGATATGAACCGGATTTGGGTTTGAATTTATATTAAATTAGAAAGATAAGATTTGGAATTAAAATAGAAATTTTATGGTGAAAATTCGAATGATTTAATGTAATCTTTCTATCAATTATATTTTTAGATGCATATGAATAAACTCTTTTATGGTTAAATTTAGAGAACAATTATTTTAAGAGGAAATTTTTAATTCATCACAAACTGCCTTGTCGTTGCCCCTTGGATAGACCCGAACTCAATCATTCATAACTTTTTATTGTGATTGAATTTATTCAATCGCTCCAATCAGAATTGGCACGACTTGCCCCTCTCCAACATATTTCAATTTCAGCCTGATCCAACAGTTCATTAGGAAGATATGGCCATCGTACTGAGACTATTTTATTCAAGGACAGATATTTTTTCATTTTTCATAACCAAGAGTTCTTTATGCTAAAACTTCACAAAAAAATAATAATATACCAAAGCATGGAATAGATTAAAGATATTATTGCAATCTTCCCTTATTAGAATCTTATTAATATGCATTAGTTTTATATGATTTATTATCTAATCTAATTAAAACAAATTTAATTAAGATTAGTTAATAGTAGAGGAAGTGTAATTAATTATTAGTCAATCTAAGTAAATGGATTTTTAAATAAGAGAAAATTAAAAGAAAAGAGATTTTAATATAGTGGAATTTTTATAATGTATATTGAATACTATTTAATATATATTAAACAATTTTAAAATTGTTTAATGAAGACGACAATGTTAAGAATTTGGAGATTATCCATGTTAAAATTTATAATGAGTCTTATTGGTTTGGTGATAGGGATCTTTTTCAAACAACGTTTATATAGACAAAATATTATTAGTACAATTAGCAAATGGAGTCTAGTAGTTTTGAGGAGAAACTTTTATCTATCAAACAAATACATGGGTTAGAAAAAATGTGAAATTTCTCCACTTAATATAATTTGAGAATATGTAAACTAAGATTTCTAAATTCAAATTTGAAAACTTAGCAAAACCAAAACATGTGTTTGCATCGTGTATTCTATATGCTTCTTGTTTTGGGTTAACTAGTGTTGACTAGTCCTAGGTTGTTACCAGAGGCTCGAGGGGTTATGAGATGTGTTCGCATGTTGATCTTATTTGGTCTCGATCTTTATAAGCCCAACCATGGTAATGTGATTGTATGCTCTATGAAATGTTTGTATTTACTGTTTGTATTTGTTCATCAGTCTTCATGTGTGAAGCTGAGATGTATGTGTATGAGACGCTTGAGCTAATCATTTTTGAGTTATCGATCAATTATCCTTGATTATTTTCTAGTCGCCATGATGAAACTGAGATGTGGATTTATTCTTGATGATGTCATGTTGTGACATGTTTGACTCAACTATTTTTGGAGTCTTCGATCAGTATGATTGAGATATATATTTTGGTTATTGAGAACCATTGGATACGTTGATTATCAGTGATACTTCAGTTGCCAATAGAGAACTGTTGTGTTCATGTTTTTCTATGGATGTTTGTTCATGGAGATTTGATGCTTTTATGCATATTTGATGATTTTATGGATTATCTTTTGTGATTTTGAGATTTATGCGTCCATGAGCATTAGGGTAGGATATCTGCATGTAGTGACGGGAAGTGGCTTGCAATGGGGGCTGGGGCCCTAAGAGGCTGCCATGATAACTCATTGTAAGTTGGATTAATAAGTGATAACATTCACACCTAATACTCAAAAAATGAACCTAAAAAGATAAGTGTTTTGTTCTCGCCTATGCCTTGAGTGCTTGTATAGGCTAGGATGGGAGTAGTGAGACGCATGGTTGCGACCTTGCATTCCGTAGTATGCCTCATCAGTATGAGAGGATACTAGTGGCCGCATGAAATCAATATGGACTCGTGGAGTTTAGCTAATTGCCAGGGTAACTTGTACGTGATAATTGCGATGATACTTTCTCGCTTGCATAGTAGGTTCCTACATGTCATTGTGTGCCTCTAAAAAGTAGATGTCAATTTCGTGATTGGAACATTTGAGTTAGTATACTATAAGGATTCCTTGACTATAGAGATTTGTGCTATGTATTATGGATAGCCTATTTGGGACATGAGATTATCTCCTTAGCACGATGGGAGTGGACCACCTAAGTACCACGCGGTCGGGTGGTAGTGTATTTTTCACTCTTATCATTTGAGATTCATCAAGACATCGTGGCTGATGCGTCCTTCATGATGGTGAATATGTATCCTTTCATTGATGATAAGCATATGTTAGATGATGTTATCTTATGCTTATATTTGCATGTTAGATTACTTTCTACATATGATATTGTATATGTTAGGAGTGACATTCCTACTATGTTAATACCGATGATTCCTTCAGTGATTTGGGATGTTACGCATGGAGGGATGGCAAAGGCCCACGATGGTCTAATGATGCTATTAACGGTTGGGAGGAACCGTGCACTTAGTTTATTTTGTTTGATCTTTATGATGGATGTATATGTCTTCTATGATGATGTATCATGTGATTGTCTTTGATGTATCATGGATTAGAATAGGATGATGTACCTTATTTCACTTATGTATATTCTTTTAAGCCTTCATACCCTGTGACATGTATAGTGGATGATTGAGCATTTGGAAATGTAATGTATGAACATTGGACTTATCATTATTATTTCATGTAGTTGTTGTACTAGATAGATTCATGTATGTAATTCAACATTAAGAGAACTTAAAGAATGTAATATATTATGTATGTTATGTTTACTTTTCAGATAGACATTGCTATTGTTTCCATTATTGTGAATAAGTTATGTATGGTATTTACTTTCATAAAGAAAAAAAAAATGTTATTAAACTTAGTGAAATTCTATGTTAATTCATTGGATCCCTTAGCGGAGTATTACATTTGGTATCAGAGCACGAGTCTCTACATTGGGAGCTCTGGGTATTTTGGAACAACTAGAACTGTGAACTATTAAGTGTATCTCTTCAACTTGAAACTAGGTGAACTAAAACAAAACCTAAACTGTTACTTGAATATTTTTCATACTTGAATTTCCAGTTCACTATTGATAAAAAAATGAGTTAAATCAGTTAACTACTTTTTCTACTCAAATTAAATCAGTTAACTCCTTATTTCACTCAAATTAAATATGTTAACTCCCTTTAATTTGAAAATCTTCCTTTATGACTGAACTTCACCTTTAATCCTGACCGTTGATTGAAATCGATCTCAACCGTTGATGAATTTCAGGAAAGTCTATTTAAGAGACCCTCATCTCTTCATTTTGAAAAGTTGAATGAGAATTTGCATCAAATTGTTGCTGGAATTCATACTCACATTTGCTCATATTCACATATGCAAAGATCAAGTTTAACCAAAAGTTGACCAGATTTAACCACGGTTGACTTGAGTTGACAAGTTTCGAAAAGAGTATTGAAATAATTAAATGAAATTATTTAATTAAATGGAGTACTTACTTCTAATTAATTAAACAAAGTTATTTAATTAAATGAGAAGCCATTCCTAATTAATTAAATGAAGTTATTTAATTAAATAAGAAATGTGTCTCTATTTAATTAAAGATTATTTAATTAAATAGAAAAAGTAATTATGAGAGCATATCTCATTTTATTAAATTAAATATCTCAGCAAAATCTCTTTTCAGTTCAAAAAGGGAAATTTGTAGTTCACTATTGATAAAAAATGAGTTAAATCATTTAACTCCTATTTCTACTCAAATTGAATCAGTTAACTCCTTATTTTACTCAAATTAAATCTATTAACTTCATTTAATTTGAAAATCTCCCTTTATGACCGAACTTCACCTTTAATCCTGACCGTTGATTGAAATTGATCTCAACCGTTGATGAATTCTAAGAAAGTCTATTTAAGAGACCCTCATCTCTTCATTTTGAAAGGTTGAATGAGAATTTACATCGAATTCTTGTTAGAATTCATACTCACATTTGCTCATATTTACATACGCAAATATCAAGTTTGACCAAAAGTTGACCAGATTTAACCACGGTTCACTTGAGTTGACTAGTTTCGAATTTTTTTTTGAAATAATTAAATGAAATTATTTAATCAAATGGAGTACTTCTAATTAATTAAACAAAGTTATTTAATTAAATGAGAAGCCATTCCTAATTAATTAAATGAAGTTATTTAATTAAATAAGAAATGTGTCTCTAATTAATTAAAGATTATTTAATTAAATAGAAAAAGTAATTATGAGAGCATATCTCATTTTATTAAATTAAATATCTCAACAAAATCTCTCTTTAGTTCAAAAAGAAAAATTTTCAGTTCACTATTAATCAAAAATGAGTTAAATCAGTTAACTCCTTTTTTTACTCAAATTGAATCAGTTAACTCCTTATTTTACTCAAATTAAATTTGTTAAATCCTTTTAATTTAAAAATCTCCCTTTATGACTGAACTTCACCTTTAATCCTGACCGTTGATTGAAATCGATCTCAACTGTTGATGATTTCTAGGAAAGTCTATTTAAGAGACCCTCATCTCTTCATTTTGAAAGGTTGAATGAGAATTTGCATCAAAGTCTTGCTGGAATTCATACTCACATTTGCTCATATTCACATATGCAAAGATCAAGTTTGACCAAAAGTTGACCAAATTTAACCATGGTTGACTTAAGTTTATTTAATCTCCATTTAGTGTGTAAATGTTATCACTTATTAACCAAACTTATAATGAGTTACCCTGGCAGCCACTTAGGGCCCCGGCCTCCATTGCAAGCCACTTCTCAACACTACAAGTAGATTACCTACCCTAAGCTTATGGAATCATAAATCTCAAAATCATAAAAGATAATCCATAATAAAATCATCAAATATCCATAATAAGAATCATCAAATCTCCAAGATAAGAATCATCAAATCTACATGAGCATCCAAAAAACATCCATAGAAAATTATGACCACAACAGTTCTCTATTAGCAACTGAAGGAATCACTGATAATCATAAGTATCCATTGGTTCTCAATAACCAAAATATATCTCAAGATAAATGGTTCTCAACAAGCAACCAACAATATCTCAAAATCATACTGATCGAAGACTCCAAAATGGTTGAGTCAAACATGTCACAACATGACATCATCAAGAAATAAATTCACATTTTAGTCCCATCATGGCAACTAAAAATTAATCCAAGGATAACTAATCGATGACTCAAAAATGATTAGCTCAAGCATCTCAGATATATATACATTTTAGCTTCACACATGAAGGCTGAAAAACAAATAAAAATGTTTCGTAGAGCATACGATCACATAACCATGGTTGGACTTATAAAGATCAAGACCAAATAAGATCAACATGCCATCACATCTCATAACCCCCGAGCCTCTCGTAACAACCTAGGACTGGTCAACACTAGTCAACCCAAAATCTAAAACAAGAAGCATATAGAATACACGATGCAAACACATATTTTGGTTTACTAAATTCACATAGTTGAATAATGTGTAGGGGTTTCCAGTTTTCATTCCAAGTATACTTCAAGTGTCTAAGTTTCATCATTTGACCTACATGTCAACCCATTTGTTCCTCGATAGTATTATCATAAGAATAACTTAAGGATAAATATTTACTCATTAAATCATTTACTTTATTTGCTAAAATCCATATTACTAATTAGATAACATAATAAAAAGATCATTATTTATTCATAAAAGAACCAATTATCAATCTTCGAATAAAAAGATTATAACTTCATTAAAATGATCAATTAACATAGGTACATGATTCCATGACTTTTTTCATTTAATAATTTTCAATTCAATATTTCTACATCTCACCATTAAACATCTAAGGTTATTATTCAAGTCATGAGAATAAGGCCTATCAACTTGATATCAATATTTGTACAATCTTATTAGAAGAATTATATCAATTAAATCTTCATTACTTAACTTAATTGTTAATTAAATCTAATTAACTCTCATTGATTGATTTAATTAATAATTACATAATCATAACAATGTTCCAATTAATATCAGTTGACAAATAACTAACTATAATTCTGTATGATAAAAGTCAATTATAATTCAATACTCAAAAGATCATATTAATAATTCAATAATAATCATTGAAAATCTTAAATGACCATATTCGTCATCTTTCAAAGAATACCAACATTCCCTTAACAAATTCGTATTATCATTAATCTTTTCAAATAAGACTCTATTACACAACTTAATTATTAATATCATAGTTATAATATCAACTCAATGAATATCAATTGATTAAAAATCAATTATAATCCAACTTCAAAAATTATTATCTTTTACCAAACTTCAATGAATAAATAATTTTCACTAGATTAACTCTAATCAAATTTGTTGATATCTATTTAAACCATTATTTATTAATAGTTTGCTAGTCTTTACAAACATTAATAAATAATAAACTCCTCAAACTATACATACTCGATCTATAGAATCTTTCTATAAACTCATTAGTTAATATTTGACTAACTCTTAACTCCATTAAGGTATTCAAACGTATTAACCAATAACATAATAATTCAGTATTAGTCCAATATCATTCAGAGTTTCTAAATTTAAATCAACATAATATAAATTATCATTTTACAATTATTTAATCAATATTAAAATCAACCATTAGACTCCAATTTTCTAATTGTTCTAATAATATTTTGTCTATATAAACGTTGTTTGAAAGAGATCCCTATCACAAACCAATAAGATTCATTGTAGATTTTAAATTAAATAATCTCCAAATTCTTAACATTATCACTTTCATTAAACAACTCTAAAATTGTTTAATATATATTAAATAGTATTCAATATAGATTATAAAAAGTCCACTATATAAACTATATTAAAATCTCTTTTCTTGTAATTTTCTCTCATCCATTTACTTAGATTGACTAGTAATTAATTACACTTCTTCTACTATTAATTAATCTTAATTAAATTTGATTTAATTAGATTAGATAATAAACCATATAAAAATAATGTATATTAATAAGATTCTAATAAGAAAAGATTTCAATAATATCTTAATTCATTCCATACTTTGATATATTATTTTTGTGAAGTTAAGCATAAAGAACTCTTGGATATGAGAAATGGAGAAATATCTGTCCTTGAATAAAATAGTATCAGTACAACGGTCATATCTCCCTAATGAACCTTTGGATCAGGCTGAAATTGAAATATGTTGGAGAGGGAAAAGTTGCGCCAATTTTGACTAGAACGATCGAATAAATTCGATACCAATAAAAAGTTATGAATGACTGAGCTCAGGTCTATCCAAGGGGCAGCGAGAGGTCAATCTGTGATGAATTAAGAATTTTCTCTTAAAATGTAATTGTTCTCTAAATTTAACCATAAAAGGGTTTGTTCATATGCATCTAAAAATATAATTGATAGACAGATTACATCTAATCATTCGAATTTTCACCATAAAATTTCTATTTTAATTCCAAATTTTGTCTATCTAATTTTACAATATAAATTCGAACCCAAACCCGATTAAGATCTAATTATTTCTCTTTAATTGGATTTAGGATTTTTCTATTATTTTCTTCAGTTCCAAATAAAATATCTAGATTTCAATTTCAAATACAGAGAGTATTCAGACAACTAAAACAGATATGATGAAGACAAGAAAAAAAAGAGTGCAAAGGGAATATGAGAATATCACGAGTGCACCTAGACACTGATGCTAATTTGCCATGTCTCAGAAGTCCATAGAAAATCTCTTCCTTCTCCCTCATTCACAATTCTTCCAAGAATCCAAGTCGATCAAATCCTCCAAGTCATTAGAAGAGCTAGAAGGAGCATAGAAGCAAGTAAAAAATATATGAGCATATGAATCTTATCTCATGCATGTAAGCTTTGAAGTTTCTATTTTTTTTAGCTTGTAGCTCGAGGCTTCCATTAAACTTGTAGCTTCCATTCAGCTTTTTATTTAAGCTTCTATGAATGCTTGAATATCAAGAGCTCTCAAGAAACCTTTGGATTGCTTTTTGAAACCGCTGAAAGGTGTCACTAACTAAGCATGGGTCTTTTCCAATTCTTTTTTGATAAGTCATTGTAGACACCTTGTGCTTAATTGATGCACTAACCCTCGTGTTGATGACACATGTTAATTCCCATGCAAGCTTATAACTCCAATTTACTTTTTAAATAATCTCTATTTAAATTTTATAACTTTCATTTTAATTTTTATAATTTTTATTATTATTATTTTATTTATTACTTTATTATTATTTTATAATTATTATTAATTTTAATTTCTAGTTTTCTTTTATTTAATTTTTTTTCTTCAATAATTTACATTTAATTAATTACAATCAAAATATCAAAGATCACGATATTTTATTAATTTTTTCAAATAAATAATTTATTAATTAAATCTATTTATTAAGACTTAATTAATAAAAAATTCACCATAGACCTCTAAGATAAAATATAAAAACTCATCATAGAAAAAATCATACAAAATAAATCTAAAGAGTTAAAAATCACAAAATATGTCATCTGACACATTCGGTTGGTATTCAACTCAGATACTTGTCATAATTTTTCAATTAAGACAAATGACTCAAAGGGTTGAGATTTGGACTTGAGAATTTATCTCCCCTCTCTTATCATTGAGATAATGTGATAGGGTACACTCATCTTGGCAATTCAGGGAAGTAGATACCTGATACCTGCAACTTGCATAAAAACCATGCATGTACAAACACAATATATACTAAACTAAACAGACAATGGTAGGAAGTGGTGCATCGTGTAGATCCTGACTAGAAGGTGACTACAACTCCCTTCCTTAACCACATCAGACATGCCATACAAAAGTAAACACGCAAAGAAAACACACACACCATACACATGCAAGTATGGGGTAAGTATCCATAAGAAAGCACATATGATAATAAATCATCTTACTAATCATCATTAATAATTGAAAGCAATGTAATAATCATCAACAATAATTGTGAACACTAAAAATAATCATCATACATACATGAAATGTAGAGTACCAAATAATCTCATCATGTTTTAACTAAATCCATAGCACAATATCTTAGAGTCTCAACAGAATGCTGCTAACCAACATCATAAAACTAGTTCTAAAAGAGTTCAGCAACGATAAAAAAAAGTGAACTAAGGGCGGGCACTGCATCCACCCCCTCTGGGATTAGGCTTACTCTTGGAAGCCTATAGGAATGAAAAACTAAGATACTCACTATGTGAGTCACATTGAACCCTTTGTTTCTGTAGGGAAACATGATTCCATTGAAGATATTACAACACCCTTAGAGCAATATGATTCTGGTTTAATAGTAAATCAAAAACTACATTGATCCAACATTCTTTTAAAAAATAGATCCCTTAATACATTCTAAACAAGAGCAACTTAATGCTTGCAAAGATAAAAAAATGTATACTACCTTGAAACTTAGATAAAAGATACATGTTTTGCAACTAGAATAAGTTTTCAATTTTCAGTTTTGCCTTCGTTTAAGTTTTTAGTAGAATTTTCAATTTTGAAAGCTAAGTGTTGAAGTATGAAAAATATGAAAGTAACAGTTTTATGTTCTGTTTCAGTCCACCTAGTTTCAAATTTTCAGTTTGAAAGAGATACATATGATAGTTCAAAGTTTTTGTTTAACTGGTTAACAACTAGTGACATTCTAATATACCTAGAGCTCTCAATGTTGAAACTCGGGCTCTGATACCAAATGTAATGCCCCCGCCAAGAGATCCAAAAAAATTTACTAAGTTTGTCAAATAATTTTTTTTTTAAAACATGAAAGATAAAACCATTCATAACATTTGCAGAAGAAATAGCAACAATTCAAATGAAAATAAACATGACATATATACATAACATGCTACATTCTTTAAAAATTTCTTAATATTGTATCACATCTAAATTAACTATTCATCTAACATCCCATCCCTATGAAATAACAATGATACATCCAATGTACTTAAACAATATACAAGTGTCCTTTTGTAATTATATTTTAGTCTAGCTCAATCATTCACTGTACATATCACAGGGTATTAAACATCCAAGTAAATAAAATACATCATCATCATCTAATATTAATTCATGATGAAATAACATAAATAAAACCACATATCATACATGATACATAATCCCAAAAGATACAAACATCCATCACAAAAGATAACCATATATCACAAACATAAATAACTAAGTGCACGGTTCTTCCCAACCGTAAATAGCATCATTAAACTATCATGAATTCTAGCCATCCCTCCATGCGTAACATCCCAAAGCACCAAAGAGATCATCGGTATTAACATAGTAGGAATGTCACTCCTAAAACATCCTACTAACATTCAAAGTAAAGCATAGGATACCATCATCTAACATATGCAAATCATCAATATAAGAAACATACCAATAAATACATTCATCATAAGGTATAACATCTATCATAATGATTCAAGAACATAGTGAAGATAAATACCAACCAAGAATGCTCCAGCCACGGTGTCTCGGACGGATCTCAAATGATAAGAGTGAAAATACACTACCACCCTACTACGTGGAACCTAAGTGGTTCACTCCCACCGTGCTGAGGAGATAATCTCAAGTCTCAAAAATTATATCAATACACATAGCATAAAAAGTTCAGGAATCCTAAAAGTATACTAACTCAAAGGTTCCAACACACACAAAACTGACATCTAATTCCCAGAGGCACATAAAGACATGTAAGAAACCTACTCTACAAGCGAGAAAGTGTCATCGCAATTATCACGTACAAGTTACTTTGGTAGTTAGCTAAACTCCACGGATCCATACTGATCTCATGCGGCCACTAGTATTCTCTCATACTGATGAGGCATACTACGGAATGCAAGGTCGCAACCATGCGTTCTCACTACTCCCATCCTAGCCTGTACAAGCACTCAAGGCATGGGCGAGAACATCAAAACAATTATCTTTTTAAGTTTATTTAATCTCCATTTAGTGTGTAAATGTTATCACTTATTAACCAAACTTACAATGAGTTACCCTAGCAGCCACTTAGGGCCCAGGCCCCCATTGCAAGCCACTTCCCGATACTATAAGTAGATTACCTACCCTAAGCTCATAGAATCATAAATCTCAAAATCATAAAAGATAATCCATAATAAAATTATCAAAGATGCATAAAAGCATCAAATATCCATAATAAGAATCATCAAATCTCCAAGATAAGAATCATCAAATCTCCATGAGCATCCAAAAAGCATCCATAGAAAATCATGACCACAACAGTTCTCTATTGACAACTGAAGGCATCACTGATAATCATAAGTATCCATTAGTTCTCAATAACCAAAATATATCTCAAGATAAATGGTTCTCAACAAGCAACCAACAATATCTCAAAATCACACTGATCGAAGACTCCAAAATGGTTGAGTCAAACAAGTCACAACATGACATCATCAAGAAATAAATCTACATTTCAGTCCCATCATGGCGACTAGAAAGTAATCTAAGGATAACTGATCGATGACTCAAAAATGATTAGCTCAAGCATCTCATATATATATACATCTCAACTTCATACATGAAGGCTGAAGAACAAATACAAACATTTCATAGAGCATATGATCACATAACCATAGTTGGGCTTATAAAGATCAAGACCAAATAAGATCAACATTCCATCACATCCCATAACCTCCAAGCCTCTAGTAACAACTTAGGACTAGTCAACACTAGTCAACTCAAAACCCAAAACAAGAAGCATATAAAATACACGATGCAAACACATGTTTTGGTTTACTAAATTCACATAGTTGAATAATGTGTAGGGGTTTCTAGTTTTCATTCCAAGTATACTTCAAGTGTCTAAGTTTCATCATTTGACCTACATGTCAACCCATTTGTTCTCCGATAGCATTATCATAAGAATAACTTAAGGATAAATATTTACTCATTAAATCATTTGCTTTATTTCCTAAAATCCATAGTACTAATTAAATAAAATAATAAAAAAGATCATTATTTATTCATAAAAGAACCAATTATCAATCTTCAAGTAAGAAGATTATAACTTCATTAAAATGATCAATTAACATAGGTACATGATTCCATGACTTTTGTCATTTAATAGTTTTCAATTCATTATTACTACGTCTCACCATTATATATCTAAGGTTATTATTCAAGTCATAAGAATAAGGCCTATCAACTTGATATCAATATTTCTACAATCTTATTAGAAGAATTATATCAATTAAATCTTCATTACTTAACTTAATTGTTAATTAAATCTAATTAACTCTCATTGATTGATTTAATTAATAATTACATAATCATAACAACGTTCCAATTAATATCAATTGACTAATAACTAACTATAATTTTGTATGATAAAAGTCAACTATAATTCAATACTCAAAAGATCATATTAATAATTCAATAATAATTATTAAAAATCTTAAATGACTATATTCATCATCTTTCAAAGAATACCAACATTCCCTTAACAATTTCGTATTATCATTAATCTTTTCAAATAAGACTCTATCGCACAACTTAATTATTAATATCATAGTTATAATATCAACTCAATGAATATCAATTGATTAAAAATTAATTATAATCCAACTCCAAAAATTATTATCTTTTACCAAACTTCAATCAATAAATAATCTCCACTAGATTAACTCTAATCAAATTTGTTGATATCTATTTAAACCATTATTTATTAATAGTTTGCTAATCCTTACAAACATTAATAAATAATAAACTCCTCAAACTATACATACTCGATCTATAAAATCTTTCCATAAACTCATTAATTAATATTTGACTAACGCTTAACTCCATTAAGGTATTCAAACGTATTAACCAATAACATAATAATTCAGTCTTAGTCCAATATCATTCAGAGTTTCTAAATTTAAATCAACATAATATAAATTATCACCTTACAATTATTTAATCAATATTAAAATCAACTATTAGTATCCATTTTCTAATTGTTCTAATAATATTTTGTCTATATAAATGTTGTTTGAAAGAGATCCCTATCACAAACTAATAAGACTCATTGTAGATTTTAACATAAATAATCTCCAAATTCTTAACATTATCATCTTCATTAAACAACTCTAAAATTGTTTAATATATATTAAATAGTATTCAATATACATTATAAAAAGTCTACTATATAAACTATATTAAAATCTCTTTTTTTAAAAAATTTTCTCTCATCCATTTACTTATAGATAGAGTAGTAATTAATTACACTTCTTCTACTATTAATTAATCTTAATTAATTTGATTTAATTAGATTAGATAATAAACTATATACAACTAATGCATATTAATAAGATTTTAATAAGAGAAGATTTCAATAATATATTAATTCATTCCATGCTTTGATATATTATTTTTGTGAAGTTAAGCATAAAGAACTCTTGGATATGGAAAATGGAGAAATATCTTTCTTTGAATAAAACAGTCTCAATACGACGGTCATATCTCTCTAATGAACCGTTGGATCGAGCTAAAATTGAAATATGTTGGAGAGGGCCAAATTGCGCCAATTCTGATTGGAGAGATCGAATAAATTTGATCCCAATAAAAAGTTATGAATGACTGAGTTCGGGTCTATCCAAGAGGCAGCGAGAGGTCAATTTGTGATGAATTAAAAATTTCCTCTTAAAATGTAATTGTTCTCTAAATTTAATCATAAAAAGGTTTGTTCATATGCATCTAAAAATATAATTGATAGACAGATTACATCTAATCATTCGAATTTTTACCATAAACTTTCTATTTTAATTCCAAATCTTGTCCATCTAATTTCACAATATAAATTTGAACCCAAACCCGATTAAAATCTAATTATTTCTCTTTAATTGGATCTAGAATTTTTCTATTATTTTCTTCTAATCCAAATAAAATATTTAGATTCTAATTTCAAATACAAAGAGTATTCAGACACATAAAACAGATATGATGAAGACAAGAATAGAAAGAGTGCAAAGGGAATATGAGAATATCACGAATGCACCTAGACACTGATGCTAATTTTCCATCACTCAAAAGTCCATAGAAAATTCCTTCCTTCTTCCTCATTCACATTTTTTTCAAGAATTCAAGCTGATCGAATCCTCCAAGTGATTAGAAGAGCTAGAAGGAGCATAGAAGCAAGTAGAAAATATATGAGCATATGAATCTTCTCTCATGCATGTAAGTTTTGAAGTTTATATTTTTTTTAAGCTTGTAGCTCGAGGCTTCCATTAAACTTGTAGCTTCCATTCAGCTTTTCATTTAAGCTTCTGTGAATGCCTAAATATCAAGAGCTCTCAAGAAACCTTTGGATTGCTTCTTGAAACTGCTAAAAGATGTCACCAACTAAGCATGGGTCTTTTTCAATTCTTTTTTTATGAGTCATAGAATTGTAAACACCTTGTGCTTAATTGATGCACTAATCCCTGTGTTGATGACACATGTTAATTCTCATGCAAGCTTATAACTCCAATTTACTTTTTAAATAATCTCTATTTAAATTTTATAACTTTCATTTTAATTTTTATAACTTTTATTATTATTATTTTATTTATTACTTTATTATTATTTTATAATTATTAGTAATTTTAATTTCTAGTTTTTTTTTATTTAATTTCTTTTTTTCAATAATTCACATTTAATTAATTACAATCAAAATATTAAAGATCATAATAGTTTATTAATTTTTTCAAATAAATAATTTATTAATTAAATCTATTTATTAAGACTTAATTAATGAAAAATTTACCATAGACCTCCAAGATAAAATATGAAAATCCATCATAGAACAAATCATACAAAATAAATATAAAGGGTTAAAAATCACAAAATATGTCATCCGACACATTCAGTGAGTATTCGACTCAGATATTTGTCCTAATTTTCCAATTATGACAAATGGCTCAAAGGCTTGAGATTTGGACTTGAAAATTTATCTTCATTTTCTTATCATTGAGATAATGTGATAGGGTACACTCATCTTAGCAATTCAAGAAATTCGATACTCGGTACCTACAACCTGCATAAAAACTATGCATGTACAAACACAATATATACTAAACTAAACAGACAATGGTAGCAAGTGGTGCATCGTGTAGATCCTGACAAGCAGGTGACTACAACTCCCTTCCTTAACCACATTAGACATGTCATACAAAAGCAAACACGCAAGGCAAACACGCACACCATACGCATGCAAGTATGGGGTAAGTATCCATAAGAAAGCACATATGATAATAAATTATTTTACTAATCATCATTAATAATTGAAAGCAATGTAATAATCATCATCAATAATTGTGAATACTAAAAATAATCATCATACATACATGAAATGCAGAGTATTAAGTAATCTCATCATGTTTTAACTAAATCCATAGCACAATATCTGATAGTCTCAACAAAATGCTGCTAACGAACATCATAAAACTAGTTCTAAAAGAGTTCAACAACGATAACAAAATGTGAAATAGGGGCAAGCACTACAAATCAGTTAACTTCTTTTTCTACTCAAATTAAATCTGTTAACTCCCTTTAATTTAAAAATCTCCTTTTATAACTAAACTTCACCTTTAATCCTAACCGTTGATTGAAATCGATCTCAACCGTTGATGAATTCCAAGAAAGACTAGTTAAGAGACTCTCATCTCTTCATTTTGAAATGTTGAATGAGAATTTGCATCGAATTGTTGCTGGAATTCATACTCACATTTGCTCATATTCACATACGCGAAGATCAAGTCTGACCAAAAGTTGACCAGATTTAACCACGGTTGACTTGAGCTGACCAGTTTCAAAAAGAATTTTGAAATAATTAAATTTTTTTTTTACTTAAATGGAGTACTTACTTCTAATTAATAAAACAAAGTTATTTAATTAAATGAGAATCCATTCCTAATTAATTAAATGAAGTTATTTAATTAAATAAGAAAAGTGTCTCTAATTAATTAAAGATTATTTAATTAAATAGAAAAAGTAATTATGAGAGTCTATCTCATTTTATTAAATTAAATATCTCAACAAAATCTCTTTTCAGTTCAAAAAGGGAAATTTCTAATTCACTATTGATAAAAAATGAGTTAAATTAGATAACAATTTTTTTCTACTCAAATTGAATCAGTTAAGTCCTTATTTTACTCAAATTAAATCTTTTAACTCTTTTTAATTCGAAAATCTCCCTTTATGACTGAACTTCACCTTTAATCCTGACCATTGATTGAAATTGATCTCAACCGTTGACGAATTTTAGAAAAGTCTATTTAAGAGACCCTCATCTCTTCATTTTGAAAGGTTGAATGAGAATTTGCGTCGAATTGTTGCTGGAATTCAGACTCACATTTGCTCATATTCACATACGCAAAGATCAAGTTTGACCAAAAGTTGACCAGATTTAACCACGGTTGACTTGAGTAGACCAGTTTCAAAAAGAATTTTGAAATAATTAAATGAAATTATTTAATTAAATGCAGTACTTACTTTTAATTAATTAAACAAAGTTATTTAATTAAATGAGAAGCGATTCCTAATTAATTTAATGAGGTTATTTAATTAAATAAGAAAAGTGTCTCTAATTAATTAAAGATTATTTAATTAAATAGAAAAAGTAATTATGAGAGCATATCTCATTTTATTAAATTAAATATCTCAACAAAATCTCTCTTTAGTTCAAAAAGGGAAATTTTCAGTTCATTATTGATAAAAAAATGAGTTAAATCAATTAACTCCTTTTTCTACTCAAATTGAATCAGTTAACTCTTTATTTTACTTAAATTAAATCTGTTAACTCTCTTTAATTTGAAAATCTCCCTTTATGACTGAACTTCACCTTTAATCCTGATCGTTAATTGAAATCGATCTCAATCGTTGATGAATTCCAAAAAAGTCTATTTAAGAGACCCTTATCTCTTCATTTTAAAAGGTTGAATGAGAATTTGCATCGAATTGTTGCTGGAATTCATACTCACATTTGCTCATATTCACATACGCAAAGATCAAGTTTCACCAAAAGTTGACCAGATTTAACCACGGTTGACTTGAGTTGACCAATTTCTAAAAAAAATTTGAAATAATTAAAAGAAATTATTTAATTAAATGGAGTACTTACTTCTAATTAATTAAAAAAAGTTATTTCATTAAATGAGAAGCCATTCCTAATTAATTAAATGAACTTATTTAATTAAATAAGAAAAGTGTCTTTAATTAATTAAAGATTATTTAATTAAACAGAAAAAGTAATTATGAGAGCATATCTCATTTTATTAAATTAAATATCTCAAAAAAATCTCTCTTCAGTTCAAAAAGCAAAATTTTCAGTTCATTATTGATAAAAAATGATTTAAATCAATTAACTAGTTTATCTACTCAAATTGAATCAGTTAACTCCTTATTTTACTCAAATTAAATCTGTTAACTCTCTTTAATATGAAAATCTCCCTTTATGACTAAACTTCACATTTTATCCTGACCGGTGATTGAAATCGATCTCAACCATTGTTGAATTTCAAGGAAGTCAATTTAAGAGACCCTCATCTCTTCATTTTGAAAGGTTGAATGAGAATTTGCATCGAATTGTTGCTGGAATTCATAATCACATTTGCTCATATTCACATACGCAAAGATCAAGTTTGACAAAAAGTTGACTAGATTTAACCACGATTGACTTGAGTTGACTAGTTTCGAAAAGAATTTTGAAATAATTAAATAAAATTATTTAATTAAATGGAGTACTTACTTCTAATTAATTAAACAAAGTTATTTAATTAAATGAGAAGCCATTCCTAATTAATTAAATGAAGTTATTTAATTAAATAAAAAAGGTGTCTCTATTTAATTAAAGATTATTTAATTAAATAGAAAAAGTAATTATGAGAGCATATCTCATTTTATTAAATTAAATATCTCAACAAAATCTCTCTTCAGTTCAAAAAGAAAAATTTTAAGTTCACTATTGATCAAAAATGAGTTAAATCAGTTAACTCTTTTTTCTACTCAAATTGAATCAGTTAACTCCTTATTTTACTCAAATTAAATCTGTTAACTCCCTTTAATTTCAAAATCTCCCTTTATGACCAAACTTCACCTTTAATCCTGACCGTTGATTGAAATCGATCTCAACCATTGATGAATTCCAAGAAAGTCTATTTAAGAGACCTTGATCTTTTCATTTTGAAAGGTTGAATGAGAATTTGCATCGAACTGTTGCTGGAATTCATACTCACATTTTCTCATATTCACATATGTAAAGATCAAGTTTGACCAAAAGTTGACCAAATTTAACCACAGTTGAGTTGAGCTGACTAGTTTCGAAAAGAATTTTGAAATAATTAAACGAAATTATTTAATTAAATGGAGTATTTACTTCTAATTAATTAAAAAAAGTTATTTAATTAAATGAGAAGCCATTCCTAATTAATTAAATGAAGTTATTTAATTAAATAAGAAAAGTGTCTCTAATTAATTAAAGATTGTTTAATTAAATAGAAAAAGTAATTGTGAGAGCATATCTCATTTTATTAAATTAAATATCTCAACAAAATCTCTTTTCAGTTCAAAAAGGGAAATTTCCATTTCATTATTGATAAAAAATGAGTTAAAGTAATTAACTCCTTTTTCTACTCAGATTGAATCAGTTAACTCCTTGTTTTACTCAAATGAAATCTGTTAACTCCCTTTAATTTGGAAATCTCCTTTTATGACTGAACTTCACCTTTAATCCTGACTGTTGATTGAAATCGATCTGAACCGTTGATGAGTTCCAGAAAAGTCTATTTAAGAGACCCTCATCTCTTCATTTTGAAAGGTTAATTGATAATTTGCATCAAATTGTTGCTAAAATTTATACTCACATTTGCTCATATTCACATACGCAAAGATTAGGTTTGACCAAAAGTTGACCAAATTTAACCACAGTTGACTTGAGTTGACTAGTTTTGAAAAGAATTTTGAAATAATTAAATGAAATTATTTAATTAAATGGAGTACTTCTAATTAATTAAACAAAGTTATTTAATTAAATGAGAAGCCATTTCTAATTAATTAAATGAAGTTATTTAATTAAATGGGAAAAGTGTCTCTAATTAATTAAAGATTATTTAGTTAAATAGAAAAAGTAATTATAAGAGCATATCTCATTTTATTAAATTAAATATCTCAACAAAATCTCTCTTCAGTTCAAAAAGGAAAATTTCCAGTTCATTATTGATAAAAAATGAGTTAAATCAGTTAACTCCCTTTTCTACTCAAATTGAATCAGTTAACTCCTTATTTTACTCAAATTAAATCTGTTAACTCCCTTTAATTTGGAAATCTTCCTTTATGACTGAACTTCACTTTTAATTCTGACCGTTGATCGAAATCGATCTCAACCGTTGATGAATTTCAAGAAAGTCTATTTAAGAGACCTTGATCTCTTCATTTTGAAAGGTTGAATGAGAATTTGCATCGAATTGTTGCTGGAATTCATACTCACATTTTCTCATATTCACATACGCAAAGATCAAGTTTGACCAAAAGTTGACCATATTTAACCACGATTGACTTGAGTAGACTAGTTTTGAAAAGAATTTTGAAATAATTAAACGAAATCATTTAATTAAATGGAGTATATCAGAGCTCGAGTTTCAATATTGAGTGCTCTGGATATATTGGAATGCTACTAGTTATTAACTAGTTGAATAAAATGAAAATTTAAAACTATCATGTGTATCTTTGTCAAACTGAAAACTTGAAACTAGGTGATCTGAAATAGAACTTAAAATTGTTACTTGCATATTTTTTTAATATTTCAACACTTAGCTTTCAAAACTAAAAATTTTACTGAAAATCTAAACGAAAGCAAAACTAAAAATTGAAACTCATTCTAGCTGCAAAACATGTATCTTTTATCTATGTTGTAAGGTAGTAAACCTCTGTTTATCTTTGCAATCATTAAGTTGCTCTTGTTTAGAATGAATTAACCGATCTATTTTAGTAGTTTTTAAAAGAATGAATGTTGGATTGATATGGTTTTCAGTTTACCATTAAACCAGAATCATATTGCTCTAAGGGTGTTGTAATATCCTCGGTGGAAACATGTTTCCCTATAGAGGGAAAGGGTTCAATGGGACCCACATAGTGAGTATCTTAGTTTTTCATTCCTGTAGGCTTCCAGGAGTAAGCCTAATCCCAAGGGGGGTGGATGTAGTGCCTGCCCCTAGTTCACATTTTGTTATCATTGCTGAACTCTTTTAGAACTAGTTTTATGTTGGTTGTTAGCAGCATTCTTTTGAGATTATTAGATATTGTGCTATGGATTCAGTTTATTATGTGATGAGATTACTTAGACTCTACATTTCATGTATGTATGATGATTATTTTTAGTGTTCACAATTATTGATGATGATATTACATTTCTTTCAATTATTAATGATGATTAGTAAGATGATTTATTATCATATGTGCTTTCTTATGAATACTTATCCTATACTTGCATGTGTATGGTGTGTATGTTTGCTTTTTTATGGCGTGTCTGATGTGGTTAAGGAAAGGAGTCGTAGTCACCTGCTAGTCGGGATCTACACGATGCACCACTTCCTACCATTGTCTGTTTAGTTTAGTATATATTGTGTTTGTACATGCATGATTTTTTATGCAAGTTGCAGGTACCGGGTATTGACTTCCCTAAATTGCCAGGATAAGCGTACCCTATCACATTATCTCAATGATAAGAGAGGGGAGATAAATTTTCAAGTCCAAATCTCAACCCTTTGAGCCATTTTTCCTAATTGAAAAATTAGGACAAGTATCTGAGTTGAATACCCATCGAATGTGTCGGATGACATAATCATGATTTTTAACCCTTTAGATTTATTTTGTATGATTTGTTCTATGATGGGTTTTCATATTTTATCTTGGAGGTCTATGGTGAATTTTTCATTAATTAAGTCTTAATAAATAGATTTAATTAATAAATTATTTATTTGAGAAAATTAATAAAATATCATGATTTTTTATATTTTGATTGTAATTAATTAAATGTGAATTATTGGGGTAAAGAAATTAAATAAAAGAAAACTAGAAATTAAAATTATAATTATAAAATAATAATAAAGTAATAAATAAAATAATAATAAAAAAAGTTATAAAAATTAAAATGAAAGTTATAAAATTTAAATAGAGATTATTTAAAAAGTAAATTGGAGTTATAAGCTTGCATGAGAATTAACATGTGTCAACAACACGAAGGTTAGTGCATCAATTAAGCACAAGGTGTCTACAATTCTATGACTCATCAAAAAAGAATTGGGAAAGACCCATGCTTAGTTGGTGACACCTTTCATCGGTTTCAAGAATCAATCTAAAGGTTTCTTGAGAGCTCTTGATTTTTAGGCATTCATAGAAGCTTAAATGAAAAGCTTAATGGAAGCTACACGCTTAATGGAAGCTACAAGCTTAATGGAAGCCTCGAGCTACAAGCTAAAAAATAAATAGAAACTTCAAAGCTTACATGCATGGGAGAAGATTCATATGCTCGTATATTTTCTATTTTCTTCTATGCTCCTTCTAACTCTTCTAATCACTTGGAGTGTGAGGCCTCACCCCAACCCATCCTAGCACCGATGACACACTGTTATTTTGATACTCATGCTAACATGTCAGAACATTATTGGATACACTAAACACTGTTATGCTAGTTTGCGATGTATGATGCTTACTTCAGTTATTTGATTTTTCCATTTAATGCTTATAAATATGTATAATGATGAAAGAAAATGTATGCAACACTAACACATTTGGTTATGCAAGTCAGAAGGTTAGAAATATGAGTAGAATTAGATGAACAACTAATTCTTAGAAATGGATGCTTTAATTTATGTAATTCCTCTAATATGTAATTCACATTATGCATTTGATTTTGGAACTACTGATGGGTGCAATGAGTGTGCAGAAAAATTACCCGAGACAACTCAACAAAAAAATGGAGCTAAACTACTTGTTAATTTTGTGCTAACCTTATATTGTAATTCTTTAAAGGTTGTAATTTGATCTAGCTATTCTCCTAACTTTTAATTTTTCCTAATAAGCCTTTAAAGGATTAGAAACATTAAATTTAAGCACCTCTATGGATAAGGGTATGGGTGGGGGTACTTTCCAACCCTCTAGCCTCCTAGGTTGACTCTTAGGGTCTCTTAAAAACCCTATTATAGGCTGATTTCGAAAATGGGTTGTCCTTTACTTGGGTTAGTAAAACTAACCTCCATCCTGAGTTACTTGAATCCTATTGGGGTTAAGGACCATACTTAGAGGCCTTTTGGGAAAAACTTTTAATTTTATTTTTTTTGTCACCCAATCCTCTAGTTTTGGAGGAAGTCTTGAAGATTGAAGGAAGAAAGGGAAGCTCTTCTCAAACCACCATTGCCATAACCCTTTTTTGAATGTAGGAGTCCTTCACTCCATGAATGGTTCTTTGTGTGTGTTCATATTTTGAATCTTGTTGAATCGTGTTGGAGACATTGTGTAGATATGCATTTCCTTGCTTGTGTGTTGAGGGTGGTATTGGGAGGGATTTTACCTTGTTTTCTTTGATGTTATTCTTATGCCTTCTTGGAGTGTTGATTGCTTTTTGACAGATTTTCATGGGGATGTATTTGGCAACACTCACCCTTGGATAGGGAAGAAGTGGCCATGTTTGGGGAAAGGGCATTAGTTGGACCTCAATAGTGTAGAGTCTCCTCTCATGGAGAGAGGAGGGAGAAAGGGTAGGGAGTATGGGCCCATACTTGTCATCCCATACCTTGTTGTTATTGAGAATTCTTGAATATGGTAAAGAGTGAAAATCCTTGTGGATGTAGCCTTGAAAGGTCCTTGAGAAAGAATGGAAATTTTTGAAGTTTTAAGCTCTGAAAGGGCTAAGTGAAGGTATGGTGATTGACTTCTCCTATTGAAAAAATCCACCTTTCTCCTATATTGGTTCATTGTTGGACCTATTGTGCAACCGGGTGGGAATGTATGTTCATTTTTCTTATCTCCTTGTGATGATTATCTCCATGTTGTTTCTTGTATCTTCCATGTTTACTCTTGATGCAATGAAGTCAGTTGATAAAAGTTCTATTATGGAACCCTTGAAGAAATCTCCTTGAATTGTAATATTATGTAAATTGTAATTGAATTTGATGTAGTGGCAAAGACATCGGGTTTTCTTACTGGTTATTTTGTGATGGAGCCTTGAACCAGGATGAATAATGGAGAAAGAAATTGATTATGAAAGTCTCCTTGTAATTCTCTTATGTGTTTTCAGAATTTGCATATGTATTGTGAGAAGATGTTAATGGCATAGTTTAACTGTCAATGGAAAGGATTATAAGAAATCTAGTGTAGTTAAAAGTATTTCCATTGGTTTTAATTGATATGTTAAGTTTACCACCTTTGTGTATTATAGGAGTATCATGAAAGAGAAATTCAATGTAATGGTAATGTTGTTTGAAATGTCTTGAATATAAGTGTATAGAGGTGAAGAGTTAGTTTTTTTATTGTAGAGAATAAATTGCTAAGATGATGAATTTGCAATTGGTTCATGGTCATGTTATGAATATTATTCTAAATGTTAAGATATTTGAAAATTTGTGAACTATATATATAAGGCATCTCCAATTTTCTAAATCCTTGGATGAGAATAGTCAGACCTCTTTCATATAAGGAATTTTTCATGACTTCTTATGTGTTGTTAGTGTTGAGGCTATTGGCCAAATGGAGCAAAAAGATCATCAAAATTAGATGATCAAACATAATTTAAGATTCTCTAATGTAACATTGCAATAGATATTGTGATGCCTTAGACTATGGTAGTAGAGAGAAACAAATAGAGGATAGATAAGTTATAAGGTATAAAACTTAAAGCTTGTTATAGACACACAAACTATTCTCTGGATTTTATATGGAAGTAGTAGAAATAATACCTACTAATACAGACCAATATAACAATCAGAGAATATACTGTAGTATCTTCTAAATACAATAATAGAATACCTAATTTACAAGTATGACATAACATAAATGAACAATCTAAAAGAAGCACCTAAGGTACAACTCACTATCATTCCAATCTAGAGTAAAAAAGAATTAATGATGAACTCTCCTAGTGAAGGTCGAGCCAGCATATAGATGGGACCTTTAACAATAAAATATTTAACAAAAAAAAAAAAATACAACTAACATTGATGAAGTTGCTGCCTATTAGAAAACTAGGCAACCAAGATGTTGCATGGTTATTAAATAGGGAGGATGGGGGACCCACCTCCCCATCATTTCCACCCAAGCCTCCCAGCTTGCCAAGTGCATTTAGCGCTGTCTAAGCCTGACATGGGTCAGGAAGCGTCTAGTCACCACTGCCCCTATGTCGCCAACCTTGGGTTGGGCCCCATCTTGAATGGGGTGCGAGCTTGGAAGTAGGTGGAGTCTTTATAACAAAATGCTAAGTTTGAACCATGTTTTCGGATCCAATTTTGCACGGGAAAAAGTTAAGGAGGTTGTTAGCACGCGGGTTAAGGTGGATAGGGGTTTGGGTAAGGGGGAAGAATAGTATATTGTGTTGAGAACAGTGCATAGTTGGCATTAATGAAAGTTTAGAGATTCAAATTTTAGGGATGATCTTTTATGAGGTGCTTAGATCATAGAGTCACATTTAAGATAGTTTAGTTTTAGTTGTCAGCTAAATTAGTAATAGATTTGTTTAATGTGAGATTAGTAGTTAATTTATATTATTAGAAACTAGTATAATGTTTTTATGTTAGTATAGACATTAGTATAGATGTTAGTGTTAACTTAGGATAGTATTAAGCTAGTAGTAGTGGTTTGTGTTTTGTTAATATCATAAAGCTAATTTTAAATTAGTTGTTATTTATTTTTATTTTTATTTTTGTCACCTCTAGTTATAGCTAAACCTTATTCCATAATGTTATTTAGTCTTTTGTTATTATTGTGAGTTGGTTAGATAAATCTTAATATTGACATTTAGATAGTGGACTTAAATTTGTAATAGTTGAATAAAGTTTAGTTGCACTTATAGATTTAATTGGAATAGATTCAGGTTTTCAATTTAATTGCAATCAATAGATTAATAAATTGGAATGATATAAGTAGGTTGGAGAGTATTATAAATTAAAACGTAGATAGTATGCATTGAGTAGCTAAATTTAATTGATCTTTTAGAGTTTCAACTCGTCTTAATGATAATGACTAAATTTGTAATGGCGATCAGTTATTAAGTTATATAGAAGGGGCTAGTTAATTAATTCATCATAAGGTTGGTGGTATATTGTTCATAGTTAAAATGTAGTTAAAACAAGAATATGTCATTTAGAGATAGATGTCATTCAGTCAGCATGTTAGTTAAACGTATTGATTCAGTGTTGTGATAACCTAGTGTCTTCCTTAGAAGGTGATAAATTAAAGAATCATTAAAACAATTGAAGGGGGATTGGACTTTATTTTAAAAGGGATTAGTCACAAGATTGGTCTCAGAACCGAAGCTCTACCCAGCAGAGACCCCCTTGGAAAGGAAATCAGAATTACATAGCAGGGTCCTCTAAGGGCCAACAGCCTCAGCAGTAGAGACCCCAGCAGCAGCAGCAGCAGAAACCCTCACAGGGTTATCAGGGCTCCAAGCCCAAGCAGTGGCATTCACAGGTTCCGAGGCAGGATTAGAGAGTACAGGTCCCACCATCACAGCCAATGAAGACTCAGCAGTCTTTTAGGGGTGGATTCAGTGGATCTAGCAGGTCAGGAGGCCCACAATAGTCTGGATCACAGTGTGCCCGATCCTATACACGAGGTCCACGTTACACTTGTGGTGGCATGGGGCATATTGCTAGAGAGTGTTCTCAGGGACAGTCCTCTAGTGGTCAAAGAGGGGCTTTTTCAGAGCCGACTATTGGCGACGTAGGCAGATCTCATAGAGTCTTTGCAGCGGTTGACAACTGCCAGGCCGAGCATCAGGCCACGGTTATCGAGGCTACAGGTAGTATACGAGGTAGCATGGTTACTATTTTATTTGATTCTGGAGCTACTGATTCATTTATATCTTTGTTCTTCGTGGAGCGTTGCGGGCTAGTGGCAGTTAGTCAGGATGCTAGCTGGGAGGTAGAGTTAGCCTCAGGAGCCAGAGTGTCAGTCAGTTTTATGGTGCATAGTTGCCCAATTCAGATTGGAGACATGTCCACGATGTCTGATCTATGTATTACCCCTCTAGGTTCTTATGATGTTGTTCTTGACATGGATTGGTTGTATGCCCACAACGCCAAGATGGATTGTCAACAAAAGAGAGTGGAATGTGTGGATGAGTATGGTATCTCTAGAGTGATCCTTGGGGTTAAGAGACCCATATCCCTTCATATGATTTTTGCTATGCAGCTTAGATGGTGCATACAGAAGGGATGTCAGTTGTTCGTTATCACCACCAGCGACAAGGAGGAAGATCTTGAGGCGGAGCCATCTATTGATGATTTTCCTATATTGCAGGAGTTTGCAGATGTTTTTCCTTCAAAGCTTCCTGGTAGGCCTCCACCTAGAGTAGTGGATTTTTATATTGATCTTGTGCCAGGAGTAGAGCCAGTATCGAGAGCACCGTACAGGATGACTACCCATGAGCTTAGTGAACTTAAGATTCAGTTGGAGGAACTCTTAGAGAAGGGGCATATTTGACCTAGTGTGTCACCTTGGGGCGCACCAGTGATCTTTGTTAAGAAGAAGGATGGATCACTTAGGTTGTGTATTGATTATCGACAATTGAACAAAGTAACCATCAAGAACCGATACCCTCTTCCTAGGATTGATGACCTCTTTGATCAGTTATAGGGTGCTTGAGTATTTTCGAAGATTGATCTCAAGTCAGGCTATCATCAGTTGAGGATTGTGGATAGTGATATTCCTAAGACTGCATTTTGTACTAGGTATGGCCACTACGAGTTCACTATGGTACCATTCGGCCTCACGAATGCTCCAGCTGTATTCATGAGCCTCATGAATGGAGTACTTTGTACCTTTTTGGATAAGTTTGTGGTTTTTTTCTTGGATGACATCTTGATATATTTACATGACAAGAAGGAACACGAAGAGCACTTGAGACAGGTATTGCAAAAATTGAGGGGGAACCAATTGTTTGCCAGCTTGTCGAAGTGTGCATTCTTTAGACCTGAGATATGTTATTTGGGTCATGTCATATAAAGAGATGGTGTCTCAATAGACCCATCGAAGATTAGGGCCATCATGGATTGGCCGGAACCCACCAGTGTCATTGAGGTGAGGAGCTTTATGGGACTAGCAGGGTATTATCGATGCTTTATTGCAGGATTCTCTAGATTGGCACACCCCATCACATCTCTTCAAAAGAAGGAAAAGAAGTATGAGTGGATGAAGAAGTGTGACAGAGCTTTTCAAGAGCTCAAGAGAGCCCTCACGAGTACACCGATTCTTGCAGTACCAGATCCATCTGCGGACTTCGTAGTGTGCACTGATGCATCTTTGGAATACTCTCTTCATCATATCCATCTCTTCCTGTCTTCATCATATCTGTTTTATGTGTCTGAATACTCTATGTATTTGAAATTGGAATCTAGATATTTTATTTGGATGAGAAGAAAACAATAGAAGAACCCTAGTTCCAAATGAGAAAGAAATTAGATTTTTAATCGAGTTTGGGTTCGAATTTATATTAAATTAGAAAGACAAGATTTGAAATTAAAATAGAAATTCTAAGTTGAAAATTCAAATAATTAGATGTAATATTTCTATCAATTATATTTTTATATGCATATGAACAAAACCCTTTTATGGTTAAATTTAGAGAACAATTATTTTAACAGGAAATTTTTAATTCATCACAAATTGTCCTGTCGTTGCCCTTTGGATAGGCCCGAACTCAGTCATTCATAACCTTTTATTGTGATCGAATTTATAAGATCGCTCCATTCAGAAGTGGCACAACTTGGCCCTCTCCAACATATTTAAATTTCAACCTGATCCAATGGTTCATTAGGGAGATATGACCGTCATACTGAGATTGTTTTATTCAAGGACATATATTTCTCCATTTCCCATAATCAAGAGTTTTTTATGCTTAAACTTCACAAAAATAATATATCAAAGCATGGAATGAATTAAAATATTATTGAAATCTTTCCTTATTAGAATCTTATTAATATGCAATAGTTTTATATGATTTATTATCTAATTTAATTAAATCAAATTTAATTAAGATTAGTTAATAGTAGAAGAAGTGTAATTAATTACTAGTCGATCTAAGTAAATGGATGAGAGAAAATTAAAAGAAAAGAGATTTTTAATAGAGTTTATATAGTGGACTTTTTGAAATGTAGATTATGTAATTATTAATTAAATCAATCAATGAGAGTTAATTAGATTTAATTAACAATTAAGTTAAGTAATGAAGATTTAATTGATATAATTATTTTAATAAGATTGTAGAAATATTGATATCAAGTTGATAGGTCTTATTCTTATGACTTGAATGATGGCCTTAGATATTTGATGGTGAAGACTTAGTAATATTTAATTGAGGACTATTAGAATATGGACCTATGTTAATTGATTGATGTAGTTGATTATTTTAATAAAGTTATAATCTCTTATTCGAAGAATGATAATTGGTCCTCTTATAATATAACGAATAATGATCTTAAAAAAAAGTTGAAAGGTTAATCAATTAGAATATGGATCATGGTTAAATATAAAGGACAATTTAATTAAGGTCAATGATGATCAGTTTAGTGAATATTTATCTTTAAGTTATTCTTAGAATGTAATTCTTAATAATGGAAGGGTAATGCTATCAGGGAACAATTGGGTTGACTTATAAGTCAAATGATGAAACTTAAAACACTTGAAGTATACTTCCAAACAGAAAATTGAAAACCCCTACACATTATTCAACTATGTGAATTTAGTAAACCAAAACATGAGTTTGCATCGTGTATTCTATATGCTTCTTGTTTTGGGTTTTGGGTTGATTAGTGTTGATCAGTCTTAGGATGTTACTAGAGGCTCGGGGGTTATGAGATATGATGGCATGTTGATCTTATTTGGTCTTGATCTTTATAAGCCCAACCATGGTTATGTGATCATATGCTCTATGAAATGTTGTATTTGTTCTTAAACCTTCATGTGTGAAGCTGAGATGTATATATATCTGAGATGCTTGAGCTAATCATTTTTAAGTCATCGATCAGTTATCCTTCGATTACTTTCTAGTCGCCATGATGGGACTGAAATATGGATTTATTTTTTGATAATGTCATGTTGTGACATATTTGACTCAACCATTTTGGAGTCTTCGATCAGTATGATTTTCAGATATTCTTGGTTGCTTGTTGAGAACCATTTATATTGAGATATATTTTGGTTATTGAGAACCAATTGATACTTATGATTATCAGTGATGCCTTCAGTTGCCAATAGAGAACTGTTGTGGTCATGATTTTCTATGGATGCTTTTTCAGATACTTATGGAGATTTGATGATTCTTATCTTGGAGATTTGATGATTCTTATTATGGATATTTGATGCTTTTATGCATATTTGATGATTTTATTATAGATTATCTTTTATAATTTTGAGATTTATAATTTCATGAGCTTAGGGTAGGTAATCTACTTGTAGTGTCGAGAAGTGGCTTGCAATGGGAGCCGGGGCCCTAAATGGCTGCCAGGGTAACTTATTGTAAGTTTGGTTAATAAGTGATAACATTTTCACACTAAATGGGGATTAAATGAACCTAAAAAGATTATTTTTTTGATGTTCTCATGGTTGCGACTGTGCATTCCGTAGTATGCCTTGTTAGTATGAGAGGATACTAGTGGCTGCATGAGATCAGTATGGACCCGTGGAGTTTACCTAACTGCGAGGGTAATTTGTATGTGATAATTGCGATGACACTTTTTCGCTTGCAAAGTGGGTTTCCTACATGTCATTGTGTGCCTCTGGGAATTAGATGTCAGTTTTGTGTGATGGAACCATTGAGTTAGTATACTCACATTTGCTCATATTCACATACGCAAAGATAAGGTTTGACCAAAAGTTGACCAAATTTAACCACGGTTGACTTGAGTTGGCTAGTTTTGAAAAGAATTTTAAAATAATTAAATGAAATTATTTAATTAAATGGAGTACTTACTTCTAATTAATTAAACAAATTTATTTAATTAAATGAGAAGCCATTCCTAATTAATTAAATAAAGTTATTTAATTAAATAAGAAAAGTGTCTCTAATTAATTAAATATTATTTAATTAAATAGAAAAAGTAATTATGAGAGCATATCTCATTTTATTAAATTAAATATCTCAACAAAATCTCTCTTTAGTTCAAAAAGGGAAATTTTCAGTTCGCTATTGATCAAAAATGAGTTAAATCAGTTAACTCCTTTTTCTACTCAAATTGAATAAGTTAACTCCTTATTTTACTCAAATTAAATCTGTTAACTCCCTTTAATTTTGAAATCTCCCTTTATGACCAAACCTCACCTTTAATGCTGACCATTGATTGAAATCGATCTCAACCGTTGATGAATTCCAAGAAAGTCTTTTTAAGAGAGCTTGATCTCTTCATTTTGAAAGGTTGAATGAGAATTTGCATCGAATTGTTGCTGGAATTCATACTCACATTTGCTCATATTCACATACACAAAGATCAAGTTTGACCAAAAGTTGACCAGATTTAACCACGGTTGACTTGAGTAGACTAGTTTCGAAAAGAATTTTGAAACAATTAAACAAAATTATTTAATTAAATGGAGTACTTACTTCTAATTAATTTAACAAAGTTATTTAATTAAATGAGAAGCCATTCCTAATTAATTAAATGAAGTTATTTAATTAAATAAGAAAAGTGTCTCTAATTAATTAAAGATTATTTAAATAAATAGAAAAAGTAATTATGAGAGCATATCTCATTTTATTAAATTAAATATCTCAACAAAATCTCTCTTTAGTTCAAAAAGGGAAATTTCTAGTTCACTATTGATAAAAAATGAGTTAAATGAGTTAACTCCTTTTTCTACTCAAATTGAATCAGTTAACTCCTTATTTTAGTCAAATTAAATCTGTTAACTCCATTTAATTTGAAAATCTCACTTTATGACTGAACTTCACCTTCAATCATGATCGTTGATTGAAATCGATCTCAACCGTTGATGAATTCCGAGAAAGTCTATTTAAGAGACCCTCATCTCTTCATTTTGAAAGGTTAAATGAGAATTTGAATCGAATTGTTGTTGGAATTCATACTCACATTTGCTCATATTCACATACGCAAAGATCAAGTTTGACCAAAAGTTGACCATATTTAACCACGGTTGACTTGAGTAGACTAGTTTCGAAAATAATTTTGAAATAATTTAAAAAAATTATTTAATTTAATGATGTAATTACTTCTAATTAATTAAACAAAGTTGTTTAATTAAATGAGAAGCCATTCCTAATTAATTAAATGAAGTTATTTAATTAAATAAGTAAAGTGTCTCTAATTCATTAAAGATTATTTAATTAAATAGAAAAAGTAATTATGAGAGCATATCTAATTTTATTAAATTAAATATCTCATCAAAATCTCTCTTCAGTTCAAAAAGGAAAATTTCCAGTTCACTATTGATAAAAAATGAGTTAACTCCTTTTTCTACTCAAATTGAATCAGTTAACACCTTATTTTACTCAAATTAAATCTGTTAAATCCCTTTAATTTGGAAATCTCCCTTTATGACTGAACTTCACCTTTAATCCTAACCGCTGATTGAAATCGATCTCAACCATTGATGAGTTTCAAGAAACTCTATTTAAGAGACCCTCATCTCTTCATTTTGAAAGGTTGAATGAGAATTTGCATCGAATTTTTGATCGAATTAATACTCACATTTTTTCATATTCACATACACAAAGATCAAATTTGATCAAAAGTTGACCAGATTTAACCACAGTTGACTTGAGTTGACTAGTTTCAAATTTTTTTTTGAAATAATTAAACAAAATTATTTAATTAAATGGAGTACATAATTTTAATTAATTAAACAAAATTTTTTAATTAAATGAGAAGCCATTCCTAATTAATTAAATGAAGTTATTTAATTAAATAAGATAACTGTCTCTAATTAATAAAAGATTATTTAATTAAATAAAAAAATTAATTAGGAGAGCATATCTCATTTTATTAAATTAAATATCTCAACAAAATTTTCCTTCAGTTCAAAAAGGGACATTTCCATTTCACTATTGATAAAAAAATGAGTTAGACCAATTAACTGCTTTTTCTACTCAAATTGAATCAGTTAACTCCTTATTTTACTCAAATTAAATCTGTTAACTCCCTTTAATTTGGAAATCTCCCTTTATGACTGAACTTCACCTTTAATCTTGACCGTTGATTGAAATCAATCTCAACCGTTGATGAGTTCCAGGAAAGTCTATTTAAGAGACCATCATCTCTTCATTTTGAAAGGTTGAATAAGAATTTGCATCGAATTGTTGCTGGACTTTATACTCACATTTGCTCATATTCACATACGCAAAGATCAAGTTTGAACAAAAGTTGATGAGATTTAACCACGGTTGACTTGAGTTGACTAGTTTGAAAAAGAATTTTGAAATAATTAAACAAAATTATTTAATTAAATGGAGTACTTACTTCTAATTAATTAAACAAAGTTATTTAATTAAATGAGAAGCCATTCCTAATTAATTAAATGAAATTATTTAATTAAATAAGAAATGTGTCTCTAATCAATTAAAGATTATTTAATTAAATAGAAAAAGTAATTATGAGAGCATGTCTCATTTTAATAAATTAAATATCTCAACAAAATCTCTCTTCAGTTCAAAAAAGGAAATTTGTAGTTCACTATTGATCAAAAATGAGATAAATCAGTTAACTCCTTTTTCTACTCAAATTGAATTAGTTAACTTTTTATTTTACTCAAATTAAATCTGTTAACACCCTTTAATTTGAAAATCTCACTTTATGACTGAACTTCACCTTTATTCCTGACCGTTCATTGAAATCGATCTCAATCGTTGATGAATTCCAGAAAAGTCTATTTAAGAGACCCTCATCTCTTCATTTTGAAAGCTTGAATGAGAATTTGAATCGAATTGTTGCTGGAATTCATACTCACATTTTCTCATATTCGCATACGCAAAGATCAAGTTTGACCAAAAGTTGACTAGATTTAACCACAGTTGACTTGAGTTCACTAGTTTCAAAAAGAATTTTGAAATAATTAAATGAAATTATTTAATTAAATGGAGTACTTACTTCTAATTAATTAAACAAAGTTATTTAATTAAATAAGAAAAGTGTCTCTAATTAATTAAATATTATTTAATTAAATAGAAAAAGTAATTATGAGAGCATATCTCATTTTATTAAATTAAATATCTCAACAAAATCTCTCTTCAGTTCAAAAAGGAAAATTTCTAATTCACTATTGATCAAAAATGAGTTAAATCAGTTAACTCCTTTTTCTACTCAAATTGAATCAGTTAACTCCTTATTTTACTCAAATTAAATCTAATAACTCCCTTTAATTTGGAAATCTCCCTTTATGACTGAACTTCACCTTTAATCCTGACCGTTGATTGAAATCGATCTCAACCGTTGATGAATTCCAAGAAAGTCTATTTAAGAGACCCTGATCTCTTCATTATGAAAGGTTGAATGAGAATTTGCATCGAATTATTGCTAAAATTCATACTCACATTTGCTCATATTCACATACGCAAAGATCAAGTTTGACAAAACGTTGACTAGTTTTAACCACGGCTGACTTGAGTTGTCTAGTTTCGAAAAGAATTTTAAAATAATTAAACGAAATTATTTAATTAAATGAAGTACTTACTTCTAATTAATTAAACAAAGGTATTTAATTAATTGAGAAGCCATTTCTTATTAATTAAACGAAGCTGTTTAATTAAATAAGAAAAGTGTCTCTAATTAATTAAAGATTATTTAATTAAATAAAAAAAGTAATTATGAGAGCATAACTCATTTTATTAAATTAAATATCTCAACAAAATCTCTCTTCAGTTCAAAAAGGGAAATTTTCAGTTCACTATTGACTAAAAAATGAATTAAATTAGTTAACTCTTTTTTCTACTCAAATTGAATCAGTTAACTCCTTATTTTACTCAAATTAAATCTCTTAACTCCCTTTAATTTGGAAATATCCCTTTATGACTGAACTTCACCTTTAATCTTGACAATTGATTGAAATCGATCTCAACCGTTGATAAATTCCAAGAAAGTCTATTTAAGAGACCCTCATCTCTTCATTTTGAAAGGTTGAATGAGAATTTGCATCGAATTGCTGCTAGAATTTATACTCACATTTTCTCATATTCACATACGCAAAGATCAAGTTTGACCAAAAGTTGACCAGATTTAACTACGATTGATTTCAGTTGACTAGTTTTGAAAAGAATTTTGAAATAATTAAACGAAATTATTTAATTAAATGGAGTACTTACTTCTAATTAATTAAACAAAGGTATTTAATTAAATGAGAAGCCATTCCTAATTAATTAAATGAAGTTATTTAATTATACAATAAAAGTGTCTCTAGTTAATTAAAGATTATTTAATTAAATAGAAAAAGTAATTATGAGAGCATATCTCATTTTATTAAATTAAATATCTCAACAAAATCTTTCTACAGTTCAAAAAGGAAAATTTCTAATTCACTATTGATCAAAAATAAGTTAAATCAGTTAACTCCTTTTTCTATTCAAATTGAATCAGTTAACTCCTTCTTTTACTCAAATTAAATCTGTTAACTCCCTTTAATTTTGAAATCTCCCTTTATGACTAAACTTCACCTTTAATCCTAACTGTTGATCGAAATCGATCTCAACCGTTAATAAATTCTAGGAAAGTCTATTTAAGAGACCTTGATCTCTTCATTTTGAAAGGCTTAATGAGACTTTGTATCGAATTTTTGCTGGAATTCATACTCACATTTGCTCATATTCACATACGCAAAGATCAAGTTTGACCAAAAGTTGACCAGATTTAACCACGATTGACTTGAGTAGACTAGTTTCGAAAGCAATTTTGAAATAATTTAAAAAAATTATTTAATTCAATGGAGTACTTACTTCTAATTAATTTAACAAAGTTATTTAATTAAATGAGAAGCCATTCCTAATTAATTAAATAAAGTTATTTAATTAAATAAGAAAAGTGTCTCTAATTAATTAAAGATTATTTAATTAAATAGAAAAAGTAATTATGAGAGCATATCTCATTTTATTAAATTAAATATCTCGACAAAATCTCTCTTTAGTTCAAAAAGAGAAATTTTCAGTTCACTATTGATCAAAAATGAGTTAAATCAGTTAACTCTTTTTTCTACTCAAATTGAATCAGTTAACTCCTTATTTTAGTAAAATTAAATCTGTTAGCTCCCTTTAATTTGGAAATCTCACTTTATGACTGAACTTCACTTTTAATCCTAATCGTTGATTGAAATCGATCTCAACCATTGATAAATTCTGGGAAAGTCTATTTAAGAGACCCTCATCTCTTCATTTTGAAAGGTTGAATGAGAATTTGAAACGAATTGTTGCTGGAATTCATACTCACATTTGCTCATATTCACATACGCAAAGGTCAAGTTTGACCAAAAGTTGACCATATTTAACCACGGTTGACTTGAGTAGAGTAGTTTCGAAAAGAATTTTGAAATAATTAAACGAAATTATTTAATTAAATGGAGTACTTACTTCTAATTAATTAAACAAAGTTATTTAATTAAATGAGAAGCCATTCCTAATTAATTAAATGAAGTTATTTAATTAAATAAGAAAAGTGTCTCTAATTAATTAAAGATTATTTAATTAAATAGAAAAAGTAATTATGAGAGCATATCTCATTTTATTAAATTAAATATCTCAACAAAATCTCTCTTTAGTTCAAAAAGGGAAATTTCTAGTTCACTATTGATCAAAAATGAGTTAAATGAGTTAACTCCTTTTTCTACTCAAATTGAATCAGTTAACTCCTTATTTTAGTCAAATTAAATCTGTTAACTCCATTTAATTTGAAAATCTCACTTTATGACTGAACTTCACCTTCAATCATGATCGTTGATTGAAATCGATCTCAACCGTTGATGAATTCCGAGAAAGTCTATTTAAGAGACCCTCATCTCTTCATTTTGAAAGGTTAAATGAGAATTTGAATCGAATTGTTGTTGGAATTCATACTCACATTTGCTCATATTCACATACGCAAAGATCAAGTTTGACCAAAAGTTGACCATATTTAACCACGGTTGACTTGAGTAGACTAGTTTCGAAAATAATTTTGAAATAATTAAAAAAAATTATTTAATTTAATGATGTAATTACTTCTAATTAATTAAACAAAGTTGTTTAATTAAATGAGAAGCCATTCCTAATTAATTAAATGAAGTTATTTAATTAAATAAGTAAAGTGTCTCTAATTCATTAAAGATTATTTAATTAAATAGAAAAAGTAATTATGAGAGCATATCTAATTTTATTAAATTAAATATCTCATCAAAATATCTCTTCAGTTCAAAAAGGAAAATTTCCAGTTCACTATTGATAAAAAATGAGTTAACTCCTTTTTCTATTCAAATTGAATCAGTTAACACCTTATTTTACTCAAATTAAATCTGTTAAATCCCTTTAATTTGGAAATCTCCCTTTATGACTGAACTTCACCTTTAATCCTAACCGCTGATTGAAATCGATCTCAACCATTGATGAGTTTCAAGAAACTCTATTTAAGAGACCCTCATCTCTTCATTTTGAAAGGTTGAATGAGAATTTGCATCGAATTTTTGGTCGAATTAATACTCACATTTGTTCATATTCACATACACAAAGATCAAATTTGATCAAAAGTTGACCAGATTTAACCACAGTTGACTTGAGTTGACTAGTTTCAAATTTTTTTTTGAAATAATTAAACAAAATTATTTAATTAAATGGAGTACATAATTTTAATTCATTAAACAAATTTTTTTAATTAAATGAGAAGCCATTCCTAATTAATTAAATGAAGTTATTTAATTAAATAAGATAACTGTCTCTAATTAATAAAAGATTATTTAATTAAATAAAAAAATTAATTAGGAGAGCATATCTCATTTTATTAAATTAAATATCTCAACAAAATTTTCCTTCAGTTCAAAAAGGGACATTTCCATTTCACTATTGATAAAAAAATGAGTTAAACCAATTAACTGCTTTTTCTACTCAAATTGAATCAGTTAACTCCTTATTTTACTCAAATTAAATCTGTTAACTCCCTTTAATTTGGAAATCTCCCTTTATGACTGAACTTCACCTTTAATCTTGACCGTTGATTGAAATCAATCTCAACCGTTGATGAGTTCCAGGAAAGTCTATTTAAGAGACCATCATCTCTTCATTTTGAAAGGTTGAATAAGAATTTGCATCGAATTGTTGCTGGACTTTATACTCACATTTGCTCATATTCACATATGCAAAGATCAAGTTTGAACAAAAGTTGATGAGATTTAACCACGGTTGACTTGAGTTGACTAGTTTGGAAAAGAATTTTGAAATAATTAAACAAAATTATTTAATTAAATGGAGTACTTACTTCTAATTAATTAAACAAAGTTATTTAATTAAATGAGAAGCCATTCCTAATTAATTAAATGAAATTATTTAATTAAATAAGAAATGTGTCTCTAATCAATTAAAAATTATTTAATTAAATAGAAAAAGTAATTATGAGAGCATGTCTCATTTTAATAAATTAAATATCTCAACAAAATCTCTCTTCAGTTCAAAAAAGGAAATTTGTAGTTCACTATTGATCAAAAATGAGATAAATCAGTTAACTCCTTTTTCTACTCAAATTGAATTAGTTAACTTTTTATTTTACTCAAATTAAATCTGTTAACACCCTTTAATTTAAAAATCTCACTTTATGACTGAACTTCACCTTTATTCCTGACCGTTCATTGAAATCGATCTCAATCGTTGATGAATTCCAGAAAAGTCTATTTAAGAGACCCTCATCTCTTCATTTTGAAAGCTTGAATGAGAATTTGAATCGAATTGTTGCTGGAATTCATACTCACATTTTCTCATATTCGCATACGCAAAGATCAAGTTTGACCAAAAGTTGACCAAATTTAACCACAGTTGACTTGAGTTCACTAGTTTCAAAAAGAATTTTGAAATAATTAAATGAAATTATTTAATTAAATGGAGTACTTACTTCTAATTAATTAAACAAAGTTATTTAATTAAATAAGAAAAGTGTCTCTAATTAATTAAATATTATTTAATTAAATAGAAAAAGTAATTATGAGAGCATATCTCATTTTATTAAATTAAATATCTCAACAAAATCTCTCTTCAGTTCAAAAAAGAAAATTTCTAATTCACTATTGATCAAAAATGAGTTAAATCAGTTAACTCCTTTTTCTACTCAAATTGAATCAGTTAACTCCTTATTTTACTCAAATTAAATCTAATAACTCCCTTTAATTTGGAAATCTCCCTTTATGACTGAACTTCACCTTTAATCCTGACCGTTGATTGAAATCGATCTCAACCGTTGATGAATTCCAAGAAAGTCTATTTAAGAGACCCTGATCTCTTCATTGTGAAAGGTTGAATGAGAATTTGCATCGAATTATTGCTAAAATTCATACTCACATTTGCTCATATTCACATACGCAAAGATCAAGTTTGACAAAACGTTGACTAGTTTTAACCACGGCTGACTTGAGTTGTCTAGTTTCGAAAAGAATTTTAAAATAATTAAACGAAATTATTTAATTAAATGAAGTACTTACTTCTAATTAATTAAACAAAGGTATTTAATTAATTGAGAAGCCATTTCTTATTAATTAAACGAAGCTATTTAATTAAATAAGAAAAGTGTCTCTAATTAATTAAAGATTATTTAATTAAATAAAAAAAGTAATTATGAGAGCATAACTCATTTTATTAAATTAAATATCTCAACAAAATCTCTCTTCAGTTCAAAAAGGGAAATTTTCAGTTCACTATTGACTAAAAAATGAATTAAATCAGTTAACTCTTTTTTCTACTCAAATTGAATCAGTTAACTCCTTATTTTACTCAAATTAAATCTCTTAACTCCCTTTAATTTGGAAATATCCCTTTATGACTGAACTTCACCTTTAATCTTGACAATTGATTGAAATCGATCTCAACCGTTGATGAATTCCAAGAAAGTCTATTTAAGAGACCCTCATCTCTTCATTTTGAAAGGTTGAATGAGAATTTGCATCGAATTGCTGCTAGAATTTATACTCACATTTTCTCATATTCACATACGCAAAGATCAAGTTTGACCAAAAGTTGACCAGATTTAACTACGATTGATTTCAGTTGACTAGTTTTGAAAAGAATTTTGAAATAATTAAACGAAATTATTTAATTAAATGGAGTACTTACTTCTAATTAATTAAACAAAGGTATTTAATTAAATGAGAAGCCATTCCTAATTAATTAAATGAAGTTATTTAATTATACAATAAAAGTGTCTCTAGTTAATTAAAGATTATTTAATTAAATAGAAAAAGTAATTATGAGAGCATATCTCATTTTATTAAATTAAATATCTCAACAAAATCTTTCTACAGTTCAAAAAGGAAAATTTCTAATTCACTATTGATCAAAAATAAGTTAAATCAGTTAACTCCTTTTTCTATTCAAATTGAATCAGTTAACTCCTTCTTTTACTCAAATTAAATCTGTTAACTCCCTTTAATTTTGAAATCTTCCTTTATGACTAAACTTCACCTTTAATCCTAACCGTTGATCGAAATCGATCTCAACCGTTAATAAATTCTAGGAAAGTCTATTTAAGAGACCTTGATCTCTTCATTTTGAAAGGCTTAATGAGACTTTGTATCGAATTTTTGCTAGAATTCATACTCACATTTGCTCATATTCACATACGCAAAGATCAAGTTTGACCAAAAGTTGACCAGATTTAACCACGATTGACTTGAGTAGACTAGTTTCGAAAGCAATTTTGAAATAATTTAAAAAAATTATTTAATTCAATGGAGTACTTACTTCTAATTAATTTAACAAAGTTATTTAATTAAATGAGAAGCCATTCCTAATTAATTAAATAAAGTTATTTAATTAAATAAGAAAAGTGTCTCTAATTAATTAAAGATTATTTAATTAAATAGAAAAAGTAATTATGAGAGCATATCTCATTTTATTAAATTAAATATCTCGACAAAATCTCTCTTTAGTTCAAAAAGAGAAATTTTCAGTTCACTATTGATCAAAAATGAGTTAAATCAGTTAACTCTTTTTTCTACTCAAATTGAATCAGTTAACTCCTTATTTTAGTAAAATTAAATCTGTTAGCTCCCTTTAATTTGGAAATCTCACTTTATGACTGAACTTCACTTTTAATCCTAATCGTTGATTGAAATCGATCTCAACCATTGATAAATTCTGGGAAAGTCTATTTAAGAGACCCTCATCTCTTCATTTTGAAAGGTTGAATGAGAATTTGAAACGAATTGTTGCTGGAATTCATACTCACATTTGCTCATATTCACATACGCAAAGGTCAAGTTTGACCAAAAGTTGACCATATTTAACCACGGTTGACTTGAGTAGAGTAGTTTCGAAAAGAATTTTGAAATAATTAAACGAAATTATTTAATTAAATGGAGTACTTACTTCTAATTAATTAAACAAAGTTATTTAATTAAATGAGAAGCCATTCCTAATTAATTAAATGAAGTTATTTAATTAAATAAGAAAAGTGTCTCTAATTAATTAAAGATTATTTAATTAAATAGAAAAAGTAATTATGAGAGCATATCTCATTTTATTAAATTAAATATCTCAACAAAATCTCTCTTCAGTTCAAAAAGGGAAATTTTCAGTTCACTATTGATGAAAAATGAGTTAAATCAGTTAACTCCTTTTTCTACTCAAATTGAATCAGTTAACTCCTTATTTTACTCAAATTAAATCTGTTAACTCCCTTTAATTTGGAAATCTCCCTTTATGACTGAACTTTACCTTTAATCCTGAACGTTGATCGAAATCGATCTCAACCGTTAATGAATTCCAGGAAAGTCTATTTAAGAGACCTTGATCGCTTCATTTTGAAACGTTTAATGAGAATTTGTATCGAATTGTTGTTGAAATCCACACTCACATTTGCTCATATTCACATACGGGAAGATCAAGTTTGACCAAAAGTTGACCAGATTTAACCACCGTTGACTTGAATAGACTAGTTTCAAAAATAATTAAACGAAATTATTTAATTAAATGGAGTACTTACTTCTAATTAATTAAACAAAGTTATTTAATTCAATGAGAAGCCATTCCTAATTAATTAAATGAAGTTATTTAAATAAATAAGGAAAGTGTCTCTAATTAATTAAAGATTATTTAATTAAATAGAAAAAGTAATTATGAGATCATATCTTATTTTATTATATTTAAAAATCTCAACAAAATCTCTCTTCAGTTCAAAAAGAGAAATTTCCAGTTCACTATTGATCAAAAATGAGTTAAATGAGTTAACTCCTTTTTCTACTCAAATTGAATCAGTTAACTCCTTATTTTACTCAAATTAAATCTGTTAACTCCCTTTAATTTGAAAATCTCCCTTTATGACAGAACTTCACCTTTAATCCTGATCGTTGATTGAAATCTATCTCAACCGTTGATGAATTCGAGGAAAGTCTATTTAAGAGACCCCCATCTTTTCATTTTGAAAGGTTAAATGAGAATTTTCATCGAATTGTAGCTAGAATTCAAACTCACATTTGCTCATATTCACATACACAAAGATCAAGTTTGACCAAAAGTTGACCAAATTTAACCACGGTTGACTTGAGTTGACCAATTTTGAAAAGAATTTTGAAATAATTAAATGAAATTATTTAATTAAATGAAGTACTTACTTCTAATTAATTAAACAAAGTTATTTAATTAAATGAGAAGCCATTCCTAATTAATTAAATGAAGTTATTTAATTAAATAAGAAAAGTGTTTATAATTAATTAAAAAATATTTAATGAAATAGAAAAAGTAATTATGAGAGCATATCTCATTTTATTAAATTAAATATCTCAACAAAATCTTTCTGCAGTTCAAAAAGGAAAATTTCTAATTCACTATTGATCAAAAATAAGTTAAATCAGTTAACTCCTTTTTCTATTCAAATTGAATCAGTTAACTCCTTCTTTTACTCAAATTAAATCTGTTAACTCCCTTTAATTTCGAAATCTCCCTTTATGACTAAACTTCACCTTTAATCCTAACCGTTGATCGAAGTCGATCTAAACCGTTAATAAATTCTAGGAAAGTCTATTTAAGAGACCTTGATCTCTTCATTTTGAAAGGCTTAATGAGACTTTGTATCGAATTTTTGCTAGAATTCATACTCACATTTGCTCATATTCACATACGCAAAGATCAAGTTTGACCAAAAGTTGACCAGATTTAACCACGATTGACTTGAGTAGACTAGTTTCGAAAGCAATTTTGAAATAATTTAACAAAATTATTTAATTCAATGGAGTACTTACTTCTAATTAATTTAACAAAGTTATTTAATTAAATGAGAAGCCATTCCTAATTAATTAAATAAAGTTATTTAATTAAATAAGAAAAGTGTCTCTAATTAATTAAAGATTATTTAATTAAATAGAAAAATAATTATGAGAGCATATCTCATTTTATTAAATTAAATATCTCGACAAAATCTCTCTTTAGTTCAAAAAGAGAAATTTTCAGTTCACTATTGATCAAAAATGAGTTAAATCAGTTAACTCTTTTTTCTACTCAAATTGAATCAGTTAACTCCTTATTTTAGTAAAATTAAATCTGTTAGCTCATTTTAATTTGGAAATCTCACTTGATGACTGAACTTCACTTTTAATCCTGATCGTTGATTGAAATCGATCTCAACCATTGATAAATTCCGGGAAAGTCTATTTAAGAGACCCTCATCTCTTCATTTTGAAAGGTTGAATGAGAATTTGAAACGAATTGTTGCTGGAATTCATACTCACATTTGCTCATATTCACATACGCAAAGGTCAAGTTTGACCAAAAGTTGACCATATTTAACCACGGTTGACTTGAGTAGAGTAGTTTCGAAAATAATTTTGAAATAATTAAACAAAATTATTTAATTAAATGGAGTACTTACTTCTAATTAATTAAACAAAGTTATTTAATTAAATGAGAAGCCATTCCTAATTAATTAAATGAAGTTATTTAATTAAATAAGAAAAGTGTCTCTAATTAATTAAAGATTATTTAATTAAATAGAAAAAGTAATTATGAGAGCATATCTCATTTTATTAAATTAAATATCTCAACAAAATCTCTTTTCAGTTCAAAAAGGGAAATTTTCAGTTCACTATTGATAAAAAATGAGTTAAATCAGTTAACTCCTTTTTCTACTCAAATTGAATCAGTTAACTCCTTATTTTACTCAAATTAAATCTGTTAACTCCCTTTAATTTGGAAATCTCCCTTTATGACTGAACTTTACCTTTAATCCTGAACGTTGATCGAAATCGATCTCAACCGTTAATGAATTCCAGGAAAGTCTATTTAAGAGACCTTGATCGCTTCATTTTGAAACGTTTAATTAGAATTTGTATCGAATTGTTGTTGAAATCCACACTCACATTTGCTCATATTCACATACGGGAAGATCAAGTTGGACCAAAAGTTGACCAGATTTAACCACCGTTGACTTGAATAGACTAGTTTCAAAAATAATTAAACGAAATTATTTAATTAAATGGAATACTTACTTCTAATTAATTAAACAAAGTTATTTAATTCAATGAGAAGCCATTCCTAATTAATTAAATGAAGTTATTTAAATAAATAAGAAAAGTGTCTCTAATTAATTAAAGATTATTTAATTAAATAGAAAAAGTAATTATGAGATCATATCTTATTTTATTATATTTAAAAATCTCAACAAAATCTATCTTCAGTTCAAAAAGAGAAATTTCTAGTTCACTATTGATCAAAAATGAGTTAAATGAGTTAACTCCTTTTTCTACTCAAATTGAATCAGTTAACTCCTTATTTTACTCAAATTAAATCTGTTAACTCCCTTTAATTTGAAAATCTCCCTTTATGACAGAACTTCACCTTTAATCCTGATCGTTGATTGAAATCTATCTCAACCGTTGATGAATTCGAGGAAAGTCTATTTAAGAGACCCCCATCTCTTCATTTTGAAAGGTTGAATGAGAATTTTCATCGAATTGTTGCTGGAATTCAAACTCACATTTGCTCATATTCACATACACAAAGATCAAGTTTGACCAAAAGTTGACCAAATTTAACCACGGTTGACTTGAGTTGACTAGTTTCGAAAAGAATTTTGAAATAATTAAATGAAATTATTTAATTAAATGAAGTACTTACTTCTAATTAATTAAACAAAGTTATTTAATTAAATGAGAAGCCATTCCTAATTAATTAAATGAAGTTATTTAATTAAATAAGAAAAGTGTTTCTAATTAATTAAAAAATATTTAATGAAATAGAAAAATTAATTATGAGAGCATATCGCATTTTATTAAATTAAATATCTCAACAAAATCTCTCTTTAGTTCAAAAACAGAAATTTCTAGTTCACTATTGATCAAAAATGAGTTAAATCAGTTAACTACATTTTCAACTCAAATTGAATCAGTTAACTCCTTATTTTACTCAAATTAAATCTGTTAATTACCTTTAATTTGAAAATCTCCCTTTATGACTGAACTTCACCTTTAATCCTTACCGCTGATTGAAATCGATCTGAACCGTTTATGAGTTCCATGAAAGTCTATTTAAGAGACCCTCATCTCTTCATTTTGAAAGGTTGAACGAGAATTTGCATCGAATTGTTGCTGGAATTCATACTCACATTTGCTCATATTAACATACGCAAAGATCAAATTTGATCAAAAGTTGACTAGATTTAACCACGGTTGACTTGAGTTGACTAGTTTCGAATTAATTAAACAAAGTTATTTAATTAAATGAGAAGCCATTCCTAATTAATTAAATTAAGTTATTTAATTAAATAAGAAAATTGTCTCTAATTAATAAAAGATTATTTAATTAAATAGAAAAAGTAATTATGAGAGCATATCTCATTTCATTAAATTAAATATCCCAACAAAATCTCTCTTCAGTTCAAAAAAGGAAATTTTCAGTTCACTATTGATAAAAAATGAGTTAAATCAGTTAACTCCTTTTTCTTCTCAAATTGAGTCAGCTAACTCTTTATATTACTCAAATTAAATCTGTTAACTCCCTTTAATTTGGAAATCTCCCTTTATGACTGAACTTCTCCTTTAATCCTGATTGTTGATTGAAATCGATCTCAATCGTTGATGAGTTCGAAGAAAGTCTATTTAAGAGACTCTCATCTCTTCATTTGAAAGGTTGAGTGACAATTTGCATCGAATTGTTGCTGGAATTCATACACACATTTGCTCATATTCACATACGCAAAGATCAAGTTTGACCAAAAGTTGACCAGATTTAACCACGATTGACTTGAGTTGAATAATTTCAAAAATAATTTTGAAATAATTAAACGAAATTATTTAATTAAATGGAGTACTTACTTCTAATTAATTAAACAAAGTTATTTAATCAAATGAGAAGCCATTCCTAATTAATTAAATGAAGTTATTTAGTTAAATAAGAAAAGTGTCTCTAATTAATTAAAGATTATTTAATTAAATAGAAAAAGTAATTATGAGAGCATATCTCATTTTATTAAATTAAATATCTCAACAAAATCTCTCTTCAATTCAAAAAAGGAAATTTTCAGTTCACTATTGGTAAAAAATGAGTTAAATCAGTTAACTCCTTTTTCTACTCAAATTGAATCAGTTAACTCCTTATTTTACTCAACTTAAATCAGTTAACTCCCTTTAATTTGGAAATCTCCCTTTATGACTAAACTTCACCTTTAATCCTGACCATTGATTGAAATCGATCTCAACAATTGATGAATTTCAGGAAAGTCTATTTGACAGACCCTCATCTCTTCATTTTGAAAGGTTGAATGAGAATTTGCATCGAATTGTTGCTAGAATTCATACTCACATTTGCTCATATTCACAGATGCAAAGATCAAGTTTGACCAAAAGTTGACCAGATTTAACCACGGTTGACTTGAGTTGACTAGTTTCAAATTTTTTTTTGAAATAATTAAACAAAATTATTTAATTAAATGTAGTACTTCTAATTAATTAAACAAATTTATTTAATTAAATTAGAAGCCATTCCTAATTAATTAAATGAAGTTATTTAATTAAATAAGAAAAGTGTCTCTAATTAATTAAATATCATTTAATTGAATAAAAAAAGTAATTATGAGAGCATATCTCATTTTATTAAATTAAATATCTCAACAAAATCTCTCTTTAGTTCAAAAAGGGAAATTTCTAGTTCACTATTGATAAAAAATGAGTTAAATCAGTTAACTCCTTTTTCTACTCAAATTGAATCAGTTAACTCCTTATTTTACTCAAATTAAATCTGTTAACTCCCTTTAATTTGAAAATCTTGCTTTGTGACTGAACTTCGCCTTTAATCTTTACCGTTGATTGAAATCGATCTCAACAGTTGATGAATTCCAAGAAAGTCTATTTAAGAGACCCTCATCTCTTCATTTTGAAAGGTTGAATGAGAATTTGCATCGAATTGTTATTGAAATTCATACTCACATTTGCTCATATACACATACGCAAAGATCAAGTTTGACCAAAAGTTGACCAGATTTAGCCATGGTTGACTTGAGTTGACTAGTTTAGAAAAGAATTTTGAAATAATTAAACGGAATTATTTAATTAAATGGAGTACTTACTTCTAATTAATTAAAAAAAGTTATTTAATTAAATGAGAAGCTATTCCTAATTAATTAAATTAAGTTATTTAATTAAATAAAAAAAGTGTCTGTAAATAATTAAATACTATTTAATTAAATAAAATAAAGTAATTATGAGAGTATATCTCATTTTATTAAATTAAATATCTCAACAAAATCTCTCCTTAATTCAAAAAGGGAAATTTCTAATTCACTATTGATCAAAAATGAGTTAAATCATTTAACTCCTTTTTCTACTCAAATTGAATTAGTTAACTCCTTATTTTACTGAAATTAAATCTGTTAACTCCGTTTAATTTGAAAATATCCCTTTATGACTGGAATTCACCTTTAATCCTGACTGTTGATTGAAATCGATCTCAACCGTTGATTAGTTTCAGGAAAGTTTATTTAAGAGACCCTCATCTCTTCATTTTGAAAGGTTGAATGAGAATTTGCATCGAATTGTTGCTGGAATTTATACTCATTTGCTCATATTCGCATATGCAAAGATCAAGTTTGACCAAAAGTTGACCAAATTTAACCACAGTTGACTTGAGTTGACTAGTTTCAAAATTTTTTTTGAAATAATTAAATGAAATTATTTAATTAAATGGAGTACTTACTTATAATTAATTAAACAGAGTTATTTAATTAAATGAGAAGTCATTCCTAATTAATTAAAAGAAGTTATTTAATAAAATAAGAAAAGTGTCTCTAATTATTTAAACATTATTTAATTAAATAAAAATAATAATTATCTCAACATATCTCATTTTATTTAATTAAATATTGTAGTGCCTGCCCCTATTTCACATTTATGTTATTTTTGTCAAACTCTTTTAGGCTAATTTTATGTTTGATGATTAGTATTATTATGTTAGAGATTATCAGATGTTGGTTTACACTCAGTTTATTATATGATGAGATTACTTGGTACTCTATATTTCATGCATGTATGATGATTATTCAATGTTTTCAGTTATCGATGATGATTAGTTAGATGGTTTATTATCACATGTGCTTTCTTATGGATACTTACCCCATACTTGCATGTGTATGGTGTGCGTGTTTATTTTATTTATGTATGGTGTTTCTGATGTGGTTAAGGAACGGAGTCGTAGTCACCTGCTAGTTGGGATCTACACGATGCACCACTTCCTGCCATTGTCTGTTTAGCTTAGAATATTATGTTTGTACATGTGTGGATTTTATGCAGGTTGCAGGTACCGAGTATCGACTTCCCTGAACTGCCAAGATGAGGGTACCTTATTTCATTGTCTCAATGGTAAGAGAGGGGAGATAAAATCTTAAGTCCAATTCCTAAACCCTTTAGCCAATTGTCCTAATTGATAATTAGGATAAGTATCTGAGTTGAGTACCCTCTGAATGCATCAAATGATGTAATTTCAAGATTATGACCCTTTTTGTTTTGATTTAGTATGTGTTTTTCTATGTAAGGTTTTCGTATGTTGTTATATGAGTCCTTGATGTGTTTTCTATTAATTAAGTCTAATTAAAAAGATTAATTAATTATTTATTTTAATGGAGAATTAATATGATATCTTTAATATTTAATTAATTGAGAAATTAATTAAATAAAAGAATTAAATTTGGAGGTTAAAGTTCAAAGATAAATTTAGAACAGGATAATATTTATTTAATTTAATAGTAATATAATTGGTGTTCTTTTTTAAATAAATGCTAATTATTATTGTTAATTAAATTAATTAAATATGTTATCAATTAAGTTTCTAAAATTAATTTAAAAAGTTGAAAGACATTAAATTATTAAAAGATTTTAGATCGCATGATCTAAGCATGAGTTTAAATTTGAGTAATAAATTAAAAGATTAAATTATAGAAATTAATAATGATATTTTAATTTCCTAAAGTGCACGTGAGATTAAAGTAATAAATTAATTTAAAATAGAAGTCAAGTAGAATATTAAATAAAGTTAATTAATAAATCAACTTAATGTGCATAAAAGATGAATGCATAATAAAAGAAAAGATAAGAAAGGTTAATTTGAGTTAACTCAGTTGTGCAAAGAGTCTTCTCTGGTGAACGCACAATTAGTGCCCCGATTTGAGGAGAAAATTGTTTATCACAACTTTGGGGGTTCTTCTAGGGGGACATGTATTTGGATGGAAATTTTTGGGAGACTACTTTTGGAAGCAAATTTCAGAAGGCTGAGACCAAGAAATTTTTCCAGAAGAAGGTTATTGAGGGAAGCGAATTCTTTTACAGTTGCTGGAGATTGCATAATAGCATCAGGATCAGGTAGGGTCTTGTGTTTTTTATTATCGATTTATTACACAATTATCCTTTCTTGTCTTCTTCGTGTCTAGGGTTTGTAAATCTAAAATTCTCTGTGAGGAATGTTTAAACATTACGATATTGGAATTTATCAGATGCTTGTGTATAAGCTTCTGTATACATGAGATTTAAATCGGAAGGGTTGAATCTAATATTGAAATTTTAGATTAGAAGTTTGGATGGTTGACTATATTTATATACCAATATAAAAAAAAGAGGCAATTCTATAATATATTTATATGTTTATATATTAAAGAGGAATTGAGTTAGTATATTTATAAATTTATATATTTATATATATATATATATATGTATATATATATATATATATATGTATATATATATATATATATTTAAAAGAAATTAAATTTCAATTAAAAAAAATGAAATTGTTAAAAAACAAATTCATTGTTTTTGTTTTTTTTAAAATAATATATAAAACAAAAAATGTATTTAGTGGGGGGCAGGAATCACCCCGTACCCACCCCCACTGTCGGCAGGCCGACAGTACCTACATCGAAGGTACTGCAATGGCAGGTACAGAGTACTTGCCGTCGCAGGCCCTGCGACTGCTGGCCTGCGGCAGAGCCGACGGGCTTTAAACGTTTGTTTAAAAGACTTTGTTAATTTCATTTTTTCTTTATATATAATTTTTAATATTAAAAAAAAAAATTATTATGATTTAAAATTTTTAATTAATAAAATTATAATATATTTTAAATTAATAATAGTTTTATCTTTATTAATATTTAACAAATAAATATTAAATGCATTTAACATAGTTTGTAAATATTAATTTATTAATAATTTTGGTTTAATATTAATAAATTAACAATTAATGAATAGATTAAGATAAGTAAGTAGAACAAGCAATTATTGATTAATTTAATTAAAATTAGTTTAATTAAGTTAATTAATAATGAATATTATTTGACTAAATTATAGATTTGGATTATTGATTTAATGAAAGTTATTATAGAAATGGGTTAATCGTAAAGGGTAGTTGTGAAAACCTAGTTACTTGAATTCGACATTAAACTGAAACATAAACCTTACCTTAATTCAATTACATACTTTCAAATCCAATCTCTGAGACATTGATGTTTTCTTTGTGTTCTCTGTGTTTTGGGGTTCTAGTATTGACCAGTTTAGGTTGTTACCAGAGGGTCGAGATTGTGAATGTGATGTCATGATGATTTGGTCTCGATCTTTCTTAACCTGACCATGGTGATGTGATGAAGTGCTCTATGACATGATTGTGTTTACTGTTTGTTATTGCTTTCCAGTTTCCTTGTGTGAAGCTGAGATGTATGTATTTGAGATACTTGACTTAACCATTTTCAAGTCTTGATCAGTTATATTTGATAACTATTTTTGAGTCTCGATCAGTTATACTTGGATTGCTTTTCGGTCGCTTGAGAGGACTGAAGTGTTTGTTATGTTCTTGTTGATGTCATGTTTTGGCTTGACCATTTTGGAGTCTTCGATCAGTATTGTAATTTACTATTGGGTTACTTTCTAGTTTCTCATTGGAGAACCATTGGACTTTCTGATTTATCATTGATGCCTTCAGTTGTTGATAGAGAACTGTTGTGATCATTATGATTATTATTTGATGCTTTCCAGTTGCTCGTGGAGAACTGATGTGATTATTGTGGCTTATTTTTTGATTCTTTCTAGTTGCTTGTATAGGGCTGAGGTGATTTTGTGATTTGTGATTTCATGAGCCTAGGGTAGGTTATCTTTATGTAGTGTCGGGGAGTGGCTTGCAATGGAGGCCGGGGCCCTAAGTGGCTGCCAGGGTAACTCATTGTAAGTTGTTTTAATAAGTGATAACATATACACTAAATGAGAGTAAAATGAACCTAATAAGATTAATTGTATGTTCTCTCCCATGCCTTGAGTGCTAGTACCGACTAGGATGGGGTAGAGAGAACGCTTGGTTATGACCTTGCATTTCATGGTATGCCTTGTCAATATGAGAGGATACTAGTGGCCGCTGGGATCACTAGGGACCTAAGATTCCTAAGGGATTTCTCGGGTAACTTCTCCGTGACTTTTGCGATGACACTTTCCCGCTTGCATATTAGGTTTCCTACGTGTCTTTGTGGTACCTCTGGGTTTAGATGTTGATCTTTTTAGGAACCCTTGAGTTAGCATACTTATAGGATTTCCTGGACTTAGAGAGTATTTATGATTATAGGTTTTGTTATCCTATTTGGGACTTGAGACTATCTCCTTAGCATGGTGGGAGTGGATCATTTAAGTTCCATGCGGTCGGCTGGTAGTGCTTTTACTCTTATCATTGAGATCCGTTCGTAGTCGCTGTGGCTGGAGCTTTCTTGGTTGGCCTTTATCTTCACTATGTTCTTCGATTATTATGATGGATGGTTAGATTTTATGATAGATGTTTTATCATTATGGATGTATGGATGTATCATGTATGGTGAATAGTTTTATATATATCTTTACTATACTTTGTATCATGAATTCGTGGAGGTTGATGCATTTCTATTTTTACATAAGTATATTCTTTTTAAGCCTTTCATACCCTGTGACTTGTACAGTGGATGATTGAGCATTTCGAATTAATTTGCCAAGAGGCATTCAGAACAAATGTATATTATGGACATCGGACTTTCTGTTTATTCTTTTATATGTATGTGATAGTTGTTAGACTTAGAATTAATTAAATTTAAAGGTGACTCAACGTCTTGGGATCTTTAAGAAATGTAACTTGAAAGGAATGGTTGTCAATGAGTACATGTTATTGCTTCCACTACTATGTGTTTGATGTGTATGTTATACATTCTTACTTTAAAAAAAAAAAATGTTTAGCAAACTTAGTGAAACTTTAGGTTAATTCTTTTGGATCCCTTGGAGGGGCGTTACATCTGGTATCAGAGCTCGAGTTTCTACATTGGGAGCTCTGGGTATATTGGAACGTCGCTAGTGTTAAATAATTGAACAAGAACGAGAACTTTAAACTGTTATGTGTATCCCTTTCAAACTAAAACTTGAAACTAGTTGAACTGAAACATGATGTAAACTATTAGTTGCATATTTTTCATACTCCAACACTTAGACTTCAAAACTGAAATTATACTTAAGCTGAAATTATAGGTAAACTAAAAATTGAAACTATCTTGCTTGCAAAACATGTATCTTTTATCTATACATCATAACTTGTATATTTTCCAATGAATTTGGGATGTTGATCCTTGTTTAGAATGTTGTAGGGAATCTATTTCGGTATTCGTTAAAATGAATGTCGGATCAATATGGTTTTCGATTTATTATTAAACCAGAATCATATTGCTCTAACTGTGTTGCAGTGTTCTCAGTACAGCCATATCCTCATATAGGGGGAAAGGGTTCAATGGGACCCGCACAGTGAGTTCTTAACTTTACCATCCTTGTAGGCTTCTAGGAGTAAGCCTAAGTCAAGGGGAGGTGGATGTAGTGCCTGCCCCTAGTTCACATTTATGTTATTTTTGTCGAACTCTTTTAGGCTAATTTTATGTTTGATGATTAATATTATTATGTTAGAGATTATCAGATATTGGTTTACACTTAGTTTATTATATGATGAGATTACTTGGTACTCTATATTTCATGCATGTATGATGATTATTCAATATTTTCAGTTATCGATGATGATTAGTTAGATGGTTTATTATCACATGTGCTTTCTTATGGATACTTACCCCATACTTGCATGTGTATGGTGTGCGTGTTTGTTTTATTTATGTATGGTGTTTCTGATGTGGTTAAGGAAGGGAGTCGTAGTCACCTGTTAGTCAGGATCTACACGATGCACCAATTCCTGCCATTATCTATTTAGCTTAGAATATTGTGTTTGTACATGGGTGGATTTCATGTCGGTTGCAGGTACTGGGTATCGACTTCTCTGAACTACCAGGATGAGCGTACCCTATCGCATTGTCTCAATGGTAAGAGAGGGGAGATAAACTCTTAAGTCCAATTCCTAAACCCTTTAGCCAATTGTCCTAATTGATAATTAAGATAAGTATCTAAGTTAAGTACCCTCCGAATGCATCAAATGATGTAATTTCTCGATTATGACCCTTTTTGTTTTGATTTAGTATGTGTTTTTCTATGTAAGGTTATTGTATGTTGTTATATGAGCCCTTGATGTGTTTTCTATTAATTAAGTCTAATTAAAAAGATTAATTAATTATTTAATTTAATGGAGAATTAATATGATATCTTTAATCTTTAATTAATTGAGAAATTAATTAAATAAAAGAATTAAATTTGGAGGTTAAAGTTCAAAGATAAATTTAGAACAGGATAATATTTATTTAATTTAATAATAATATAATTGGTGTTCATTTTTAAATAAATGCTAATTATTATTGTTAATTAAATTAATTAAATATGTTATCAATTAAGTTTCTAAAATTAATTTAAAAAGTTGAAAGACATTAAATTATTAAAGGATTTTAGATCGCATGATCTAAGCATCAGTTTAAATTTGAGTAATAAAATAAAAGATTAAATTATAGAAATTAATAATGTTATTTTAATTTCATAAAGTGCACGTGAGATTAAAGTAATAAATTAATTTAAAATAGAAGTCAAGTAGAATATTAAATCTGTTAACTCTCTTTAATTTGGAAATCTCCCTTTATGACTGAACTTCACCTTTAATCCTGACCATTGATTGAAATCGATCTCAACCATTGATGAATTTCAGGAAAGTCTATTTAAGAGACCCTCATCTCTTCATTTTGAAAGGTTGAATGAGAATTTGCATCGAATTGTTGTTGGAATTCATACTCACATTTGCTCATATACACATACGCAAAAATTAAGTTTGACCAAAAGTTGACCAAATTTAACCATGGTTGACTTGAGTTGACTAGTTTCGAAAAGAATTTTGAAATAATTAAATGAAATTATTTAATTAAATGGAGTACTTACTTCTAATTAATTAAAAAAAGTTATTTAATTAAATGAGAAGCCATTCCTAATTAATTAAATGAAGTTATTTAATTAAATAAGAAAAGTGTCTCTAATTAATTAAAGATTATTTAATTAAATAAAAAAAAGTAATTATGAGAGTATATCTCATTTTATTAAATTAAATATCTCAACAAAATCTCTCTTCAGTTCAAAAAGGGAAATTTCCAGTTCACTATTGATAAAAAATGAGTTAAATCAATTAACTCCTTTTTCTACTCAAATTGAATCAGTTAACTCCTTATTTTACTCAAATTAAATCTGTTAACTCCTTTTAATTTGGAAATCTCCCTTTATGACCGAACTTCATCTTAAATCCTTACCGTTGATTGAAATCAATCTCAACCATTGATGAATTCTAAGAAAGTCTATTTAAAAAACCCTCATCTCTTCATTTTGAAAGGTTGAATGAGAATTTGCATCGAATTGTTGTTAGAAATCATACTCACATTTGCTAATATACACATAAGCAAAGATCAAGTTTGACCAAAAGTTGACCAAATTTAACAATGGTTGACTTGAGTTGACTAATTTCAAATTATTTTTTGAAATAATTAAACGAAATTATTTAGTCAAATGGATTACTTACTTCTAATTAATTAAACAAAGTTATTTAATTAAATGAGAAGCCATTCCTAATTAATTAAATAAAGTTATTTAATTAAATAAGAAAAGTGTCTCTAATTAATTAAAGATTATTTAATTAAATTAAAAAAACTAATTATGAGAGTATATCTCATTTTATTAAATTAAATATCTCAACAAAATCTCTCTTTAGTTCAAAAAGGAAAATTTTAAGTTCACTATTGATAAAAAATGAGTTAAATCATTTAACTCCTTTTTCTACTCAAATTGAATCAGTTAACTCCTTATTTTACTCAAATTAAATTTGTTAACTCACTTTAATTTGGAAATATTGCTTTATGACTGAACTTCACCTTTAATCTTGACCGTTGATTGAAATCGATCTCAACCTTTGATGAGTTTCAAGAAAGTCTATCTAAGAGACCCTCATCTCTTCATTTTGAAAGGTTGAATGAGAATTTGCATTGAATTGTTGCTGGAATTCATACTCATTTGCTCATATTCACATACGCAAAGATCAAGTTTGACCAAAAGTTGACCAAATTTAACCACGGTTGACATGAGTTGACTAGTTTCAAATTTTTTTAAAAAATAATTAAACGAAATCATTTAATTAAATGGAGTACTTCTAATTAATTAAACAAAATTATTTAATTAAATGAGAAGCCATTCCTAATTAATTAAATGAAATTATTTAATTAAATAAAAAAAGTGTCTATAATTAACTAAAGATTATTTAATTAAATAGAAAAAGTAATTATGAGAGTATATCTCATTTTATTAAATTAAATATCTCAACAAAATCTCTCTTCAGTTCAAAAAGGGAAATTTTCGGTTCACTATTGATAAAAAATGAGTTAAATCAGTTAACTCCTTTTTCTACTCAAATTGAATCAGTTAACTCCTTATTTTACTCAAATTAAATCTGTTAACTACCTTTAATTTAGAAATCTCCTTTTATGATTGAACTTCACCTTTAATCCTGACCGTTGATTGAAATCGATCTCAACCGTTGATGAGTTTCAAGAAAGTCTATTTAAGAGACCCTCATCTCTTCATTTTGAAAGGTTGAATGAGAATTTGTATCGAATTGTTGCTGTAATTCATACTCACATTTGCTCATATTCACATACGCATAGATCAAGTTTGACCAAAAGTTGATTAGATTTAACCACAGTTGACTAGTTTTAAAAATAATTTTGAGATAATTAAACGAAATTATTTAATTAAATCAAGTACTTACTTCTAATTAATTAAACAAAGTTATTTAATTAAATAAGAAGCTATTCTTAATTAATTAAATGAAGTTATTTAAATAAATAAGAAAAGTGTGTATAATTAATTAAAGATTATTTAATTAAATAGAAAAAGTAATTATGAGAGCATATCTCATTTTATTAAATTAAATATCTCAAAAAAATCTCTCTTCAGTTCACAAAAGGAAATTTGCAGTTCACTATTGATAAAAAATGAGTTAAATAAGTTAAATCCTTTTTATACTCAAATTAAATCACTTAACTCCTTATTTTGCTCAAATTAAATCTGTTAACTCCATTTAATTTGGAAATCTTCCTTTATGACTGAACTTGACCTTTAATCCTGACCGTTGATTGAAATCGATCTCAACTATTGATGAATTCCAGGAAAGTCTAGTTAAGGGACCCTCGTCTCTTCATTTTGAAAGGTTGAATGAGAATTTGCATCGAATTGTTGCTGGAATTCATACTGACATTTGCTCATATTCACATACGTAAAGATCAAGTTTTCATGCCCAAATATTATGGCCAAAAACACACCAATTTTTTTTTTTTTTTTTTTTAAAATTTATTTATTTATTTATTTATTTATTTATTTAAACTTAAGTGCACTAAGTTGACACGGTTAAGTTCACATGAAACAAGGATGCCAAGAAGACGATTACACGAACTCTTAACAATTCAAATGATTCAGTTAACAACTAATCTTATTTAATTAGAAGACCCATTTAATTAATAGATTTAACAAATCCCTTTAAAAGATTTACATTCTTAGAACATTAGTAAATTCCTTAAATACAATTTATTTCAATTTTGCATATGAATTAGTCATCAACTTCAACAAAGGAGTAAAACTAAAATTATCATTCAGTCTATGAGTTAATCTGGATTGCATGTCCCTACAATTGACATAGATCAAATTTTAAACTATATAATTCTAATGTTTAAGAAATATAAATTTAAACTACATTTTACTAATCCCGAAAATAAACTTCTCATTAAGAATTTCTAATCGAATAATTAAACTTAATTAAGTTATCCTTAATTACATTAAATAATAATTATATTAGCATTCACATAAATTAATAATTAACGTTACAAATTAACAATTAATAAATAAACAGATAAAACTATTTTAGAAAGAATCTTTAATTAATAATATTCATTAATTATTAAATTCGTTAAGTAAGTATTATTAAATTTATAAGTTGTTAATGAACTTCATTAATACATATTATAAATTAAACTAATAATTAAATAAATAAAAAACTACTAACAACTATTTTTAACTAAACTATATTAAACGAAATTTAATTCTAACTACAAAATTTTTTTTTAAAAAAAACACAAAATGCGCTACCCCACGCATTGATATGCGTGGGGGATCCCATGCAATATATGCGTGGGCCTCATGCATACACATGCATGGGGATTCCACGCATTTAAATGCGTGGTCCTCACGCATGTGTATGCGTGGGGACACCCACACATACGGGTACTGGGGCCGCCGGGTACGAGCCGCAGGCTCTGCCCGAAATTCTTTTTTTTTTTATAATTTTTTTTGTTTTGTGTTGTTGGGTTGCATTTAATATGGTAGGTCGCCCCACCCATTGAATACTTATAATAAGAGGGTGATTTTTTTTTTTATACTTTATTGACTGTAATAGAGGGGTCTCTTTTTTTTTTTTTGCCCATACATTTTCCAGCAAGTTTGAGCACCTACAGGCCTCTAATTTTTTTTTTTTGTTGGAGTTTAAGTCTTTATCAAATTTCTCCATTGATCTTGAGACATGGGTGTCAATAGATTGGTGAGTCTATACATTGCATATTACATCTTGAACACAACCATAATTTAATCAAATGATTTGCTTATAACATTTTTATAAACTTACTTTAGTTTCTCTTCCTTTGTTGTTGGATCAATACAATTCTATTTTCTTTAACATACAAATGCAACAACTGTATATGAATCCAAATTTATACATAATGCAACTAATTACTCTATGGGAATGGAAAATAGAAATATCACAATGGATGTTTAAATTCTCTATAAATTCATATGCATATATTTTCTCCATACCATTCTAATGTCTATTTGAACTTAGCCTTTCCTAACATAATTCCTTCATATTCAAGATTGACATTCAACACTCTCAATACATCATACAAGATATAAGATAACTCAATACGTTTTTCCTTTCTTTCTTCAATATATTCCAAGGCTTAAGAGTAAATAATATAGTCTCACACAACCAAAATTCTCTCTTACATATCCTTTTCCCTTTTTTTTTTTTTTTATACTTTCATCACAATAACATGCATGAACAAAAAGGTGGTGGAATTGGCTATAACAAGTTTCACACAATGAGAAGACCATTTAACATACATTACGCAAATTTCCAAGAAACATGAGAGCAATGCAAGGGAATTCTCATAATCTTTTTTTTTCTTATTATTCATCCTGGTTCAAAGGCTCCACTCGGGAAAGAACCAGTAAGAAAACCCGAGGTCATTGCCCAATACTTCCAAGTTTCCAGTCCATTTTACATCATTTTACAACTCAAATAAATCTCTACAAACTTCCAACATGTGCTATCTTCCAAATAACTTCAAATTACAATAAAGAATAATGGGGAGAACAAAACTGAATCAAGGTGGATAATCACAACAAGATCAATTCAAACATACACCCCAAACCCGGTTTGCACAATAGATCCATACATGGAATCAAAATAAGGGGGGAGGTGGATTTTCCCAATGGGAGAAGTCAATCACCATTCCATTACATAGCCCTTTCGGGGCTTCAATTTTAAGAATTTCCATTCTATTATAAGGCCCTTTCGGGGCTCCAATCACAAGGGTATTCATTTTCTCTTCATACACATGATTTCACAACATCAATAAGGAAGGTGATGACAAGTAGGGCCCATACACCCTACCCTTTTCCCCTCCTCTCACCATGAAAGGAGACTCTCACCAATGAGGTCCAACTAAAGCCCTACCCCCATACATGGCCACTTCTTCCCTATCCAAGGGTGAGTAATGCCATCACAATCCCCATGAACTCAAAGAACAAGGTCTCAACAAAGAAAGAAATGAAATCCAAAACAAGATAAAATTCCCTCCAATATCTTCCCAATACACACAAACCTATAAAGACAAGAACCTTCACAACACTATAAAAAAAATTCAAACATGATCAATGGAATGAAAGCTAAGCCCATGAGAGAGAAATTCCTACCTCCACAAGTGTGATGGCAACAATGGAAGTTTGAGAAGAGCTTCTTTCCTTTCTCCTTCCTTCAATCTTCTAGCTTGCTCTCTAAAATTAGAGATTGGGTAACAACCCTCCACTACCTCCAAAATGCCTCTAAATAAGAATCTACTTAACTAGGCTTAAGGTAAACCCCTTGGTGGAGTCAAGGTCACCAACCTATGAAGTGACAACCAATTTCGAATTCAAGCAAAGATGGAGTGTTTGAGTGACCATAAAGGTCAACCAAGGAGACTTGGGGAGTGGAAAACACTCCCAACCCAAACCCTTACCCCTAGGGTACTTAATTTGAAGTTTTTTAAGACTTAAGGATTTAATATGGACAATAAAACTAGGGGAAACAAACTACCAAAAGAAAATACACCTTAAAGATGGACTAGGTAAAAAAAAAGAATATAGCACAAAATAAACATGGGGTTCAGCTTTTGTCTTCCCATTGGATTTCCCGGCTAAATTTCCTGCACACTCATTGCACACGTCAGTAATTCGAGAAGCACATGTACATATATATATAAAAATACGCATCAACAATTTCATGAAATTTAAAACATCCATTCTTCTATAATCTATTCATTCATCTCATTCTACTCATTAAAATTAGAGATTCAAAGTGTTAGTTTGCATTCATTCATTTTATCAGCATATACGTTATAAAACATTAAACTACAGAAATCAAATATCTGAAATAAAGCATCATACATCATAATCAGCAAAATAATGTTCAGTGCCACAAATAATGCTCTGACATATCGAGCCATAAATTTATTTAAAAAAAAAAAAAAAAAAAAAAAAAAAAAAAGAGTATCATCGAGGCTAGGATGGGTCGAGGCGAGGCCTCACATCCTCCCCCACTAGGCATGAACTTCCTCCTGGAGTTTATCAAAAAGGTATGGGTACTGAGATCGCATCTGCGTCGTATCCTCCCATGTGGCCATGACCTCATCGTAGCAATCCCACTGGACCCTAACCTGGTCCAGCTCTCGACCTCGAAGTGCGAGGGTCCGTCGGGCAATAATACGGATGGGCTCCAACACTAACTGGCCGTCCGACTCCACCTACAAAGCATCCCAATCTATAATATGAGACTCATCATAGATATATCTTCTAAGTACTAAAATGTGAAACACATCGTGGATGCGTGATAGGCTAGGTGGCAAAGCTAGATGGTAGGCAACTGGTCCTATCCTCTCTAGGATCTTGAATGGCCCAACGAAACAGGGTGCCAACTTAGAGCCCTTTTCGAATCGAATCAGACTCTTGTGTGGCCGCACCCTCAAGAAAACTCTATCCCCAACCTGATACTCTCGATCCATCCTATTCGCATCAGCATACTTCTTCTGTCGATCCTGTGCCTCTTTCAGGCGCTGTCTAATCAGAATCACCTGCTGCTTCATATCTTTAACTAACTGAGGTCCAATAGAAACTCGATCCTCGATCCTGTCCCAACTCAAAGGCATCCTGCAAGGTCTCCCATACAAGGCCTCATAAGGCGGCATACCTATGGAGGAATGGTGCCCATTGTTATAGGAAAACTCAACTAGGTGGAGGTATTCCTCCCACTTGACCTGATGATCCATCACGTACATACGTAACATGTCCTCCAACACTTGATTCACTTGCTCAGTCTGCCCATCAGTCTGAGGGTGGTACGCTGTACTGAAATTGAGCCTAGTGCCCAAAGCTGACTGCAACTCTCTCCAAAAAGATGAGGTGAACAGTGAGTCCCTATTAGAGATAATCTTACAGGGAATGCCATGAAGTCTGACAATGTCTCGCAAAAACACCTGAGCTATGTCCCAGGCTGTGTACGTAGTACGCACAGGTGAGAAGTGAGAAACCTTGGTCAATGAGTCAACTGTCACCATAATGGCATCATGACGACGAGAAGACAAAGGAAGACCAACAATAAAGTCCATCGATATAACATCCCACTTCCACTCTGGAATCTCATGAGGCTGAAGGAGCCCACCGGGATGACGATGTTCTGCCTTCACCCTCTGACACTCGAGGCATCTCGCCACTATGTCGGCAATCTGCGCTCTCATGCCTGGCCAATGATACAACTGCCTCAAATCTGCATGCAACTTCTTAACACCAGGGTGTGCCGCATAAGGTGCTCTGTGAGCCTCAAGTATGATGAGCTCGTGCAAACCCCCGATGGAAGGTACATACACACGTCCTCTATGACGCAAGAGTCCATCGAACTCCAAGGAATACTCTAAATACTTCCCCTCCAAGGGTCTCTGAGAATGCACAACCTGACTAACCTCTGTATAAAGCTCATCTGCTGGCAAGTGCTGTAAAATCTGCTCTCTCAAATCGGTGTCCGTAGTCATAGATAAGAGCTCATGGCGCCTTCTACTTAAGGCATCTGCAACTACATTCTCCTTTCCCTTGATGTAATGTACATCAAAATTGTACTCGCAAAGGAACTCCATCCACCTTCTCTGTCTAGCATTCAGGTTTGGCTGCGTGAATAGGTACTGCAAGCTCTGATGATCGGAATGAAGTTCAAATCTGTGACCTAGTAGGAAGTGTCGCCACTTCACTAATGCATGAACCACAGCTGCAAGCTCTAGGTCGTGAGTAGGGTAGTTGAGTTCATGAGTCTTCAACTTCCTAGACTCGAAGGAAATAGGTCGACCATCCTGCATAAGCACTGCCCCAATGCCATCCATAGATGCATCAGTGCACACCACAAAGTCCGCCAATGGGTCTAGTACTGCAAGAATGGGTGCACTCGTGAGGGCCCTCTTGAGCTCTAGAAAAGCTCTCACGCACTTCTCTGTCCATTCAAACTTCTTTCCCTTCCTCTGCAGCGATGTAATGGGGTGTGCCAATTTAGAAAATCCTGCAATGAAGCGTCGATAATAGCCTGCTAATCCCATAAAGCTCCTCACCTCAGTGACACTAGTAGGTGTAGGCCAATCCATGATGGCTCTAATCTTCGATGGGTCTACTGAGATACCCTCACCTGATATGATATGGCCCAAATAATGGATCTCTGATCTGAAGAATGCACACTTTGATAAGCTACCAAACAACTGATTCTCTCTCAACTTCTGCAACACCTGCCTCAGGTGTTCCTCGTGCTCCTCCTCATCATTAGAATATATCAGGATGTCATCTAGGAACACAACTATGAACTTATCCAAGAAGGTATAAAATACTCCATTCATGAGGCTCATGAATACAGCTGGAGCATTTGTGAGACTGAATGGCACCACAGTGAACTCATAGTGTCCATACCTAGTACGAAAAGAGGTCTTAGGGATATCACTTCCCACAATCCTCAACTGGTGGTAACTTGACTTAAGATCAATCTTTGAAAATACACGAGCACCCTGCAACTGATCAAATAGGTCATCAATTCTGGGAAGGGGATATCGGTTCTTGATGGTTACTTTGTTCAATTGCCGATAATCAATGCATAACCTAAGTGATCCATCCTTCTTCTTAACGAAGATCACTGGTGCACCCCAAGGTGACACACTAGGTCGAATATGCCCCTTCTCTAAGAGTTCCTCCAACTGAACCTTTAGTTCACTAAGCTCATGTGTAGTCATCCTGTATGGTGCTCTCGATACTGGCTCCGCGCCTGGCACAAGATCAATATGAAAGTCTACTGCCCTCGGTGGGGGTCTACCAGGGAGCTCTGAAGGAAAAATATCTGCAAACTCCTGCAATATAGGAAAGTCATCAAGGGATGGTTCCCCTTCTGAGTCTTCCTCTCTGTCACTAATGGTGATTGCAAACAGCTGACACCCCTTTCACATGCACCATCTAAGATGCATAGCGGATATCATACGAAGGGATATGGGCCTCTTAACCCCAAGAATCACTCTACTGATACCATCATCATCCACACATTCCACTGTCTTCTGTCGACAATCCATCTTGGCACTATGGGCATAAAGCCAATCTATGCCAAGAACAACGTCATAAGAACCTAGTGGGGTAATGCGTAGATCAGACACCGTGAACGTGGCTCCCATCTGAATTGGGCAACTATGCACCATGGAACTAACTGACACTCTAGCTCCTGAGGCTAACTCTACCTCCCAACTGACATCCTGTCTAACTGTCACTAGCCCGCAACGCTCCACAGCAAAAGGAGATATAAAGGAGTCAGTAGCTCCTGAATCAAATAAAATTATAACCATGCTACCCTGTATGATACCTGCAGCCTCAATAACTGTAGCCTGATGCTCAGCCTGGCGGTTGTCAACCGCTGCGAATACTCTGTGTGATCTGCCTACATCACCAACTATCGGCTTTGAAAATGCCCCTCCCTGACCACTGGATGATTGTCCCTGTGGACACTCTCTAGCTATGTGACCCATGCCACCACAAGTGTAGCATGGTCCCCGTGTATAAGGCCGTGCACCCTGTGAACCAGTCTGCTGTGGCCCTCCTGACCTGCTAGACCCACTGAAACTACCCCTAGAAGACTGCTGAGACTTCGCTGGCTGAGACTGTGGGGCCTGTACTTTCTGATCCTGCTTCAGACCCTGTGAGTACCACTGCTTGGGGTTGGAGCCCTGATAACCCTGTGAGGATTTTTGGTGGTGCTGCTACTGAAGTTTCTGTTGCTGAGACTGTTGGCCCTTAGAGGACCCTACTGAGTAGTTCTGATTCCCCTTCCAAGGGGGTTTCTGCTGGGTAGAGTTTCGGTTCTGAGACCGATCTCGTGACTCCTGTCTACTCTGAGTATCCTCTGCAACCAAGGCCATCTCAACTACCTATCTGAAAGTAGTAGGAAAAGCCATACGCACTGGACCCTGAAGAGAGAAATTTAGGCCCATGATAAATCTATGCACACGCTGTTTCTCGTCCTTCATGTACTCGACATATGGAAGGAGCTCGAGAAACCTGCTCTCATACTGAGCTACAGTGAGACCTCTCTGATGAAGAGAATGAAACTCCTCTATCTGCTTCTGCCTGAAGTGCTCAGACAGGAATCTCTCTCTGAATCTCTCCAAAAAAGTCTCCCATGTGAGAGTATCCATGGTCATCCCTCCGATCGTCTCCTCCTGATGCCACCAATTGGAGGCATCTCCTCTCAACTGATGGACTGCAACACGTGCCTTCAGATTACTCCCATAGGGACGTAATCCAAAGCACCGCTGGAGGCTCTGCAACCAAGCCTCTACCACTATCCCCTCTATGGAACTGGCAAAAAGTGGGGGTCCAAGATGTATCAGCTCTCTGATGTCATCTCCTATGTGTCTAGGAGGTCTCTCGGGTGGTGGTACTCTCTGATGAATGGATTCCCCCTCGTGCTCACCTTGCCCCTCAACCTGCCTCAGTGGGGGACTCCTACTCCTCTCTCTACCACCGGGATCCTGTGCTTCCCCTTCGGGAATCTGCTGAACTGGCTGTGCTACAGGTGGGGGTAGTCTCTGCTGAACTACACCAATCAGTGTTTGAAGGGCATCCAAAATGTCCTAATTCGGGTTCTGAGGTGGTGGTGGTGGTGGTGGAGGTGGTGGTCCATCCTCCTATCTGACTCCACTACCTCTCGCCCTACGACCTCTACCTCGGCGGTTGTTTCGAGTAACAGGAGGCATCCTACACAATGAAAGTTTTTACTCAATTTCAGAAGCATAATGGTTTAGGTTCCTAGTGTTGAAACTAAGCTCTGATACAAAAATGTCATGCCCAAATATTATGGCCAAAAACACACCAATTTTTTTTTTTTTTTTTTTTTAAATTTATTTATTTATTTATTTTTTTAAACTTAAGTGCACTAAGTTGACACGGTTAAGTTCACATGAAACAAGGATGCCAAGAAGACGATTACACGAACTCTTAACAATTCAAATGATTTAGTTAACAACTAATCTTATTTAATTAGAAGACCCATTTAATTAATAGATTTAACAAATCCCTTTAAAAGATTTACATTCTTAGAACATTAGTAAATTCCTTAAATACAATTTATTTCAATTTTGCATATGAATTAGTCATCAACTTCGACAAAGGAGTAAAACTAAAATTATCATTCAGTCTATGAGTTAATTTGGATTGCATGTCCCTACAATTGACATAGATCAAATTTTAAACTATATAATTCTAATGTTTAAGACATATAAATTTAAACTACATTTTACTAATCCCGAAAATAAACTTCTCATTAAGAATTGCTAATCGAATAATTAAACTTAATTAAGTTATCCTTAATTACATTAAATAATAATTATATTAGCATTCACATAAATTAATAATTAACGTTACAAATTAACAATTAATAAATAAACAGATAAAACTATTTTAGAAAGAATCTTTAATTAATAATATTCATTAATTATTAAATTCGTTAAGTAAGTATTAATAAATTTATAAGTTGTTAATGAACTTCATTAATACATATTATAAATTAAACTAATAATTAAATAAATAAAAAACTACTAACAACTATTTTTAACTAAACTATATTAAACGAAATTTAATTCTAACTACAAAAAAATTTTAAAAAAAAACACAAAATGCGCTGCCCCACGCATTGATATGCGTGGGGTATCCCACGCAATATATGCGTGGGCCTCACGCATACACATGCGTGGGGATCCCACGCATTTAAATGCGTGGTCCTCACGCATGTGTATGCGTGGGGACACCCACACATACGGGTACTGGGGCCGCCAGGTACGAGCCGCAGGCTCTGCCCGAAATTCATTTTTTTTTTATAATTTTTTTTTTGTGTTGTTGGGTTGCATTTAATATGGTAGGTCGCCCCACCCATTGAATACTTATAATAAGAGGGTGATTTTTTTTTTTATACTTTATTGACTGTAATAGAGGGGTCTCTTTTTTTTTTTTTGCCCATACATTTTCCAGCAAGTTTGAGCACCTACAGGCCTCTAATTTTTTTTTTTTTGTTGGAATTTAAGTCTTTATCAAATTTCTCCATTGATCTTGAGACATGGGTGTCAATAGATTGGTGAGTCTATACATTGCATATTACATCTTGAACACAACCATAATTTAATCAAATGATTTGCTTATAACATTTTTATAAACTTACTTTAGTTTCTCTTCCTTTGTTGTTGGATCAATACAATTATATTTTCTTTCACATACAAATGCAACAACTGTATATGAATCCAAATTTATACATAATGCAACTAATTACTCTATGGGAATGGAAAATAGAAAGATCACAATGGATGTTTAAATTCTCTATAAATTCATATGCATATATTTTCTCCATACCATTCTAATGTCTATTTGAACTCAGCCTTTCCTAACATAATTCCTTCATATTCAAGATTAACATTCAACACTCTCAATACATCATACAAGATATAAGATAACTCAATACATTTTTCTTTTCTTTCTTCAATACATTCCAAGGCTTAAGAGTAAATAATATAGTCTCACACAACCAAAATTCTCTCTTACATATCCTTTTCCCTTTTTTTTTTTTTTTATACTTTCATCACAATAACATGCATGAACAAAAAGGTGGTGGAATTGGCTATACAAGTTTCACACAATGAGAAGACCATTTAACATACATTACGCAAATTTCCAAGAAACATGAGAGCAATGCAAGGGAATTCTCATAATCTTTTTTTTTCTTATTATTCATCCTGGTTCAAAGGCTCCACTCGGGAAAGAACCAGTAAGAAAACCCGAGGTCATTGCCCAATACTTCCAAGTTTCCAATCCATTTTACATCATTTTACAACTCAAATAAATCTCTACAAACTTCCAACATGTGCTATCTTCCAAATAACTTCAAATTACAATAAAGAATAATGGGGAGGACAAAACTGAATCAAGGTGGATAATCACAACAAGATCAATTCAAACATACACCCCAAACCCGGTTTGCACAATAGATCCATACATGGAATCAAAATAAGGGGGGAGGTGGATTTTCCCAATGGGAGAAGTCAATCACCAGTCCATTACATAGCCCTTTCGGGGCTTCAATTTTAAGAATTTCCATTCTATTATAAGGCCCTTTCGGGGCTCCAATCACAAGGGTATTCATTTTCTCTTCATACACATGATTTCACAACATCAATAAAGAAGGTGATGACAAGTAGGGGCCCATACACCCTACCCTTTTTCCCTCCTCTCACCATGAAAGGAGACTCTCACCAATGAGGTCCAACTAAAGCCCTACCCCCATACATGGCCACTTCTTCCCTATCCAAGGGTGAGTAATGCCATCACAATCCCCATGAACTCAAAGAACAAGGTCTCAACAAAGCAAGAAATGAAATTCAAAACAAGATAAAATTCCCTCCAATATCCTCCCAATACACACAAACCTATAAAGACAAGAACCTTCACAACACTATAAAAAAAATTCAAACATGATCAATGGAATGAAAGCTAAGCCCATGAGAGAGAAATTCCTACCTCCACAAGTGTGATGGCAACAATGGAAGTTTGAGAAGAGCTTCTTTCCTTTCTCCTTCCTTCAATCTTCCAGCTTGCTCTCTAAAACTAGAGATTGCGTAACAACCCTCCACTACCTCCAAAATGCCTCTAAATAAGAATCTACTTAACTAGGCTTAAGGTAAACCCCTTGGTGGAGTCAAGGTCACCAACATATGAAGTGACAACCAATTTCGAATTCAAGCAAAGATGGAGTGTTTGAGTGACCATAAAGGTCAACCAAGGAGACTTGGGGAGTGGAAAACACTCCCAACCCAAACCCTTACCCCTAGGGTACTTAATTTGAAGTTTTTTAAGACTTAAGGATTTAATATGGACAATAAAACTAGGGGAAACAAACTACCAAAAGAAAATACACCTTAAAGATGGACTAGGTAAAAAAAAAGAATATAGCATAAAATAAATATGGGGTTCAGCTTTTGTCTTCCCATTGGATTTCTCGGCTAAATTTCCTGCACACTCATTGCACACGTCAGTAATTTGAGAAGCACATGTACATATATATATAAAAATATGCATCAACAATTTCATGAAATTTAAAACATCCATTCTTCTATAATCTATTCATTCATCTCATTGTACTCATTAAAATTAGAGATTCAAAGTGTTAGTTTGCATTCATTCATTTTATCAGCATATACGTTATAAAATATTAAACTACAGAAATCAAATATCTGAAATAAAGCATCATACATCATAATCAGCAAAATAATGTTCAGTGCCACAAATAATGCTCTGACATATCGAGCCATAAATTTAAAAAAAAAAAAAAAAAAAAAGAGTATCATCGAGGCTAGGATGGGTCGAGGCGAGGCCTCACACAAGTTTGACCAAAAGTTGACCAGATTTAACCACGGTTGACTTGAGTTGACTAGTTTTAAAAATTTTTTTGAAATAATTAAACCAAATTATTTAATTAAATGGAGTCTTACTTCTAATTAATTAAAAAAAAATATTTAATTAAATGAGAAGCCATTCCTAATTAATTAAATGAAGTTATTTAATTAAATAAGAAAAGTGTCTCTAATTAATTAAATATTATTTAATTAAATAAAGAAAGAAACTATGAGAGCATATCTCATTTTATTAAATTAAATATCTCAACAATATCTCTCTTCAGTTCAAAAACGGAAATTTCCAGTTCACTATTGATCAAAAATGGACTAAATGAGTTAACTCATATTTCTACTCAAATTGAATCAGTTAACTCCTTATTATACTCAAATTAAATTTGTTAACTCCCTTTAATTTGGAAATCTCCCTTTATGACTGAACTTCACCTTTAATCCTAACCGTTGATTGAAATCGATCTCAACCGTTGATGAATTCCAGGAAAGTCTATTTAAGAGACCCTCATCTCTTCATTTTGAAAGGTTGAATGAGAATTTGCATCGAATTATTGTTGGAATTCATTCTCACATTTGCTCATATATACATACGCAAAGATCAAGTTTGACCAAAAGTTGACCAGATTTAACCATGGTTGACTTCAGTTGACTAGTTTCGAAAAGAATTTTAAAATAATTAAACAGAATTATTTAATTAAATGGAGCACTTACTTCTAATTAATTAATCAAAGTTATTTAATTAAATGAGAAGGCATTCCTAATTAATTAAATGAAGTTATTTAATTAAATAAGAAAAGTGTCTCTAATTAATTAAATATTATTTAATTAAATAAAAAAAGTAATTATGAGAGTATATCTCATTTTATTAAATTAAATATCTCAACAAAATCTCTCCTCAGTTCAAAAAGGGAAATTTCCAGTTGACTATTGATAAAAAAAAGAGTTAAATCATTTAACTCCTTTTTCTACTCAAATTGAATCGGTTAACTCTTTATTTTACTCAAATTAAACCTTTTAACTCCCTTTAATTTGGAAATATCCCTTTATGACTGAACTTCACCTTTAATCCTGATCGTTGATTGAAATCGATCTCAACCGTTGATGAGTTTCAAGATAGTCTATTTAAGAGACCCTCATCTCTTCATTTTGAAAGCTTGAATGAGAATTTACATCGAATTGTTGCTGGAATTCATACTCATTTGCTCATATTCACATACGCAAAGATCAAGTTTGACCAAAAGTTGACCAAATTTAACCATAGTTGACTTGAGTTGACTAGTTTCAAATTTTTTTTTGAAATAATTAAACGAAATTATTTAATTAAATGGAGTACTTAGTTATAATTAATTAAACAAAATTATTTAATTAACTGAGAAACCATTCCTAATTAATTAAATAAAGTTATTTAATTAAATAAGAAAAGTGTCTCTAATTAACTAAAGATTATTTAATTAAATAGAAAAAGTAATTATAAGAGCATATCTCATTTTATTAAGTTAAATATATCAACAAAATCTATCTTCAGTTCAAAAAAGGAAATTTCCAATTCACATTTGCTCATATACACATACGAAAAGATCAAGTTTGACCAAAAGTTGACCAGATTTAGCCACGGTTGACTTGAGTTGACTAGATTTGAAAAGAATTTTGAAATAATTAAATTAAATTATTTAATTAAAAGGAGTACTTACTTCTAATTAATTAAACAAAGTTATTTAATTAAATGAGAAGGCATTCCTAATTAATTAAAAGAAGTTATTTAATTAAATAAGAAAATTGTCTCTAATTAATTAAAGATTATTTAATTAAATAAAAAAAGTAATTATGAGAGCATATCTCATTTTATTAAATTAAATATCTCAACAAAATCTCTCTTCAGTTCAAAAAGGGAAATTTTCAGTTCACTATTGATCAAAAATGAGTTAAATCAGTTAACTCATTTTTCTACTCAAATTGAATCAGTTAACTCATTATTTTACTCAAATTAAATTTGTTAACTCCCTTTAATCTGAAAATTTCTCTTTATGACTGAACTTCACCTTTAATCCTGACCGTTGATTGAAATCAATCTCAACTGTTGATGAATTCCAGGAAAGTCTATTTAAGAGACCCTCATCTCTTCATTTTGAAAGGTTGAATGAGAATTTGCATTGAATTGTTGCTGGAATTCATACTCACATTTGCTCATATTCACATACGCAAAGATCAAGTTTGACCAAAAGTTGACCATATTGAATCACGATTGACTTGAGTTGACTAGTCTCGAAAAGAATTTTGAAATAATTAAACGAAATTATTTAATTAAATGGAGTACTTACTTCTAATTAATTAAACAAAGTTATTTAATTAAATGAGAGGCCATTCCTAATTAATTAAATGAAGTTATTTAATTAAATAAGAAAAGTGTCTATAATTAATTAAATATTATTGAAGTAAATAAAAAAAGTAATTATGAGAGCATATCTCATTTTATTAAATTAAATATCTCAACAAAATCTCTCTTCAGTTCAAAAAGGGAAATTTTCAATTCACTATTGATCAAAAATGAGTTAAATTAGTTAACTCCTTTTTCTACTCAAATTGAATCAGTTAACTCCTTATTTTACTCAAATTAAATTTGTTAACTCTCTTTAATTTGGAAATTTCCCTTTATGTATGAACTTCACCTTTAATCCTGACCGTCGATTGAAATCGATCTTAACCGTTGATGAGTTCCAAGAAAGTCTATTTAAGAGACCCTCATCTCTTCATTTTGAAAGGTTGAATGAGAATTTGCATCAAATTATTGCTGGAATTCATACTCACATTTGCTCATATTCACATACGCAAAGATCAAGTTTCACCAAAAGTTGAGAAGATTTAACCACGGTTAACTTGAGTTGACTAGTATCGAATTTTTTTTTGAAATAATTAAACAAAATTATTTAATTAAATGGAGTACTTACTTTTAATTAATTAAAAAAAATTATTTAATTAAATGAGAAGCCATTCCTAATTAATTAAATGAAGTTATTTAATTAAATAACAAAAGTATCTCTAATTAATTAAAGATTATTTAATTAAATATAAAAAGTAATTATGAGAGCATATCTCATTTTATTAAATTAAATATCTCAACAAAATCTCTCTTCAGTTCAAAAAGAGAAATCTCCTTTTATGACTGAACTTCACCTTTAATCCTAACCGTTGATTGAAATCGATCTCAATTGTTGATGAAATCCAGGAAAGTCTATTTAAGAGAGCCTCATTTCTTCATTTTAAAATGTTGAATGAGAATTTGCATCGAATTGTTGTTGGAATTCATACTCACATTTGCTCATATTTACATACGCAAAGATCAAGTTTGACCAAAAGTTAACCACATTTAACCATAGTTGACTTGAGTTGACTAGTTTCAAAAAGAATTTTAAAATAATTAAATGAAATTATTTAATTAAATGAAGTACTTACTTTTAATTAATTAAACAAATTTTTTTAATTAAATGAGAAGCCATTTCTAATTAATTAAATGAAGCTATTTAATTAAATAAGAAAAGTGTCTCTAATTAATTAAAGATTATTTAATTAAATAGAAAAAGTAATTATGAGAGCATATCTCATTTTATCAAATTAAATATCTCAACAAAATCTCTCTTCAGTTCAAAAAGGGAAATTTTCAGTTCACTATTGATAAAAAATGAGTTAAATCAGTTAACTCCTTTTTCTACTCAAGTTGAATCAGTTAACTCTTTATTTTGCTCAAATGAAATCTATTAACTCCCTTTAATTTGGAAATCTCCCTTTATGACTTAACTTCACCTTTAATCTTCACCGTTGATTGAAATCGATCTCAACCATTGATGAATTCCAGGAAAGTCTATTTAAGAGACCCTCATCTCTTTATTTTGAAATGTTGAAAGCGAATTTGCATCGAATTATTGCTGTAATTCATACTCACATTTGCTCATATTCACATACGCAAAGATCAAGTTTGAACAAAAGTTGATCAGATTTAACCACGATTGACTTGAGTTGACTACTTTCGAAAAGAATTTTGAAATAATTAAACACAATTATTTAATTAAATGGAGTACTTCTTTTTAATTAAACAAAGTTATTTAATTAAATAAGAAAAGTGTCTCTAATTAATTAAAGATTATTTAATTAAATAGAAAAAGTAATTATGAGAACATATCTCATTTTATTAAATTAAATAGCTCAACAAAATCTCTCTTAAGTTCAAAAAGAGAAATTTCCAATTCACTATTGATAAAAAATGAGTTAAATTAGTTAACTCCTTTTTCTACTCAAATTGAATCAGTTAACTCCTTATTTTGCTCAAAATTAATCTGTTAACTCCCTTTAATTTGGAAATCTCTCTTTATGACTGAACTTCACCTTTAATCCTCACCGTTGATTGAAATCGATCTCAACCGTTGATGAATTCCATGAAAGTCTATTTAAGAGACCCTCATCTCTTCATTTTGAAATGTTGAATGAGAATTTGCATCGACTTGTTGCTGGAATTCATACTCACATTTGCTCATATTCACATTAACAAAGATCAAGTTTGATCAAAAGTTGACCAGATTTAACCACAGTTGACTTGAGTTGACTAGTTCAGAATTTTTTTTTGAAATAATTACTCAAAATTATATAATTAAATGGAGCACTAACTTCTAATTAATCAAACAAAGTTATTTAATTAAATGAGAAGCCATTCCTAATTAATTAAATAAAGTTATTTAATTAAATAAGAAAAGTGTCTCTAATTAATTAAAGATTATTTAATTAAATAAAAAAAGTAATTATGAGAGCATATCTCATTTTATTAAATTAAATATCTCCACAAAATCTCTCTTGAGTTCAAAAAGGGATATTTTCAGTTCACTATTGATAAAAAATGAGTTAAATCAGTTAACTCCTTTTTCGACTCAAATTGAATCAGTTAAATCCTTATTTTACTCAAATTAAATCTGTTAACTCCATTTAATTTGGAAATATCACTTTATGACTGAACTTCACCTTTAATCCTAACCGTTGATTGAAATCGATCTCAACTGTTGATGAGTTCTAGGAAAGTCTATTTAAGAGAGCCTCATCTCTTCATTTTGAAAGGTTGAATGAGAATTTGCATCAAATTGTGGCTAAAATTCTTACTCACATTTGCTCATATTCACATATGCAAACATCAAGTTTGATCAAAAGTTGATCAGATTTAACCACGGTTGACTTGACTTGACTAGTTTCGAAAAGAATTTTGAAATAATTAAACGAAATTATTTAATTAAATGGAGTACTTACGTCTAATTAATTAAACAAAGTTATTTAATTAGATGAGACGTCATTCCTAATTAATTAAATGAAGTTATTTAATTAAATAATAAAAGTGTCTCTAATTAATTAAAGATTATTTAATTAAATAGAAAAAGTAATTATGAGAGCATATCTCATTTTATTAAATTAAATATCGCAACAAAATCTCTCTTCAGTTCAAAAAGGGAAATTTCTAGTTCACTATTGATAAAAAATGAGTTAAATCAATTAACTCTTTTTTCTACTCAAATTGAATCAGTTAACTCTTTATTTTACTCAAAATAAATCTGTTAACTCCCTTTAATTTGGAAATCTCTCTTTATGACTGAACTTCACCTTTAATCCTAATTGTCGATTGAAATCGATCTCAATCGTTGATGAATTCGAGGAAAGTCTATTTAAGAGACCATCATCTCTTCATTTTGAAAGGTTGAATGAGAATTTGTATCGAATTGTTGCTGGAATTCAAACTTATATTTGCTCATATTCACATACGCAAAGATCAAGTTTGACCAAAAGTTGACCAGATTTAACCATGGTTGACTTGAGTTGACCAGTTTTGAAAAGAATTTTGAAATAATTAAACAAAATTATTTAATTAAATGGAGTACTTACTTCTAACTAATTAAACAAAGTTATTTAATTAAATGAGAAGCCATTCCTAATTAATTAAATGAAGTTATTTAATTAAATAAGAAAAGTGTTTTTAATTAATTAAATATTATTTAATTAAATAGAAAAAGTAATTATGAGAGCATATCTTATTTTATTAAATTAAATATCTCAACAAAATCTCTCTTCAATTCAAAAAGAAAATTTTTCAGTTCACTATTGATAAAAAATGAGTTAAATTAGTTAAGTACTTTTTCTACTCAAATTGAATCAATTAACTCCTTATTTTACTCAAATTAAATTTGTTAACTCTCTTTAATTTCAAAATCTCCCTTTATGACTAAACTTCATCTTTAATCCTGACTGCTAATTGAAATCGATCTCGACCGTTGATGAGTTCGATGAAAGTCTATTTAAGAGACCCTCATCTCTTCATTTTGAAAGGTTGAATGAGAATTTGCATTGAATTGTTGTTGAAATTCATACTCACATTTGCTCATATTCACATACGCTAAGATCAAATTTGATCAAAAGTTGACCAGATTTAACCACAGTTGACTTGAGTTGACTAGTTTCAAATTAATTAAAAAAAGATATTTAATTAAATTAGAAGCCATTCATAATTAATTAAATATTTAATTAAATAAGAAAATTGCCTCTAATTAATAAAAGATTATTTAATTAAATAGAAAAAGTAATTATGAGAGCAAATCTCATTTTATTAAATTAAATATCTCAACAAAATCTCTCTTCAGTTCAAAAAGGGAAATTTCCAGTTCACTATTGATAAAAAATGAGTTAAATTAGTTAACTCCTTTCTCTACTCAAACTGAATCATTTAACTCCTTATTTTACTCAAATTAAATATGTTAACTCCGTTTAATTTTGAAATCTCCCTTTAAGACTAAACTTCACCTTTAATCCTGACCGTTGATTGAAATCGATCTCAACCGTTGATGAGTTCCAAGAAAGTCTATTTAAGAGACCCTCATCTCTTCATTTTGAAAGGTTGAATGAGAATTTGCATCGAATTGTTGCTGGAATTCATACTCATATTTGCTCATATTCACATACGGAAAGATCAAGTTTGACCCAAAGTTGACCAGATTCAACGATGGTTGAATTGAGTTGACTAGTTTCGAAAAGAATTTTGAAATAATTAAAAGAAATTATTTAATTAAATGGAGTACTTACTTCTAATTAATTAAACAAAATTATTTAATTAAATGAGAAGCCATTCCTAATTAATTAAATTAAGTTATTTAATTAAATAAGAAAACTATCTCTAATTAATTAAAGATTATTTAATTAAATAAAAAAAGTAATGATGGGAGCATATCTCATTTTATTAAATTAAATATCTCAACAAAATCTCTCTTCAGTTCAAAAAGGGAAATTTCCAGTTCACTATTGATAAAAAATGAGTTAAATCAGTTAACTCCTTTTTCTACTCAAATTGAATCAGTTAACTCCTTATTTTACTCAAATTAAATCTGTTAACTCCCTTTAATTTGAAAATCTCCCTTTATGACTGAACTTCACCTTTAATCCTTACCGTTGATTGAAATCGATTTCAACCATTAATGAATTCCAAGAAAATCTATTTAAGAGACCTTCATCTCTTCATTTTGAAAGGTTGAATGAGAATTTGCATCGAATTGTTGCTGAAATTCATACTCACATTTGCTCATATTCACATACGCAAATATCAAGTTTGACCAAAAGTTGACCAAATTTAACCACAGTTGACTTGAGTTGACTAGTTTCAAAAAAAATTTGAAATAATTAAACAAAATTATTTAATCAAATGGAGTACTTACTTCTAATTAATTAATTAGACAAAGTTATTTAATTAAATGAGAAGCCACTCCTAATTAATTAAATGAAGTTATTTAATTAAACAAGAAAAGTGTCTCTAATTAATTAAAGATTACTTAATTAAATAGAAAAAGTAATTATGAGAGCATATATCATTTTATTAAATTAAATATCTAAACAAAATCTCTCTTCAGATCAAAAAGGGAAATATCCAGTTAACTATTGATAAAAAATGAGTTAAATTAATTAACTCTTTTTTCTACTCAAATTGAATCGGTTAACTCCTTATTTTACTCAAATTAAATCTGTTAACTCCCTTAAATTTGGAAATTTTCCTTTATGACTGAACTTCACCCTTAATCCCGACCGTTGATTGAAATCGATCTCAATCGTTGATGAATTTCAAGAAAGTCTATTTAAGAGACCCTCATCTCTTCATTTTGAAAGGTTGAATGAGAATTTGCATCGAATTGTTGCTGGAATTCACACTCACATTTGCTCATATTCACATACGCAAAGATCAAGTTTGACCAAAAGTTGACCAGATTTAACCACGATTGACTTGAGTTGACTAGTTTCGAAAAGAATTTTGAAATAATTAAATGAAATTATTTAATTAAATAGAGTACTTACTTCTAATTAATTAAACAAAGTTATTTAATTAAATGAGAAGCCATTCCTAATTAATTAAATGCAGTTATTTTTTTAAATAAGTAATGTGTCTCTAATTAATTAAAGATTATTTAATTAAATAGAAATAGTAATTATGAAAGCATATCTCATTTTATTAAATTAAATATCTCAACAAAATCTCTCTTCAGTTCAAAAAAAGAAATTTCCAGTACACTATTGATAAAAAATGAGTTAAATCAATTAACTCCTTTTTTTACTCAAATTGAATCAGTTAACTCTTTATTTTACTCAAATTAAATCAGTTAACTCCCTTTAATTGTGAAATATCTCATTATGACTGAACTTCACCTTTAATCTTGACCGTTGATTGAAATCAATCTCAACCGTTGATGAATTACAAGAAAGTTTATTTAAGAGACTCTCATCTCTCCATTTTGAAAGGTTGAATGAGAATTTGCATCGAATTGTTGCTGGAATTCATACTCACATTTTCTCATATTCACATACCCAAAGATCAGGTTTGACCAAAAGTTGACTAGATTTAACCACAGTTGAGTTGAGTTGACTAGTTTCAATTTTTTTTTTGAAATAATTAAACAAAATTATTTAATTGAATGGAGTACTTACTTATAATTAATTAAACAAAGTTATTTAATTAAATGACAAGCCATTCCTAATTAATTAAATAAAGTTATTTAATTAAATAAGAAAAGTGTCTCTAATTAATTAAAGATTATTTAATTAAATAGAAAAATTAATTATTAGAGCATATCTCATTTTATTAAATTAAATATCTCAACAAAATCTCTCTTCAGTTCAAAAAGGGAAATTTCCAGTTCACAATTGATAAAAAATGAGTTAAATCAGTTAACTCTTTTTTCTACTCAAATTGAATCAGTTAACTCTTTATTATACTCAAATTAAATTTTTTAACTCCCTTTAATTTAAAAATCTCCTTTTATGACTGAACTTCACATTTAATCCTGACCGTTGATTAAAATCGATCTCAACCGTTGATGAATTTCAGGAAAGTCTATTTAATAGACCCTCATCTTTTTATTTTGAAAGGTTGAATGAGAATTTGCATCGAATTGTTGCTGGAATTCATACTCACATTTGCTCATATTCACATACGCAAAGATCAAGTTTGAGCAAAAGTTGACCAGATTTAACCACAGTTGACTTGAGTTGACTAGTTTCAAATTTTTTTTTGAAATAATTAAACGAAATTATTTAATTAAATGGAGTACTTACCTCTAATTAATTAAAAAAAGTTATTTAATTAAATGAGAAGCCATTCCTAATTAATTAAAAGAAGTTATTTATTTAAATAAGAAAAGTGTGTCTAATTAATTAAAGATTATTTAATTAAATAGAAAAAAAATTATGAGAGCATATCTCATTTTATTAAATTAAATATCTCAACAAAACCTGTCTTCAGTTCAAAAAGGGATATCTCCCTTTATGACTGAATTTGATCTTTCATCCTGACCGTTGATTTAAATCGATCTCAACCATTGATGAATTCCAGGAAAGTCTATTTAAGAGACCCTCATCTCTTCATTTTGAAAGGTTGAATGAGAATTTGCATCGAATTGTTACTGGAATTTATATTCACATTTGCTCATATTTGCATACGCAAAGATCAAGTTTGACAAAAAGTTGACCAGATTTAACGACGGTTGACTTGAGTTGAGTAGTTTCGAAAAGAATTATGAAATAATTAAATAAAATTATTTATTTAAATGGAGTACTTACTTCTAATTAATTAAACAAATTTATTTGATTAAATGAGAATCCATTTCTAATTAATTCAATGATTTCGTCTAATTATTTCAAAATTCTTTTTGAAACTAGTCAACTCAAGTCAACCGTGGTTAAATCTGGTCAACTTTTGGTCAAACTTGATCTTTGCATATGTGAATATGAGTAAATGTGAGTATGAATTCCAACAACAATTCGATGCAAATTCTCATTCAACCTTTCAAACTGAAGAGATGAGGGTCTCTTAAATAGACTTTTCTGGAATTCATCAACGGTTGAGATCGATTTCAATCAACGGTGAGGATTAAAGGTGAAGTTCAGTCATAAAGGCAGATTTCCAAATTAAAGGGAGTTAACAGATTTAATTTGAGTAAAATAAGGAGTTAACTGATTCAATTTGAGTAGAAAAATGAGTTAACTGATTTAACTCATTTTTTATGAATAGTGAACTGAAAATTTTCCTTTTTGAACTGAAGAGAGATTTTGTTGAGATATTTAATTTAATAAAATGAGATATGCTCTCATAATAACTTTTTCTATTTAATTAAATAATCTTTAATTAATTAGATACACTTTTCTTATTTAATTAAATAACTTCATTTAATTAATTAGGAATAGCTTCTCATTTAACTAAATAACTTTGTTTAATTAATTAGAAGTAAGTACTTCATTTAATTAAATAATTTCGTTTAATTATTTCAAAATACTTTTTGAAACTAGTCAACTCAAGTCAACCATGGTTATATCTGGTCAACTTTTTGTCAAACTTGATCTTTGCGTATGTGAATATGAGCAAATGTGAGTATGAGTTCCAGCAACAATTTGATGCAAATTCTCATTCAACCTTTCAAAATGAAGATATGAGGGTCTCTTAAATAGACTTTTCTGGAATTCATCAACAGTTGAGATCGATTTAAATCAACGGTCAGGATTAAAGGTGAAGTTCAGTCATAAAGGCAGATTGCAAAATTAGAGGGAGTTCACAGATTTAATTTGAGTAAAATAAGGAGTTAACTGATTCAATTTGAGTAGAAAAAGGAGTTAACTGATTTAACTCATTTTTTATCAATAGTGAATATGAAATTTCCTTTTCTGAACTGAAGAGAGATTTTGTTGAGATATTTAATTTAATAAAATGAGATATGCTCTCATAATTACTTTTTCTATTTAATTAAATAATCTTTAATTAATTAGAGACACTTTTCTTATTTAATTAAATAACTTCATTTAATTAATTTGGAATGGCTTCTCATTTAATTAGATAACTTTGTTTAATTAATTAGAAATAAGTACTCCATTTAATTAAATAAGTTTGTTTAATTATTTCAAAATTCTTTTTGAAACTAGTCAACTCAAGTCAATCGTGGTTAAATCTGGTCAAATTTTGGTCAAACTTGATCTTTGCGTATGTGAATATGAGAAAATGTGAGTATGAATTCCAACAACAATTCGGTGCAAATTCTCATTCAACCTTTCAAAATGAAGAGATGAGGGTCTCTTAAATAGACTTTCCTCGAATTCATCAACGGTTGAGATCGATTTCAATCAACGGTGATGATTAAAGGTGAAGTTCAATTATAAAGGGAGATTTCCAAATTAAAGGGAGTTAACAGATTTAATTTGAGCAAAATAAGGAGTTAACTGATTCAATTTGAGTAGAAAAAGGAATTAACTGATTTAACTCATTTTTGATCAATAGTGAACTAGAAATTTCCCTTTTTGCAAATGAAGAGATATTTTGTTGAGATATTTAATTTACTAAAATGAGATATGCTCTCATAATTACATTTTCTATTTAATTAAATAATCTTTAATTAATTATAAACACTTTTTTTATTTAATTAAATAATTTCACTTAATTAATTAGGAATGGCTTCTCATTTAATTAAATGACTTTGTTTAATTAATTAGAAGTAAGTACTCCATTTAATTAAATAATTTTGTTTAATTATTTTAAAATTCTTTTTGAAACTAGTCAACTGAAGTCAACCGTGGTTAAGTCTGGTCAACTTTTGGTCAAACTTGATCTATGCATATGTGAATATGAGCAAATGTGAGTATGAATTTCAGCAACAATTCGATGCAAATTCTAATTCAACCGTTCAAAATGAAGAGATGAGGATCTCTTAAATCTAGAATTCATCAACGGTTGAGATTGATTTTAATCAACGGTCAGGATTAAAGGTGAAGTTCAATCATAAAGGGAGATTTCCAAAGTAAAGGGAGATAAAAGATTTAATTTGAATAAAATAAGGAGTTAACTGATTCAATTTGAGTAGAAAAAAGAGTTAACTGATTTAACTCATTTTTTTATCAATAGTGAACTGAAAATTTCCTTTTTTGAACTAAAGAGAGATTTTGTTGAGATATTTATTTTAGTAAACTGAGATATGCTCTCATAATTACTTTTTCTATTTAATTAAATAATCTTTATTTAATTAGAGACACTTTTTTTATTTAATTAAATAACTTTGTTTAATTAATTAGAAGTAAGTACTTCATTTAATTAAATAATTTTGTTTAATTATTTCAAAATTCTTTTTGAAACTAGTCAACTCAAGTCAATTGTGGTTAAATCTGGTCAACATTTTATCAAACTTGATCTTTGTGTATGTGAATATGAGTAAATGTGACTATGAATTCCAGCAATAATTCGATGCAAATTCTCATTCAACCTTTCAAAATGAATAGATGAGGGTATCTTCAATAGACTTTCTTGGAATTCATCAACGGTTGAGATCGATTTCAATCAACGGTCAAGATTAAAGGTGAAGTTCAGTCATAAAGGGAGATTTCCAAATTAAAGAGAGTTAACAGATTTAATTTGAGTAAAATAAGGGGTTAACTCATTCAATTTGAGTAGAAAAAGGAGTTAACTGATTTAACTCATTTTTGATCAATAATGAACTGGAAATTTTCCTTTTTGAACTGAAGAGAGATTTTGTTGAGATATTTAATTTAATAAAATGAGATGTGCTCTGATAATTACTTTTTCTATTTAATTAAATAATCTTTAATTAATTAGAGTCACTTTACTTATTTAATTAAATAACTTCATTTAATTAATTAGGAATGGCTTCTAATTTAATTAAATAACTTTGTTTAATTAATGAGAAGTACTCCATTTAATTAAATAATTTTATTTAATTATTTCAAAATTCTTTTCGAAACTGGTCAACTCAAGTCAATCGTGGTTAAATCTGGTCAACTTTTGGTCAAACTTGATCTTTGCGTATGTGAATATGAGCAAATGTGAGTATGAATTCTAGCAACAATTCGATGCAAATTTCTCATTCAACATTTCAAAATGAAGAGATGAGGATTTATTAAATAGACTTTTATGGAATTCATCAATGGTTGAGATCGATTTCAATCAACGGTCAGGATTAAAGCTGAAGTTCAGTCATAAAGGAAGATTTCTAAACTAAAGGGAGTTAATAGATTTAATTTGAGTAAAATAAGGAGTTAACTAATTTAATTTGAGTAGAAAAAGGAGTTAACTGATTTAACTCACTTTTTATCAATAGTGAACTGAAAATTTCCCTTTTTGAACTGAAGGGAGATTTTGTTGAGATATTTAATTTAATAAAATGAGATATGTTCTCATAATTACTTTTTCTATTTAATTAAATAATATTTAACTAATTAGAGATACTTTCCTTATTTAATTAAATAACTTCATTTAGTTAATTAGGAATGGCTTCTCATTTAATTAAATAACTTTGTTTAATTAATTAGAAGTAAGTACTCCATTTAATTAAATAATTTTGTTTAATTATTTCAAATTTTTTTTGAAACTAGTCAACTCAAGTCAACCGTAGTTAAATCTGGTCAACTTTTGGTCAAACTTGGTCTTTGCGTATGTAAATATGAGCAAATGTGAGTATGAATTTCAGCAACAATTTGATGCAAATTCTCATTCAACATTTCAAAATTAAGAGATGAGGGTCTCTTAAATAGACTTTCCTGGAATTCATCAACAGTTGAGATCAATTTCAATCAACGGTCTGGATTAAAGGTGAGGTTCAGTCATAAAGGGAGATTTCCAAATTAAAAGGAGTTAACAGATTTAATTTGAGAAAAATAAGGAGTTAACTGATTCAATTTGAGTAGAAAATGGAGTTAGTTGCTTTAACTCATTTTTGATCAATAGTGAACTGGAAATTTCCCTTTTTGAACTGAAGAGAGATTTTGTTGAGATATTTAATTTACTAAAATGAGATCTGCTCTCATATTTACTTTTTCTATTTAATTAAATAATCTTAAATTAATTAGAGACACTTTTCTTATTTAATTAAATAACTCCATTTAATTAATTAGGAATGGCTTCTCATTTAACTAAATGGCATTGTTTAATTAATTAGAAGTAAGTACTCCATTTAATTAAATAATTACATTTCATTATTTCAAAATTCTTTTCGAAACTAGTCAACTCAAGTCAACTGTGGTTAAATCTGGTCAACTTTTGGTCAAACTTGATCTTTACATATGTGAATATGAGCAAATGTGAGTATGAATTCCAGCAACAATTCGATGCAAATTTTCATTCAACATTTCACAATGAAGAGATGAGGGGCTCTTAAATAGACTTTCCTGGAATTCATCAACGGTTGAAATCGATTTCAATCAATGGTTAGGATTAAAGGTGAAGTTCAGTCATAAAGGGAGATTTCCAAATTAAAGGGAGTTAACAGATTTAATTTGAGTAAAATAAGGAGTTAACTGATTCAATTCTAGTAGAAAAAGAAGTTAACTGATTTAACTCATTTTTTATCAATAGTGAACTGGAAATTTCCCTTTTTGAACTGAAGAGAGATTTTGTTGAGATATTTAATTTAATAAAATGAGATATGCTCTCATAATTACTTTTTCTATTTAATTAAATAATATTTAATTATTTAGAGACACTTTTCTTATTTAATTAAATAACTTCATTTAATTAATTAGGAATGGCTTCTCATTTAATTAAATAACCTTGTTTAATTAATTAGAAATAAGTACTCCATTTAATTAAATAATTTCGTTTAATTATTTCAAAATTCTTTTCGAAACTAGTCAACTCAAGTCAACCGTGGTTAAATCTGGTCAACTTTTAGTCAAATTTGATTTTTGCGTATGTGGATATGAGCAAATGTGAGTATGAATTTCAGGAACAATTCGATGCAAATTCTCATTCAACCTTTCAAAATGATGAGATGAGTCTCTTAAATAGACTTTCATGGAATTCATCAACAGTTGAGATCGATTTCAATCAACGGTTAGGATTAAAGGTGAAGTTCAGTCATAAAGGCAAATTTTCAAATTAAAAGGAGTTAACAGATTTAATTTGAGTAAAATAAGGAGTTAACTGATTCAATTTGAGTAGAAAAAATAGTTAACTGATTTAACTGATTTATGATCAATAGTAAACTGAAAATTTCCCTTTTTGAATTGAAGAGAGATTTTGTTGAGATATTTAATTTAATAAAATGAGATATGATCTCATAATTACTTTTTCTATTTAATTAAATAATCTTTAATTAATTAGAGACACTTTTCTTATTTAATTAAATAATTTCATTTAATTAATTAGGAATGGCTTCTCATTTAATTAAATAACTTTGTGTAATTAATTAGAAGTAAGTACTCCATTTAATTAAATAATTTCGTCTAATTATTTCAAAATTCTTTTCAAAACTAGTCAACTCATGTCAACCGTGGTTAAATCTGGTCAACTTTTGGTTAAACTTGTTCTTTGCGTATGTGAATATGAGCAAATGTGAGTATGAATTCTAGCAACAATTCGATGCGAACTCACATTCAACTTTTCAAAATGAAGAGATAAGGGTCTCTTAAATAGACTTTTCTGGAATTCATCAACGGTTGATATCGATTTCAATCAACTGTCAGGATTAAAGGTGAAGTTTAGTCATAAAGGGAGATTTCCAAATTAAAGGGAGTTAACAGATTTAATTTGAGTAAAATAAGGAGTTAACTGATTCAATTTGAGTAGAAAAAGGAGTTAATTGATTTAACTCATTTTTGATCAATAGTGAACTGAAAATTTTCCTTTTTGAACTGAAGAGAGATTTTTTTGAGTTATTTAATTTAATAAAATGAGATATGCTCTCATAATTACCTTTTCTATTTAATTAAATAATCTTTAATTAATTAGAGACACATTTCTTATTTAATTAAATAACTTCATTTAATTAATTAGGAATGGCTTCTCATTTAATTAAATAACTTTGTTTAATTAATTAGAAGTAGTACTTCATTTAATTAAATAATTTCATTTAATTATTTCAAAATTCTTTTCAAAACTAATCAACTCAAGTGTGAGGCCTCGCCCCGAGCCTTCATAGCCTTAGTTGTTATTTTATCATTTTGACACTCACGACTCGAGATGTCAAGACATTATCTGATGCTTAGAACATATTATATTATTTCATGTTGTGTGATGTTACTTTTAGATATATTGATGTTTGTCATCTAATGTCTTATGTATATGTATGGTAATGAAATCGATAAATGTATGATTGATACTTTGATTTAAGAGATTTTTTTTAATGGTTAAGAATTAAGTAAGATGAAAGAAACCTTGATTGATGTATGTTTCAGTTTATGTGAATTTCTAATACGTATATATGTACATGTGATTTTCGAGACTACTGATGTGTGCAATGAGTGTACAGATATTTTAGTCAAGGAAATTGATGGAGGAACTGAACTGATCTCTATGTGCTAATTTTGAAAATCTTGTTGTTCGTAATTCATTCATTGTACTGTGAGATGTGTGTATGTATCTTCATTGTTTAGTGAATGTTAATGTTCATAATTATGTTCTTTTAGTGTCGCTTGACACTCGTAAAGTGTTTATGTGCTTTAGTGTGCTGTTTAGGGTTAGTTGTTTAACCTTTGGACTCAAGTTGGTTTAGTTGGTGTCAGTTTGGTAATTGGGTTCTTAATCGAGGTTATTTATTCCTTAATTCGAATTAGTGTTTAATCTGCAATGTTAGAGTAGTTAGATGGTTCTATTTTTTTCCTAGATTTTGTTTGGCTCTAAACCTCTTTCCTAAGGCTTAAAACTTGATATAATTATACCCAAAGGGTATGGGTATAGGTTAAGGGTCTTTTCCAACCCCTAAGCCCCTTTTATTGACTTTTGAGATCACTCAAAAAGTCTCTTTTTGCCTTTGTGCGAAAATTGACCATGGTTATCTTGAGTTACCTCACCTCATCTCCACTTAGAGTTTAACCATAGTGTAGGTTGAGTTAGGAGTTTCTAGAATTGGTAGTGGGTGGGGGTAGTTATTGAGCCCTTGGGTGGTTGAGTTGGAGGCCTATTTAGAGGTTCTTCTTGGACTTGTGGAGGTTGTTACCCAATCTCTACATTTAGAGAAGAGTTCTTGAAGATTGAAGCAAGAAAAGGGAAGCTCTACTCAAACTTGTTCATTGCCATTACCTCTTTGTGAAGGTTGGAATTCTCATCTCCCTTGTTCAGATTTCTTTCTAGTTTCATGCTTATGCTACTTGATTGTTGTTTCAATGTTTGTATGTTTGTGGGTATGTTGGAAAGATTTGAAAACCATGTTATTTTGGATGATTTATTTTCATATTTTTGTTGTAATTTTGAGATTTTTTTCTTGCATGGGTGTTTTGGTATTACTCACCCTTGGAGAGGGCAAAAGTGACCAATTTTGGGAAAGGTCTGTTTAGTCGGACTCCAACCAGTGTAGAGTCTCTTCTTAGGATGAGAAGAGGGAGAAAGGGTAGGGTGTTATGGGCCCCTACCTGTCAGCACAAACCTTGTATGATTATGGTATGTTGAAATGGAAGAATGGAAGTTTTTGGTATATAGCCCCGATTGGGCATCTGTTTGGTGTTGTGCTCGACTTCTCCTGGTTGGAAGAATCCACCTTTCCCTAGTTTTGATTCATTGTGAATCTCATTGTGTAAACCTTGTATGATTATGCATGTTTGATTTTTTTCTTGGTCATGCTTGTTATCACCTAATCAGATTTTGTTTCCTCCTCGATTCGTAGAAATGTGTTGCAGAATTGGATATGGAACCCTTGTTGAAGGTCATGAAGGAAATTTCATTTAAGTGTTGTAATTCAGGATTGAAATCCTATGTAAATTGTTTCTCAAAACTTTGTTGGATTGGCAACGAAGTCGAGTTTTCTTCCTGATTCTTTCCTGACTGAGCCTTTGAATTAGATTAGCCAATAAAATAATGGTTGAGTATATTTTCTTTTCATAAGATTTAATCATAATGTTCAGTTGTATGGATGCTCATCAAAATAGGATGAATAATAGATAAAGGAAAATATTATGGGAATCTCCTTGCATTGTTCTCATGTGATTTCAAAAAAAATAAATTTGTATATATAGGTGAGAAATTATAATCATAGATAATATATTGAATTGTGATATTTCAAGTTTTTAATTTGTTAATGAAGAGAAATTTGATATGATGAAACTTCCAAGTTGATGTATAAGTATTGGATGAATTAGGATTCCTAATTTGAGAACTCAAATTATCTCTTCTTTGTTAAATTTCTTTATGAACAAATCATTTGGACTAAGAGATTATGGATCTCCTTGAATTTTTAAAGCATGAACACACACCTTGAATATAGTATGATTGATAAAACTTAGATTATTGGAGAGAAGGAGAAATTATAAACTTTGTTTTCATCCTTGTTAGTATGTTTGTTAGGATTCATGTAATCCTTAGGGAAGAGCATACTCTTAAGATAATATAAATATAACAAAGTAATATGCCAACACTTAGTCTAAAATGGGCTTCAAAAAAAATTGCATCTCTAGGAGTGAAAAACCTCTCTGAAAAATACATGGAGAAAAATTAAATTCCTTCTTGGACCACAGAGAATATTCTCTGTATTATTCCTTTGACTTGCAATTGAAATCTAATATTAATTCATATAAAAAGAATATAAATCAATTACCTTTGAAAATTGAAAGTAATTCAATACATGGTTGTTGTTAATCTTCAACAACAAAACTTTTGCATTAATCCTTAGAAGCTAGGAGGCAAAGCTAGCCTGGGACCCTATGTTCTTTTCAAATTCTAAACCATTATGAAATTCAAACTCTACCCACTTACTTAACTTTTCTCTTACCTTTTTCCTCTAACCCTAAGGGCTAGGGATGGGCAAGGTACTGTGGTCAGCATACCACATAAGGCACGTCATGTCTTGGGAGAGCAAGTATAGTTTTTTTTTTTTTTTTTTAAATTATCTTTCCTTCATTGCTCACCACCCACCTTTTTCCCTTTCCCCATGTTTCCACTTGGGGTTTCGCTGCCTTCACTCACACAGGGGGACGTGAAGGGGGAGACAAGGCCTGCAACGTGCAGACCTTGAGCAGCGCGCAGGTCTTGGGAAGTGGGGTGGGGCACGTTGGGTTAGGGGTGGGAAATAGTTGTTGGGGGGGGGGGGGGGGGGGGGGGGTGGTTAAGAGTTAAGTTAGAAGTGTTAAGGGTTAGCGGTAGGTTTAGGTTAGTTTAGGTGTGTTAGTAATGATAGTTTTTTTCTTTAAATTGTTATTTATAGATTTAAATTTTGTATTAGTATTAGTGTTAGGATTAGTTTTAGTTTAGTATAGGGATTAAGATAATTTAATATTTAAGTTGTGAGTATATTTTATGTAGAGTTAGCATTAGAATTTGTGGTAGTTTCAATTAGATTGTAATAAGGTTTTATTTTAGCTTTAGATTAATAAGATTTTAGTATAATGTTTTTATTTATTTATTTGATAATATTAGTGGTATTAAAAGTATGTTAGAATATTTGTGTTACTTTAAAGTTTTTGTTTTAAAGTTAGTTATAAATTAAGTTAGTTTAGTGTTAAATTAAAATTAAATGTATTATAGTTCAAATTTTAAATTTGTTAGTATTTTTAAATATTTATGGTAATATAATTTAGTTGCGAATATAGTTTAAATTTAGTGTTAATTAAATTTGGTATTTGATTTGTGATTGTAATAGAATTATAAACGATAAGTTTAGATTTTTTCTGAATTTAGATCATGTTAAATTGATATAAATTCATAGGTTCTATCATCATTTAAATTTTTCTAACTTTAGTTCTATACAAATATGATTTTAAACTAGTTTAAATGTATTATTGATTTATATTTAGCTAGTGATTATTTATTTGATTAAGTGTATTTAGTTAAAAAAAAAAAAATTAGTTAAGTGTTTGGATGAGTAATTAAGTTTATATGTCTTTTCTTAAATTTTAGTTAGTAATGATTATAAATTTAAAATGCTTAGCAAATTTTTATATATTTTCTTCCTCAAGATTTTGAGCTTAAGACATAATGTAGAGAACCTGTACTTGAAATGTTATCTCAATCATTTCAACTTAGAGCACTTTAATTAATAATTATAATTTAACACACAAAAAAAATTGTGTGTTTTTGCCCTCGTAGTTTGGGCATGACATCAAGTGAACCATGGTTAAATTTGGTCAACTTTTGGTCAAACTTAATCTTTGCGTATGTGAATATGAGCAAATGTGAGTATCAATTCTAGCAACAATTCGATGCAAATTCTCATTCAACCTTTCAAAATGAAGAGATGAGGGTCTGTTAAATAGACTTTCCTGGAATTCATCAACGGTTGAGATAGATTTCAATCAATGGTTAGGATTAAAGGTGAAGTTCAGTCATAAAGGGAGATTTCTAAATTAAAGGGAGTTAACAGATTTAATTTGAGTAAAATAAGGAGTTAACTGATTCAATTTGAGTACAAAAAGGAGTTAACTCATTTAATGCATTTTTTATCAATAGTGAACTAGAAATTTCTCTTTTTGAACTGAAGAGAGATTTTGTTGAGATATTTAATTTAATAAAATGAGATATGCTCTCATAATTACTTTTTCTATTTAATTAAATAATCTTTAATTAATTCGAGGCAATTTTCTTATTTAATTAAATAATTTAATTTAATTAATTAGGAATGGCTTCTCATTTAATTAAATAAATTTGTTTAATTAATTAGAAGTAAATACTCCATTTAATTAAGTAATTTCATTTAATTATTTCAATTTTTTTTTCAAAATTAGTCAACTCAAGTCAACCGTGGTTAAATTTGGTCAACTTTTGGTCAAACTTAATCTTTGCGTATGTGAAAATGAGCAAATGTGAGTATGAATTTCAGCAACAATTCGATGCAAATTCTCATTCAACCTTTCAAAATGTAGAGATGAGGGTCTCTTAAATAGACTTTACTGTAATTCATCAACGGTTGAGATCGATTTCAATCAACGGTCAGTATTAAAGGTGAACTTTAGTCATAAAGGGAGATTTCCAAATTAAAGGGAGTTAACAGATTTAATTTGAGTAAAATAAGGAGTTAACTGATTCAATTTAAGTAGAAAAAGGAGTTAACTGATTTAACTCATTTTTTATCAATAGTGAACTAAAAATTTCCCTTTTTGAACAAAAGAGAGATTTTTTTGAGATATTTAATTTAATAAAATGAGATATGCTCTCATAATTACTTTTTCTATTTAATTAAATAATCTTTAATTAAGTAGAGACACTTTTCTTATTTAATTAAATAACTTCATTTAATTAATTTGGAATGGCTTCTCATTTAATTAAATAACTTTGTTTAATTAATTAGAAGTAAGTACTTCATTTAATTAAATAATTTCATTTAATTATTTCAAAAAAAAATTTGAAACTAGTCAACTCAAGTCAATTATGTTTAAATCTGGTCAACTTTTGGTCAAACTTGATCTTTGCGTATGTGAATATGAGCAAATGTGAGTATGAGTTCCAAGAACAATTCGATGCAAATTCTCATTCAACCTTTCAAAATGAAGAGATGAAGGTCTCTTAAATAGACTTTTCTGGAATTCATCAATGGTTGAGATCGATTTAATCAACGGTCAGGACTAAAGGTGAAGTTAAGTCATAAAAGGAGACTTCCAAATTAAAGGGACTTAACAGATTTAACTTGAGTAAAATAAAGAGTTAACTGATTCAATTTGAGTAGAAAAAGGAGTTAAATGATTTAACTCATTTTTTATCAATAGTGAACTAGAAATTTTCCTTTTTGAATTGAAAAGAGATTTTGTTGAAATATTTAATTTACTAAAATGAGATATGCTCTCATAATTACTTTTTCTATTTAATTAAATAATCTTTAATTAATTAGAGACACTTTTCTTATTTAATTAAATAACTTCATTTAATTAATTACAAATGGCTTCTCATTTAATTAAATGACTTTGTTTAATTAATTAGAAGTAAGTACTCCATTTAATTAAATAATTTTATTTAATTATTTTAAAATTCTTTTCGAAACTAGTCAGCTAAAGTCAACCGTGGTTAAACCTGGTCAACTTTTGGTCAAACTTGATCTTTGCGTATGTGAATATGAGCAAATGTGAGTATGAATTTCAGCAACAATTTGATGCAAATTCTCATTCAACCTTTCAAAATGAAGAGATGAGGGTCTCTTAAATAGACTTTCGTGGAATTCATTAATGGTTGAGATCGATTTCAATCAACGGTCAGGATTAAAGGTGAAGTTCAGTCATAAAGGGAGATTTCGAAATTAAAAGGAGTTAACAAATTTTATTTGAGTAAAATAAGGAGTTAACTAATTCAATTTGAGTAGAAAAAGGAGTTAACTGATTTAACTCATTTTTGATCAATAGTGAACTGGAAATTTCCCTTTTTGAACTGAAGAGAGATTTTGTTGAGATATTTAATTTAATAAAATGAGATATGCTCTCATAATTACTTTTTCTATTTAATTAAATAATCTTTAATTAATTATAGACACTTTTCTTATTTAATTAAATAACTTCATTTAATTAATTAGGAATGGCTTCTCATTTAACTAAATGACTTTGTTTAATTAATTAGAAGTAAATACTCCATTTAATTAAATAATTTCATTTAATTATTTCAAAATTCTTTTGGAAACTAGTCAACTCAAGTCAACCACGGTTAAATCTAGTCAACTTTTGGTCAAACTTGATCTTTGCGTATGTGAATATGAGCAAATGTGAGTATGAATTCCAAAAACCATTCGATGGAAATTCTCATTCAACCTTTCAAAATGAAGAGATGAGGGTGTCTTAAATAGACTTTCTTGGAATTCATCAACGGTTGAGATCGATTTCAATCAACAGTCAGGATTAAAGGTGAAGTTTAGTCATAAAGGAAGATTTCCAAATTAAAGGGAGTTTACGGATTTAATTTGAGTAAAATAAGGAGTTAACTGATTCAATTTGAGTAGAAAAAGGAGTTAACTAATTTAACTCATTTTTTATCAATAGTGAACTAGAAATTCCCCTTTTTGAACTGAAGAGAGATTTTGTTGAGATATTTAATTTAATAAAATGAGATATGCTCTCATAATTACTTTTTCTATTTAATTAAATAATTTTTAATTAATTATAGACACTTTTCTTATTTAATTAAATAACTTCATTTAATTAATTAGGAATGGCTTCTCATTTAATTAAATGAATTTGTTTAATTAATTAAAAGTAAGTACTCCATTTAACTAAATAATTTCGTTTAATTATATCAAAATTCTTTTCAAAACTAGTCAACTCAAGTCAACCGTGGTTAAATCTGATTAACTTTTGGTTAAACTTGATCTTTACGTATGTGAATATGACCAAATGTGAGTATGACTTACAGCAACAATTCGATGCAAATTCTTATTCAACCTTTCAAAATGAAGAGATGAGGGTCTCTTAAATAGACTCTCTTGGAATTCATCAACGGTTGAGATCGATTTCAATCAACGGTCAGGATTAAAGGTGAAGTTCAGTCATAAAGGGAGATTTCCAAATTAAAGGGAGTTAACAGATTTAATTTGAGTAAAATAAGGAGTTAACTGATTCAATTTGAGGAGGAAAAGGAGTTAACTTATTTAACTCATTTTTGATCAATAGTGAACTGAAAATTTCCCTTTTTGAACTGAAGAGAGATTTTGTTGAGTTATTTAATTTAATAAAATGAGATATGCTCTCATAATTACGTTTTCTATTTAATTAAATAATCTTTAATTAATTAGAGACACATTTCTTATTTAATTAAATAACTTCATTTAATTAATTAGGAATGGCTTCTCATTTAATTAAATAACTTTGTTTAATTAATTAGAAGCAAGTACTCCATTTAATTAAATAATTTTGTTTAATTATTTCAAAAAAAATTTCGAAATTAGTCAACTCAAGTCAACCGTGGTTAAATCTGGTCAACTTTTTGTCAAACTTGATATTTGCGTATGTGAATATGAGAAAATGAGAGTATAATTTCTAGCAACAATTCGATGCAAATTCTCATTCCACCTTTCAAAATGAAAAGATGAGGGTCTCTTAAATAGACTTTTCTAGAATTCATCAACGGTTGAGATCGATTTCAATCAACGGTCAGGATTAAAGGACAAGTTCAGTCATAAAGGGAGATTTCCAAATTAAATGGAGTTAACGGATTTAATTTGAGAAAAATAAGGAGTTAACTGATTCAATTTGAGTAGAAAAAGGAGTTAACTGATTTAACTCATTTTTTATCAATAGTGAACTGGAAATTTCGATTTTTGAACTGAAGAGAGATTTTGTTGAGATATTTAATTTAATAAAATGAGATATGCTCTCATAATTACTTTTTCTATTTGATTAAATAATCTTTAATTAATTAGAGGCAATTTTCTTATTTAATTAAATAACTTCATTTAATTAATTAGGAATGGCCTCTCATTTAATTAAATAACTTTGTTTAATTAATTAAAAGTAAGTAATCCATTTAATTAAATAATTTCGTTTAATTATTTCAAAATGCTTTTTGAAACTAGTCAAATCAAGTCAATCCTGGTTAAATCTGGTCAACTTTTGGTCATACTTGATCTTTGCGTATGTGAATATGAGCAAATGTGAGTATGAATTCCAGCAACAATTTGATGCAAATTTTCATTCAACCTTTCAAAATGAAGAGATGAGGGTCTCTTAAATAGACTTTCTTGGAATTCATCAATGGTTGAGATCGATTTCAATCAATGGACAGGATTAAAGGTGAAGTTCAGTCATAAAGGGAGATTTCCAAATTAAAGGGAGTTAACAAATTTAATTTGATTAAAATAAGAAGTTAACTGATTCAATTTGAGCAGAAAAAGGAGTCAACTGTTTTAACTCATTTTTTATCAATAGTGAATTGAAAATTTTCCTTTGTGAATTGAAGAGAGATTTTTGTAAGATATTTAATTTAATAAAATTAGATATGCTCTCATAATTGCTTTTTCTATTTAATTAAATAATCTTTAATTAATTAGAGACAACTTTCTTATTTAATTAAATAACTTCATTTAATTAATTAAGAATGGCTTCTCATTTAATTAAATAACTTTTTTTAATTAATTAGAAGTAAGTACTCCATTTAATTAAATAATTTCATTTTATTATTTTAAAATTTTTTTTGAAACTAGTCAACTCATGTCAACCATGGTTAAATCTGGTCAACTTTTGGTCAAACTTGATCTTTGCGTATGTGAATATGAGCAAATGTGAGTATGAATTCTAGCAACAATTAGATGCAAATTCTCATTCAACCTGTAAAAATGAAGACATGATGGTCTCTTAAATAGACTTTCCTGAAATTCATCAACGGTTGAGATCGATTTCAATCAACAATCAGGATTAAAAGTGAAGTTCAGTCATAAAGGGAGATTTTCAAATTAAAGGGAGTTAACAGATTTAATTTGAGTAAAATAAGGAGTTAACTAATTCAATTTGAGTAGAAAAAGGAATTAACTGATTTAACTCATTTTTAATGAATAGTGAATTGGAAATTTTTCTTTTTGAACTGAAGAGAGATTTTGTTGAGTTATTTAATTTAATAAAATGAGATATGCTCTCATAATTACTTTTTCTATTTAATTAAATAATCTTTAATTATTTAGATACACTTTTCTTATTTAATTAAATAACTTCATTTAATTAATTAGGAATGACTTCTCATTTAATTAAATAACTTTGTTTAATTAATTAGAAGTAAGTACTCCATTTAATTAAATAATTTCGTTTAATTATTTTAAAATTCTTTTCGAAACTAGTCAATTCAAGTCAACCGTGGTTAAATTTGGTCAACTTTTAGTCAAATTTGATCTTTGCGTATGTGGATATGAGCAAATGTGAGTATGAATTTCAAGAACAATTCGATGCAAATTCTCATTCAACCTTTCAAAATGATGAGATGAGGGTCTCTTCAATAGACTTTCCTAGAATTCATCAACAGTTGAGATCGATTTCAATCAACGGTCAGAATTAAAGGTGAAGTTCAGTCATAAAGGTAGATTTTCAAATTAGAAGGAGTTAACAGATTTAATTTGAGTAAAATAAGGAGTTAACTAATTCAATTTGAGTAGAAAAAAGAGTTAACTGATTTAACTCATTTTTGATCAATAGTAAACTTGAAATTTCCCTTTTTGAATTGAAGAAAGATTTTGTTGAGATATTTAATTTAATAAAATGAGATATGCTCTCATAATTACTTTTTCTATTTAATTAAATAATCTTTAATTAATTAGAAACACTTTTCTTATTTAATTAAATAACTTCATTTAATTAATTAGGAATGGCTTCTTGTAGTGCCTACCCCTAGTTCACATTTTGTTTTAATTGCCAAACTCTTTTAGGCCAGTTTTATACTTGATGTTTAGTAGCATTACTTTCAAATTATCAGATGTTGTTTTACACTAAATTTATTATATGATGAGATGACTTGGTACTCTATATTTCATGCATGTATGATTTTTATTCAATATTTTCAAATATCGATGATGATTAGTTAGATGGTTTATTATCACATGTGCTTTCTTATGGATACTTACCCCATACTTCATGTGTATGGTGTGTGTGTTTTTTTTCTTTATGTATGGTGTTTTTTATGTGCTTAAGGAAGGAAGTCGTAGTCACCTGCTAGTCGGGATCTACATGATGCACCACTTCCTGCCATTATCTGTTTAGCTTAGAATAATGTGTCTGTACATGCGTGAATTTTATGCAAGTTGCAAGTACCAGGTATCGACTTCCCTGAATTGCTAAGATGAGCGTACCCTATCTCATTATCTCAATGGTAAGAGAGGGGAGATAAACTCTTAAGTCCAAATCTTAAAGCCTTTAGCCAATTGTCCTAATTGATAATTAGGACAAGTATCTGAGTTAAGTACCCTCCGAATGCATCAAATGATGTTATTTCGTGATTATAACCCTTTTTGTTTGATTTAGTATGTGTTCTTCTATGATGGGTTTTCATATGTTGCTTTATGAGTCCTTGATGTATTTTCTATTAATTAAGTTTAATTAAAAAGATTAATTAATGATTTAATTTAATAGAAAATTATTATGGTATTTTGATATTTAATTATATTTAATTAATTGAAAAATTAATTTGATAAAAAGAATTAAATTTGGAGATAAAAGTTTAAGGATAATTTAGAACATTATAATATTTATTTAATTTAATAATAATATATTTAGAGTTCATTTTTAAATAAATGCTAAATATTATTGTTATTTAAGTTAATTAAATATTTTATCAATTAAAGTTTCTAAAATAAAGTAAAAAGTGAAAATATATTAATTATTAAAAGTTGTAAGATTTCATGATGCGAGCATGTGTTGAAAATAAAGAAATTAATTAAAAAGATAAAATAAGAGGAAATTATAATGCTATTTTAATTTCATAAAGTGCGCATGGGTTTAAAAGTAATAAAGATTAAAAATAGAAGTCAAGTGGAAAAATTAAATAAAGTTATTTAATGATTCATTTAATGCGCATTAAAAAGATAAAGCAAAGATTAATAAAAGTTAATTTTGGAGTTAACTCAGTTGAGCAAAGAGTCCTCTCGGGTGAACGCACAATTAGTGCCCCGATTTGAGGAGAAAACTCCTTATCACAACTTTGGAGTTCATTTTTGGGGGACACGAATTTGGACTGTGAATTTTGGAGATAGGAATTTTGGAGAGGGTTTTTGGAAGCAAATTTCAAAAGGAGAATTCTAAGAAAAATTTTCAGAAGAAAGTTATTGAAGAGGAGCGAGTTCTCTTACAAATTTTGGGGATTGCGTATTAGCATCAGGTTCAGGTAGGGTCTGGTATTTTGACCGCTAAATGATTTAAGAAATTTAATATGTTCTGTCTACTTCGTGATTGTAAGAATCTTGTCTTCTTGAATGTATCATTTCTTCGTTCTGGATCTTTTGCTATTCGATTTCATTTGTAATCTAGATTGAAAAACTGTTTAGGAACATCCTTCAACAAAATTAAATCGGGATTTAGAATTGAATTAAAATGGAGTAGAGATAGAATTAATTGGGGAGAGTTTTGAGATTAAAAAGAATATTCGTAGGGTTGGAATTATTTTCTCTATCAGATTATAATTGTAAATGTTTCTAAAAATAAATAAATAAATTAATTAAATTAAAATATATATATATACATATATATATTAATAATAATATTAAAATTTAATGTCAAGAAATTGATTAATAAACAAAATTATATTTTAAATGAGTGAATTTAATATAAGTTAAAAGCTTGTTTTTAAAAAAAAAAAATTAATAATAATAAAATTAAATTAAACTAAAACAAAAATAAAATATGTGTTATATGGGGGGGGTCGTTGACCCACACCCCCTGCCTCTTTATTAAATCGCTAGTAATTTTTGTTTTATAAAACTTTCTTATATGCCTTTGTTATATATAATTCGATTTTGTTATAAGTTTTAATAATATAAACTTTGAAATTACTTTATATAAATTTTAAATATTAATTATAATTTTATGAACTGTACTATTTTATTGTTCCGTCTGTGTTTTGAGGTTTTGGGGTTTGTTCTAGTATTGACCAGTTTAGGTTGTTACCAGAGGCTCGGGGTTGTGAATGTGATGTCATGATGATTTGGTCTCGATCTTTCTTAACCCAACCATGGTAATGTGATGGAGTGCTCTATGACATGATTGTATTTACTAGTTGTTATTGCTTTCAGTCTTCTTGTGTGAAGATGAGGTGTATGTTTATGAGATACCTGACTTAACCATTTTCAAGTCTAGATCAGTTATATTTGATAACCATTTTTGATTCATCGATCATTTATATTTGATAAGCATTTTTGAGTCATCGATCAGTTATACTTGGATTGTTTTTCGGTCGCTTGAGAGGATTGAAGTGTTTGTTATGTCTTGATGATGTCATGTGTTGACTTGACCATTTTGGAGTCTTTGATCAGTATTGTGATTTATCATTGATGCCTTCAGTTGCTGATAGAGAACTGTTGTGATCATATGATTATTATTTGATGCTTACCTGTTGCTCATGAAGAACTGATGTAAATTTTGTGGCTTATCTTTTATGATATTTTTCAGTCGCTTGTATAGGACTGAGGTGATTTTATTATGATTCTTTAATTCATGATTTCATGAGCCTAGGGTAGGTTATCTATGTGTAGTGTCAGGAAGTGGCTTGCAATGGGGATCAGGGCCCTAAGAGGCTGCCTGGAGTAACCCATTGTAAGTTGTTTTAACAAGTGAAAACATCTCACCTAAATATTGACTTAAATGAACCTAATAAGATAATTGTATGTTCTCTCCCATGCCTTGAGTGCTAATACAGGCTAGGATGGGGTAGAGAGAACGCTTGGTTATGACCTTGCATTCTGCAATATGCTTCGTCAGTACAAGAGGATACTAGTGGCCGCAGAGATCACTAGGGACCCGAGATTCCTAAAGGATTGCTCGAGTAACTTCTACATGACTTTTGCGATGACACTTTCCTGCTTGCATAGCAAGTTTCCTACGTGTCTTTGTGGTGCCTCTGGGTCTAGATGTCGTTCTATGTTGGAACCTTTGAGTTAGTATACTTTTAGGATTTCCCAGACTTAGAGAGTACTTGTGTTTTATGTTTTGATACCTTGTTTGAGACTTGAGACTATCTCCTCAGCATGGTGGGAGTGGACCATTTAGGTTTCACGCGGTTGGGTGGTAGTGCTTTTTACTCTTACCATTGAGATCCGTCTGTGGTCACCGTGGCTGGAGCTTTCTTGGTTGGCATTTACCTTCACTATGTTCTTGGATTATTATGATGGATGGTTAGATTTTATGATAGATGTTTTATCATTATGGATGTATGGATGTATCAGGTATGTTATTAGTTTCATTTATTTTATTGTACTTTGTATCATGGATTTGAGGATGATGTATCTTTATCTTTACATATGTATATTCTTTTAAGCCTTTCATACCCTATGACATGTACAGTGGATGATTGAGCATTCCGAATTAATTTTCCAAGAGGCATTTGGAGCAAATGTATATTATGGACATTGGACTTTCTGATTATTCTTTCATATGTATGTGGTAGTTGTTAGACTTAGAATTAATTAAATTTAAATGTAACTCAAAGTCTTGGGATCCTTAAGGAATGTAACTTGTGATGTATGTTTGTTGATGATTACATGTTATTGCTTCTGCTACTATGTGTTTGATGTGTATGTTATACATTCTTACTTTTAAAAAAAAAAATGTTTAGCAAACTTAGTGAAACTCTAGGTTAATTATTTTGGATCCCTTGGCGGGGTGTTACATATGGTATCAGAGCCCAAGTTTCTACATTGGGAGCTCTGGGTATATTGGAACGCCACTAGTGTTAACTATTTGAACAAGAACGAAAATTTTAAAACTGTTATGTGTATCTCTTTCAAACTGAAACTTGAAACTAGTTGAACTAAAACATAACTTAAATTGTTAGTTGCATATTTTTCATACTTCAACACTTAGACTTCAAAAACTGAAATTATACTCAAACCAAAATTATAGGCAAATTGAAAATTGAAACTAGCTTGTTTGTAAAACATGTATCTGTTGTCTATGTTTTAAAGTAGTGTGCTTTTGATTATCCTTGGGATTATTATGTTGATTTTGTTTAGAGAGTTTAGGTGATCGATTTGAATATTTGTTAGGAAGGATGCATGTTGGATCAATATGGTTTTCGGTTTATTATTAAACCAGAATTATATTGCTCTAAGTGATTTAAAGTTATATATGTATGCTTATGATACCATCTTGTATCTGGATATTATTGTAGGATGATATCTGGGGCGAGATCTTCTGTTATAAGCCATAGCCCAGACCATGGTGAAGGCCATGGATGAGACAAAGCTATCAGTGTCCATGAGTCTATCCATGAAGAGACTATCCAAGATGGAAATAGGGAAGAGCATGTCAGTGAGCATCAGGAAGAGTATTGTAGAGAGCAACAAGTTGTCTCTGAGGAGGATGATCTGAGGCAAATGTTGCAGACCATCATTGATTGCCTACCTCCTATTCATGACCATGATAGAGCACCTCGGGCAGGACCTGAGCATAGACCTAAGAGCATGAACTCTCGTCAAGCTCGTAATGCATGGCATAATAAGCACCACCAACGTTACTAGCCATGTCTGGGTAATCAAGGTGTAGGTGGCAATAGGAAACCTCCTTCTGGGGGTAGCCAACGGCAGGAAGGTACTTATCCTCCAGCACAGTGTGGTGGCGATGGT